>JAVIWC010009120.1:626816-1253632 GCA_031894815.1 Creontiades dilutus | reverse complement strand
TGTTTACAATTATAATTATAAGGTACTTATGTGGGTGATTCCTAAACTTGGGGCAATTTCGAGTCTACCACCAGTGAAATTTCACTCATTAGGCCTCATTTTGACAATTTTTTTCTGACCGAAATTGCCACTAGTTTGGGAATCACCCATATAAAACGCTGCAAATTCTTTCACTGGGGTTTATCATTCAATTGGCTTGTGTTCATGATTTGAATTTCTACTAACCTTTGGAGTGTGCGCGTTTCACAGGATAGAGCGATTATTGAATTTCAGGAGATATGCATCAAGCACGTAAATGTGTTCTCAACCAAAATACCTGATTGGGTTGATCAGTTGATCATATTTGTTTGCCTCCTGAAATTCAATAATAAAGCACACTCCAAAGCTTAGTAGAAATTCAAATTATTAACGCAAGCCAATTGAATAATAAACCCGAGCTTAAGAATACTTATTTACCCCAGTAATAATATTGAATAATAATCCCCAGTAATAATATTTACCTATATATTATCAGCGTTTCATACATATCAGAATACTTCAACCCGTGTATCGGCTATAAACTACAAGTATCCACATCGGCTATCACTCCAGTGTCCACATTCACTACAACTCGACGCTATCGGCATCCCTAGGTTACAAACAAACAATAATAAACCAGAAAACGCAAATGTTGACACCATAAATCGGTCCATACATCGGGAATGGTTTGACCTACCGACCTGGAGAGGGACTCATTCGATTCCTCGAGGTATGTTCTACAAGTAGGCATAAATTTAGGAAGCTTCGACTTGTTTTGAGGTTTTTTGGGATTTTACAAAACTTTGACAGCCCTTAAAGGGCACTTTAAATTGAGTGAGGGAGCTGGCTCAAGAATTGGGGCGTCGTCGGACCAAGATGGATTTTTCCTGAAAATTTCAGATCTTTTGCTCCAGCCGTTAGGGAGATATCATGCATACGGCGTACGGCGGACGGACGGAAAATTTGTATTGCAGATTCGGATTCTACACCCTTTGAAACTTAAACCATGAAATTTTCAGGGGGGGTTGGAATTTTTTTTTCCAGAGAGATTACAATGGTTTATTATTGAATAATAAACCAAAAGAAATTTATAAACTAATAAGAGATAACCCATTCAAGTACTTCAAGAACTAAAATGATTATATAAACTTAGCAGCTATATAAATGGCGTGTATACTAAGTACATCATTTTATGGAAGTGTAGTCTAAATGTTAACAATTAATGTGGTGTAAATATAGTGTTACAGGCACGTTTATAAAAATTAGATGTGAGAACCAACTCCGGGCTGGGGCACAGAGTTACACTATCCAGCTCGGTCTCAGTTATTATTCAAATAAAGAATGTAACATGTAAAATGATGTAATTAACCTTCAAGCGTTCGCGCGGGCGGTCAAGTGACCGCCTTTCTTGAATTTCGAAAATACGAGCTCACCTACGATTTTTGGGGGGATGGTAGGGGCATGTATTCTCTAGTTACACTTCCGACTGTATATTCCACCCCTGAGGTCAGTGTCTCGCCTCTTTGTTTACGTTCAGTACAGTTCCGAAGTTGATAGTATTGAGTCAGGCGGTCAGGAAACAGCCGCGCGACTCCTGACGGAATACTTTCATCGACGTCATAAAATGTAGGGAAGTAAATTATAATTTCGTTAATAGATTATAACTAAAATCAATATCTTTCAAAGAATAAAAGATTGTAATAAGTGGGTAAATTAAGATTTTTTTTAATAGTTTAGCAACTTAATTTGCCTATTTTGCCTCTCTCGCCCTCTTCTTCTTTCACCCAAAAAAAAAAGAATAACCCTTTTCCATTTTTTGTTCAGTTGCTTGAGAACAAGGATAGCGAGATAGACTGAACAACCTTCCAAGACTGGAATAAAACTTAACTATGTTACGTATTTTTTTAAATTTTTTTGTGTCTCGTCATTTGTGATTTTTCTGTATTTCGTAATTAAGGAACTGCTAGCTAATGATTTTTCAAGTTTCCATCTAGTTAGATTGAAAAAATGACATTTTTAGGACAAAAAGTTTGAAAGAATTATAGTCCAAATGGCCTTCTTGATACATCGCGCTTTTGTGAGTTACCTACCTGTTCATGTAACATTCATACGACAATTAACGGCTATAAAGAACGGCTTTATTAAATAATAAAGAATTTTTTGATGAAAAATGTGTTTTTTGAACGTTATTTTAGTTTTTTTGTATTCACTGCAATGGAAAGTAGAAAAACCAGCAAGATAATCATTGAAAAAGCAAGGGCGGTCAACAGACCGCCGCGCGAGCGCCGGTGTGAATGTTGGCGCGAACGCAGGTTAAACTAACTATCTATCTATCTATCATTACCTGTAATGACATGATTGTCGATTGTGTAGGGGCCTGATAACAGCATTTAATGTGTGATAACACCCGTATCAGGGATAACAATAATAAGGGGGAATAATAAGGGGGCCGAAGATAAATTTTGCGGGGAGGGCTCGAAAAAAACCGGTTACCCCGCTGTGTCAGAGTCGGGCGGTGGTTACCGAATGACGTCATCATCCCAACCCGAGCGGCTCGCGAGCCCCACCTTGTAGTCTACTACCCTTGGTCGGATCCACGGATACTAAACTAAGACTAAGTCCAGTATCCGTGGATCCGACCCAACAGTGGTGTATGTGTGACCTTGAATCACCTTAGTAGAGAAGGGTTCACGTTCGCCCTTGGTCAACAGGGCGGCAGCGGACGGCTGAGGGGATCGACTAGGAGGTAAAGGAGTGGGGGTCGAGTCGGGCGGGTGCCAATCTCCTCCCCACATAGTAACAGATATAATCCCACGGATACTAGACGGTAGGGATACTAGACTATAGGCGGGTGCCAATCTCCTCACCACATAGTACCAGATATAATCCTCAGTCGGCAGGCGCCACTGCCGCTTCTTATTCCATTTTCTGTGCTTGTAACAGCCCTGTCTACCCAACGCTGCTACACCACTGCTGCTACACTACACGGTACGAATCAGGTGCTACACTGGGGAAACCCGAGGCTCGTGACGTCACCGTGCCCCCAGTCAGTCCCTATGCGTTCGAGTTGTACCTCGGCGTTTTTAAAACTTTTCTAATCTGTTTCATGGGCGGGTGCCTGGCACCCCCAGATTTTTAATTCTAAATTCACATTGTATTTTTGTTTTAGATCTAATTTTTTATGTTACAATAAACTTTTTTAAGAAGTTAGACGTAAGTATGCAAGTCTCGTAATCCGAAGAAACCACTATTTTTTAAACAAAATTAAACTAGTTAATTTTACGAAGTTTATAGTGGAAAAAGGTAAATACATTTAAAACATGATTAAGAAAATATAATATTGTATTACATTATGGCTGTATACAGGGTGTCTATCTTTCAGGTGGACCAAACTTTAAGGATCGATTCTACAACTAATTTGCGACAAAAAGTGCCCCTTAGACTTCTTTTTTCAGAGGCTTCGTTTTTGAGTCATTAACGATTTAAGTTTTTTTTCGTGTTATCGACTATACTTCACTAAAACAGCCATAACTCCCTTGTTTTTGGAGTAATCTCAAATTTGAGGAAACCGTTGGAAAGAGCGTTAAATTTCCTATCCGTTTAGTGTGAAACGCTATTTTTTAAAGCCATTTTCTGAAGTAAAAAAATAAGCCAAAGTCAAAGTTTTAATTTTTTTTTCGAAAATCAACATTTTTCAGGCTAATTTATAGCCTGTAATAAATTGGAATATTGTTGTGCACTCAACGGAAAAAACTAGCCCAAGACCTCAGCTTTCCAACGGTATCATCATTTTTCTCTTTACATTTGAATAAACCTCGTAAAATGACGTTTTTATGCGAAAAAAGAAGGATTTTTCGTTAAAAATCGCAATTTTCCACAAACATTGACTTTTATCCGATATGAGTGTCCTTCACCGTACACCGTATGCACGATTTCTCCCAAACGGCTGGAGATAACAATCTGAAATTTTCAGAAAAAATCAATATTGGTCCGACAACGCCCCGATTCTTTAACCAGCACTCTCACTTAATTTAAAGTGCCCTTTAAGGGGTGTCAAAGTTTTGTAAAATCCATAAAAACCTCAACAAAATTCAAGGCGGCCTAAATTTGGACTTTTTTTTAAGAACTTCCCATGTGGAACCGAATGAGCCCTTCCCCAGGTCCGTAGCTCAAACCATTCCCGATGTATGGCCCGATTTATGGTGCCAACATTTGCTTCCACATTCGCTACATCACTAGGTTACTTCGATCAAAACAAACACAAGAGTTTTTTTTTTTTTTTTTTTTTTTTTTTGATCGCAGTAACCTAGTGATGTAGTGAATGTGGATACTGGAATGAACTCCTAAAAGGGTTTATAGCCGATACACGGGTTGAAGCATTCTGATATGCATGCTCCGTCTTAAGAAATTTAAAATTTCCAAATAGAATATTATTCCGTTGTAATCGCTCTTGAAAAAAACGCTGCAAATTCTTTCACTGTGGTTTATCATTCAATGATTCATGATTTGAATTTCTACTACGCTTTGGAGTGTGCGTGTTTCACTGGTGATAGAGCGATTATTGAATTTCAGAAGGCACACCAATATGATCAACTGATCAATCCAAATAGGTATTTTGGTTGAGAACACATTTACGTGCTTGATGCATATCTCCTGAAATTCAGTAATCGCTCTATCCTGTGAAACACGCACACTCCAAAGCTTAGTAGAAATTCAAATCAAGAATCATTGAATATTAAACCCCAGTGTAAGAATTTGCAGCGTTTTTTGGATAATCTCGATAGATATCGAATGTGGGTAGGCCATACTCCTGCAGACATCAACGCCTTCAAAAAGTTAGTCGACATTTTTCCGGGTTCGCAGCGATAATTCTATGCAGGGTAGAATGATGATACGAATTTGTTGAAATTGATATAAGATTATTAGACCGCCCTCCCCGGCTCCCTCAAAAAATTTGGTGCAATTGAAACAATAGAACGTGAGAAAATTAGAATTACGAGTATGTTTGGTGGGTTTCTCATTCAATGCATGTGCAGTAGCAATTAATGGCACTATTGCATTGATATTGATGAGCGATTATCCGACAGTTTTCCGTTACTACCCTGAAGATATGAATACCATGGGACCATTAACACATGAGAAATTAATAGTTGTTTGATTATACATTTCCGCATGCGCAGACTGATATGTTGTATTCTGTGGTATGAAACTCATCGGAGATTATTTACGGCACAACTCGCGGAGAAAATTGTTTTCATCTACCGGACTTGAAAACAACAACAAGTAGACTCGGGAGCAATAACGACGTAATGATGCCGATCGTTCACACGTGCTTAGTTGGAGTTGGAATTGGTGCAACAGAAAATGACATCCTCTGCTCCAAAGGTAAGTATTTATGAATACAATAACTGTTGGGGACAATTGAGTAGCTTAACTTACACACACCCATACCGACAAAATGTTCAGGAAGTGAAAAAAACGATTTGCAGATTAGTGGAGATGTTTTTCTGCAGTTTCGCATCGGAGTAATGTGTGAGAAGGCACAGATAAAGATGCCTCAGAATATGAATCAATTTTCTCCAAAATATCCATTTTCACTTTGGAAATGTGCCCTTTTGATCAAAACTCATGGATTTATGCCTTTTTGAAAACAAAAGAATTCATTCTCCATTCTGTAGGTTTTATTGAAAACTTTACCTTACTCCATATTTCCATTTGTCATGTCTGCCATCTATCGAGCCTCGTGTAACTATTCAACGTCAAGACGAAGGCGCAATGCTTCTTTTTGGATATGTGCCTTTTTGAAAACCCACAACTTATCGCCTGACGAAATTCGGAGGATATGTGCCATTTCGATTGCAAGGCACTGAAAAAAAGTGGGTGTGGCACATAGCTTCCTCGTATCCATAACATAACTGTATAGATCATTGAAAATTATTATTGACTAAAGAACTTCGTTCAATTAGGCGAAGTAAATGTTGAATTAGGGTAAATTTATTGTTATGCAGGAGCGTAACTCGAGAAAATAAAGGTAGGCATGTTCAACTATTGAACAAACTATAAAGTATACCTAATCAGTCCAAACAATCCCTGAAAATTTCATCGAAATCGGTCAAGAACTCCCAAAGTTATGCGCGCAACAAAGATTTCACGTTTGCGCATGCGCAGAGGCTACTATTGATCCGGGGGTCATGAAACCTATAAGGGGACCCCTAACCCGCACAATCCCTGAAAATTTCATTGAAATTGGTCAAGAACTCCCGGAGTTATGCGCGTAACAAAGATTTAACGTTTGCGCATGCGCAGAGGCTACCATTGATTCGGGGGTCATAAAACCTATAGGGGACCCCTAACCCGCACAATCCCTGAAAATTTCATTGAAATTGGTCATGAACTCCCGGAGTTATGCGCGTAACAAGGATTTCACGTTTGCGCATGCGCAGAGACTACTATTGATCCGGGGGTCGTGAAACCTATAGGGGACTATCTACACCCCAACCCGAACAATCCCTGAAAATGTCATCAAAATTGGTCAAGAACTCTCGGAGTTATGCGCGTAACAAGGATTTCACGTTTGCGCATGCGCAGAGGCTACTATTAATCCGGAGATCATGAAACTCATAGGGGACCATCTACACATCAAACCAAACAATCCCTGAAAATTTCATCGAAATTGGTCAAGAACTCCCGGAGTTATGCGCGTAACAAAGATTTAACGTTTGCGCATGCGCAGAGGCTACCATTGATTCGGGGGTCATGAAACCTATAGGGGACCCCTAACCCGCACAATCCCTGAAAATTTCATTGAAATTGGTCAGGAACTCCCGGAGTTATGCGCGTAACAAGGATTTCACGTTTGCGCATGCGCAGAGACTACTATTGATCCGGGGGTCGTGAAACCTATAGGGGACTATCTACACCCCAACCCGAACAATCCCTGAAAATGTCATCAAAATTGGTCAAGAACTCTCGGAGTTATGCGCGTAACAAGGATTTCACGTTTGCGCATGCGCAGAGGCTACTATTAATCCGGAGATCATGAAACTCATAGGGGACCATCTACACATCAAACCAAACAATCCCTGAAAATTTCATCGAAATTGGTCAAGAACTCCCGGAGTTATGCGCGTAACAAGGATTTCACGTTTGCGCATGCGCAGATGCTACTATTGATCCGGGGGTCATGAAACCTATAGGGGACCATCTACACCCCAACCCGCACAATCCCTGAAAATTTCATCAAAATCGGACAATAACTTCGTGTAGTTTTGCCCGTAACAAGGATTTGCTGACAGACAGACAGACAGACAGACAGACAGACAGACACACAGACACACAGACAGACACGGAACCAAAATTGTTCAGAAAGGTCTAAAACGCAAAATGCGAGTGGAATTTTTGATTTTGGAGACAAAAAAATTTTCACATTCCGAAAGTGAAAACAATGCTTCCGCTACTTTAGTAGACTCGGAAGCAAAAATTAACTGCATACAAACCCATTCCAAAGCTTTCTAAGAGCGAATCCGTGAAAAACGAATTGTGCATATGTGTGTCAAAGTTCCATCCCTACCCGACCCGTCCCGACTTTGTGGGTGTTGCCATCGTAGCCACAAGCCATGTGGACCTTGGTGGAGCACTAGCAGAAGCTGAGCCTCCTTCGCAGGTACTTACTTCTAAAGCTAACCTACGGGCTAGTCTTTGGTTGGCTTTCTGCTGGAAGGCTGCTTGAGTTAGACTGTGTTGTTTGCTCTGCTGTGTGCTCTTGGATAGGATTTCCACCTAGTGTCACCTGTAACCATGCACCGGTCTCTCTCTCAGCCAGTATGCCCTCTCTACCCTTAGGGGCTCTTGCTGGGAAGTTGCCCGCACTGCTGCTGACCTAGATTTTGTCAGGCAGCAGTTGTTGTGGTGCGATTGAGCAACTCCAACTGTCCAAAAACCAGACTCATCTGCTTAGTTTGCTGCTGCCCTGCATGATTTAGTGGATGGAAAAAAAACCGCAAATGCTCTGAATCACTGATTTACTCCCAGATACCTGGCAAGCAGTATCTGAGCTAAAAGGAGTTGCGCCTAATAACATCAAGGCGATGGCTAAATAAAATGTTACATTTATTGGCACAGATATATCGTTCATAAAAAAATATTAATAATCAATCAATTATATTTATTAGGAAAAAACGTTGCGAATTCTTTCACTGGGGTTTATTATTCAATGATTCATGATTTGAATTTCTACTAAGATAGAACTCCAAAATCCTTGGTAAACTTAAAAAAATCAGTGTGCGTGTTTCACAGGTGATGGAGCGATTAATGAATTTCAGGAGATATTCATAGAGCACTTAAATCAGTTCCTAACCAAAATACCTATTTGGATTGATCAGTTGATCATATTTGAGTGCCTCCTGAAATTCAATATACGCTCTATCACCTGTGAAACACGCACACTCCAAAGCTTAGTAGAAATTCAAATTCGGTTTTAGTCTCACTGTATTCCCAAAGTAGTTTGGATCATAGAAATTTCTCCCTTCATAATTTGTATTCGTTTATTCAATTTATGGTCTAAATAATAAAAAATGATGATCCGTAGCAAAAATCAGTTCTGTATTTTTAACTGATCAAATCTTGTCTAACCTAAGAATCTCTTCAGTATCTCTCTACTGTAGACCCACTTAATCCACGATATTGCATCAAATTACAGACCAAAACTCGTCTAATATTGACGATAATTTCTACCGATTTTCAATCTAAGGTCCTCGAGTTGTTTACCTTACAGGATGAAAATATAAAGTGATTACATAGATTTGGACTCTTGAACACGTCAAATTTCTGAGATGAACATACCTAATGGATTTACTTTTCAGGGAAGAGCTGAGAGTTGGTATTACGATTGTCGCTCCCCAGTCGTGCGTTAGAATTATTCAGTTAGTTCACCATTTTAAAATTAAAAGATTTCTTGATATTAGACCTTATTTTCCACATCATAGGAGCTGTTCATTTCATTATTACACCTAGGAGGTGCATATTTCACAAGTTATACAATAAGAAACTACACTGCTAAACTGAAGGTTGTCCTATAAAAAAATGTTAGGTTCAGTCGTAATGAGGCGAAGATTAATTAGAAGACTATTGTTCTAGTCGTTTCTGTCAGATAAGGACGCCCACTTCAAAGTTACGAAACACACGAAATTACGTGATGCGACAACGATAAAATCATTTCAAATTTTCAGTGATTACGATCAAGTTCGCCTATAAGCCCATATCAATTAATTTTGGGGCACACACACTTGATTTATGATCAGAAGTGCAGGTAGGGTTACAGAATATTGTTAGGTACTAGAAACAATTACATTCTAGCATTGCCTATTAGATGACGGCGGTAATAAATATAAACCTCAATTGATCATATTTTGAATTATTCTATAAATAAAACTCAAAAGTTTGTTCGTATGTGTGTAGGTAATCCATGTATCGCGCTCACTTCAAAATTTACATATTTAAATATGAAACATGATAGTTCATTTACGTATTGTCCTTTACATGTTACATTCTTCAATTGAATAATATCCGATGACCAAGCTAGATACTGTAACACTGTAGAACACCGTAGCCCAGCCCTGAGTGGGTTTTCACTTCTAATTTTTCAAAGAACCTACAACACTCTATTTACACCACTCTTAACATTTGAATTCTACTTGCCTGAAAAGATGTAGAATTACTTAGTTGATATGTAATTTATTTTGTTGTTAATGTCATAATGTAATTAATTTTCGTTCATCAAGTACTCATACGGTTATCTCATGCTAGTTTACAAGTTTCTTTTCTAATAGTTGCTCACAATTTGTCTTTATCAGATTTCTAGTTTTTCAAAATCTTTATTTATTATTTGCATGCTTCTGCATTTTGTCCTAATTAGAGCAAAAATATTTTAAACTTCAAGCAATATTAGTCTAAACGATTTTGATTGTGGCTGTGAGTGTATACGTCTGTGTTTTCAAATTATTAACGATATAACTTGTCAACTAAAATGACCAATAAATAGCTGACTACCAACTTGAACCACTTCCATTCCAAAAGTCTCAACTTGAACGCTTCTCAAACTAAAAACTCAATACCGAGTAACACGAATTCATCATGCTTATAACAATCCCAGTAAGCCAAAGGATTTTTTCCCACAACATCGTGAAATAGCCACTCTGTAGCCAAAACATGGATTGGGATGCAGCCAGTGAGAACAAGAATGGCTGGCTCTGAAACTGTTCGGTAGGCACACGCAATCCTTAACGCTCCTCTTCTTTGGACAGCTACCATTCTTTTGCGGTAATAGGCTACGCTTAAGGCGTCTGCCCACACCTCCGCGCCATACAACCTTTGGCACAAATCATATTTAATATTTTTGGCATCTCAATTTAAACTTTTGGCGACTCAATTTCAACCTTTGGCATACCACTTCGAGCTTTTGGCATATCAATTTATACCTTTCACAAACCCAACTACTCCAACCTTCCACCCCATATTATGATCAATAAATGTTTTTTCTCTCATTAAACAAATACTTGGTAGAATGTAGTGTTACGTTGAACCTTTCACATGGTGTTTCATTTCATACCAAAAACGCCGGACCTCCAACACAAAGTACCCGTCTGGTTTATTAAACTCGCGCAATATTATTGAAACAACATTAGTACGTAGGAAGTGCTATCAAGTGTTTTGGAATTCAATAGTGATGACGTGAATTGAAATAACGAAAATAAACGTTGCCATTCAAAACTGAAGCGAAAACTTCCTGTCGGCGGCACGAAGGCGCCATCATAGTTCGCCAAACAAAAATTACGCAGTCGTAATCTCGACCTCATTCTCATTCCGGTTTTTATTCCTTTTGAACCCGAAAAGCTGATACGTCTGGTCTGATCGTCGGTTTCACTGTTATCAACAGCAGAGGTTGACTCACGAACAATTCATTCATGCATTATTTTCATAATAATCATGTTGGTTTATTGTTCTCCTTAATGAACCTTTAAAATCAATCAATTATCTCTCCCTAATAACTATAGTACTCTTCCATACAGATTATATTTAATGAAAAACGCTGCAAATTCTTTCACTGGGGTTATCATTCAATGATTCATGATTTGGATTTGTACTAAGCTTTGGAGTGCGCGTGTTTCACAGGTGAAAGAGCGATTATTGAATTTCAGGAGATATGCATAGAGCACGTAAATCGGTTCTCAACCAAAATACCTATTTGGATTGATCGGTTGATCATATTTGTGTGCCTCCTGAAATTCAATAATCGCTCTATCACCTGTGAAACATGCACACTCCAAAGCTTAGTGAATAATAAACCCCAGTGAAAGAATTTGCAGCGTTTTTTCTATGTAATTAAGTTGCCTTAAAAACATACAGCTAAGTAATTCATGCAATGCAGAGATGTCCCTAATTCCAGTTTTTATAAGATTACACATAATTTTCATTATCAACGATCCGTATAGTTCGTTTATTTAAACAATAAACGGAATTACCCCTTTTCATTTTGAAATTTGAAACTGAAACGAGTTTCTCAAATAGAAATCTTAATGGTCTCACACCGCTCTGGGTCAATTCCAATAGGTGCCCCATAATGAGAAAGCCTCTCTTCAGAAATACGTCCTTTTTGCTCAGTTTTGAAAAGACGTGCACAGTCCTGTACGAAGCTAAGAGGATTGTAAATCGTTTGGAATAGGTAATTATGGAATTTCGAGAAAATTCACTTTTTAGACTCCATTTTCTCGCCTCAACTCTGCTTGAAAATTTTTGGTCAGGCATTGAAGAGGCAGAAAATTTGACACTAACCTATATAAAATTTCAATTTTGAAAGAAATTGCTTCATTGCTACTAAGGCAGCAGTTCCTGGAAACGCAGCAATTTTGATTCTAAATGCCATTCTATCTCACGTTGAATGAAAGATCTGACATTTGAGAGTGTTTGGTTGTGACGAGAGGACATCGTGTAATTGCTTAGCGTCGTACCCGCATTCCTAGAACGACGTTTGGAACGAGTGAGAATAAACATCAACAGATCAATGAAGCTTCTCTGTTGCCCATCTAAACGTTTTGTAACTTATATACGAAGGGTATCCAGAAAAAAGATTCCCCGATTTTTTGCCCCGCCCCTAATGGACCGGCAAAGTTGTATGTCGCCTCCTCGTATCCACAACATGACTGTATAGATCATTGGAAATTATTACTGGCCAAAGAACTTCGTTCAATCAAGCTCGAGGCTAACACTTTATTTTCTCTTTATTACTCACGAGAACCATCTCTCACATCAGTCCGAACAATCCCTGAAAATTTCATCGAAATCAGTCATGAACTCCCGGAGTTATGCTTGTGGCAAGGATTTCACGTTTGCGCATGCGCAGAGGCTACTATTGATCCGGGGGTCATGAAACCTATAGGGGACCATTCACACATCAAACCGAACAATCCCTGAAAATGTCATCGAAATTGGTCAAGAACTCCCGGAGTTATGCGCGTAACAAAGATTTCGTTTGCGAATGCGCAGAGACTACTATTGATCCGGGGGTTATGAAACATATAGGGGACCATCTACACTCCAACCCGCACAATCCCTGAAAATTTCATCAAAATCGGACTATAACTTCGTGTAGTTTTGCCCGTAACAAGAATTTGCTGACAGACAGACAGACACACAGACACGCAAACAGACAGACAGACACGGGACCAAAATGCAAAACTCAAAATGCGAGTGGAATTTTTGATTTTTGAGATAAAAAAATGTTCACATTCCGAAAGTGAAAACAATGCTTCCGCTACCTTGATAGACTCGGAAGCAATAGTAAATTTGTCAAGGAATGCGGATAAATCATAAATTCTTCAAAAAAGACAAGATTGATATTTTTTCAGCCTAGGGAACCTTCTTTTCTGGATACCCCTCGTACTTCAAGCGCTGGAAATTATAACATTGAGGGCTATTATCTCTGCATTAGATATCCTGTCTAGGCAAATCACTGATATATGTTTATTAGACGTAGTCTGTTGTTCTTATTCTAATTCGGAACTTTCAGAACTGGTCATTTCATTCTAGCTTCATTTATATTCCAGCACGGTAGCTAGATTAGGAAATAAATTAGCTACAAGTGCCCTTCAGCTGATTAGTGTGTCTCCATGTCTTGTAATTTACTTCTTGATGTCCCAAAGACATTTGGATGACTTTTTCATAAATGTAACCTTGACCACCATTTACTAGCCCCTCTGTACACATCAAGATATAATATCTAACGTGAAGACATAATATGAGAAATATATTTCTCTGCAACACCTGTAACAGTACTACTATGAAACTTCAGGCAAGTATAAATTTTAAAACTTGGGTGATTCTTAAAATAGCTAGCCTTTGTGAACTTGACCTCCTAATTGCGAAGTAGGTAGATACCACGGAGAAACAAATGGAGGCCGCCAAGTTGATATCATTCGAAGGTTTCGAGCGGCTCTCGGCAAAAACGTCACGCGGCCTTTCTTCGCTGGTTAAAAGTTATAGCTGGTGCTGTCCCACGCTGAGCGGATGATTGATAGCCTGATCGATAAAGTGGTTCATTCGATGAGTAAACCGAAACCCATTTTCATTTCTTTCTAGCTGAGCTTCCGTACGTCGCACAGGATGACTTGTTAGGATCAATGCTGCAGGTACTTCACAGCTGAATCTGAATGCCTCAGAAGGTGCTGTAACGTGATGGAACATTATAATTGATTCCAAGACTAATCAATTCAGCTTTTTCAATCAATCTCTTATAAATTCAGCTTTAAAACACCTCAATAGGATACAAAAACGATATAATATATCGTTGTTGTATCCTATTGAGGTATTTTATATAGGTATGTATTATATCGTGTTCAATATATTATTTTGAAATAACAGAATATCTAACATTTCACAACATTTAACAAACTAAGTTTTTCAACAAACAGAATTTTGTTTTTATAAGATAAAAAAATGCAAGCTTTGGAGACAAATTTGATAATTTTATGTACCAAAATGTCTAGAAAAACCTGCAGAATTTTATAAAAAATAGAAACCTAAGAAAAAGTCGTAAATTTTACGATTTTGACTCATGAACCTTCTTAATAAACCAAAATTGTTTATCAAAGCTTCTTTTTATAAAAAAAAAAAAAAAGTGTAAACAAAGCTTCCTCTACCGGTGGGTATATTGGGAAGCAAAATTCTTCAACTCCTCCCTAATGGATTACAAAATTTGTAATTTTGTAATTTGTAATTTGATTTCTAATAGGAGTCATTTGGCGTTATGTTTTGTCGGTTGGCCGAAAACTAAGATCTCGAAAGAACTTGAGGTGATGACAGATTTTTTGTTTGGTTTGCAGGAAATGAAGGCGATGTTGTACACGGCCGTGGAGGAGGCGCCTTCCATGGAGTCGGCCGACCCGGACGAGCTGACTCGACATTTCAAAAGCTTCAAGGAAACGTTCATCGCCTACTGCGACACGGAGCTCAAGAAAATCAACACGTTCTATTCAGGTACCGTTTTTCTTTGTTGTCAAATAAAACAACAACGTAATGAAATTCAAGTTGGTATCTGCCTTCGTAAAACTTGAAAATATCCGACTCAAATCCACTCTGTATATATTCCCTGTAGAAATTTGCAGAGGTACGCACGGATTCTGATAATTAGGTTTATTAATTATGGGACACGCAGAGTCGCAGAGCACTTTTTTGAAATGGATATGTCTTTTGGCTGGGGGTCAAGGAATTTTTCGTGATTTTTTTCTCCACACAAAATGCAACGCAAATTATTATTAACTCGAAAAGTGAAGGCTAAGTAGAAATCAATTAAATCTGAAAACATTGATGCTGTCAAATGATGGAGTTGGTGACATTTGTGAACCATCAATCAATGGTAGAAGAGGAAATGCTCTAGTAATGTTACTCGTGTCCTTTTACATTACACCTAGGACTTCTATGCAAAAATTGGAACAATTTGATTTCCTATTGGCCACAGTACCAAACTTGCGTGAATCGTAAAGGTACTTGAGTTGAGCATAATTCCAATAATTCTTGTGGTGATATGAATGTAAATTTGAAGACCACAAAAAGTGCAGAATTAGTAACTTTCATGCGTGAAACATTCAATCTAGAGTTGGATAGTGATCCAGCTATCTCTACACCCCGAAACAATACAGTCATTGTTGCTGTATTCGGTATATGAAAATCATATGGAAACGAGATATTTTATCCTTATTTTTCTTCCGCTAATACTTCGAAACGTTGACAATTCTGTTCATTCATATTCAATTGACAAATATATTTTGTAATTGAAACTCCAGAACCATTGTAAAAATGATCAAATAGATTTTCCGAATAAACAGCTCTTATTTAATCTGAAGTGAATTTTGAAGCACGATATCATAGGCGGGCACTAGCTAACTACCTACAGGATAAAGAAAAATCGAAACATAGTCGGATGAGACATCACACAACCAGTGTTCGTAAGAAGAAAATAGGTGAAACTTCAGATCGCTCCCCTGTAAATTTTGCAAATGTTACTTGGTCACTTTTACTCGGAACCCCACGATATATTCCCTGTAGAAATTTGCAGAGGTACGCACGGATTCTGATAATTAGGTTTATTAATTTAACTTTTTTGAAATGGATTTGTCTTTTGGCTGGGGGTCAAGGAATTTTTCGCGGTTTTTTCTCCACACATAATGCAACGCTCTGGCACTTCAGATTATTATTAACTCGAAAAGTGAAGGCTAAGTAGAAATCAATTAAATCTGAAAACATTGATGCTGTCAAATGATGGAGTTGGTGACATTTGTGCACCATCAATCAATGGTAGAAGAGCAAATGCTCTAGTAATGTTACTCGTGTCCGTTTACATTACACCTAGGACTTCTATGCAAAAATTGGAACAATTTTTCGCATTTCCTATTGGAAGGGGCTACAGTACCAAACTTGCGGGAATTTAGGTACTTGATTTTTTTGACCAGTAACTCTTTACAAGGTGATCGAATGAACTTCAATTTGAAGTTAAAAATGGCAGAAAAGTAACTTTCATGGCGTGAAAACATTCCAATTTTTCCTGAAAATGTTTTTAATTCCAGCCGTTTGGGACTCGTACAGTCGGTCTGGCGGACAGTAAATGATGAAAATTTCGTATGGAAACGGACGAAATTTTATCCAGATTTTTCCAGGTACGCTTTGAAACGTAAACGTTGAAATTTTCAGGGGGGGTTCATTTTTTTTTCAATACAAATACATTTGGTTTATTATTGAATAATGAACCATTGTAATCCAAAAAAAACATGTCTAACCCCCCTGAAAATTTGTGGTTTACCTTTCAAAGGGTGTAGAATCCAAATCTACAATAAACATTTTTCCGTCCGTCCGCCTTACGCACGTTTTCTTCCAAACGGCTGGAGCAAAAAATCTGAAATTTTCAGGAAAAATCCATGTTGGTCCGAGAACGCCCCAATTCTTTAGCCAGCTCTCTCACTTAATTTAAAGTGCCACTTAAGGGTTGCTAAAGTTTTGTAAAATCCCTGAAAACCTCAAAAAACGTCAAGGCGGCCTAAATAAGGACTTTTTTGAAGAACTTTCCATGAGGAATCGAATGAGTCCCTCCCCAGGTCTGTAGCTCAAACCATTCCCGATGTATGGCATGATCTTATGCTGCAAATTCTTTCACTGGGGTTTATTATTCAATTTTATTCATTTGGCTTGCATTCATGATTTGAATTTATACTAAGCTTTGGAGTGTGCGTGTTTCACAGGTGACAGAGCGATTATTGAATTTCAGGAGATATGCATAAGCACTTAAATCGGTTCTCAACCAAAACCTATTCAGATTGATCAGTTGAATATATTTGTGTGCTTCATGAAATTCAATAATCGCTCTATCACTAGTGAAACACGCATACCCCCAAAGCTTAGTAGAAATTCAAATTACGAATGCAAGAAAAATGAATGAACTTCAATAATAAACCCCAGTGAAAGAATTTGCAGCTTTTTTCATAAAATTTCCTTGTGTATTTTATTAACTTCATAATTTTCTAAATACACCTCCAACAATAGATAGATAGATAGTTTACAATGGGAATATCCATGATCTATTGTTTATCCCCCAAGGAAAAATTTCTTCAAAACTTTCTTCAACTAACAACGGCGAGCTTATTAGACAACGAACAATGTTGGAAGTGCGGATGGCGCCTATTGGTTAAGGCTTAGAAGATAACGTTACTATCCACCAATTAGGAGTAAGCTCTCATAGTACAAAATCACTCACTTACATTAAATTCTCCAGCATTCTCAAATATCTGAAGCAAAATTGAAAAATTTACGTTTAAATTCATGATTCTGGTTCTGGATGATTATGGTCCTGCAATCGTGAGGACACTTTTTTCAACCCTAAAAGGACAAATGTGACTCCTGAGGATTTTAAAATGTTCCCAAAGACGGTATTATGACTTCGTAAATAATATAACTCCTTGAACATCAACCGTTCTCACGCTTTTTGTAACAAACTACTAGAACAACTGAAATGTTATGAAATTAAATAGAAAAACCCTCCTACCTTCACTTGTCCGCTAGCAACACCATGACATAAGTCATTGTAAACGCGATTTCTTAAGGAACTCTTGAATATCTGATGGCATTGCCATTACGTCAGCTGATTCGCTCTTCACTATTTACTACGCGATTTTTTCCAAGCTCAAGGACTTTCACATTCGCTTTCGTGTTCACGTTCTTTTGACAAGTTCTTGCTCTTAGAAGGAGCGAACGAATGAACGTTCAGCTTCGGAGTGAACTCATGGAAGGGTTGTCTATCAATAACGAACGTGAAAACATTACCCTTATCCCAAAAGTTTTGGATATTCTGGTTTTTTGATATTTCAGTCCTTTGATTTAACTCTTTAAGATTGACAGTAAATGATGCAGAGAATTTCGTCCCAAATAGATCACATTTGATCGGATTTTCGTAGTTTTTAAGTATCTTGGAACGTTAAACAACAAATTTTGAAGGTTGTTAAATTCTTAAAAGGTTCATTATTGAATATAAACATGATGTTCATTATAAGAAAACATGAACACTCACAGTCATTTTCTAAACTTCATGGAAAACTTTAGTAAAATTCGGATGTGAGGTGTACTTTTAAATTCATTTCTCAACAATATTAGTACGATTAAACGTGTTTCATAAATTTGAGGTATTTAGTTTAAATGTTAGTTTCCTGACTGGCTGTTCGTGTCCACTTATATTATTAAAGTGCCTTATCTCCCATGGCCCTAGAATGTCATTTACAATTATCACTACGTGTCGTTAAATAGGAGCTTCTCGGCATTCGCCAACGTTGAATCATCTATTAGATGGCTGACAAATGCTGACTTCCCATTTTTATCCCTAAAATCTTCTTGTTGTTCTTTTATTCTTTGCCTGAATTTTCTTCCGGTCTGCCCACAATATTCGAGTCCGCAAGAACACTGACGTTTATAAGCCCCATTTTTATCTTGCGGTATTAAGGAACTGTTCTTCATTTCCTTAAGGTTATGCGTCTGCTTACTTATTGTCATTTTGAAGCATAAAGCTTTATAAATCGTCCAACACTCTAATCTTATTTCAATGGTTTTTGTAAGAATATGTATCGTATATGAAGCTAGATGACCCAACAAGCTTGATCCTCAATCTTTCCATCGTTCTCCCACAAATCGGTTAGGAATTATTCCACTATTCTCTGTTGAATGAAAGGCCGGGGTCAGTGGCCGGAGTTAAGCAGTTTACTGTTTGGACAACGATCATGTTATCTCGAAGCCATTGACCAAATGACCTTGCCGTCTCAACTTGAACGGTTCCACCGCGATTAACATGGATGTTCACCGAATGAGTCATCAACAACGAGGTTGGTCCCGGCAAGTTGCACAGGGCTGAACAAGTCGTGCAACACGGAAATCCCTAACGGATGACGTGGGCTTGTTATCTAGAGATCCATATCTCACTACACAGCATTTCATTAGCTTTTCCCTAAGACTTGGGAATAGCCTATCACTTAGGCTAAGTGATATTGTAAGTAATGTAATTAAAGTAAAACGCTGCAAATTCTTTCACTGGGGTTTATTATTCAATTGGCTTGCGTTCATGATTTGAATTTCTACTAAGCTTTGGAGTGTGCGTGTTTCACAGGTGATGGAGCGATTATTGAATTTCAGGAGGCACACAAATATGATCAACTGATCAATCCAAATAGGTATTTTGGTTGAGAACAGATTTACGTGCTCTATGCATATCTCCTGAAATTCAATAATCGCTCTATCACCTGTGAAACACGCACACTCCAAAGCTTAGTAGAAATTCAAATCATGAACGCAAGCCAATTGAATAATAAACCCCAGTGAAAGAATTTGGAGCGTGTCATGCATATCAGAATGTTTCAACCCGTGTATCGGCTACAAAGCCTTTTAGGAGTTCACTCCAGTGTCCACATTACAACAATACATCATTTACTGATATCAAAACAAAAACAATAATAAACCAAAATAACGCAAATGTTGGCACCATAAATCGGGCCATACATCGGGATGGTTTGACCTACGGACCTGGGGAAGGGCTCATTCGATTCCTCGATGGAAAGTTCTTCAAAAAATCCAGTTTCAGACATATTTAGGCCGCCTTGACTTTTTTGAGGTTTTTAGGATTTTACAAAACTTTTACAACCCTTAAAGGGCACTTTAAATTAAGTGAGAGAGCTGGCTCAAGAATTGAAGCGTTGTCGGACCAATATGGATTTTTCCTGAAAATTTCAGATCTTTAGCTTCAGCAGTTTGGGAGAAATCGTGCGTACGGCGGACGGACGGAAACATTTTTATTGCAGATTCGGATTCTACACCCTTTGAAACGTAAACCATGAAATTTTCAGGGGGGTTAAAATTTTTTTTTCAAGAGCGATTACAATGGTTTATTGTTGAATAATAAACCAAAAATTGTAAGTTTCAAGTATTTTCAGAAGGAACAAATTATTAAACGGTGACTAAGGTGAAATATGAAGTACGAGTAACTGAAACGAAATGAAATAAAATTAATATATTTCTTCGTAATTGCAACAAAAACCATGGTCACAAAAACATGGTTACAAAATAAATTACCATATTCTGTCTTTCGTTAGCGCTTCATAGTGAAGTTATAATTTGTATGAAATATCTAGTTAAAGGGACTTACCTCCTAGCTCTCCTTGTAACTGATTTCTTAAATCAAATCTTTTTATATACCTAGTTCCAATTCTTCAAGTTAAGTTAGTCTGTGTTAGGTGAAAATATAGTCTAATGATATGATAATTCAAGTACAGTATTCTTAGGTGTGTGTTTTCGAAAGTTGTGTTTTCTGCTGCAACCCCACCGACAAGTCGTAGACAAATACTAAACCAAAATCTTATTGAACAACAACGAAAATGACTCTGATCGGTCAAAAATTCTCCTCTGAGCAGCGATTAAAAGGATTGGCTGTTATCCCATCCACTCCCTCTAATGTCAGATAAAGAAATATTTCCTAGGTTGGTTGCCCAACTACACTGAAATAGGGATCGACCGAAATAAGAATGAAGAAAATAGGTTGAGAATTAAAGCCTGAACAGCGTCGACAAAATTTGTCGCCAGAAAACACGTTTTTCTTAATTCCCCCTACAATTCTTCTCTTTCTTTGTGAAATTCGAAAATTCCTGAGTTTGTTGCATAATCAGAGTAAAATTGGGATCCAACCAAAATGGAATCATTAAAATCGCGTGAGAATTGTTCATATATGGGTCATTTAAAAATTATGGGTTATTCTGTGTCACAGAGCTACTGAGAGAGAATCTTTGTTAGCGGAGAGTTCCCGTTTTTTCAATGTGATGAGTCTGAGTGCCTCCTACTTGACATATTAATTTGTGGTTGATATGTTGATTAGTTGTATGATTTAAATTAATTAATCACCCCCAATTCTCTCTCCATAGCTGCAGGTTACACGGTTCACGTAATTTTATGGCAAGCATTTATTCACTTTTTCAAGTTGCTCAAATCAAATATCGCACCAGGGGAAACTGACAAAATTTCATAAATTCAATATTTGACAAACTACGTATGGAACTGTATGACTGGTTAGGGTGGTCGTCAAGGAACCTGCATAGATGAAGTAGCAGAACAAAAAACCCCAAAATTCATTCAAATTTTGGGCCTTAAAATTGATGCTTTCATAATGTAAAAAGTCAATGTATGAAACGCTACCTATTACACACGATGACGTGTGAAATATCTGGTCAATTCTGGCTAGTTTTTATTACTTCCAACAAATCTTCATTTTTCCGAAAAGTTTTATATCTTTTTATATGCACTCGGTAATCTAAAGGTAATTGCAGTTTTTTTCCTAATGTGGATGGTCTTCACGAAAGGTCACCACCCACACTGGCTAAAGAGTAGATATTAAAAAAATCAACTGGGAAGTGTTTGGTTGGGAGGTTTACCGTTTATCAATATCAAAAGTGGAATTTGAGGTGTCGCATTATCGTTGATTAATGCATTCATACTTTGCCAAAGAGGAAGGTATATATGCTGCCTAGCTATTAAATGCAATAAAGCCTAGTCAATGTGTGCAAAAAGTTAAAAAAATTAAGAAATTATACTCATTATTCAGAATGTCTGCATTACTTCAGAAGGACGTCTTAAAAACAACAGCCATAGCAATAACTTCAATTTCGAAGAAAATTCGTTAAAAAACGTAAATCACGATTGTCTTTCCCCAACTCAGTTTGTTGTTGCAGAGAAGTTGGCGGAAGCCACGAGGAAATTCGCCACTTTGAAGAGCGAGTTGTCTCTGGCGGTGAAGGCAACCGGCAAATCGAAGCCGAAATCACTCACTGACATCATGAACAACCAGAAGAAAAACGTGTCCGCCCGAAAAGTGCAGGACCTGAAGCTGGCCTTCTCCGAGTACTACCTCTCTCTCATCCTTCTTCAAAACTACCAGAACCTCAATTTCACTGGTTTTAGAAAAATATTGAAAAAACACGACAAGGTGAGATATCAATTTTTTCCCCTTTCGGTTCTTGAATAAATAGGTAGCATTATTGATATTAGTGATACTTACTTAATACAACATTAACTCCATACGGCTGTTACCACGAAGGTCTGGTCTTCAAAGTGGCCTCTTACTATATTATCGCTCTTTCATTCTCCTCTAGAACTCCCCGATGGGGGAGATGATGGGACCTTAGCTGGGGAAGATGCTGCTTCTCTCCCGGTGGGCCCAGAACCCTTCCTGGACACTACGAAAAGCTTTCTTTGGGGGGAGCTTTCCAAATGAGAGAGTAAGAAGAGTACTACCTGCTGGTTCCGTGTTAGGGGGCAGTGGCAGATCAGTGCCTGTGTTGACAAAACAGAGTTTTCTAGCGTGCTCCTCGGGTTAACGGGAGAGGTTAAGGCTCTCCTCGCATTCGCCAAAACGTGGTGGGGAAGGGTGGACCTTCCAGCTTTGGCCATACAATCAAAGGAAAAGTCAATTAACAAAATAAATGTTACATCTCAGTGTAGATTTAGAAATTAATAAAATGAATGTTCCTTCTTCGCGTAGATTTAGATCTTGGAGAATTATAAACGAATTATTATCATCATAGTATGATCATCATGTATTCGATCTTGTACCAATCAATCTTCGACATAAGTCTCCAAAAATTTATAATTTATCTTCATACATTTTCTTAAAGTTAATAATTTGTCTACTTAAATCAAACAATTCGTTATCTTCGTTGAAAATTTTAGTTCCTTGAACTAGAAAAGATCGTTCAAAGGTATTTGTCTGGTGGGCTGGAATCTTCATTATTTTTCGCGCATTTCGTGTAGCTTTATCATGAACGCTTGACATAAAAATAAATTTTTGTATAAATATTTGGAGTCTTAAATTTAGGTAACCAAAATACCATTATAGCAACTGCCAACTTCTTTCTATTTGTTCTTTTCAGCCAACCCAACCTACTGTACTAAGGCGTAACAAGCTGATTTAACCGTAAACCGTAAACCCGCATTTTGTGCTTTTTGACGCCTACCCTCATTTTCTCTTTTTAGGTCACAGAAAAAAGTGTGTGTGTGAAATCTTGTTGTAGCTAGTCAGTTTCACGTGAATGTATCCACTAAGATCTTACATATATAAAATATAATACACTTATTCATCATTCATTATTCATTCGTTCATCATTTATCACTTTATCCATTCTTTCGTTCACTGTAGAAGTTCTCTACAGAAGGGACCCTCCAAGAAAGGTTCTTCTAGAAAAGTTTATCTAACTGGGCATATTTAGAGAGATTCCTTATCACCAAAAGAGTTTCCTTCCTCGGCTCCTACCACTTGAAGATTTGACTTACAATGTACCGATTTATTATTTATTTGATTGTATTTTAGTAGTTATGATTTGGTTTGGACGGATACTGAATTACTCATCTCGTGTTGCAAAGTTCCATATAGTTTTATTGGAAATTGTGCTTAACCGTTATTGATTTGGTTTAGATGGATCTTACATATTTCAGTAATAATTGTTTAAATGTACAACCCCTAGTTGCTGAACACGGAGCAAGGAGCCAAGTACCGCGAAGAGTATGTGGAGTCTGCTCATTTCCACACCAACACGGACATAGGGCGCCTGATCGCCGAGGTGAGTCCCAGTTGGAATTCATTTATAGTTTTAGATTCAAAAACAAACCTGATTGAGTCTTAGTAAGCCAGTTTCGAATTCATTCATGAAAGTTAAGGATAACATGTAGCAGACGGTTACAAAATTACGCTGGTCGGTAGGGAGATGATGGAGTTTCATGTTTAAACTTACGTCAAGGTTTAGTGCAGAACTGTCCTGTCAGATACGTAATTGGCAAGAAGCAGACAAGATCCAGCACTTATTTTGTAGCTGACCACTTTTAAGGGGACAAAGACTCTCAACCTCTAAAAAATGCCTCACATTACATATTCATAAATATAATTTCTTCTGAAACTCTTGAGGATAAACAACAAATTTTTCATTTCACAAATACAGTCAGAACGAACGAATGAAATGTTTCAGTTTAAAATTCTGTTCTTTGCAAAGCTAGGCTATTGCTGTTGTAAAAATGAAAACGATTCATAATAAAAATTAAAAGTAATATTAAATAGTATTGATAAATATTAGCAGAATGGTCTTGGACTCCTGCTTTGTTATATACTTTCTCAGTACCTTACCTTCCTCGGAAAAAATAATGGTGATTTATTAAGAATTAATTTTTGTCCATATAAATTTACAAACGTATTTCTTTTGATCAGTAGTTTATTTTGTTTTAACTTGGAGATTATTTTTTCTGCCAACTCTTGAATTTAAAAGATTAAAATGCAAATAAAATTACATTTAATCTTATTTCATTTCAAATTAAGAATGAGGAGTGTGTTATCAGAGGGATAAAAAGCTCTAATCATAAGACAAATTTTGATTTAGTTTCTCGGCCGCTGAGTAATTGATAATCAACTGAGTGGCAGTTCGAAATCAACTCCGATAAATCTGTTAAAAAAAAATCACAGCCGTTCTTGATTAGATGCTAAACATAATCCTAGATGGGTCACTTGAATTTGAAGAGATGACCTACCCGACCCAACATCCTTGTAACATTATTATTGTTAGCTCGTTACATTATTTATTATCTATTCAGATTGAGTATTACCATAAATTGTTTATTATATTACATAATTTATTAACCACAACTGTTATCATAATACTTGTAACATTTTAGAGCTCAAAATGCTCTTCATCAACTAGGGAATAGGATAGACACATATTTAATAATTCAACTCTGTCCACGGTATGTGGTCGAAATATACAGGAAGAGGACAAATTATTGAAATTAAATAAAAACACTGTGTGCTTCCGTAGCAAAATGGCCTTACATGTAATTCTAATAACTTAAGAATCTATTGACGAGCCAAACGAACGTATTGGAGGGAGTTAAGAATTTGGTACGCCAGGAATTCCGAAGCTTACAAACTGATGCTGCTGACCTAGTCTCCCTCTTCAAATTTCAGGGTTTTTTTTAAAGCTCGAAGACATCGGAAAAACGCCAAGGGTTTCCCATAGCGAAATTTAGAATACTGCTATTGCTGATCTACTGGTACAGTTAGCAAATGATACCGAAAGTAAAGTTTGAGGATGCGCGGATGACAAGCATGGAGCCGAGTTTGAGCCCTCCACGGCAATCAACTATCAAGCGAAATCGTCAGAATCGCGGATGACAAGCATGGAGCCATGTTTGAGCCCTCACGGCAATCAACAAAATACCTTCCAAGAAGGTATTTGGTGATCGATTTACCCAATTAGTCGGATGTATCATGATCGGCTCTTCAACAACACATATTAGCAATATATGTAGAATATATTTGAAGAATAAGTTGAAATAACCACCATGTTTCAGGTAGAGACGACGGTCACTACTGAGCTTGAAGGTGGAGACAGGCAGAAGGCAATGAAGAGGTTGAGGGTTCCTCCACTCGGTGAGAAACAAACTCCCTGGACCACTTTCAAAGTTGGTCTGTTCTCTGGCTCGTTCATCGTCCTGTTTTGCGCAGTGCTCGTTTCAGGTATTTGTAGAACAAGTCTATCTGTACTAATAAAATCTTGTGTCTCTTTGTGATGAATGTGGATGGTTCGCCCTTCTCTATTCTTAAAACCGCCGCCTATGGAAATAACCTGGTGCCTTCTAGCGTCATGGGTATCCTCTGAGTGTTGCAGGCATTAACCGCCTTGACCCTCGGAAGGGGCATCATTCCATCACACTCCTAGTTACAATGGATGTACCAGAGGAAATCGTGGGTTTCAAAGAATGAACCACCGTCTTTGAAAACGTTGATTTTTAAATGTTTCCTATGCATGATAATGAGGCAGCCCTGCGTGTAGGAGTCCAAAGCCACTCACGCGACCAACGAAAATTATTGGTTTTGGGCGTCCAATGGTAGTAATAGAGTGCGATAGAGTGCGCACGTTGAACACTAAGATGTGACAATTTAGTGAACCATGGTATGAGGACCCAGAAGTACTGGATGTTTCCCTTTTTGTGAATCCATCTACAAAAGTATACGCCTGAAATAGCAATGACGGACTATACGAGGGAACAAGACTATTAGTTTGGGTGATTCCAGTTCCAATAGTCTAAGAACTAGGTTATCAACCACACCTATACCTAGGGCCTGATACCTCCAATCCATTCCCAAGTAACCAATCGCCTTGTTTCCAATCCGTAACCAAACACCTTGTTGCGAGATGCTTCCAAGCTCTCCCTACGCTCGTCTGGAACGAAGTGACTTCAAAGAACCAGGTCAAACGTCCTCAGAAACACCACTGAAAAATAACTTGTATTTATTGTGGAGAGGCCTGGGAACAATCAAAATGAAATCTAGCGTTTTCTTAATTAGTACTCAGAGATTCCTGCTCTAATGAATGGTACTGTCTGGAATTGTTTGCTACTTTAGACAGCTGGACCTTTGTGTAAGAAGGAAGTCATCAGTTTGAATAATACAAAACTATAGTATGTAGCATTAGAGAGTAGTACTAAAACGCTCTTAAAGCCATGGTGATCAAAACAGCCTTGTGACAGTAGGGCCTACCTACTTTGATCTTACTGTCTTTGGTGGATGACATTCTTTATCAAGGGCGATCAACTCTCATATGATACATAATTAAACAGGTTATGCACAAAGGAAACGGTAAGGCTACTTCAAGAAATATGAATAAGACTGTCTAAATTTGATATATGCTGCTTTTGTATAGAATTTTCCAAATTATCAGTTTGATCAGTTTCTCTATCATCATGATTGGAACTGGAAATAAGATGTTGGAATGTCTTGAATGGATTCTTCTGATTCAAATTTCATGCAATTACACTTGTTTTTAGATTTTAATTGCACGAGAGTTTGAGGAAGGAGTTGAGTTCGGCCATAATTTACCATAACTGCAAACTTGGTGGATATTGTATGATTCATTTTTTTTAAGTAAATGTACTCATAAAAAGTCCATTAGAATCAATCCATCAGTCAATCAGTCCATCAGAAATGTTTCAAATTTGGTTTTGGGGAAAGTTTAAGGTATATGAATCTGGTATAATTGATTAAATGTTCCTAAATGTTCAGTTGTAGGTATATGTGCATGAAGTGGGTGGAACCAGTTTTCTGACAGATTTTGTTTTATACATTTACAGCTGTGTATCACAACGATCAAGGAGAAGATCTCAAAACTACGTTCAAACTCTTTCGCGCCCCGCTTCTCATCGTAGAATTCCTTTTCCTGATCGGAGTCAATATTTACGGTTGGAGGTCGTCAGGAGTCAACCACGTTCTGATATTTGAGCTGGACCCCCGGAACCACTTGTCTGAGCAGGTTTATTTGTGTACTATACTAATTAGTTAATTTTAAATTATATGTCGGACAAAGACGTGTTATTCAGGGATAAACATTGATGAGTTAACTGAAGAGGTCTTATTATAACCTTCTGAAGCCTTTTGCTAGTCATTCTTTGAAAAATCGTCAGTATAACATGTTTCTTGTTGATGAACCTATACGCATCACGTTTTCAAACTCTTATCATCATCTTATTACAATTTGTAGGAATTACTTTCCTATCTAAAATATCTTACACAGTTACTTTTCACTTTATGTGTTATTTGTAGTTGGTTTGGATTCTTTAAGGACTTTTCCTTCCACAGGGAAAGGTACGTAATTCTTCAGCGTGCTCTATCGTGTTTATCCTGATTGAATCTATCACTTTTCTCTTCTTTTGATAACATTTACAAACTGCACATATCGGTGATGACCACTCCTTTGAAGGGTCCAATCTTGTAAAGTGGATCGACGCTTCCACTGAGATTTTTTTGCTACTTACAATTCTCCAGATTCTGATCAGATCATCCCACTTCCACAACTCATCTGTTAGTGGTCTGTCATAAACTCCGACTGCAAAAACCTGTTATCATACAAAATTAGTATCATTCTAAGTGTATAAAAAATCAGTTCAAGAAGAAATAACAAAGTCAGAAGCAAATATAGCATTTCCAAGCCAAGTTAAACGTTTTCCAAAACGAATGAAACACTTCCCAAATCAAATGAAACTTATTTAGAAAATGAGTGAAATGAGGTACCCTGCGAGATGCAGGTAGTTACAATTGTACCTATCGTAGAAAGAAGTTGACATTATTGAAATTCTATGAATTTTAGGCATAGGATTATCGAAGAGATCTCACCTTAGTAGAATAGGAAACAAGTAGGTAAAAAGATTTCATTTGGTCTGCAAAAGGTTTAATTTGACTTGGAAGAAGACTTGGAAATGCTATCGATTGCGATGGATTCATCTATTCCATCAAAACCAGCGCTGGTCGCTGAATACTGTTGTATTGGATGCTCTAGCACCACCCCACGAATGAATGGAATTGGAATTTTATGGGCACACGTTAATTACACTGCATTGTATGACTGGAGATACTCCTCCATTCACGAGTATTCGATATATAAACTATTTCCTGTTTTTAGGATCTAATGGAACTTGCAGCGATCATGGGCGTAGTGTGGACACTGAGCCTTCTCTGCTTCTTTTACAGTCCAGACCTGAGCATACCCCGCTATTTCAATCCCCTCGGCCTCGTCGGTGTGATGCTAGTCTTCTTCCTCAATCCCTTCAAAGTCCTACGCCACGACGCCAGGTGGTGGACAGTAAAAGTTATGGTTAGTAGATATGGGTAGATTGTTAGGAAAACCTTGACATTTCTTAGCTGTCGGTCTTTGTTGTACATTAATTTACCACAGATAAGACTAGTGAAATTTAGAAAGTTCCTATGCACCTAACGATACGTGGTGCTGACAATTCGTGACTTAAGATGTTAATTTGAACTGGGATCAATCTGATGACAAGGTGCGGTGTTCGTGTTTTATGGATATCATTAAGACTCAAATCTATAGTGACGCTTAGCTGCAAGTGTAAAATCTAGATATTATGAAACTGTTGGAACTTGTTTTGTTTCACTACATCTAAACAAAGATTTAGAATTGATTTTTTACCCCTCAGGTATGAGGCCAATAGATCACATCTTCGTTCACTGTAGATAGGTACGTTAGATTTTAGAGCCAATCTCTAAGACGATATTCGAGCATCACATCAAATTACTTTAAGGCTGTACTGAAGGAGGGAAGAGTGTTTCTACGAATTGGTTGCAGTGATAAATTATCAACAGGAACTCTGAATGAGACAAGAAGTAATTATTAGACACAAGACAGACTAACGTGCAAATAAAATTTAAAAAAGTAAATGGGTATTGGTCAAGTCCGTGTCTACTTTTTCTTACTCATGGATTCCCATTATATTTCTATGTATTTCACTTACTACGTGATAACAATTCTAGTTTTTGTATGTTACAGTGGAAGTGCGTAGCTGCCCCATTTTACTACGTCAACTTTGCTGATTTCTGGCTGGCGGATCAGTTCAACAGCCTTGTGACCGTTTTTGTCGATTTTCACTACATTTTCTACTTTTATTTCGTTGGAGCTGATCAACAAGGTTCGGCCCTCACGTATTTTTTTGTAAATTATCATAGGTTGTAGGTTTCTCTTTCCTGCTCTGCTCTGCTCAACTCCAATCTCTACTATCACTATTGTCCCTAGAAAAAATTGTCATCTAGAAAACCAAATTCTATCCTTCTCATAGTGTTGAAAAATCAGCATACAGGTTCTCTTTCCTGTCATACTTTGAGTTAAATTTATAAGCACCTTTCCATGGCCCCATATAGTAACTGGTTGTCATTCTTCACAATTTAACCTGAGTACAGTTAGGAATTGGGTGACGGAGAGGATAGCATTCGCTGTAGACCAGAACATAGCAGGGATAAATTCTGAAAAATTCAACACTCTTTGTCCAATTAGATACCTGTTTATGATGACATCTTTACAGGTTGTCCAGCGCTTCTAGAAGGAAGGAGAAATCTTGTAATAACTTCTTTTCAAAGTTCAAAGCTCATTATTGGAAATTGTTAACCAAAAGGTGAAGGTCCAATCAAAATCAGTTACTGCAAGAACTAAAAACTACCTAGTTGTTGTATATCAATCACCAACATATCAAACTTGATACAGTTTAGTAGGGGTTGTGATCCCTAAGAGGAATAGGGGTAGTTTCACCTTCCCATCCTGAATTGCTACTCCTGATCATAAACCCGAAGCCATGTTGCTTCAGGGGTATCCTCCAGGTAAATCTCCTCACTATTGTAACGGCAATACTCATTCCAACACCTCCTTATTACGTATGTGTGTTTATGTTGAATTGTTTTGACATTTGAGCACTTTGCTTCTAAGATATTATTAACTAAAAATTTCATGATAAAAAAACTTGTTTTATACTACAAGACGCTGACACTGGGAATGGTTCTATTTTTCTTGTTATTCAAAGAAAAAATTTGGTTTTTTAGTGTTTTTTTTTTTTGCACATTTTACTGTGCTCGGTACGTGCTGACCAACTAAATTATTTTCCTTTTTAAATGTTTGATTTTTGGCTGTAAAACGAAGGTGAGTTACCGTTCATCTTGACACGGGTTGACAGGTTCATCTTGACCTAAGTGTTAAAATCCAGTAATCGTTTCAGAATGCCACTAAATGGATTTCAATTAAGAAATGTTACACTTTAAATATTTGAAATTTTTAATGAAAGGAAAGTTTGCTAACAATTTGGAAGTCAAATACAACAAATTTTTAGATCATACCTATTTGAGTGTACTAAAGGCAGTCAGGCACTTACGATGCTCTATTAAAAACAAAAAGAAAGATTATAGAAAATTGTGATTATTGAAGATTATAGTAATTCTGTCCGTAAAATTGAAGAATTCATTTTTTTAAGAACACATTGTGAAAGAGACATGGGGACATGGGCACATGGGGTATATTCGGAATCAGCGTGAAAATTCCTATAAGAACAGCGCTTAACATAACTTTTTCTTCTCAGAATTGCATTTAGGCCCACTTTGCTCTGGGTTGAACAATTTTTTCAACCCGTCTCCCTCAAAATGTGTAAGCATCATTTTTGCATACGTTTTAGTAGAGGGTAGTATGAAGTAGGTACATCCAAGTGGTGGGGGTCCTGTACTCCTAGATAGTTGAAGTTTTGAAGAAAATTACACGGTTGAAGCATTTTGCACTACAGTTAAAGCTTACACTGACTTTTTATTAAGGGGGTTTTGTCTGACTTCTTGCCCTCTTTGACCCTTCGACGTTTTCCCAGGAGGACAGCTGACCCCACTGTTCCACCATCCCTGGTTACAATGCGTAGGTTTATCATCTATGTTCTATTATAGATTACAAATCTGTTCATTATAGGTGGGGATTGTTGCAGCGGTACCGCATTCGTCGTCAGTAAAAGCATCGTCAACTGTATCCCAGCTTGGATGCGATTCGCTCAGTGTCTTCGGCGATACCGAGACTCGCGGGAAGCTTTTCCCCACCTTGTGAATGCCGGAAAATACTCGACCACTTTCTTTGTCGTTATATTCAACGCACTCCGAACTATTTATAAAGGTAAAGTGAATTGGCTATCTTGGAGGAACCTTTTCTAAGTCCACATTGTTCTTAGTGCAAACATGAGTTATCAATAGAAAACCGCAGCAATAGAAAACTACATGAACCAGCCTGGTACTAAAAATCTAAGCGTATGTCCTCGTTCGTTATATGTATTTATATCAGACTTCCTGACCTGCTGTTATAGTTCAAATGTTCACGCCAACCACACCAATCAAGGAATTGATTGTGGCAGATCTACGGGGTGGGCCCCAGGATGGATCCATGGGGTGTTTTTCATCGTGCTTTTGCCTAAAATGAATCAGTTCAGCGTGCATTTAGTATCAGATCCAACATCGAAAGTCAAGGAGTTGTTCCCACTTTGAACACATCAATGAGATGGGTCACAGCTTTTAGCACAACAGGGAACGTTTTGGTAATAAAACCACCTGCTCCTTCCTGGACTACATCGAGAACACAGTGTGGGTATAGGATTAAGAAGAGCAACCAACGAGAGCGTCTCTAGTGCAAATGAAGATCGTTGAGGGCAATTACTAGTTTTCAACTGTTGAACAACGACCATCTCGTACAGGTAAAAATATAACTCAAGTTTGTAACGTGGGGAGTTGAGGGAATGATTAATGCTCAAAACAATTGGAGGATGACGATGGCGCCAGAAGGTTTTTATCATAATTTCATGATCCAGGCAAGGGGAAACTATCCATATCCATCTCATTGTTAGGGGAAGAGCCTGTTTAATGATTCGATGAACTAATGTCTTCCAATTGGGAACAACTCCTTGACGTTTGAATATGATTTTAAATGCAAGCTGTACACGCAATCAATTGTTTTTCGAATACGAATCGTAGCAAAGGCATGATAAACCTCACTCCATTGATCCCTAGTGACAACTAAATGGCGTCCGGTACCGGTACAAACGAGCCCTCACAATCAATGCCTGGTTGTCAAAGATGGCTTGGACATTAGAACCTGAACTGCTGGTCCGAGGTAAATACCTACATAGAAGAGGACGTTTAGAGTTTGGTGACTCTTCTCATTAATATCTATTAATCCCTATTCTCAAGGCCCACCCTGTATATGGTGCCAACTATAATTGCCCTCTTCCTCTGGTCATTTGGCATTTGATACAGACTCACATTCTTTTTCATTGAGGAAGATTTTACAAAATGCTTGTCAGCTGTTTAACAGAAGCACCTACTGTTGAAAGTGACTTTCAAGAATTCTCATCAAGGCAGTTGGAAGGTCTCTGGTCGGCAACTATGCAATCCCAATGCTTTCAAAAGTCCACATCGCACAGTAAGAATTCAGAGCAATATCTTCGAACTACTTTCTCATCTCTCTGATTCTTGCCATGCAGCACTAAACTCAGCAGACAATTTTGGTCGCTCCTGGTTGCTACGAGATGCTACCAAGACCTTGATTTATGCGTGGTTGTAGGTACTTAGAACACCAAGTAAACTCTATGGTCTGGTTCAAGCAGATTTCTTCAAACTCCATTTGCTGGGAAAGAACTTGATGACCAAAACTTCTTGATTCAAATTTACTTCCTGAATACATAACCTAGATGGTACAATTCAACAAAGTAACCGGAACCCAGAACTGCCCCATGATAAAGTGGAAAATGTATACCTACCTATTAAATTGGAATCCTATTCTACCTATCGGCATTTCTTATTTTGCATGAATGCCGCCAAACTTCAATCATAGCTCGCAAAAGTCAACAAATTAATCCTTTAGCATGACTTGTAAATCAGCTTTTCTCTTTCCTTGCAGATGACTATGCGTCTCAAGATATCAATCCTTTACTTTACGCCTGGTTCGTTTCGAATATTGTTAGCACCATCTACGCTTACATCTGGGACATTCGGATGGATTGGGGTCTCGTCGATTCCAACGCCGGTGACAATCAGTTCCTAAGGGAAGAAATAGTTTATTCTTCCAAGGTAAATATTTTGTGGATTCACCACCACTATTCACCATTCTAATAAATTTGTAGAATATTAGCTGGCGGTGTTGAAGGATCCAAATTGGTGACCTGCAGCATCAATACATTTCTGAGTACGAGTCACCAATGATTCTGTACATCTGATTCTGTATACATTTTTTTGAAGCACCCTGTATATAACAGTATACAACGGAGGCCATTGATTTTAACATTTATAACAAGCCTTCATTTTTAGATAATAAACGTTTTCTCCTAACAGAATATTAATTTTACGCTAACGTTCAAATTTCATCCAACCTATATTCCTCTACCAGACAGAACATCACAAATCTTAGAGTGCGCCGGTTTTTCGGTATCCACTATGTATTTAGATCAAGTAAAAAATGAATTTGTTTTAATAAAATTGTTTAATTTAAAGTAAAGAGGTGTAAATACAAGTTTGAAATGAAAGATGTTTATTTGGAGTAAAAAAATGTCAAAATTAATGTGAACAAGTTTCTACTAAAAGATAAAATGCTACATTAATTTTAAATTTTCAGGCGTTCTACTACTTTGCCATAATTGAAGATTTGGTTCTTCGATGCTCGTGGCTCATCACCCATTTTGCCACTTCTTCTGGTCAAGTGGATTCTGAGCTTATGACGTCCATCACTGCGCCGATGGAGGTTTTCCGGTTGGTAACTACCCGATCCTTTCTCGTATAAATAATTACAAAATATGACTTATTTTGGAAGAAAGAAATTGCAGACTCAAACATGATGAATTTTTCATTTCTTACTTAGGTAATGACAGACAGAGTGAATTCGTAGTTTTGTATAAGTAGTAATTCGCATCGCGAGAGAAATTCCTAGTATGAAAGGATTTCTTCTTAAAATCCATATGGAATCCCAAATCTGGCCGCACCACTAGAAAGCTGATTAAATTTGGAAGTTTTCCAAGGTCTTGACACCTTCCAGCACGATTTTGGGAAATAGAGTTGAAGTTGAAGTATTTTGCGAAACTTTTTTTTTTCATGTTGAGCGGTTGAACAGCAATTATTGACCACAGAAGTAAGATTTTAGGACGTCTCTCTGAAGCGAAGCTTCGTCAACATATGGATGCCTATTTGAGTCCAGACATCCGAAATTTAAATATCAGGTTCTGTGGGACAGCTGAAATTTGAATGGCAGCATACTGATTGCGGTAAATCGAGGGCTTTTCTACGTGACATGTTAAAGGATTTGGAATGACTAGAGCTCGGAATTAGATGGAAAAAAGTCGCCCCAAATATGTAATAAGAAGTAGAAATATACACAAAAGACCCCAAAATGTCTCGAAAATATGCAAATCATCCGTCATTGTTTAGAAAATCATTAAATCTGTCGTATACCTGTAAGGTAGGTGTATCCAACCGAAGTAGGTACGTCGCAGGTACCCAAGTCTTCATTATTCACAACATTTAATCAAAATAAATCTCATCAAAATTAACTTCATTAACTTGAACAATCATGTTCACTATAGCACATATCGCCGACATATTCCTCTCAGTCCTTTTTTTTTCACCTCAGGTCTCGTGCGGTGGTGTTACTATTCATTATTCTCTCATTTAATCTGAAAGCCTGTCTTATATGAAGTAATCTACAGTCCTCTAACCACACTAGTATTGTTTTAATTTACCTTGCTTTTTAAAAGTATCAATTTATTTTCATTCTTGTTGTGTAACATACAAAGAACTCCTTTTAACAGTCAGCTAGTGACTTATTTCAAATAAATGCGCTGATTGATTGATTTTAATAAGTTGCAGCGTTTTTTCTGTTCCTAATCAAAAACTTCTTTTGAAAAGCTAATCTTTTTTCAAATTGTTTCTTTTCTGAATGCAAATGAAGTGTTACATTAGCCTGGTGTATTTCAGTCACGGTATTTTAAAGCCACGCCCGTTACATTATGGTTGCTTGTATTTAATAAATTTCATTAATTAATCATATGGAGCAAAATGCTTTAATAACCTTTCATTGTCCCCAACAGGAGGTTCGTTTGGAACTTTTTCCGACTCGAGAACGAGCATCTGAACAATTGCGGTAAGTTCAGAGCCGTGAGGGACATTTCCGTGGCTCCCATCGACGCTTCGGACCACGGGCAGATCATCAGGATGATGGACGACCTCGACGGGGTCTTCAACAGAAACCAGAAGAAGAAGCCGAAGAAACAGAAGGAGGATAAACGGCCGCTGTTGGGGCGCCAGTACTCGGATCAAGTGTCCATCAGTATTTCCGGCCTGAGCACGCCTTCCCGTAAGGATCCATTCAAACCCACTCCAAAATTCACTTGTATTTAGTCAATTCATTAAATCCACCATGGGCGTACCACCGCGGTAGGTTTTCAAGGGGGGGGGGGGGGGTGGACGATCTCAAGATCTAACTGGGGTACTTTTTGGCATCTAACTAGGGGAGGGTTTGAGTCATCCGCGATTGAACTGGGGCAATGAAAAAATCGTCTAGTCTCAACGTTCGAGACTGCAAGTCGGCGACGAGAGGAGTTCTTTTCTAATCAATTTATTTGGTTTCGTACGAACTTTCTCAACAGCTTTTCTCTTCAGAATACTGTAGCCCTCTTTGCCTTCCGACTACCCCATTCTTCTGGTGGTGAATGATTATGTTCGTATGTTGACTCGATGAACACATACATGTTGCACAATAACAAGCTGACTGTGTAGCTCTTGAAATAATTTTCTCAAAACAACTTATCAACTTAACTATTCTTAACTCTATTTCCACAAAAAATACACAAACAGTTGTAGACTGGTTTCGGTTGTTGCACCATCATTGGTACACTACAGAATGAAGGAGAAGTGAGTGGACATGCTTCTTCTATACAGACAAAGCACGAGGTAGCGTAAAAGATGAAATTCCTCCAGACGATAAGGGTGGGGTATATATATTAAAATGTACTTGTGGGACCCAGTACGCAGGGCAAACTGGTAGCAAATTCAAAGTCAGATCAGGGAAACATAGGGATGATCTTAGGTTAGGTGGGGGCAGGGAAGCTTTTGAAAATCATTCATCTGAAGAGAATCATATTACCTATAAGATAGGAGTAAATAATCCATCAGTAGGGATAGCTCATGTTTGCAAGAAAGGTCCAAAATTAGATGCCTTAGAATCTATTGAAGTCCGGAAAATCGACAAATTGGGAACTTCAGCTAATGATTTACGTGTAATTGGGCGTTCTCCACTAATTGACGCGTTTCGGTAAATTTTTCCTTTCACCTTACCTTTCACTTTTACTCCACGCCCTTTCTAGTGTATTGCCCAATCAGAGGGCACCTTTCTCTTTCGTCTATATAAAAGAAGCATGTCCACTCACTTCTCCTTCTTTCTGTAGTGCACTTATGATGGCGTAACAACCAAAACCGGTCTACAAGTGTGCGCTTGTGTATCTTTTGTGGAAATGGGGGTTTTTATTTAAGGTGGGTTTCTACTTTCTCGCCACATCAACTTTATGTTCCTTCATACCTGTGTTAATTTGTATTTCAGATTCAACTCCTGCGGGTACCCCTAGCTCCATGCATAGAATCAGCGACAGAAGGTTCCTGCAACCCCAAGCCGCCAAATTTCAACTAATGGGAAACACAAGATAACGACGGCAAAACATTTTATGTTTCATCAACATAAACAGTTTCCAAAGATTAGGTTTATTCGGTGGCAAAGCGTTTTCGCCACTTCTCCATGGGCGCTGGATTCACGATCGATCAAAGACTGAAATCGTACTTACGGTGTTCATTGGAACTGAAAGCACACAGGTAGGTACCTGTCTCAAGAAGAAAAACGCGGTTATTTCTCTTTCAAAGCTAGTACCTGCCTAACTAAGTTTTAGCTAAGTAAGTTAGAAAAATGTATGTGATTGTATTATACTGGTATACTCCCTAGTTGTTGTATGTACTTATGAAATCATTAAAATTGTACAATTGTTTGGGATTCATAGTGGAACTATTGATTCTAGAATCACTTGAGTTATACACGTTTCTTTTGATTGAATGAAATAAACTATGTTTAAATGGTTTATTAGTGTCCAACAAGTTACGATTGTAAATTAAAAATTAAGGAGCTGGCTTCGATCGGAAAAATTGAAGAATTTTGGTCATAAGGCGTATCGAGGAATAAAGTAATAAGTACTTACATTAAAAAGAGTTCTATTACGTAATTTATGTGATGTGATTTTCCTTCACAAAAACCTTCAAATTCAGTATGTACTTAAAATTCTTGAGCATCTTTGGAGCCCAAACATACTTGTGGGGCTGTAACCTTTCTGGGTCATCGGATGTCCTCGATAAATTAGAATTCCGGCGTATAATACAATGGGTAGGATTCAAAATCGTTCAATTAAAACCCTAGTTTTAAAGTAGGTTTATTGATATGAAACAACGTGATGTTCGATCAGAACACGCAAATGTAGTAGGTATTTTTATAAAATGAATAATCGGCACAGAATTTGGGTCACTTAGCTTTTCTCTCTCAGTTCCTGAAAAGAAGGATAACTACACACCCCAAAAGACCATGGGAAGATTGAAGGATCATCGAATCAACTGATTAAGGGGATGAAATGGATTCCTTTTTGGCGTTTCATATTTTTTTAACTGTATTTGTGTACTGAGAAACATATTTATTGGGTCGAAACACTCTAATGCGTGGAGTAAATATGGGACTGGTTGAAACGCTAAAAGGGGCAAAACAGGAATGGAAAACAAGGAAAATTTTCTAATAAAAAATGTTGAAATTCGAGTTTTTGCTAGTTCTTCCCCTTTAATATGTAGCAGGTGCGTTCCAACGAGGGCATCGAACAGCAGCTGTCAACAACAATGCACAGCCTTCTAGATTACCGCCCTCAACCGTTAACTGTAGATATATGTATGTTGGATCACTCTTGCCATTTTACATCCGATTGGAGACCACGCCAAAAAATAGTCTATGTGACATTTTTGAAATTTTGCAGTAGAGCTAAAAACCAGTAGAGAACCTATCGAACCAAAAATCAGTGGCTTTAATGCAGCATAGAGTTCTTTTCTCCGATTCGCAGACCAATCACATGAAAAACGACCTCTGTGAATAATGAATCGCAAGCTATCTCCCTAGCAACAGTGATTTCACTGCAACAGATGGTTTTTCTTGTTGATTGCGCACATCATTGGCTGTTTTCATTATCATGGCTTCGCTTATGTCATAAAATTAGTGTTTCACCTTAATAATTTATTGAGGAGATCCTAACGAGTCGTTCCATCCAAGTAACTCATTTTCAAAAACAATTTAACAGATTGTTTTTGGCCAAGGTCTACAATAAAAATTTAGAAGGTCTATAATACACTCAAAAACCAAGGTCTATAATAAACACAAGAGGTTTCAACCGCCAAAGGTTTCTTTTGTTAACAGCAAGGGACGGAACCCCTCGGAGAAAAGGTCTGGCCAGTGAGCTCTCCCTTATTTTGCTATAATTTTCATAAAACGTAGTATATATTGATTAGGATGTTCTATGGAGGCCACTAGTTTTCACTACTCTGGTTTTATCATAGGTTCTGATCTATTTATCCAACTAATCTGAAAACTACTAGGAGGATTAATTTAGAGTATTTTTTTCATTTTTGAGATCCCAACTGAGTGGAACACAGACCTCTGTACAAACATTGGCCTCCCTATAATACCCTAATACTATGGGAGAGCTCACCCCAGTCACTTCTGTCCCTTTTTGTCCGTTTTTTGAAACTGCAGTTATCATTACTGCGCATGCGTCAGTTGAAAACTTTCAATATTCTGGTAACGGCGCCTCTTGTTGCAACGACAGGTGATTGAGACACACTCCTAACAAGCCTACGAAAGTTTTCTTGCGTTAATTGTTTCCACTCCTTTATTGTCGCTTATTAAGCTTCTCCGAAGTTATTGGCTGATTTGAGTGAATGGCTATCCTTAGCTGGTCCCATAAGATTATGGTTGGGAATATAAGCTGGGAAGTCCAAAACTTGGATATTGTGCTGACGCAGGTCTCTCTCACCTCTACGTGTATGTTGTCGGGTGGAGTAACACCATGAGAATACCCTTCTTCCTGCATGGTGACGGCTCTCTACGGAACAACTTCCAAAACAGATCGACTAAGGGTGCCATCAAACTCCGTGGGTCACAAAATGAGCGCCAAAAGGTGCACTCACGACCTACTGGAATTTATCGTAAATACTGGGAGTTCTTTTGCGGACAATTATCAGATTTCAACCTATTTTGCCTCTTGTCAAAGCTTGACAATGGTATTTATCGGTGTTTAAGATAAAACGGAATAAACAAGGTCTGTCCAATCTCTGGGTAGGGGTTCAATCGCAAAAGTCTGTAGAAACGCGACGTAGCGTCTTCTCATTTCATCATAAAGCCAAAGCTGTTCATTTAACGGCTTTACAAATTATTCTTTACATCTTTTCCAAACTACAGTGAATATTTGAAACCGATAGGCATGAACAATGAAATAAGAAATGCAGCCAATTCTATCGCTTGAGTCTAATATTTGTTGAGTTCCTAATTCATGATTGTTTGTGTCATTGTGAGGTTTGGGAGTCACTTGCAGGTTTAGAAATTGCGATTATCTGCTATGAGTTGATTTAGACGCACCTAAAACCTATTCCAATCGATGTTTTGTCCAAAATTACTAGGAAATGACAACCCACTTGCAAATGTCAATAAAAACCTCGAAAAACTAAGTTTCGGTACGTTTTGGGCCAGTTTTTGCTCCTTAATGTCTACGTGTGTAGGCCGATCGAACTGGTTAGAAGACAGGAACCTTCAGACTACAAGTGGAGTCCATGTGCGAGAGAACGGATTTTTCACATAAATTCTGTAGCCTTTTGTGTCCCATACAGCGGACATACATTGTAAATGTTGAATCTACCCACCTTGAAACATAAAATGACAAAACTTGAAGGTGGGTTTTAAAAAATGTTTCCTTTATGATTACAAAATCCTATCAAAAATTAAAAACCAAAAACCGGTCAAGTTGGAATTTTGAATTAGAAAAACGGCCAGGTCTATGATTCTTTTTCTCAAGAACTAGAAATCCTACGACATGAAATGCTTATGGTTTATTAGACCAATCGTCAAAAACATCCTCGTGGAAGGGATTTGCCCAAAAAAACTTGGAACGTTAAAAAAGGTGAGTTTAAAAAATCGAACGTTTTTACCGAAAATTTGTAAAAATCTTCCACCGTGATACTGTACCGGGGTACTGTAGCTAACAATTTAAAAAATATGTATATGAAATATGTATTTCCTGAGAACAAGAGACATTCGTCCCCAAAAACATCGTTTCACGGCAGATTTGAAATCAGCTTTATTCGATTGATCAGGGTTACAAGGATTAGTGATCCCTTAATTTGTTTTGAGGTGTGTAACATGAATTTTAGCCAAGTTTTTTGAAATTTACTTCAGTTTAGGAGGATTTTGAGTTTCCCGAGGTATAAGGGAATAACGACTGGTGCCTTATTTTATATCCCATCAAAGATTGAGAACTGATATAAGAACTCACACAGCATATTTCTGTCATCTTTAACCCTTAAAGCCACCCAGGAGCCAAATTATGTTCAGTATGGCCCTCGGGTACCTTTTGAAAACCTACACCCTTGTACCCCTTCTATCACTGAACGAAAATTTCCAAACTTTTCTCTCTTTTACTGACTTTGACGAATCAGAAAATAATAGATGAGGACAAATTTAAACTCATACCAGCTTCATACGGTCTGGAGGCCTTAAGGGTTCGAAGAAATGTACAAATCATAGTTATGAAGTGGCTTCTTGTTAATGATTTTGAAAATATTTTTCCATTTCTGATTTTAAGATAAGAGAGTATTTATCGTATAGATGATGTACATGGATATTATTATATTCAAATTGCGGTACGTTAAAGCCACTTGGTTTTATCTGTGCGTTATAGAGTTGTATCAATTAGGTAATCAAAAGAAAATAAATTAAAATGTTGATAATTGTAAAATACTACGTAATAAATGTGACTCTTTCTTTATTGTCTTACTTACCCTGTACCCTTGAAATGGAGCGCTTTGTGACTGTAGAACCGCACTTGCTTGTACACTCAAGCGTCTGGTTCACCCTCTAGGCGTGGCGGGCATTACCGCATTCAGCTCAATGGAAGGGGCAACTAAACCATTCAATCACCTCACAACCCTGTGTGGTTAGTACTTTGCCAATGTGTCCTTATGACAGAAAACGACATTCTTCGATGAGATAAGATTCCGATTTGGTTTTCGTTCTTCAAAAACTGGATGGGTTCAGTAAACACACAAGAAAATTATTATCTGAAAAAGCTATATTCATTTTATTCACTGCTCACTGCCGAACTCCACTAACCATAATTTAAACTATATATACATACATGATATCATTGGAATGCTGACTCATTTCATTATAATATTTATGCGATTGTAATAGTTATATATTTTTCTCGATAATATTCGTAGTTAGGAAATTTCTTTTTATACAATTTACAATTAAATTTATAATGCTTTCAAAATAAAATTTTTGCCGCCCTCCCATTAAAAGGACCAATATTTACATCGATAACATCAACGAAAATGTTCAGAGCTCTCGATTTCCAACTGGTTGTGAGTAGTTGATGAACACAATATTTTAATGAAAACTGTGAAAGATACTGTAAAATCAAGAATAAAACAAATTAGAAATGTAGGGCACTAGTTACGTAGATGAATATAATTATTTAGGCCTCAGGGGAGCGAAACTTCCGCATAGAGACGTAGCCATGAAAGATTTACACCCTAAACGTATACAATTCGCAATATTTACATGAAATTATAGGAACACAATCGACTAGCGTCTACGAGACTACGTTTCTACAGTCACTAATCATTAATATTCTTTACAAATACAGCTAACAAGTTGTTGGTAACTATTTACATGGAGGTTCCTAATGACATCCGCGAATAAAATTAGTTAACTCTACTTGATTTTAAATATTCTGTTTACACATAGTAAAAATTTAAATGTATAATGACTAGGGTGACTTGGCATCAGTGTTTAAACATATTTGAAGAGTACTGGGATATTGGAGAAAACGCAATAACACCTGTTTTCTTATTTTTCCTGCATTTAACTGCACCCACAAACCACAGAAATTTCGAGAAATGAAAAATAATTTATTACGATCACCAAATTCGGCGAAAAATTCAAATTTTCCTTGAACTATTTTGTCTCTGAGAAAAATGTTTTGAAATGGACGCCCGCAACACAACTGCTTACCGAAATCTACCCAGTTTTTTCCCCTAGTAAACTTGTTGCCGGCGAAAAACAATTGTGCTTTAAATTTTCTGTGAGTCGTTCAGATGGGTGATTAATATTTTACGGGACAATCGCTGTCCTTCATTGATAAATAATTTTCTGTTCAACTTTTTCCAAAAATTATTTTTGTAGATTTTATGTGGTAACTAGGCCTACTCATGGCTGTCATAAAGCTCATAAATTCTTCATTGTACATGCCGGTAATTGATCGAAACGTACTTCTAATCTCATTGTCATGGTCCGTCCGTGAGTCAGAATTTGAACTTAATCCGATATTTTATCCGCTCAAAGTACGTTTTACCGGAAATATTTTAGCTAGTATTTTTTTAGAATTGGTTACTGGATGTTAGTGCGCTTGCAAGTGGGACTAACTTTTAAATAGTCTGTACGAATCAAGTGTGCTTGTACATCACTATATCATCAGAGTAACATCTAGATTGTATAATAAAAAAATCATAAATTTAGGAGAACACAATTTTTTAGTCAGATTTCAAACCTCGATTGTCCCGTTAAGTGAGAATCACCCAGATACATCATGAACAAAGCACATAAACCTTCGTGATTCACATGGGAACTCCATTTAAAAGTCGTATTTAGTCTTTCACTTTTTTTTTAAATTTCATATTTTGATTCCGTTTTTCCATGGGATTATTGTTTCTTAACAACCTCCAAAATTTGATGATCACAATAAATTTATTGATATTTTTCCAATTTCTGTAATTTGAACCCCCCCATACCTCAACCCCGAGGTCCATTTGATTTGGTAGCTGAATTCCTGATCTGGTACCGTTGAAAAACAACATTTTGCCGAATCTTTCAAAAATTTTAAAAAGCAAACCACTTATTGTAGGAAATGCGGATGATACGCAAATTTTCAGGTTGAAATCAACTTTCATTTACAAATAGTAAACTCAATTTGATCAGACCTATGGGTAACGCTAATACATTCGTCTCACAATTTTGCCTCCCCGGTCATTATAATTTAAATAGCCAACGAATTTTCACAATCGTCGCATCAGGTTATTCACCCGAACGCATTTAAATAGGTATAAAAGTTCAGTTTTTTGAAATATTACTCTAAAATAAAATAACGCGTTCGTCGTTAAAGGAACTATCCAACGTATGGTCTGTAGAGGTGACTCTCTTCCCGTATTCCGGAGCCGCTGTCGTCGGAGGCGATTTTCGCGTCGTCACTCCCGACGTCGTTCCTGTGCGACGTCTCTTTGTTGCCTTGTTTCGCTTCCGCTTGAGCCTTTTTGGACCTTTTCCACTTCATTCTTCGGTTTTGAAACCATATTTTCACCTGCGAACAAGGAACATGATTGGTAATGTCGTCAAAATCTCTAACACAAAAGTACATGTTTTGTTTTGTTTTGTTTCCTGTACAGACATACACATTTTGGTTACTAAGGGTGCTTACAGGCTGGAGCTGAGATAAAAGCGAGGAAAGAGAGCAAAGAGAAGAGCGAAGAGAACTGAGAGTTCGACAATTCAGAGTGGAGCGATGCTGCAAGAGTCAGTGAGGTTCGACGATGACTATTTCTTTGCGGGAAACTCGTAATTGAGAATCTGGTATTTACTTCGGGGGCGAAAAGTAGAAGGGATTCACGCAATTAATCAATCGCGACATGTTCACGGGGAATTTCATCATTTGTACGATGAACTCCTAAAAGATTCCAAAGGGTTTACGAGTATTTTCGGATGAATATGACGACATTCGACTACTTGCTGGATAAAATATAGCATAATTTGCTGAAGAGGTGGTTAAATTGCATTTCAAACCCAATTTTCCCTGTTGATCGAATTGCTGTTACCGCGAGGTAAGTAGATACCTACACATTTTTACAAAAGCTTCGTACCGTAATAAATGTTTCATTAATAAACGTTGAATCGATTACGTGAATATTCAGTTCAATTACTTCAACATTAAAGGAGACTACTTCGGTTTATGCGGGAATAAAACACGGTAAATACAGTATAATTAATGTCCCATAAAGGGTTTTCCTAAACACGACACCAATTATCTAAATGTTATGCCATATCCTTCCACCGTTCACATCAGCTCATCTCACACCCATACCACATTGAGGGTCATCAGCTCAACCGTGTAACGATAGCTAAGGACCTTGGAATTCTGTTCAGCCACGACCTCTCGTTCTCCGCCCATATCGACTCAATGGTTTGCCGTGCAATGCGTGCATTGGGTTACCTGAAGAGGAATACCACTGAGTTTACCAGCTTTGATAACCCTCTACTCAACATTGGTCAGACCTATACTGGAGCACGGTTCAATCGTTTGGTCCCCGCATTGCCAAATACACAAGGACCAGCTTGAGAGGGTTCAGAGGAGGTTTTTGCGTTATATTGGGTGGAAAATGCGGATACCAAGCGATGGCTACAGCTCCCGGGCTGTGGCCGACCGCTGCAATCTTGTCACCCTGGAGGCACGTCGTAAAATCACGGATATGCTGTTCTTCTTCAACCTGATCAACGGCAACATCGACTGCCCTCACCTTGTGTCGGAAATCCAGCTGGAAGTCCCCACCTTTTACTCCAGAAGCCCGCCTACCTTTCATCTCAACTTCGCTTTAACCAATTACCTTCAAAATCAACCGCTCTATAGAATACCACGTCTTATAGAATACCTCGCGTAGCCAATAACCTACTTCAAAACAACCCGGCTCATAACTTTTTCTCCACCCAATCAATTAACTCCTTCCGTACCGAAATTGTTAACATTTTTCACCTCCAACCGAGGCAACAGCAGTAATATTTTATAAATTCTGTAATTGGGCGTTAGCCCGTTTTGCAAATAAATAAATAAATTAAATCATCAGGATTCATGTTTCATTTGAGCGATTAGAGCGACGAAAACAAACTGGCTTGGTTTCTTCGCTCTTAGCTTTGCTCGCATCTTCGCTCGACCATGAAGCGCTGTCCCACTATGCGCCCCCTCATCTGCTGTGTTTGTTTTCTTTGCTCTCTTTCCTCGCTCTTGTCGCAGCTCCAGTCTGTAACCGCTTTAACGCATGATTTATAAACACTTATAAACATAATCATAAACACTTGAATATTTTTAAAAACTAGACCGAATTCATAATTGAGAATGAAGACACTAGCCCGAGCAAAATCGGATAAGAATTTAAAGGCTTTGGGTGCGAACCAAACAATGATACAAGCCGAATTGATTACCTACCTCCTTCCTGTTTGAATTAGGTAAAAACCAGGGAAACCAGGTGAGAATTCTAGTAGGAATTAAAAGGAAAGCTTGGATTACTCCTTCCCCATCAATCTTCCCATCATCCACGAATAGAACGGCGACTCTGGGTTCTGAAGGTCGGTTTTTCTGACAAGATGGACAAGTCTTCAAAAATAATTCTGACTTGTTATAGTTCTGATAAATTAGACTTGTCTGTATTTGGCTACCAAAGATGCACACGCGCCACAAACCTCATAGCTACTGAACCAGGGTTCACGCTTATTATCCCTCCAAACCGTAATGCCATTCATGTCCCGGCCGAAGTGTTGAGTGAAGAGAACAGCCAAGTTTAATTCCTACTACCTCATACCTTATACATATTAGAAGAATTTTGACTACGTTTCGTTCTTGTGCGGGAATGCAAGCAACTACTACTTGGAAAAACTGAGTAAACTTCAAAATCGATGCTTACGCATATGTTGGGTTACCTACCTATGACCCCACTCAATGTCATGCACGCGGAAGCTTGTATACCACCTCTCTCTCTGAGGAGATCTATGCTCTCTGACTGACAGCTACTATCACTGACAGCTAGATTTCCAACCATAGCCAGAGAAATTGTCAACCTAACATCTGAAGTGCTAACCCACAGCTTCTGGGCACACCGTTCCATGCCTCTGCTCTGCCAAAGGCACCTTATTAACAGATCTTATACCACTAATTCACGAATATGTTAAGCCGGCTGAGTTTTGTACACCATATGAAAGACTTATGCGACCTCCACCAGTAGCGATACCACCGATCAAAAGAGACACGATATCAAGTGAAGCTGAGATCTTACTGAGCGAGTATATTTTAAGACGCTGGACTCATTCAAACGTAATCTACTACTGGCTCAAAGTCTCGAGATGCAGTTGGATGTGGGTTCTTTGAAAGTGGCTCGCAAATCAGCGGCAGTGTGAAGATCAATGCCAATTCGACTATTTTTTCAGCGGAGGTCATTGCCATACTTGAAGCTCTAAGATATTCATTGAGCTCAACAAATACAGCTGAAACTATTGCGGTCGTAACAGACTCACTAAGCACACTTCTGAGAATTAGAAACATCGGACCAGATTCAAAAATCTTGCATCTCCTCGAAACACTCCTTGAACTCGTCTCACAACTTGAGAGCCAAGGGAAACGTGTGGTATTCGTCTGGACTAGAGCACACATTGAAAAATCTGGGAACCAAAAAGCTGACTGTGCGGCAAAGAGAGAGGGAATATACGGAGAAAATCTCCGAGTAAGCTTGCCATTTCGGGATTCGTTTCAAACTGTGCAGAAAAATATGAGGGGGACATGGCAAACGTACTTCACTTCCTACCCATGCGGGAGTTACTATCGAACAATTTTCCCCACCCTCCCAACGACACTTTGGTTTAACTCCTACCCTACAGAAAACAAACAATTCATAGCCACTATCAACCGACTGAGAAGTGGACATATGATCTGCAATAATTACTTACACAGATTCAACATAGGAGAGACACTGAACAGTTGTAACTATTGTGGCGATGAGGAAACTATGAGCCACATCATACTGGAATGCCCACAATTCACCCGTGAACGTGAAATGCTGATGAATTACGTGCACAAAGAACACTGATTGCATCCAACCAACGAGTGGTCTACAAGGAACTCTTTCAGTTTCTCAGTAATATTATAACAGTGAACTAAAACTTATTGCTGTAAATGATCTGAATTGCCGTATGTTGTACCTCGATTGATTATGTTATTGATATGTTATTTACTTTATGGCGTAAAAGTACAAGCTAGAGCCAAATAAAATTTATTTAAAAAAAAATGAATTAATTTAAAAACCTACTCATTACAATAGTTACCTAGCTGAAAATCGAGCTCAGTCAAGTAGAGCTCGATCCAGTTTGGATCCTGCGTGACATAAAAAATATTCTCGTTCATGGTGAAAAGAGGTCTCACGGGAAAACACTCACTACGAATAAAAATGAGAAGGAGCGGCTGTGGAGCACGCAGAAGGGAAACATATCGTTTGAATAATTCAGTCAATCACGGGCGAAGGTTTACGTAAGATGGGTGTCGAGATGTTTACAAGGGTGTTGAGACTGTAAAAAGGAGGGCGAGGAGGAGAGCTTCGTTTACAAAGTCAACTCCAGTTCGGAGCTTTACACGTTGATAAATGTCAATCACACGGGTATCTTTTGTAGATAGCGCAAGTTCTGGCAAGAACCGTACGATGGATGAATAACTATCTTGCACAACGCTTCACATTTAGACAATTTTCTAATATTTTAAAACTTAATGTAGGCTATATGTTTGGTTTCTCACTCTCAACAATAATCAACAATGATGATTGCCTCGTATCATTGTGACAGTTGGATCGTGGGCGGCTGCTGACAGGAGCACAGGCGCATCTGCACCCCCTGGCATGAAAAAGGTACCTGATAATAATAATATTATAAGTATAATATTAACATACTGTTTTCCAACTTTTCCCCACGAATCCTCATTTAGGAGCAGAAGAGTTCCGAATCCACGCGCCGAACAGAGCCTCAGGATGGGTGAGAGAATAGTGGAGTCGTGAGTTTGGTAAAGAGGGTTTCACCGTCCGGGAGCACGAATCAGCTCCCGAACGGAAGGAACTCGTACTGAGAATACAGCGTTTGATTCTACCCGGGTCCAAATAATGAACCAATGAGAGCGCCGCGAAATAAAGCACCGAAGTTTCAGGGGGCACACCTAGTCGTCCGTTAGAAAGAGTGCATCTAATCACCAAAACTCAAAGAAGCTATCTGCAGGATGACCTGGAAATGCCATCTGAAGACATGACACCGGAGAATATAGTTGCCAAAATGCTTGAAACAGAGGAGCATTGGACCTCTGTAGCTGTTCGAAGGCATCCTGCAGAGAAAGATCGTCCAAGAACGGGAGAGACAGAGGAGGCTACACACGGACCGAGAGGAATAAATAAATCTTAGGGACTTGGCCTGAAGTAATGTGTTGAACAGTTCCAGGCCGAGTTCCTACGTGGGAAAGGAAGGTGAGGTTGTAGGGGGTTTGAATCCTACATAACCCGAAGAGCGTTCCCTCCTGGGTATGTTACGAGATCCGATTTCCACCTTAGGATCTTAAAGATTTCCTCACCTGCCAACCCGAAAAAAATCACCAAAACCATCTTAACCTATTATTAGTAGATTGTCCCCAACCTTTGTGACTGAACTGTATTAGCTGTAAATAAGCGATGAACACAGCTATAAAACGTAAGTTCGCTAAATTCTTGGAGGAGCAAAAAGTGATTATTTGCGATGCAGGCCCCAGTCATTGTCAGGACTGCAACAAACCCCAAAGGCAAGCAGAAATCTGCTGGAAAGGTTTTTCAGCAGTTGTCCTTCATAGTATTGTACATGAATAGGCATCCAGACTAATTCCCTACAAATCTATTCAAAAAATGAGGAGATGCCGCCCTTTTAAATCTGAAAAAGTGCCCTTTTGATCGAAACACACGGATTTGTGACCTTTTGATGGAAACACGATGTTGCTGCTCTTGAAATATGCTTTAATTTTTTGTTCTGAACGTCAGAGCCACATGACATGACATGAGTGAAGTGAGACACGAATAAATATGTTTGAAATATCCTGTGATATTATCTTTGAAAAAGTATGTTATTTGAATACAAACTTAAAAAGGTAAGTAAGTATAAGACGAAGTTACTCTAATAAAAATATTACGAATAATATTTGAACAAAAAGATAGAACAACAAAAGAAGAGTTTGCATTTTTCAAGTGAAAATCCATTCTCTTTCAGAACGTTAAATGTAATTGTTGAAGGGGAAATTGGAGGAATAAGAGTGATATATAATTATGTCATCAATAGTTTTGACTAATTTTCTGAATACATTTTGGCAACGGGTTTTAGAAATCAATAAATTCTTTCCTATTTTTTAAATTCCAGATACCCATTGGATGTCTTCTCGTCATTAGATTAATCACTTACCTAAGCTACCTAATTATTCACTGCGTCTGGTGATTATTCACCACTGCAAACCAAACTCAGGGATATCCCTGTAATGCATACATTACTTTTCTCTGTACTTGACTCTGTTCTCTCATCGATCTCGAATTGGAGCAATAACTGCGAATAGAGGTGATGAAAAGTAAGTAAAGTAAAGTAAACAAGGAATTTCACCTTGGATTTTCGTCCGACTACCCGGAGGTGTCGCGGACGTCGCCAGCCGTCCTCCAGAGAGGATCGGAACTCGGTCTGACGATTTCGCTCGTGGCTTCCCATTGCCTCACGCTCCTGGGTATGTTTTGGATTCACGTGTTATCGAGACCAGAGGTGAACTGTGTAAACGACAGGACAGGTATATACTTAACACTTGATAGGATTTTGGCCCTAATCATTGGAGCCAGCCGGGTTCTAACCGGGGCAATCAGTACTCCCACTGAAGCAAACAGCTAGAGGACTGACGCCCCAGCTCGCTCGGACAACCTGTCCGCTGTGGTCAGCAATGACATGAGACAAAATGAATTCAATTAATGATAAAAGAAACCCAGCTATGGATATAGTGAATAACGGTGATGAACTTTGACGGCAATCCCAGACTGAACAGTTTACAGAACAGAAACATTTTGTACACTAAGGTCCACACTTAGCACTAAGGTCCACAAACAAATGCGTGGACGTTTCCTCGTGGGCGACTTAGAGCCAGCTTAACCAGGCACATGAGAGTAAAGATCGAGTCAACCGTGAAGTATCCCTTCCTGAAGCCGGATCGGCAATCTGACAGAATGAAGTTTTTATCTACATAAGCCATTAGGCGGTTTGATAATGCACATGCTAATATTTCTGCTAAACAATCAATGAATGATACTCCTCTGTAGTTGGATACAATAGAGGGATCTTGAAGGATTATGGCCTCCCTGAATGAATCAGGAACAAACCCACGGTTGAGAATGCCGTTAAACAGCCGCAACAGTGCCCCCCGAAACTCAGAACAGAACAGAAACTCATAAAATTCAAAAGGCACCCCGTCGGACCCCGGAGCCTTGTTGTCCTCAACAGTACTCAGCGCTTGGTCTAGTTCAGCCATTGTAAAATCATCATCAAGCATGGGGCAGTAGGAATTAGGTTCAACAGACAACATCAGTTCATTCGATTCTTGTGCGTTTAAAAGAGTGCTGAAGTACCTTATTCATTCGGATCCCAACACTGCTGAGTCTACAGTGCAGACGGTGAGTTCTTTTCTTGAAAACTTTTACTAGCTGCCAGAACGCCTTGCTGTGGTCAATAATCTTGAACTTCTTCCTTGCGCACCAATAGTTTCTTGTATGTTCTGTTAGCTTCAGCATAATTAAGCCTAACCTCCTCCGAGCTAGATTTTCTGTACAGTCGTAGCAATCTCATGGATCTGGCCCTTGCATGATGACACTCCCAATCGAACTAAGGATCCCTTCCAGGAGAAGCTTTATTACTCTTGGTTCCGGCTCAGTCACGGATGGACTCCACGATTTCCCGCACCAGACAGTCCGCGTCTTCAGTGAGCTCCAGGAGTCGGGGCACTTCATTCCTCAAGTGCTGATTGTATGCCTTTTTCAGTTGCGTATACAAAACGTACCAATGATTTTGTATGCTAGTTTTGGTCCAGTAAATTGTAGACTATTCTCCATGACAATTTGAGAAATTACGATCCATTCTGAGAACGAATGAACGTTGTGATTGCGTAAATGGAGTTTCGCTGAAAGACCAATGAGAGCGAAGACACAAACACGAAAGAAAGAATGAGGGAATGCCCCTCACGGAGAAGGGATGGGGGACGACGTAACATAGAGAAGAAATGGGAAAACTCGAAAGGCGAAGGGAGATGTTTTTCGAACGGTTAGTAGAAACGGAAGGGGCGTCCAGGGGTGGCCATTCTTCACTTTGGCATTTTCCCCCCTTGGGCACCGTTACACTTTTAATTAACCCCCACTAACTGTGGGCTAATGGAGGGGAGTTTACGGTGAAGGGGGGAGAAGACAGCTCCGGGACATTACTTTAATCTGGACCCAATTAGAGAAGAGAGCTCGTTTCTGGATGGCGAGGAGGAGGGGAGGGGAAGACGACGAAGGGAGGGGGTAGAGTGGAGGGGTGAAAAACCGGGCAACTGTCCTTGTCACCCCCTCCCCTCCTCCACCATTATTGCCGTGTGCCTTTTTCTCGATTTTTTTGTGTGCCCTCTTTATAACGCTTTTCTCCTCTATCCGCTCAGACTTTTAGCAGTTGACGATTCTGGACGGTCACGCCACAGATGGGATCACTATGTGCTCTAGCAGGTCTACCAACTTCCCCCTAAACCTGTAATAACAGAAATACGGACAATTTCAATGTTTGAACGTAAGACCGACTGCTCGTTTTTCTCCTCTTTCTGCTCAGACTTTTAGCAGTCGTTGATGATTCTGGACGGTCACGCCACAATTGAGATCACTATGTGCTCTAGCAGGTCTACCAACCTCCCCCCCCCCCCCCCCCTAAACCAAGAGTTTGGAATTTAGATAAAGGAAAAGGTTAGCATGAGATGAAAGTGAAGGAGAAGGTTGTACAACTGGAGCCGGAAAACTTTATACAAAGAAACCAGTAGCAACAGTAGCAGGAATAATATTAACGCGGTAAGTAATGAAACAACCGTGAGTTAATATTTGGAGATATTAAGAACCCGGTAAGTAATTAAACAACCGTGAGTTCCTAATTGGTGAGGTGTATTGAGAACCCGGTAAGTAATGAAACAACCGTGAGTTCCCAATCGGTTAGGTAGGAGTGTTCTTGGTCTGGAAACTTTTGCGAGCTCCCGTGGGCAAGAAGGAAAGATATTCTCCAGCCGGTAAGTAATGAAACAACCGTGACTTTTGAATATCTTGGGTAAGGAAAGAGACGGTTGTTGGGAAAGTTTGTAGGTTTGACGAGAGACGTGAACACGTTGAATGAGTGTGAAGGAGTGGACAACCAAGCCTGCTGGGCGAGGGCTTATATACAGCCCGGGGGATTGACGTCATGTCGCCAGACCGCAACGGTCTTTTGGAAAGGGCGTCGCTTCCGCACGTTTGGTTTCTGAGCTCTTTTATTCGGTTGTAATATGTGCAATATGTTGGATTCACAACACCTGTAATAACAGAACTACGGACAATTTCAATGTTTGAACGTAAGACCGACTACTCGCTTTTCTCCTCTATCCACTCGGACTTTTAGCAGTCGTTGACGATTGTGGACGGCCACGCCAAAGTTGGGATCACTACCTATGTACTCTAGCAGGTCTACCAACCTCCCCCTCGCCCCTCAACCTATAATACAGGGTGTAAGTTGGTACCCAAAACAAATATTAATAATACCGTAAAATACATAAAACATTGACAGTTTGAAGTCAAAAATTTTAAATTTGTAGTCTGAGACCATCTACAAATTACCTAGACACCTCCTAAGCTTGTTAAATACATCTTTTTAAACCCTACATAGCAGTTTTTGTCTTTGGAATGAGGAAACAGAAAATCTTTCGATTGTTTCTTCATTAGAAATAGACTCAAGTACATCTTTTTCTGCAGCCAAAACCATTAGATTCACGAGTTTCCCGTAGCTGATCTGAGTCTGTTTTTGATAATTTTAACTCGACTTATTGCTCTTTCCATGGAACAACTAGTAATTGCTGAGGAGAGTAAAGTTGTGTAACCCACTTTCAGAGTAGTTCATTATTATTTACGTTCTATCTAGTGATGTAATATATTTTTGGATGTCTTCACGTTAAAAACTGTTTCAACCAACTGCAACTTTACAGCAGTGAAGTTACAGAAATGGGTTTTTTAGATTGTGGGTTTGAATCGAGTTAACACGGAAGTAGTGTTTTTCTTAGGTACAATGGAAGATTTGGGATGCCAGACACTTGTACCCCTTGATGCTATCTATTTCCATCCAGCAGCAGTCGGGCAATCTCCCCTTAATCTTGGAGAGCTGTTGACGATGGGTATTGAACGGCTTTGCTTGTTGGAACAGCAGTTATCATGTGCATGCGCCAGTTGAAAACTTTAAACATTCTGGTAACGGCACCTCTTGTTGGAACGATCCTTATGTTACGTCCTTCCAGTGGGACTCACTGACAAACTGATGGACAGACACACACTAAACAAAAATTGTTCAAAATGTCTTGAAACAATGTTTAAAAAATTGAAATTTTGATTTTGGAGTAAAAATAGTTCATCTTCTGAAAGTGAAAAATAAGCTTCCTCTACCTAGAAGTAGACTCGAAAGCAACGAATTCACAGACATCCAAATTCCTGAATCTCTGATGAAATCTTTCAAGTATGCCCCAATAACCAATCAATTTCAAAAATTTCAACGCACTATTAATTGCACAATGAAACTAAAACTTTTGAAGTCAGTTATTGTAGAAACCGTTTTAGTTTAATTGCTTCATTATGTGAGTGTGATGAAAATTGGAAAATGTTGTTGGATTAATTTCACTATAGATCCCTGGTAATCATTGACAACCTTAGTAGATACAGTACCGCAAAATTCAATGACTTTTTGAAGGTAATGTGTTAAAATTTTAGTTTTCGTTTTAGTTAATTTGGAAGCAGAACTAAATTTCGAGTAAGAAGTAAACGTTTATTTTATGGTTAAATCGAACAATGAATGACACGGTTCACAAAATACTGAAAAACAAGTCGCAGAGCGATTTGGTGAAAACTCGCAAAAGAAGAACTGGCGAGAAATGCAGTCACATCAATACGTCCAACTGCAGATTTGAAGTGGTGAGGAACACTGCGGGAAAATTGGGGATGCCGGAGTCTTTGGAGAATTGGGACATTTTTTGGTCGGACGCGTCCACTTCTGTAGAGAGATGTCGAGCCTTGAAGAGATATCAGCGTATTAACCATTTCCCCGGAATGATGGAGATTTGCCAGAAACACTTTTTGGCCCGGAACCTCAACAGGTTGTTGAAAGCTTTTCCTCACGAGTACAAATTCTTCCCTAAAACTTGGTGCCTGCGGTCGGACATCCACAAAGTCGCAGAGCACGCTGCAGCCCACAGTGATGACTGGTACGTCGTCAAACCGGATTTCGGATGCCAGGGCAGAGGTATCGCCATAACTAAAAACATCAGCCAACTGAGGGAATACCACGAAATGATATGTCAAATTTACATCCAAAAACCGTTTTTGATCGACGGATACAAATTTGATTTGAGGATATACGTTTTGATTGTATCTTGCGACCCGCTGAGAGTGTTCGTTTATAACGAAGGACTCGCCCGTTTCGCCACGGTTAAGTATGAGAAACCAAACAGTCACAATCATGACAACAAGTACATGCATCTTACGAACTATTCAGTTAACAAACATAGCACCGAGTATATTGTTGATGAGGTCGAAGGAAGCAAAAGGAAGCTATCCACCATAAACAAGTGGTTTCAAAAAAACAATTTTGACACGAAGAATATTTGGGATTCCATTGATGATGTCATTATAAAAACGATAATGGTATCGCTACCTACGATCAAACACTATTACCGCACAGCGTTTCCAAACCACTCGAGCAGTCACGCTTGTTTCGAAATACTCGGTTTCGACTTCTTGTTCGATCAAAAGTTAAAACCTTATTTGCTGGAGGTAAATCATTCTCCTAGCTTCTACACGGAGACCATGATCGATCTTGAAGTAAAAGAATCACTTCTGTACGACGTATTTGTTATTCTTGATCTCCAGCATACGAACAGAATCAAAGTACAGAACCATAACTTGGCGACACAGTCTCGCATAGAGTGGGAGAACGCTCATATGGGAAACTTTAGGAAGATATACCCAGGCAAGAAAGATAAGTATTACGAAAAATTTGTGGGGGCGACCCAAAATTCGATATATTCTGGGACCGTTAGTTCAAGAGCGAAAGAGCGTAAAAAGGAGCCGATTCCAGAAACTAGGAAAATGCGGCAAGAACCCGCGTCAATTCGATCTGGCTCACATCGGTCGAAATCTCACAGGTGTAGAACCAAGAAAGCTAAAACGCTGGTGCAGAAAGTCTTTTCGGATGTGATAGCAGAGCAAGAACAGCTCAACGACAAGGGAAAAAACAAGAGGTTTAATAAGAGATTAGTTTGTGCTGTGTACTCAAGAACACTAAGCAACGATTTTGATCCCAGTCATATTGACGATTACGAAGAAAACCAAAGGATTCAATTCAGGAACGAACGGGAACGCTTAATCAAGAAACATCGTGTATTTGAAAAAGTGTATGACAGCTTGAATAAAGCTGGACTACTGAAGTCTGGGGAAGAAGCAAAATTATTGCGCAATGCACAGGGTGATGGAGATTATAATGGAACTGAAGCAGCTTCAGGATTCAGGAAAACCTTACGGGAATTCTTGGGATCCGTTTCAACTAAAACGGGCTCTATTTTGTCTGAAAAGGCCAAAAGTTTGATGCAAATGTTGAGATTGAGGAACGGGGCGGAGGAGTCACTGACGCCGATACCGGGAGACTACTCTTCGAGGAGATTCGTGTGGGCGGATAGGACTCGAGAAGACGTTGAAGGAGCTGGAAATCCAGGGCAGTTGTACAGTGAACCCTCTTTTATTGATACGGACGAAGAAATGGAAAGGATTTCCGCGTTGGAAGACCGAGAAACGTTGATGGCCAAAGCAAATATACACGAATGCGTGTACAACACCTTGAAGAACGCTGGAGTTCTGAAATTGGAAGATCAGATAAAAGCTGTGCTGAGCAAGAGGTGGTCGGGGCAGACGAGGGAGAAACCTCATTCGTTGGACGAACGCGTGATGAAGGTGTTGGACCGTCTGTGGAATAAAACCGGACCGAGGCTGGCGGCCCAATTCGGACCTGCACTATCCGCCCAGTTATCAGATTTGACGAAATCATACAGGGACAAGGTGATGCAATTTTCCGATGGGCAACGTTCGCCATCGATCGAGTGCAATCAACGATCTTCAGCAGATCAACTCAGCTATACCAGCCCTTTCAGCACCCCGACTAAAGACACCACGACGCTCAACGTTTTGGAGTCCACCAGTATAAACACGGACGTTTGGGAAACTCCCGATGATCAATGTGAGCATTCGCAAATATACAGTGGCTGTTACGTAGTTTCTGGAGCATATCTTACCATATTCATTACCAGCTAGACAACTAGTCGACATCTGATAGATATTGGTATCTGTGACCTTACAGAGAATCACGCCATTATATTCTAATAGGTACGACGTGAAACAAAATATGACCGAAAACTCCTGTAAATATGAAATGGAAAAGTTCCAATCACACAGCATAACCGTACGAGAGAATTTTCCCAAATCATCCGATTACGAGTACATTCATGGTTAATTGAGTTGAATTATGAGCATTTTGTGGGCAGAAAAATGATTAACAATCTGGATGCGGGAAAACTCACAAAAATAACATTCTTTTATTCAAATATTTGGAATTTTTACAAAATTTTTGCATTTTTATCGATTTTATAAGCACATTTTGAAGGAATTCAGGTGAAATTATTAGTCCAAGTTCGAGATTCAATTTTTAAGTAACATAGTTTATCGTTGATAACCTTATTTTTAATAATATTCTGCTTGAAAAATTTAAAAAAAGAATCTGAGGATTTTTTTGACGTTTTTGGTCATTTTAAAAATGATTTTTTAAAAGTACATTTTTTGAAATTTTACCAATTTAATTTACTCTATGTATTGTCCAGTCAACTCAACTTTTCTTTTGGAATGTCTGATTTTTTTTCTCGCAAGAACTACGTTTTTACCTCAATCTTATCGAGAGATATCATCAGGAATGGATATACAATGTATATTATATCCTTATATACTTTCATATACATACAGAAAAGCGTTGAAACCCAATAACCATTTCAGAATGACTCAAAACAGATTCCTATCGATTTGGATATTTTTATTTTAGCATTTTCGGACTCGAGCAATAGTATCATTTTCTAGGAAAATTCGCTAAAAAAAGTGATAACTGATTCAGAATTCAGAAAGCATTGACAAATAATTGATTTCATCGTTTCCCATCTTCTTTGAAGCGGTAGACTGGTTATGATCATCTCTGTCTAAGACTCGGGTTCCCCTTTGATGGTTACGAAGATGCCGTGAAATGGTTGATACCCGACATTCCGGAAGATTTTCACCCTCGTACAGGGCAATTTCGTTTGATCTTCTAAGGAAGCGACTTAAGTAGATAATTTGTATCAGGGCTACGTCTCTCCCGCGGGAGGGTATTCACATGTAATTGAGGTTCGAGGTTCACCGAGGGGAGACCCAAATTGCCAAAACCGAACGGGCCGAATTCGAACGAAACCCCCAACGTTATTTGCGTTCAACCGTTCTGTGTGTCTTTGGGATCTGTGGTTTGTTCAGTCAACTCTTCAACCTCCAATAAGATGAGTTTAAGTATTCGTATAAACAGGAGTGCATACTCTCTCAACGCGTGTTTCGATAATACTTTGACTATTCTGAAGCAGAGGCGAGACAAGTGTCAATCTCTCAGTAAAACTATGCACGAGTGTTGTTGACATCAACTTTGACAGACGAGCCAGGTCGTATGACATGAGCGCCTACTTGCTTGACAAGGGTTTGGAAGAAGGTAAAACAATCTACAGCATTCCTTCACTTTATACGTTTTATGTAATGTACCACGTAGAAACATGAAGTCAAAATATTTAATACCAACGATAGAAAGACGAGACGCAGTCATCAGTGAAAAATTTGTCAGATTTCATGTTGAATTTTAGCAGCCTACTTCATCAGACCAATAAGCCTGATAGATAGTAAAACTCTGATTAGAAATATCAATTTAATGTGTGTTATAGGTCCTCCCTCTGAAGCAAAGCCTGATTAATAAAGGCCTATTAGAATTGATCCAGGGGATGTGGGACAACCCAAAAATGAGAAATAAAACACTACAAATACAAATTTATTTCAGATTATTTCAAGTCCGAATTCGTGAATAAGTAGTGGGTATTTGAACATGCTTTAGAACTTTCAATTTCGATAACGAAAGGGGTTGATTGGATGGGGTAATAAAGGTAAATCGTTGTATCCTCACTATCTTCATCTGATTTGATTGATTTTTTTAAACTAGTTTAGTCTAGATGTGCGCCAAACTTCGGAAACCTTCCGATTTTTGTCGGGGGTTGGGATGGTGGGGGTAATGGACAGTCGATTCAAAGCTCGTGCATCTTAATCAATCAATCTTAAATGATAGTATTTAGGAATTAAACTATCAAAAAACCAATGTTGTAAGATGAGAGTTTTTTCGTTTGAGTCAGGTAGAAATTAATTCCGTGGATCGAATGAGGCTTCTCGAGTTGCTCTACAATCATCCGTTCGTTCCGTTTTTTGAAAAATTGACCAGGTAGACGGTCGTGCTGCAGAGACATGAAGGTCTTTAATGGGGGTATGGTGAGACGAGTGGCTGGCGACACACCGAGTACCTCCGTTGAAGCTATACGGCTAGATAGTAATCCATAACGCCATCTCCCAAGCTTCAATTTAGTTAAGACCAGCGGAAACATCATTGTAGGCCGTATTTTTATTTCATCTAGCTGAATATCAGTTGGATTTTGAAGTGTGTTTCCTAATGTGCATATTTGGAAAGCGTTATCTCTAGTTGTACAAACCAATTCTGGTATTCCAGTGATCCACAAAGAAGGGCGATGTGATAAAGAAATAATAAACGACTGTGTAATATTTTGCAGCATTTTTTTTTTTCTTCTTTCATTTAATAGCTTGGCCTAGATGTCAAGCTCATGCCGGATTCAAATTGCGTTAAAGGAGGAGAATGAAGGCAATAGACCGGTTTCGGTTCATTGTTTCAATAATATACCTGTGAAATAAATACCTTTCAAAAATGATGAACCTTTGTGAAATGATTTGCAGCGTTTTTGATAAACGAGTCGTAAACAGATTATTCATAAGTGTGATAATTAGAGCCCCGAATTATATGCTAAAAAAATCGCCCCAAATATGCAACAAGGAGTAGAAATATATGAGCTAGATGAATTTCTCAAAAATATACAAATCATCCGTCATTGGTCAGAAAACCACGAATCTGTCATGTATGGGTATGGTGGACCTAGTCAATCAAAGTAGGTACTGCGCAGGTCCTCATACCTTTATTGTTCACATCATTTAATCAAAATGAGTCTAATCAAAATTGACTTCATTAAATTGAACAATTATGTGCTGCTCAAAATGCTCAGGTGTTAGAGACCGTCTTTTGTCTGAAAGAAGGGCCCTCAGCGTTGAAAATGATTCATGAATGTAATATGATGAATTTTTCCTCATTTCAATCATTTTTGAAAAATATGCTTGTGATATGCATATTTTTGGAAAAAATGCAGATATCCCCCCCCCCCCCATATTTGGGTGAAAATGATCCAGAACGCCGAATCCCAACAATATACTTACTAAAAAACACATAGGTACGCATATATGCAAAATTCCAGGCTCTAGTGATCATATATCAACCGGAATTAGGGAGGTCCCAGTAATGCATACGTTACTTAGCAATATATTTTGTAGTTTTCTGTGATTTAATGTCTAACAAAAGTAATACGTCGTTTAGTTTAACTGCATTAGATAATGGTGCATAACTGTGGTTTTTCCTCTGTCAAAAGCCGTGGGTGTGGTTCGATTTCGAGGGTTCAAATCCCCCAACAAGAAAGAGAGCATTTGATCATCAATTCTCATCGCTTCTTCAAGAATGATTTGTAGCCTTCCCCCCCAAAGCGAAAAGTCGGGAAAACACAGTAAACGTCACATGTTATCTCTTGACAAACACCCATACATCATCGGAACTGCCCCGAAAAACGGAGTAAAAGGAAAAGGCGGTGGAGAAGGAGTGGGGAAAAAAACGGGGAAAAAAGGAAAAGAGGGATCGTGATTGGCGCAAAGGCGTTCGTCCTCCCTCCGCCGTCTTCGCTTAACACTCAAACAAAAACAAACGTCTGAACAATAATTCCGAATCCTCCGTTCGAAGGGGAAAAAATCCCAGCCAGGATATTCCCCTTGAGATGAGGGTGCATAAAGTCTACCGCCTCCAGTTCGAAAGAGCAGCAGAAAAGGGGGCCGATGAGAACTGTATACCATAACTCAACAAGATTTGTTCGCCTTTCCACATTAATATTGATGGAGGCAGTTCTTGATCTTCCTTTGGATTCTCGGGGCTCGGATCGATCCTTCTCTCAGCTTTCGCCCCGCTCGTGCCCCAGGTTTCCCGGCTCGTGGACCAGAGAATAATTTCCGCGGAGTGGTTTTTTTTGCGGATTTTGGAAGAAAATCGAGTTATTGAGTTGGATTGGGATTCCAAAACGCTGAACGTTTTTAACACATGGGTTTGTTGTTTTTTTGACATTTCATGTCTTTGCTATGGCACACAATCAAATTGTCGTTATGTCACGTTACGTTACGTAACGAAATATGCTCAATGAGTATTATGATTCGTACAAGTGAGGTAGGTAGGTACCTATATGATTATAGCTGAAATTTGGCTATATGATTATTATGATTTGGCTGGTAGCCTCCTTAGGACGTGAACAATAAGGTGCAGAGGGTTTTGATCAACTGAGTGGCTCCTGAAGCTAACTTCTTTCCTATCAACTGTGGAAAGCTGAAATTTGGCTGGTAGCCTCCTTAGGACATGAACAATAAGATGTACAGGGTCTTGATCAGCAGAGTGGCTACTGAAGCTAAAAATATGAGTTTAATTTTTGTTTTCTTTATATTGAAAAAAAAATGTAATTCACAGAGGAAGACAAGATTGCTAGAAGAGGGAAGGGAAGAAGGAGGGAGGGGAAAGACATGAAATGTCCTAATGCGTTGCAGACTTGTATGCAAGAATTTTACAAGCGTTTGGACAATGTCATCTGTCTAAATGAGGGGATCACACAGGGTAGACGTTAGAATCAACAAGAAACCTAAACGAGTCTAATTTTTTTTACAGGAGATGGTCCTAATACAGGCAGTGGCCTAGTGCAGGTGGAACGCGACAGGGTGCACGGGTCGCCGGAGAAGCACTACACTGTGCATCAACTGACAATGATAGTGTGATGTCCACTTTGTTCTAGCTGAAATGTGCCGAATTTTTCGTGATGTAATAAAACCTCACAAGAGCCCGAAAGTTTCCTAGGCATGTAAATTGATGTTCCTACTTCCCGCATTTCCTAAATAAAGCACGTTGCTGAAGATTCTGAGGTTGATGTGGAACACCACATTTGATTGATTACTGCTTGCTGTCCGGGAGAACTTGACCAACTGAGAATGTCAAGTTTTAATGCGGTTGGGGTCTAAATACGACAGACAAAATCTCTGGACCGTTCAGCTACAAACGCAATTCAGAAGAAAGGGTGGTCAGATGCCGAAGGATAGAAAAATAATCCGCAACCTATGGAGCCTAAAACAGACAAAAAGCAAAATCGTCGTTAAAGAAGCTAAGCTTGACAACTTTCACAGAAACCAAATGATTGGATGTTCCTCTCACCTCTTGACCAATGGGATTGAATGCCCCTTTTACTTGTCACTATATAACCACTGTTTTCTCGAACGTTCAGTTATCATCCCGTAATTGATGGTGATCTAACCGTCGAAATCGATTTACCTTTATCACTCATTCAATTTTTGTGGAAATAGACTGTTTGTTATACCATCCCTGTGTTTTTCTTGACATGGGTTTCCACAAGTTGGTCGAGAATGATTTAAAGAGAACCAAGAGAACTCCGATTCCGAATAAAACTGCAGGAATCCTCTGATTGACAACAACAGTGGCTCTCGTCGAGATAGCAGCACCTCCAGGTGTGGCAGATGACACTTCACTTGCCTTTTGTCAGTGAAACACTACACTTCTTAATTATACGCTGAAATGTCTTGGATAGTACTTGAACTTGTTGAAAGTGTTTTTTCAACATTTAGTTTTGAATCAATTATGTAGCACCTGTTAGGAAAGTCAACCGATCATTCGAATGATTAGTCACTTCTATAAACGCACATTTCTTACATGATGGGTTTGATCAGGCAATCATGCCATCAATGCAGCAATCAAGCTTGGAGAAACTCTACGTTCGGTATCTTCCATGTGAGTGAGTGTGAGATGTGAGTCCAGGGGAAACCCCGTCATCGACATTTGGGGATGAATTGGGTTTGAAACTGGGTTCTAAACGATTTTGAGGCGTAAAACCTGACGAAGATCTCGGTTTTGGAAAAAAACGTCATCATCTCACGGAACAATTGGATTGAATATTAGCAGTACTAGGGAACAACGCGCGTTGGGAAGGAAACAGTCATTGCAGTTTAAAAGGCCCCCACCCAACGCTCCTCTTCATCTCATCGCCCAATGTGTTTTTTTTTTTTTCGTGCTCAGCGATAGAACCTGGTTGTTTTTCAAAATTGGACTTAACATCTGTCGTTCACTTATCTTGAATAGACGCATCCTTTCCCCACCAGACCAGACCTTCAAAATAAGCGCCACCAGCAAGAATTTGGTTTACCACTAAGGCAAGAGCTTCGGCCCACAACACAAGCTCTTTACTATTGTTTGCACTGCCACCTACGAAAACTTCGATGGAGGATGGGGACTTCGAAAAAAGAAGATACCAGAAACCTCCAAAGCCAGGCTTGGAACTGAAGTCATCATGCAATGGAACGATCCCTATTACACCAGCCAAACTCAAAGATCTACTTCACCTGATCCAATTTTTGGAAAATCTTGAATTGATGAGTATTTACCAAAGCTTGAGGTCGATTGACGGCGAAGACCCTCCTATTGACTCTAAATGCCCAGAAGATGACGGATGAATGTCGTTCCGAACCGTATTTTTCGTTAACAAAAACCTTTTTTTTTTGTGTAAATCCGTATACTGAATATTTTCTGGATATTAAAATATATATAAATTGTTTAATCCTTCAAAATATTTTCATTATTTACTTCAGGTGTTAATGAGGATTAAAGTTCACAATTATGTAAAAATATCATCTAATAGTTCAAAAAATGGTTGGTCGAGGAAAATATAGTTAATCAGCAAAGCTGATGGTTCGGAAACGTAATTTTTGAATCGTCTTCGGAGTTTCTATAATTGATAAACGTTAAAATTCATTTTTCTCAAAGTCAGCTTTGTGGCAATGTCAGGGGATTCCCCCATGGCCGCTTTCTGTGTGAGCTGCACAGATACATGGTTACCAAGAAGCAATCAAGATTAAATTTTCGAAAGGAAGGGCATTTCAATCTGCAAAACTAAAAATGTAGACATTGCACGCTTCCTTCTTATAAGTATCAATTAATTTTTTAATCTAAAACATATTATGTATTTCAGTCAAACACATCCACAACCACAAGATTTGCAGTTTTCTTGGCGAACAGGAGAGAATTTAGCTGTCTAAGCTGATCACGTAATAGCCACTGAATCCCTACACTTAACTATTCGGTCACGGCAATCATTAGTGAAGACCATGTAAGACTACAAAATGAAATACAAGTCAATAATATTACATTGAAGTTAACAAGTAGGTAAAAAGTTGGAAGCTAAGCAAAGTCCCATATCAACAATTGCTTCAAGTTTGATGATCAATTCCACATAATCACACCGTTGTTAGAAACATTATTAGTAACAGGAACCCCACTAGATGTTTTAGCACAGAAAAACCAAAAGCGGCGAAATTGTTTTTGAGGTTTACATGCAAAATTTAAGGTTATACTCTTGTTTTCACGGTCCGTTCAGGAAGCCCACAACCAATGACTGAAGCAGGAACGAATACGGAAGCCAGTAGAGAAATAACTAAAAATGATGCCTCAAAACAGGTAGTTTTGAGGGCAAGGGGGAAGCGAAAAAAGAAAAGAAATAGGTACAGTTTGATCAACAGTTCGAATTGCAGATACGATTTGGTGAGATTCACAGCTACCAAGTTCAGCATGAAGGAATCTTTGGAGAATTGGAATATATACTGGACGGATTTATCCATTTCTGTACAGAGGTGCAAAGACATGAAGAGGTTCCAGCGAATCAACCATTTTCCTGGGATGATGGAAATTTGCCGGAAGGATCTACTCGCCAGGAATTTGAACCGGCTGTACAAGACGTTTCCAGACGACTACAACGTTTTTCCCAAAACTTGGTGTCTCCCGACGGACATGGCTGAGGTGACCGAGTACGCCAAGACGCACAAAGGGAAGTGCTTCATTGTCAAGCCCGACCAAGGGTGTCAAGGGCGAGGGATTGCCATCACCAAAAACATCAACCAGCTCAAAACGTACGAAAGAATGATTTGCCAGCAGTACATCCAAAGGCCGTTTCTCATCGACGGTTTTAAATTCGACCTGCGGATATACGTTTTGATCTCTTCATGCGACCCGATGCGGTTGTTTGTCTACAACGAGGGCCTAGCTCGATTCGCTACCGCCAAATACAAAGAGCCTAACATTCTCAATGCCAGCAACATGTACATGCACCTCACCAATTATTCCGTCAACAAACACAGCAGAACGTACATCGTTGATGACATAGACGGGAGCAAAAGGAAGTTGTCCACCATAAACATGTGGTTTCAGAAAAACAACTACGACGTCCAAAAGATCTGGGATTCTATCGATGACGTCATAATTAAAACCATGATTGTTTCTTTACCCACTTTGAAACATTACTATCACACGTGTTTCCCTAACCATAGCACGTCGCACGCATGCTTTGAAATCCTAGGATTCGATTTCATGTTTGACTACAGGCTAAAACCTTACGTTCTGGAAGTTAACCATTCTCCCAGTTTTAATACGGAAACCACGATCGATCACGAGGTAAAAGAATCTTTATTATACGATACGTTTAATATATTGAACTTACAACATAATAACAGGTTTAAGGTGCTGATAGAGGACAAAAAACGAGCAAGGGATAGACTGTTTAGCGTCACTCACTCCCCAGAAATTTTGAGCCGGGAGAAAGCGCACGAAGATCGCATTTCGCAACATAGGATTGAGTGGGAGAATACCCATTTAGGGAATTACAGGAAGATTTATCCAGGGAAGAGAGATGAATATTATGAAAAATTTATAGGAACGAGACAAAACACAATGTACGCAGAAACAGTGAGCTCAAAAGCAAAAGAAGCTGTGCCTAAAGTGGGTGAGCAGGCCGGCCCATCTAGAGTACATGTCAAGAAGTTGAAACTAAATGCCCAAGATTCTGGTTGTCCAGTGAAGGCTAAGGTGGGAGGAGGAGATGGCCCTGTAAAAGAGGAAACCAAAACCGATGAAGCTTCCAAAACACCATCCGACGTTTTTGAGTCTGACGAACTGTGCAGATCGATCGAAAAACCACCTGGGATTGAACTGGCGTCTTCCGTCAAATCTGAAAAGAAATTGAAAACAGCCACGAATGAAGAAGATGCGCCTAACGTTTCAATCAAACCAACAGTGCTTCCAGCCGAGCCGGAAAACATTAACGAAGTAGATGAAAGGGAACGGGTATCGAACATGAAGAAAAGAGAGTTTCTGATCAAAAGCCACGGCATTTTGGAAAAAGTATACGAAAATTTGAAGAATGCCGGCTTACTCAAGCTGGAAACTGAAATCAAAGATGGACGGAACAACAAATGGGAGGAAGTTGACGAGGGCAAAACGTACATTGATGGATATCAGAAGTTTAATAAAAGCATGGTGCAAGTGTTGGACTGTATTTCGACTAAAGTGGAACTGCGAGAGCTGGAAAGAGACAAATCAGGAGATTTGCTGCCCGATGCTGGCTTGGGATTGGACAAACTCCACACAAATGCTGATAATCAAAAGGGACATTTGGTCTCTCACGATGTACAATTGCCAAACCCGAAGGCAAGATTGGAGTTCAACAAGTTCCATACACCTAATACCCAAAAGTTGTATCCCACGACCAGCGCAACGCAATCGTTGTTTCCTAGTGCGAAAGCGGGATCGGACAGGCTTCGTACGACCGATGAAGAGCATAAGTGTCAATTTCCGGTCTCCAGAGGGACGCAATTGCTATTAACGAGTCCCACATCGGGGTGCATCAGGCCGAATACAATTTTTTATCCTCAAAAACCACGTTTGGTTACTAGTGGAACACAAAGTGAAGATATTGAGGCCCGATCACCTCAAGAAGAAATCGCCAAAAAGTCTAACACGAATGACGTTTTGGAAGACCCACCAACTGATGTGGTAAACGTGGTGGAGAAGAAAAACCTCACCAGGAGATGTTCAATAAGCAGCCGATGGGTGTTATAAATAGTATTCTACAGAAAGCAGCAATGAAAACGCCGGAAAAAGTCAAGAGTAGAGAACATTCATTGAACTTTTCCAACTGTGTATTGTCGCTTGACAGACCTCGTACGACTTTGGATTTTCAAAAGTCCAATTTTTCGTACGGTGGAAGACGGTATGAAGTGCACAGTGCGCCGAAACTCAAAGAGGATTTCCCAAAAAGACCTTCAGCGACTAATGAGGTGCTTGATCGCTTTTCGCAAAAGACAGACATGAGGCTGCCGAGGAATAGCAAGTCCGGGGAAGTTCTGCCGGAGTCTTTACTGAAAATCGACCGGCCGTTCACCAGTTATCAAAAACCGAGTTATCCGTCGGGCGGGCGGAGGTACGAAGTGTCCGACGAGTTCTCCAGGAAATCTCCCGTGTCCGTGGAAGTGGTGACTCCCTTCGTCCGACGAACGACGGCCGACAGACTTTTCGAACGAGAGAAGAAAACCGCCGCTCAGGGAGCGAAAGCGTCGGCGCCGACTCCGGTCCTCAGAATCGGCCATTTCGGCAAACCGGAGGCTTGGGGGAGTCTCGAAGAATATTTTGAACAAAAGAAAGTACTAAATAGAACTTGGCAAAATACGGACGTCTAGAACAAATCACGATTTTCACCTAGTACTTACGGTTCGTTAGTCTCCATGTTAAGTAGTTCTAATGATAAGAATTACCGAATAATGTGTTTTTAATGACATGCTTTTAATGTATGAGAATGAACGGTGTTTGATGGAATCCAATTGACTCGTTTTATGAATGAATTCTGACCTACACTTCTAACTACAAATGTTATCTCAGGGGGAAGGAAATAGTGGTTTCCCAACCTTGATATTGATTAATTAACATTGAGACGTCTACCATCTTGAAGTATTCCGTTGGCCTGCAAGATTCCGAAATACATCAATAGATCTTTGAATTATATACATACATGTTAGACACATTTGGCTCAAAATAAAACTATTTTCAATAATGGAAAGTTGACTAAATTTAAAAGGCGTTGATTTGGTTTGATACTATTTCCAATTCAGTGTAAGTCATGTAACGTCAAACTCTATAAATTGAAACACAAAGGTAATTAATTATGTGTTAACAGTCATTTTTTGTAGATCAGTGAGTTTCCATGATTCAAAATCGTTTTGGTTTATTATTCAATAATAAACCATTGAAAAAAAAAAAAATCCTAACCCCCCAGAAAATTTCATGGTTTACGTTTCAAATGGTGTAGAATCCAAATCTGCAATAAACATTTTTCCGTCCGTCCGCCGCATCTCCTACTACGTACGCACGATTTCTCCCAAACGGCTGGAGCAAAATATCTGAAATTTTCAGGAAAAATCAATATTGGTCCGACAACGCCCCAATTCTTTAGCCAGCACTCTCAATTAATTTAAAGTGCCCTTTAAGGGTTGTCAAAGTTTTGTAAAATACCTAAAAACCTCAAAACAAGTCGAAGCGGCCTAAATTTGGACTCTTTTTGAAGAACTTTTCATGAGGAATCGAATGAGCCCTTCTCCAGGTCCGTGGCTCAAACCATTCCCGATATATGGCCCTATTTATGGTGCCAACATTTGCGTTTTAGCGTAGAATACGCTTTAGCCATGGACTAACTAGCCGAAAAGTGTCACGCGGGAGTGGAACGAAAAAGGGTATGGTATCCAGGAACGAAAACGGTGACGCGAGACCAATAAACATAAGAATATTTACATCCATGTGTAGTAGTTGCGACAAACCCGTTTGAAGTGAGTCATTTTATTTATGTAAATCGGAGTTTCAGTCGTTCGCGAATCGTCCTTCGGTTCGACAATGAACGTTCGATGATCATCGTTGAACGTTCAGCGTTCAATCGAGGCTAAAGCGTATTCTACGTTCCTATTCTTGTGGCAGTAGTCTCTAAATAAAAGCAAAAGGGGGTCCAGGGGGCTTGCCCAATGGCGAGGCGCGGAGCGCCGAGTTTTTGGTTTATTATTGTTTTTGTGTTGATATCAGTTACCAAGTGACGTAGTGATGTAGTGATGTAGTAATGTGGATGCTGGCAAAAGGCTTTGTAGCCGATAAAAGATTTGAAGCATTCTGATACGCATGAAACACTGCAAATTCTTTCACTGGGGTTTATTATTCAATTGGCTTGCGTTCATGATTTGAATTTCTACTAAGCTTTGGAGTGTGCGTGTTTCACAGGTAATAGGTAGAGATTATTGAATTTCAAGAGGCACACAAATATGATCAACTGATCAATCCAAATAGGTATTTTGCTTGAGAACAGATTTACGTGCTCTATGCATTTCTCCTGAAATTCAATAAACGCTCTATCACCTGTGAAACACGCATTCTCCAAACTTAGTATCAATTCAAATCATGAACGCAAGTCAATTGAATAATAAACCTCAGTGAAAGAATTTGCAGCGTTTTTTATCAATGAATTTCAGCTCTCCCGACCAGGAACACCATTCAGGCGCCGACCAGGTAACAGCTACCATTCAATATTCCGAGGTCATAAGGGGCGGTTATGCAAAACCCTCAAAACAGTTCGGTCTTGAAGGAGGGGTAGACCTTGTGCGCCGTCTAACATCTGCTGGCAGTCCAGGTGCCGACATCAAAAACGGGTCGTCATTAGAAGAGAACACTTGAAATTGGATTTTGAAAATGTAGTCCATTTAGACCAAGAAAATATTTGTACGCCACCTTGCAAAGGTGAAAAAGTCGTTTGTCGCTTCCAAGTCCAACTATACGTATCAAGATTTTTTTCACTTTCGAATGATCAAAACTTTGTTTTCCAAAATCCAAATTTTCATTAGCATTTTACTTTTTTTTTACCTAAATCGGCCATTTGATGCACATTTCACGTGTCTAGAAACGTTATTCCGCGATGTTTTGAAGGGGTTGCCAGTTGAATTGAAACTTTTGGTTTATTATTCAACAATAAACCATTGTACCTAATCGCTCTTGAAAAAAAAAATAAATAAATTTTTTCTAACCCCTCCTAAAAATTTCATGGTTTACGTTTCAAAGGGTGTAGAATCCAAATCTGCAATAACAATTTTTCCGTCCGTCCGCCGTACGCACGATTTCTCCCAAACGGCTGGAGCAGAAGCTCTGAAATTTCAGGAAAAATCCATGTTGGTCCGACAACGCCCCAATTCTACTCTCACTTAATTTAAAGTGCCCTTTAAGGGTCGTCAAAGTTTTGTAAAATCCCTAAAAACCTCAAAAAAAGCCAAGGCGGCCTAAATTTGGACTTTTTTGAAGAACTTTTCATGAGGAATCGAATGAGCCCCTCCCCAGGTCCCTAGCTCAAACCATTCCCGATGTATGGCCCGATTTATGCTGCCAACATTGCATCCACATTCAGTACATCACTTATTTACTGCGATCAAAACAAAAACAACAGTTTCTTTTTTTTTTGTTGATCGCAGTAACCTAGTGATGTAGTGAATGTAGATACTGGAGTGAACTCCTAAAAGGGTTTATTTGTAGCCGTTACACGGGTTGAAGCATTCTGATATGCATGAAACGCTGCAAATTCTTTCACTGGGGTTCATTATTCAATTTCATTCATTTGGCTTGCATTCATGATTTGAATTTCTACTAAGCTTTGGAGTGTGCGTGTTTCTCAGGAGATAGAGCGATTATTGAATTTCAGAAGATATGCATAGACCACGTAAATCGGTTCTCAACCAAATTACCTATTTGGATTGATCAGTTGATCATATTTGTGTCCCTCCTGAAATTCAATAATCGCTTTACCACCTGTGAAACACGCCAAATGAATAATAAACCTCAGTGAAAGAATTCGCAGCGTTTCATGCGTATCAGAATGCTTCAACCCGTGTATCGGCTACAAAGCCTTTTAGGAGTTCAATCCAGTATCCACATTACTACATCACTACATCACTACGTCACTTGTTTTTGTTGAAACGTTTATGTTTCCTCTAAAAAAATATAAACTAGTTATACCTTTGGAAAGTTGAGGCTAAAAATTTTCAGATAGAATGTTTTTCCATTGTAATCGCTCTTGAAAAAAACGCTGCAAACTCTTTCACTGGGGTTTATTATTCAATGATTCATGATTTGAATTTCTACTAAGCTTTGGTGTGTGCTTGTTTCACAGGTGATAGAGCGATTATTGAATTACAGGAGGCACACAAATATGATCAATTGATCAATCCAAATAGGTTTTTTGGTTGAGAACCGATTTAAGTGCTCTATGCATATCTCCTGAAATTTCGCTCTATCATCATCAAATCGTTTAGAAATTCATCATAACGTTGAATAATAACCCCAGTGAAGAATTTGACGTTTTTTAATTCATGATATAAATTATGTTGAGTTTTCTTGTTCATTCAAATTCGTTTTTATCATAACGTGGAAAGAAGATGACCCGTTCTTTTCCTGTGCTGTTCAATTTTGGTTCAACTGCTGTTAGGTACTGCCACCAAGCTATACGATATTTTTCAAACAGAAAGGTTTTAAGTAGATTTGACACACGGATTACTATCGGGAACACTTAGGATGTCGATGTTAACGTTCTATTCTGGGTTGGGGTAGAACAGGCGTGGGGGTCGGTCATCGTGTTTGACTCTAGAAATGTAAACAGAAGCAGGTGGTGTTGGAGGGTGTTCTAATCCTTTTACGATGTTATCAATTAAGTTTGGAACGGATGAAAAATAAAATGGGGATAAAGCTGGGGGTGAGAGAGAGGGATGGAAAATTGAATAAAAAAAGAGGGGCAACGTTTGTTTAAGGGATGACGAGTCAAATGCGACTGATTCAAGAGATGACGTCATCAAGACGGGAAGATAGAATGTTAATGACGAGGAACGAGGTCGTAATGAGGGATCCGCGAGGAGGTCGGGGGGGGGGGGGGGGATCGAGCTCGAGATGAGGGAAACGATCACGTAAAAGGAGGGGGGGGGGGAGATCGCGCTCGAGAGGGGGGGGGGGAGAGAAAAGCGGGATCGTGGACGAGGGAGACGAAGTGATCCCCCATTGAGTTGTTTGTTGAGCTGACAATAGAGAGCAGCGTCGCTCCTCGGGCCCGGGGTAATCAAGACCCCCCCGGACCCTCGTCGGGGTTAGAGAGTGGAGATGAACAGCGAAGGGCGGCCCGGGGGCGGCTAATTGTTAACGATCTGCGGAGCCGCCACCCCCCTCGCACACGTCACCAACCCGTAACCGTTTCACGGTTTCACTTCATTCTCCTCCCTTCCCTCATCCCGTTTCACTTCATCCTCTCTATCTCTCTTCCTCCCATTTCACTATACCCTTTCCCCCTCTCTGGTCCTCATCCCGTTTCACTTTCACCCCTTTCATCCCCCATTACCGGCGCCACTTACGGAAATGGATCGGCGATTGTGGGAGGAGGGCAGCGGGGGCGTGTCCGGGGGCGTGGCCTTTTCTTCCCCATTCTTCGGGTTTTCCTCTTCTTCGTGCCTCCTCGACCGCCAATTTGGCTTTCTCTTTCTCATCGAACACGAAAATCCTTTCCTCCCCACCCACTTCCTCTTGATGACCCCCAACCCCCTACGAGCTCAGGGCGCAAATTAAGTTCTAACAATCTTTGGGATAATTGAATGTTTTTAATTGTGACAAATAACACTGGAATCATCTCAAATCCCTGAGGATCCCCTTCCACCCCTAATATGAAATGGAAACTAAATCCAATTCGCTGAATTATCCAACCCATCACGAAATCAAATTCAAAATTTCTGCATTTTAATGTACAGGGTGTCTACAATAGAATATCGGAATTTTGAAAATTCGTCACTCTGGAAGTTTTGAAGGTAGCGAGGTAAACTTGATTTTGGATGAAACCGGGATACCTATAGTTTAACCTGGCACCGCTAGACCTCGGTAGTTATGGGTCTATCAGACATATATACACAACTTGCCTGGATACACAGCTTACCTCCGAACGAGCAGTTTTTGGTTTATTATTCAATAAGTTTCCTGCCAGCACACTTAATTTAAAGTGCCCTTTAAGGGTTGTAAAATTTTGTAAAATCTCCCCCTAAAAACCTCAAAAAAAAAAAGTCAAGGTTTACGAAGAACTTTCATGAGGAATCGAATGGGTCCGTAGCTCAAACCATTCCCGATATACGGTCCGATTTATGGTGCCAACATTTGCGTTTTTTTGGTTTATTATTGTTTATATTTTCATCCGCAGTAACCTAGTATGTAGTGATGCACGAACGAGGATACTTCTCCTAAACGGTTGAGCTGGTAAAAAAAAAAAAACGCTGAAATTTTTCACTGGGGTTTAATTCAATTGGCTTGCCCATGACGATTTCCCAAGTTGCGTGTTTCACTGTTGACAGAGCGATTATTGAATTGAAGTGCCCAAATTAATCAACTGTCAAATAGGTTTTTGTAAAATCGTAGAAACTCTCAAAAATAAGTCCAAGCGGCATGAATGTAAACTTATTTTAAGAACGTACCATCAGGAATCGAATGAGCCCCTGCCCAGGTTTTTGTTTTGGTCAAACCATTCCCGATGTATGGCCCGATTTATGGTGCCAACATTTGAGTTTTTTCGTTTATTATTGTTTGTTTGTAACCTAGTGATGTCCGGCCGATAGCGTCGGGTTGTAGTGAATGTGGATACTGGAGTGAATACTTGTAGTGTAGTTAGTAGCCAAAACACGGGTTGAAGCATTCTGATAATATATAGGTAAATATTATTCAATATTATTACTGAGGTAAATAAGTATTCTTTCACTAGGGGTCATTATTCAATTGTGCTTGCGTTCATGATTTGAATCTTACTAAGCTTCGGAGTGTGCGTGTTTTACAGGTGATAGAGCGATATTGAATTTCATCCCGTGTATCGGCTATAAACCCTTTTAGCATAGACCACAAATCGGTTCTCATCCAAAACACTGCTATTTGGATTGATCAGTTGATGATTTTTGTGTCAACAAAAGGCGTTTTGTGTTTTTTGGAGTTCTCACATCTGTCTACCTTTGGCAACATTTCGTTTAAATTTAATTTGGGGAAGTTTAGGACGACAATACGAGTGCCAAATTACTTGATAAATTATAGATGCTTTTGTTATGGGGGAGTATTGAGGTACAATAAAAAAACGCAGCAAATTCTTTCATTTGGGTTTATTATTCATCTTGGCTTCAGCTGTGAAAAACATATCTAAACCACAGAATAGGTAACGCTTTGGACGATCTTATCAGATAAGATCGATGTGTCACAGGTAGATTATCGATTATTACATTGATATAATCATCTTGAAACAATTATCACAAATTGATCACCCGACACCAGTGATTTTCATCACTTTCTTCAAATAAAAGTATTTTGGTCGAGAAAATAATTATTTTAATTATTAATTTAAATGCTCCATGCATATCTTTCCGACTGAAATTCAATAGGATTGATGTAGGATCATTTCCTGTGAAACACGAGCGTACACTCCAAAGCCATAGAATTGTTCAAATCCATTTTTCATTCCAATTTCTGAATAATAATACTTCACTAGAAGGATTGATGCAGGATATTTTTTTTGTTTTTGAGATGCGAGCGTAGCGAGCATCCAGACCACCAAACTAGACGGTAGGAGATTTTTGCTTTCAAACCAGAAATTGTTGCTTTCATTCGTATCTATCTATGTTTCTTTTAATCCCGGACCAAACACCGATATTCTAGCCCAGCTGAGATGTTTTTTTATTTCGGACAAAACCCCCGTATTGTTGCACAGCTGAGGTATTAATCAGATGTTTAATAACACGTTTCTTCGATATATTGATACCGTGGACCTATATCGATATGGCGGGTGTGATAACTTATCACTGATAAGTGTTCTTGAGGTGCGTTACCTATTCTTTGGTTCTACCAAACATATACCTTATCCCCAGCAGAAACTGCGAAAGTTTATTTACATTTTCTATCATGTTCGAGCTCTCCTGTCGAGGGAAAGACTTCTGCTGGTGTATAGATCGTTGGTGCAATCACTGCTCCAGTATGGAATCCTGGTTTGGCAGGGGGGGGGGGGAGCTCTCCCAACTCATCTGCGAAAGCTAGTTGTTGTACAAAAAGCTATACTCAAGGTTTTGCTGGTTAAAGCTAGGAGGTTTCCAAGTGAGCTTCTCTTCCAGGAAGCCAAAGTTTTCTCCGTCCGTCAGCTATTTGTCAAACTTTGTTACTTTTCTTCTACTCTAATCCCTCAATAGTTGTAAGATCCCAATCCCATTCACTGCCAACTCGTTTCCAAATCCTTCAGAACGTTGTGAACTCCAAAATCAAGTTGTCCCTCACCTCTCGAAGCCCACATATTTGATCCATTTAGTTCATAATTCCCTGATTACTGATCTTGAAAATCCATCCACCATTTCGTCTCGTTCATTGTATAAAAAACGAATTTTTACATGGTTAATTTTACTGGGACCCGATGACACAGAAAATCTATTGAAGAGTTTGTACAAGACCTAGTTACCATTTGTAATTTAGTTAACTGTCTATAGATTTAAGGTTTAATTAGAGAGAAAGCTATCTATGAAGAAAAAAAAAAAAAAAAAAACTATCTATCTATCTTCCAGCGCAGTGGAAGCGTGCTGGGCCCATAACCTAATGGAAATAATCGGGTAAAACTATTACCTCATTCTCTCTCTACTCTCTCTCTCTCTCTCTCTCTCTCTCTCTCTCTCTCTCTCTCTCTCTCTCTCTCTCTCTCTCTCTCTCTCTCTCTCTCTCTCTCTCTCTCTCTCTCTCTCTCTCTCTCTCTCTCTCTCTCTCTCTCTCTTCTCTCTCTCTCTCTCTCTCTCTCTCTCTCTCTCTCTCTCTCTCTCTCTCTCTCTCTCTCTCTCTCTCTCTCTCTCTCTCTCTCTCTCTCTCTCTCTCTCTCTCTCTCTCTCTCTCTCTCTCTCTCTCTCTCTCTCTCTCTCTCTCTCTCTCTCTCTCTCTCTCTCTCTCTCTCTCTCTCTCTCTCTCTCTCTCTCTCTCTCTCTCTCTCTCTCTCTCTCTCTCTCTCTCTCTGGCCACCCCCGCCTTTCTGATGGAAACCCAGAGCGGATTCGAGAAAGTTTTGCCCGTTACCTTTCAAGTCTAAACGTCGTGCGAGTCGAGAATTGCAGATGCCGCACCAAACAATTTGGAAAGTTCTTAGGCGTCGTTAATTGAAGAAACCTTACAGACTTCACTTGTTGCAGGCCCTTAAACCAAATGATAAGAGTGCACGGATGAATTTCTGTAATTTTTTCCAAGACTCAATTGATAACGATTAAAGCTTTTCAGCTAGCCTAATTTTCGGTGACGGAGCTACGTTTCACGTTTCAGGGAAAGTTAACCGTCACAGTGTGTGGATCTGGGGTACCGAAAATCCTCGTGAAGTTCTTGAACATGAACGGGATTCCTCAAAAGTGAATGTGTTTTGTGTCATTTCTCAACACAAAGTTTACGGTCCATTCTTTTTTCAGGGGTTGAACGATGTTGAAAAATATGTTTGACCATTGCAATAGCTTCGTTCTCTGAGGAGATTTGCCTATTTAATCACTGATGTCTGAAATGTGATAATTGAGTGTGAAAACCCTGGACCCCCGGATGCTTACTGCTTAGAGCCTGCGGCTGAAAAATCAAAAAACATGGAACATGCTTTAGCCGCGCTTTTTTTCTGTTTGCTGCTTTCAGTTTGAGGGCAATCTAGTCCAGGCCACAACATCATAGGTAGACTGCAGTAGGTAGACTGATAATTACGTCAGCGAGAACTTGCGGCTCCTAGACGTTACCGGGAGAGATGGTTCTTGACTTCGGCTGGTCACGAGTATACCCGAACTTTGCCGACATCCGTGTGACACTTCCGCGTTACCCTCCCGCGTCACACATCCCGAGTGACGTTTTTCGGCTATTGCCCATATAGGAGCGACCCCGGACCGCAGGGACGAAAACCCCGCCATCAGGTGGCAACACCGCAGCGGACCCTTTAACTCGACCGACTATCCCTCATTAGCAGCAGTAAAGCCCCTTTCAATCTCCCCCTCTTAACGCAAGACGTTTTAGTTGTTTTTGTTGAAAAATGTAATTTTTCGGGAGATTCAAAATGTTCTCGTAGTTCTGAGGAAAACAAGTCAGAATTTCATATCAATCGGTTCAGGCAGGAACACCTTATCGAACAAGTGTGTGGCCGTATTGCAAAAGTGTAATAAATTACAAAAAAAACGCTGCGAATTTGATTAGACATGGGTTTATTATGCTAGTGTCGAACTTTATTACACTTAAACTCATGTTTCTTTGATCCAACCCTGTCAGATGGGATGGGGCTCGAAAAATTACGGAAATAATGTCATTTTGCGCCATTTCCCCCATGAAAATGGATTTCCTCGCTCTGGGTCAATCGCACAGGTTCGGGACCCACTCCAATCGCTTCAGCGTCCAAAATTACATGGAACACGATACCCCACATGCCCACATGGGAAAAAACCCATTTTTGTTTGAGTTTGATGAAAACCGCCATTGGGTATTTTTACATAACGTCTGGGTATGTTTTTCCAGTTCAAATTTATACTCGTTGTGTCCCTTTTTTCATGTAAATCACGATTCTGGTGATGGCATGATCGAATTAACTATTAGATCACATTTGAATTGCATAAGACGTTAGTACCGCGCCGTAATTCGGGTCCGATGCGAGCCGTCAGGCCACTACCTGTAGGCTCGGATTTGGGCGGCGTTGTCAGACCCAGAGGCCCTAAGAAAACCGCAGGGTCGCTCCTACGTGGGCAAGAGTATAGTTAGTCCAAGGCTAAAGCGTGTTCCATGCTAAAATTGGAAACGGAGAACGTTGGGTCGGTTTCGAGTTGATGGTGAGAGGTGCGAGGTGCCTCGGCGCAGTTGGTTTTCCCTCTAGTTGCTCTCAAAGCTCTCCGGCTCAAACCGCCCCCAAACCCCCGTTGAACCGCCCCCACCCGGAGCTCCGCTCGCTTAACGCTTCCCAGGGAAGCTGGAATTACAGGTAATTTTCGTTTGGCAACACTGAGAGCAAACTGCCCTTCTAATTGTCACCCCCGCCGAACCTCCGCGCCAACCTCCTCTTCCAGCCCGGGCGAGTCATTAGCTTCCAACAGATTTCCCCCAGGGCCACTTGGAGTACAGTCGACTCTTCCCCTCATCTCAACACGCCAGCATATCATCGCCCGGGTACAGTCCCGAAACTCCCCGTTATCCTCTTCAACTCAAATTACCGGGGGCAAATTCGTCAGTAGAGATAATAATCATCCAAAGTTGACGGATCATTTCACCCTTAATCCCACCCCTATTCACAGCTACATAATATCTCAGATAACTCAAACAGGGGTAATGAACCCTTAATTAAAACTTAGAGGGTCATGACGCTAAATTTGTCATTGTTCAACCCAAAACCATCCCATCTATAAATTTAAAATCTGTTTAAGGAATGCGGGAGAGCCACCATATCGTAGCATCACACCATCAACAATTACACGTCTCTACTAGGTTTTTGATGTTAATAAACTACAAATCATTTTCTTACTAAATTTCCTTGCTGAAGTCAAATCCGTTGGAATTTTGTGTCTATCACGTCTGGTTTTCAAGCAAATCTGAATCCATCATCTATGTTTAACCCTCTGATGTACGCGCCAATTTTGTGACATATTTGTACGCGTACAACCCTGAGGGCCGGCCAATTTTTGTTGTTGAGATTTTGACTAGTCCTACGACTTGAGTTATAACGTTATTCACAGCTACATAATATCTCAGATAACTCAAACAGGGGTAATGAACCATTAATTAAAACTTAGAGGGTCATGACTCTAAATTTGTAATTCTTTAACTCAAAACCATCCCACCTATAAAATGAAAATCTGTTTCAGGAATGCGGGAGAGTCACCATATCAGCATCACATCATCAACAATTACACGACTCTGCTGGGTTTTTGATGTTTGATAATTAACATTGATTTTCGTATGAACTCTTCTTTCTGAGTTAAATCCTTCGGAATTTTGTACCTATCACGAATTCAAGCAAATCTGAATCCATCAACTATGTTCAAAACTGGGAAATTTGGTCCATATCGGACTCATTGAGACGGATCCAAATTTGATTCAATATTTGAAAGGTTACAAGTTAGTTGTCGATTGCTTAAGTGAAGTACTGAGCGACTTAACGTATACGGCGTGCACTAATAGCCCTGAATGCATTCAATCAAATTGAGGAGATATTGAAAATGTTCTGTAATTAAAATTAAAATTTAATCGCTAAAAACGACACTTTGAGAGATTGATCTCAGTTCAGTTTATTCAATATCCAAAACCTTGGAAATGCCTGCTCATTTGAAACCGTCTCCAAGCATGAAAACGTCAATTCTCCCGAAAACATGCGGTTTTTGGTTCAAACTAATTTTTTTCCTTCCAATTTCCATTCGTAAAATTTTTTAACTTTTATGTACCACTCGAAAGTTGACATTGTGTCCCATTTTTTAGGTCACTGGCTGGATCCCACCAATTTTTATCGCGAAATATTTTTAATTTTATAAACCATTTTAAAGCAGAAATTGTGTCGCATATGTTATTTCTATGTTAGGGTACAGAATATAATCACTCGCTGGATTATAGAGGCTTAATAATGGTTTCAAAAACTAGCTTTGTTTCATCCTCAGAGACTTTACGTTGTAAAGTAATTTTTGCCAACTTAATGTCAACGAAAAACTTTCGTTTGGCACCAAAAAGGCACCAAAGTCAACGTTTTTTTCAATGGTATGATCAAATTTCAAGCAAATGTCCACAAAAATAATTGTGAGAGTTACCAACATTTTACTGAGACAAGGTCGAAAACAAGTAAAAATTCTTAAAACTGAAATAATTCGGAAACGAATTTGATATTAAAAAACTTTAAAAGGCACTAATTATTGCTAATTGTTTATCGATTAAATGGGTGGAATACGAAGCACCTTACCGTTTACACCATACAGTGCACCCTGAATGCATTGAATAAAATTGAGGGCATTTCGAACATTTACTGTCATTAAAATTAGAACTTGCTTGCTAAAAATGACATCTTGGAAGATTGATTTCAATTTAGTTCATTCTATAGAAAACCTTAGAAATGTCTGCTTATATGCTACCACGCTACCACGCTTAATTAACGTCGATCCTTCCAAAAACACGAGGTTCTTGCGTTCAAACGAATTTTTTTCCACCAATTTTCATTGGAAATTTTCTTCTTTTTTTTAAATACCATTTTTAAAGCTGGCATTGTGTTGCGTTTCTTATTGTACGAGCATGTAATCAATGTAATGGATTATAGAGGCTGTACAGTGTTTTTGTGTGTTTGTGTGTGTGTTTGTGTGTGTGTGTGTGTGTGTTTTGTGCAAAACAATTTGGTTTGGCACTAAAATGATAGGAAATTCAACGTTAATTTAAAATTTACAATCAAATTTGAACTAAATTCTTTAATTGAGGGAGTTACCGCCATGTTACTGAGACAAGGTTGAAAACAAGAAAAATTTACCATCACATTCGTACTGACGTTATTTTTTCTGTTAACGTTCTTAGCTCTTAGCGAATACACACATAAATCAGTGTTTTACGTGGAAGTTATTATAATAAAGAAATGATCTCTGTGTGATAATTTCCAGCGTTTTTAATTGATTTTCCATTAGAATAGCTATTAAAATTATTTTTCCCACTTCGAATCGTATTAGTTTCATTGCGCTTGGGTGGTGATGGTGTACGGTTGAAGGGGGGGGGGGGGGGGGGGGTACTTGACAATAAGGCGACAGTCGGGTCGTAAACTCCTCGACACTGTTTACTCGCTCATCCATCTGAATCGCATCAAATCCCAATCAAAGCCCGCGAAGGGAAGAAAAAACGAAGAAGAAACTCGTCGGCTCCTTCAGGGATCCTCACTAACAGCCGAGCAAACATCAGATAGGTAGATCGGCCACTTGTCGATGATCGATCGCCTATTAATCGTAGTTGATTAATGACGTTCGGCGAGTTCCCTCCACGACGAGTAAAAGTAAAACTGACGGTGTCAAGATACCAGGAATATCAAACGTGAAGCAGACCGAGGAGCTTTTAGAGCGGCGTAGCTCAGTGGGAAAACACGGAAAAACTCGATTTTAAAAAATGAAATGTTTAATTATTGAATAAGTTCTACTATAGTCCGGTCCCTCCAATATTAGCCCCCAGTGCAGCATTATGTCCGAGAAAACAGAACTAATTTTCAACAAGAAATTCTCAGTGTTTGTTGTTTCTTCCCCGTTCACGGGCAACAGCAGTCTTTGTCGTAATCGTATTCACACGCCAACGAAATTGAAAATGAGACGATGTATTGGCTATCATTTTGCCTGGATGTCTAACGCAGTTCTATCGCAACTGGTCGTGTGAAAAAATGCTGCAAATTCTGGGGTTTAATTCAATTTTATTCATTGTGACGCATTCATATTGAATTTCTACGAAGCTTTGGAAACGTCCATATTTTTAATTGTGTACAGGTGATAGAGCGATTGTTGAATGTTGGAGGCACACAAATATGATCAACTGATTCCAAACAGCGTGTGAAAGCACGTTTAAGTGCTCTTCATATTCCTATGTCAATAATGCCCTATCAACACGTGCATGGAGTCTACCAAGGCTGAGTTCAAATCAATGATTCATTGAATATTCAAACCCCTTTTGCAGCGTTTTGGGTGATTGATTATTGATATTTATATGTTTCTAATGTTTATAATATGTCAGGCAACGTTTCATATCAACTGATAACATTTTTATAGTCCGTAGAAAAGTTGAAAATCTGTTTTTCCACAGTTAACAAAACCATTTCCTCAAAAAATTGGATGTCAAATATGGGTTAACAATACCAGTTTCCAGTTTCGAGATGATTTGGCTTGCAATTAATAGTATGACCGTTTTCCAGCCAAAGTTGGAATGTGCTCCTCTCGATATATTAAAAAACATCCAATTTATTTTCATGATTTTCCCATCTAGAATACTTGCTTTTAGCTGTCGAAAGTGATGATTATTCGAACCTTTCATTCATCGTCTAATCATCAAAAAAAAGTCAACAAAGGTATCATAGTTATATAGCATCACATGCTATAAAGTGATACGAAAATTTCAGGTATTAGGTAAAGCATTCACGAATCATTTAAGACGAGAACAAACTTCTTTGTTCAGATGTTAGAAACTGAAGGGCAAGATCATGAATCAAAATGGGATTCTCTCGATGAATGATTTCAAGTTTAAGATTTTGAATTGATTTCAAATTATTTAGGAACACCCTGTTTGACATTTGATTTGATCCGTCGATTTCAGTAAATGAATCAGTTTGAAAAAATCGACGAACTGATTCTCTGTTTGTCAAATCAAATATATCAATATTTTGTGTATGGAAAATTCTGTTAACAACGAAAATAGATAATCAACTAATTTTCTTCGAACAAGTTTTATTAATAAACATTTTCTGCGGTTTTGATGAAATGGTGTTATCACAGCTACGTTATCCATGGTAGCATAACATGGAAACTGTCCTTTAACATTTTATGATGCTGGTAACTGGTTTTGTTGATTCATTTTTCACGTGTATCCTGTAAAACAAAAATCACTAATTAGAGAGCTGTCAAAAAAATACGATGTTGGATTAAGGCCAGCATTTTCCAAAGTGACCATTTATGATTAGGCTAACGCAGTTCTAATGAAAAACGCAACTCTCGTAGGAATGAAAAAATGCTGCAAATTCTTTCACTGGGGTTTATTATTCAATTTTATTCATTTGCCTTGCATTCATGATTCGAATTTCTACTAAGCTTTGGAGTGTGCGTGTTTTACAGGTGATAGTGCGATTATTGAATTTCAGGAGGCACACAAATATGATCAACTGATCAATCCAAATAGGTATTTTGGTTGAGCACCGATTTAAGTGCTCTATGCATATCTCCTGAAATTCAATAATCGCCTATCACCTGTGAAACACGCACACTCCAAAGCTTAGTAGAAATTCAAATCATGAATCATTGAATAACAAACCCCAGTGAAAGAATTTGCAGCGTTTTTGTAGTGAAACTCGATTACAGTATAATACAATATTGAGCTATTCTAATGTTTATAACTGTTCGTTATTGTTTCATAACTCAAACTGAACTTTTTTATAGTAAATTAGCCGTAGAACCAAGTTGTCAAGGACTTTTTCCGATTAGAAATATATGAAATGAATTAATACTTCCTCAAAGTTGGAAATTGGCCTAAAATATGAAATATGGGTTTTGGGAATAGCACAATATAGCGATTTTTTGTTGAAGGTGATTTGGCTTGCAATTAATAGTATCGGGTAACACTCAATAATCTCCTCCATTTGCCACAAAAATGTGAAGTGTGCTCCTGTCGTTGGAGTTTTAAAAAACATCCACTAAGCTCTGGCTTGTTTTAGTGATTGTTCACATCTATATACGTTCAAAAAGAAGCCCTATTGATTTTAGCTGCGAAAAGGTCCGATGAAAACTGAACCGCCTTACGTTCATTCGTTCGCTCTTGCAGACAGAAAAAAGAAAACGTCAACACGAATGTGAAGCATAGTTAGGTAGGTTCCATCTACGCTATAAAGTGTACCTATAACACCATTTCAGGTATTAGGTAAAGTTTGGCATTCACGGAGTGGCATTTAAGACGAAGCTAACCAACTTTCTTTGAGATGTGTAGATGTTAGAAGGAGAACAGCGATCAGCTGAAGGGCCCTTGTGGCTTATTGTTTTCCTAATCGATCTAACTCGCTGACACCTAAATGGGATTCGTTTTGTCTCCTTGAATGCAGTTATATCTAATACAGACATAATAAACTTCTATGCAATAATTTGTAGTTTTTCTTCTGGAATTTCAAGTGATTTACAGAACACCCTGTTTGACATTTGAGCGCTTGATCCGTCGATTTCAGTTAAATGCGGATCAGTTTAGAAAAAATCGACGAGGAGCGTGAGAGAAAAAAATTTGTTTGTCAACATCATATGGCCCACTCAGCGCCTATTAACTTGCCGTCGTATGGAAAATTCTGTTAACAACGATAGATAAGACGGAACGGTGACAGATGCGCTCGAACAAGTTGTGGGTAGAACCGATAATTTTCTGCGGGATTGGATAATGGTGTTATCACAGCTACGTTATCAGCATAACATGAGCTACCGTCCTCCGGGATGAGGTGCTGGGAAGTGGTTTTGGTGATTGTTTCCAAAAATACTTTTGCGAATTGTTCGTTTTACGTAAATCGAGGATGGTCATACGTTTATGATTAGGTGCCTTAAAAGGAGATGCATTTATATTTTTACACCGTAGTTCGATCAGGGAAGAAGTTAAGGTAAGGGATCTCTCAGTTCATTCAAAAATGAGCAGTAAGAAGGAAAAAGTTTTAAAAAAAACTTGTTACGAAGAAAATAACGAGGGTGAAGCATCTGGGTTTTGGTTAAAGCTGGTCGGTAAATTCGAGAATCATGAAACAGATATGCCGGCGTTATTCAATGAAGTAGCCAGAATAGCTGGGACAACTTGAATAAGTGAAACTGCCTGGAAGTTGCTTAATCTAAATAAGTGAAATGACCTGGTTAAGTGGTTCAGCCTGAATGAATGAAATCATTTGACTATGAGGAATCAACTGGAAAAGTGGAATATCGTAGATAAAAAAAATATTTTGGATAACTGGTTCAACTTGGATTCGTGGAATATCCTGGATGACTTTCGACCTGCATAAATAAAATAACCTGATCAAGTGCGTTCACCTGGGTTAATGAAATAACCTGGATAAGTAAAATAACTTGAATAAGTGAAATATGTTGGACGAATGGTTTAATCTAAATAAGTGGTATTTCGTGTGTAAGTGAAATAACTCGAATAAATAGTGCAACTTGGATTTGTTCATTATCCATGATAAATGGTTCAACCTGGATAAGTGAGATAACCTGAATACGAGGTTCACACTGGATATATGGAATAATCTGGATAAGTGATACAACTTTTGGGACATTTGATCACCTATTCAGTAAATTGACCTGGATAATTTTGTTCATTTGATAAGAGGAATCACCTAGATATATATTTTTACTTTACCTGTACTGTTTTCAATTCCTTTTTTCATTTTTTTTAAATACCTAGGTATATGACCAATATTGTTAATTTTCAGTTTCGTGCCCTCACGACCCCAGAATAATTGGAATCTAATTTTATCTAATGTTTTTGACTGACGGGTCTTAAATAATGTAATTAAAGTCAATCCTGATTCTGGAGTATGGCCAATCAACATTTTTCCAACAAGGCCAAATTGTCATCAAACGTACACGAATTCATTTTTATAAAGGCAAAAAAGGGTTCGCAGAGTCCCAAAGACACTAGAAAACCGACCTCAAAAAATGGATTAATAGCTAGTGGGACCCCCTTTCTGTCAAAAATTCCAAAAATTGGGCTTCATCTAATCAACGAATTTCTGAGTCATACTTGAAGCAATCGTGACATAATCAAATATTTCATTGTTCAGTACATACAAATCCATAACAATCCAATACACGAGCAAATCATGAACATTGTTTAAGAATTCTGTTTTTGAAAGTTGTTTAAGAACACTTACAGATTTTTTCCATCTTCGGTCATAGAATGATTTGGAAAAGGTCCAGTTATTGTTTTTTCTCATGTTTGTATTGAAAGTTCTCACTAACCTGGATCAATTATTTATTTGACTTTCTGCATTGTTAGAAGTCCTTGACCGTGACCGGAAAAATCATTAAACCTATAATTTTTATGTTGTAGGAGTGTTAAGCGGGGGGGGTGACCTGTCGGGATGGTCGTTAAGAACTGGATTGTAGAACTGAATTGTACTCCTGTTAAACATTTAAATGATAACAGCACGTGAATTAACATTCTTCCAGAACGTGAGAGAATGTTTGCCTCACTCTGACGTTCAGTTACAATAACTAGAAAAAACGTAATGGAGAACAAATTACGAACTTTTCCTGTGAGCCATCCAAGGAAAGTTCTTTGAAAGATGTGAGGCAATCCAGCAATATTCTGCAGTTTTCAGTGCTGAACTTGAAAGAGTGAGTATGATGGATCCATAGTGTTATGCCTTATTGATGTGCTGAAGGTTTTCGTTTCAAATGACAGTAGTACTTACGTGATGGAATCTTGTACAGAAGGCTAATTTAGGCCACAGAAGACAATAAAATGATGTGATTCTGAAAGGAAAAAACCCAGGCTCGACAAGGGGAGTCAGAGAAAAATGTAGGTACAGCAACAAAAGAGATGATTCGACTTGTGATAGATGACTGAGTTTAAGGGAAAAACGGAGGATCACTTGACTGTGTCATTGAACAAACAATTTCTCCCCTTTTTAACCCCATATCCGGATGGCTGCGGGCGGGTTGTGACAGGGAAGGGGAACTACCACGATATAGAAGGCATAGTAAGGTAGTTAGGGGGGACACTGAGAAGACATCCTACATGGAGAGGGTTAGCACGGGGAAGATATACTCGCAGCAATGGATGTTACGATGGAGGGAGAAGGGGGTTCTTAACGAATCTCACACAAGTCTGATTGTTGAGAAGGGGCTCACGCTCTATTACCGACCCCCTCGTACGAACGTTCCGCCTCCGTCCCGTCACCGGTTCATTTTTTTTTCTTTTCCCTGTCATGGCAAGTTCGCTGTCACCGTTACAAAACGATGTTGATCCGCCTGAGGGAGATGGAAAATCGATCACAACCGAAGTTACATGAAAAATAAATAATGGAACTGGGATGGGAGCATTTGCCAACTTCTGACAAGAGTTGACAACTGTTACAAGTTTCCAAGGTTTCGGTATTTATTTTTAAACAAAGTTTTAGTCAAGCAGCATGACCGTATGAGCGAATTTTCCAAAATGATCGTACACATTTATGGTAAAGTAAGCAAAAAATTTTCAACTGTCAATTTTATCACGAAAAAATTTCTTCTAAACACCTAATAGTCTTCTATTCTAATAGAGATTTTGAATTTATTGAATACTAGGCGTTTTCATCATTTTTTGTGTGCACATTTTAATGAAATTAAGTAAAATTTGCATCATCAATTTGAGATTAAATTTTGAAATGACCTACTTTCATTGTTGATAAAAAATTGTTGATTAAATATTATGTAAAAAAATATATTTAAATTTTATTTTATTAATATTTATATAATACATGTAACGGTTTTCAGTAGTTTGTCGTTATTTTTTAAAATTGTTTTGGTAGAATGTTGGAAATGTAATATGCTCAAAACGTGTAGTTCGACTAACTCATCCTTTCGTTTAGCTGAATGCACTTGGAGAAAGAAGAAGTTTTTATCCCTAGCGAGTATTATCTTCTGAAAGGTCAAATAAATACTTAGGTGAAGAAATTACCAATTTTTTTAGAGTTTTTGTTCTGGCGAATTGTACTGATAAGGGTTATTTACACAGGGTGTCACTTAATGAACGAACCACGATTTCCGTTATTTGAGGAGCTATCAAAAAACTGTTAGAAGAAAATCCCCCTTATTTGTTGGCAAATTCAAATTAAAATATTAAATTAAATTATTGTTGGCAAATTCAAATATTAAACTTTCGCGAGTCTCACATGCGCGCAAATGCCCGAAACGCGCACTAACTTTCTTATTTTAAATGGGAACCCCAATTTTTTATTGCAGATTCGGATTTCACTCAAAATTTCATGAAAATTTGACCCCTCAACCAATTTTGTTTATTGCGCGTAACCGGTTCAGTGAGCACTCAAAGTTGGGAAACCCCAAAGTTGTCAAATAGTGAATGATGGTGAACTCTAAAGTGTGACACATGAATTATCATTGTTTTTTAACGCTGATTCAAGTTATGCTATTAAATAAACAATACGGCGTAATAAACAAGTTTTAGTCATTATTCCGCAAAGCAGCGTTTTTTATTGCAAAACCGGTTCAAGACAAATTTTGTCAGATAGTGATAATGATGAACTCTAAAGTGTGGCACATTAATTTTCATTGTTTTTTAACTGATTTGTCAAATCAAGAAACAAATTTTGTTTCAGATTGTGACTGGGATTAATTTTCGAGGTCTGGTTGAAAAATGGAAAAATAGGATATTGAAACCTTCTTCGGTGATCAAGCGAAAAATAATCTTAATCTGAGAGTCGGAATCGGCATAAATGATGATTTTTCACGCAATGAATCAAATTTCGGTCATTATTCTGCAAAAATTGAGTCGAATCAAGAAACGGATAGCATCACGTGAATTTAAAATGGGAAAGTTAGTGCTCGTTTCGGGCGTTTGTAAATAAATAAAGATAAAGATATCAGACATAAAGTGTGATATTTGAATTCCTTGTCAGAAAATAAGGGGGTTTTACTCCAACAAGTTTTTTGATAGCTCCACAAATAACGGAAATTGCGGTTCGTTCATTAAGTGACACCCTAAATAGCAACATGAAACCTTTGTGTAATAACTAATATAATTCACCGTTCTTTTTGACCACTATAATTCATTAACTCAAACTCAAAATCCACTCGAATTGATTGATCAAACGCCAGCGCCACATAAGAAATAAGATGGAAACCCGATGAAAACAATTGTATGGAAACGTAGGATAGGATTTGGCTTTTGTTCTTTCCATTCCCGTTCTTCGTTGGGTCTTCGCTTTCCCACCCCTATTCTCCAATGAACGTTCGGACTCCGAAAACAAAAAGGGGGAGAAGCCATCTCAGTAAATTACATTTATTGGCAGGTCAGTCGGTTTGAATGGAGGGAAATAGAGAGAGGAAAAGGATTACAAAGTTAAATCGGGCACTCTGTTTCCAACTCCTGCATCGTGATTACATAACTTGGCCGTTTTCCTGAAGGAAAAAGCGAATGATTGCTGGGGTTTTTCAACCCTCCCTAACGGGGGTTCGGGAGACGGATCGCCGGAGGGGGTGGTCCACGGGTGGCCCACGGAGGTGGCCCGGGGGCGGCGAGGAGAATTCTGGGGGCGGCAACTCTTAGTTGATGGGCGGAGTCATTTTTCCCCCCTTCCGATATCCCCCAAAGTTCCGCTCCTTTTTCTGTCAGTGAGAATAACAAAAACGCAATTTCAACACCTGGTCTCCCACATTACCGATAATCGTCATAAATACAGAGTTTGAGTGGTTAGTACGGTTTGATTTGGTCTGCCGTTTGGAACAAAAACGCCTTATCTCCGAAAATCACGTATTTCAGAAAAATCGTTTTAAGTTTTCCATAGAAATCAGGCTGTTGTTCCCCTCCAGTTTGTACTTTGAAGCCCATTTGTTAGAGACGCATCGATAGTGCTTAAATTGACTAAATTATCGAGAAAAAATCGATTTTCAAAACCAAAAACTTCATTTAAGGCGAGGAAATCAAATCGAATCTTTGTTTTCCATATTCTTGAAGGTGAACCATATTCAACAGGATTACCGACCTCTTGTTTTTAAGGCTAAACACCTCAACACTACAAATTAAGCTAAACCAGCAGAGTGAACATTTGAAGGAGAAACGCTTCGCAATTTTAGAAGTTTCGTCTGATTTCAAATCTGAATCCAAAAATTACTTAGCTATTGAAGGTTTAAACGCCTTATCCCGATTTTCGCTAAGTTAAGGCGTGTCACCATCAAAAATATCCACGAATCAACATGTTTCCTTGAATTTCAGTTGTTCCATTCGTGGCTTTCAAGTCCGTGCCAGTGTACAGTATATTGTTCCTTAATAGGTATTTATATATCCACTTGTGTTACGTACTGAGAAAAAACGCTGCAAATTCTTTCACTGGGGTTTATTATTCAATTGGCTTGCGTTCATGATTTGAATTTCCACTAGGCTTTGGAGTGTGCGTCTTTCACTGGTAATAGAGCGATTATTAAATGTCAGGAGATATGCATAGAGCACGTAAATCTGTTCTCAACCAAAATTGTTCAGTTGATCATATTTGTGTGCCTCCTGAAATTCAATAATCGCTCTATCACTTGTGAAACACGCACACTCCAAAGCTTAGTAGAAATTCAAATCATGAATCATTGAATAATAAATCCCAGTGAAAGAATTTGCAGCGTTTTTCATAAAAGTTTCCTCTGAAAAATATAAACTGGTTATACCATTGGAAAGTTGAGGCTTTTGAGCATTTTTTAGGCTTTCAGGCTCAAACGTATCATTAAAATTAGGGGGGACTAATGAGCTATTAAAAAACGTTTTTTTTTTCAAAAATTGACAAAATTTACTTTTCAGGCTCATTTTTCACCCTTTAGTTCCCTTTAAATAATAACTGTTAAAACTGACACGATGGGAAATTCAATGCTGTTTCCAACGGAGTACTCAGATTTGTAAATACTTCAAAAACGCCGGAGTTACGGCCGTTTTAGTGACGTAAGGTAGAAAACACGAAAAAAAATCTTTAAAGTGAAATAACTCGAAAACGAAGCCTTTAAAAAAACTCTAAGAGGCGTTCTTTCTTGGAAATTAGTTATAAAACAATAGTACGGAGTTTTTCGGATCGTACGCTGGACACCCTGTATGATAAACCCTTGTGTAATAATTTTCTGTGTTTTCTATAGTTATCGAAATATCTAACTAAATGCGCTAATTGTACCAAATACAGCAATAATTCGATAGAACTGTGATGGAAATAAATATTTAAAAAATTACATCGGTATTATTATGGAAATCAAATAACCGCTATCACAGTCTAAATTGGTTTGTAAGCTCTATTAAGATGTGAAAAAACATTATTGACACAATCCAAATAAACACAGTTTCGAGACAGGCTGTGCCTCGCACAACGAATAACACAAGAATTATCTCGGGATTGAGGATCATGCGGAGGGATTTTATTGGCGCCAGAAGCCCGGCGCCTGTTTCGCTTCTAAACTTGGATCAACTTTAATCCTCGTCTAAGCCCCCGCTCTCAATTGATCGGTGCCTTAAAAATCCTTCTAGATATCATTGGGTTTCGATGAAATATTCCAATCGGTCATTATTATGCATTTTATTATTTTATACAGCAATATTCTTATATCTTTTATTCTTATAGCTTTGTAAAGATGTACTAAACTTGGAATATTGAACATTTATGGATAATGCGGAGTCGTGACATTAGAGGTTTTTGAGGTATTGATACCACTTTGCACCATCCACTGTCCTTAGCTAACAAATCCAGTAATTAGGATTGATTAATGGATCAATCTAACAGGCTATCAAAAATCGAAATCTCAAAAAGTTTGGAATTAAGAGAGTAATTTTTTGGTTGATTCGAATGAGACCATCCGGGTTGTTGTACAATCATCAGTTTGCTCGCCGTTTGGAAAAAAATTCGGTTAGGTAGGCAGTCGGGCTGAAGCCTTAAAGGTCAACAGGAAGTTTGACCTAGACCGCGTGTCTTGGGACCGCTCAAGTATTTATGTAATTTTTTATATTTTACTTGGGTTTTTACGTGTGTTTTAAAGGCTTGAGCTAGACCACGTGGCTGGCAACCGCACAAGTATTTATTTTATTCCGTTGAATTTCAGTTGGCTAATTACATGTGTTCAGAGTGTCTCAGGTTCTGCAGTCCAGTTCTGGTAGTCCATGTCAGTAATACAGGAATGATAAACCTTTGCGTAATAATTGGTAGCTTTTTGAACTTTAGTTTCCTTTCTCTGTATAGGCAAATAACTGCTGAACTCTGCGGAGTGAATACTCGATCGAATTTTAGTTCCACTGTACATGCTGTCTTCCCCTTCTTTTCCATCCCTTTTTTTAATTTACGCTATTACAATAATACAAGTCTTTGGTTAACTCAATTTTGGAGTATGCTCGTACAGTTTGATCCCCCTTCATGCAGAGTGCAGATATCCATTGGAGACGGTTCAACGGAAGTGTTGTGGCAACCACTTCTATCTTGTGGTCGTAGACGCTAAGTCAAAATGGGCTGAGGCTCGAATACTTCGGAACGCTCCATCGCTCCCCGGGTTGCCCTCTCTCGAAACCCATAGAGACGTGGCAGACATTTCGTTTTTTCACCGTTTTTCAATGGACTTCCCCAATCTCCGTCGCTCCTCTCTTAAGCCATAATAAATTTGCCTCTCTACAGAAATCGCCAAATACTCTTATTCCAGGGGCCTTTCACATCCCACAACTGCTTTCTAAACCGACCGTTGTTTCGTTTGCCTCGTGAGGTCAATGCTTTCCTGGATTCAAGTGACCCTGACACTTTAGTACCTCTTCCTACACCTTGAAGCGTCCGCTGCCTGAGATTTTTTCCCTTTTACATTTTTTCCTCCTTTCTTGTCTTGCTTTTTTGTTTTGCTTCTGAACCTATTGTTATTCCATGTTGTAATTTATTAACTCGTTTCGTATTATTTATGTACAATGGCTTTGGACATTCATTTAAACAAATAAATATAGCTTTTCCAAGTCTGATTCGGAAATTTCCAAACCAATTTCAGAAATTTCCAAATCAAATTTTCCATTTCAATTTCAGACTTTTCCATTTCAATTTCAGAATTTTCCATTTCAATTTCAGAAACCGCTCCCACCCGGATATTGATCACATTCTGGAATTGAAATGGAAAATTCTGAAATTGAAATAGAAAATTCTGAAATTGGGATGGAAAAGTCTGAAATTTAAATGGAAAATTCTGAAATTGGATTGGAAATTTCTGAAATCGATTGAAATTTCTGAAATTGGTTTGGAAATTTCCGAATCTGGATTGGAAAAGCTATAGACAGAATAGAGACGTAGCAGTACTCTTTTACGTAACAGGGCTCGTAACTCTAATACATTGTTATGCGTTACTGAAAATGTAATGCCATTACCTGTGTTTCTGTCAGCATGAGGGAGGTGGCGACTTCAAACCTCTTGGGTCTGGAGAGGTACTTGTTTTGCCTGAACTGTTTCTCGAGCTCGAGCAGCTGTTGGGACGTGAAAGCGGTTCGCGGCCTCCGCGTCTTCCCCAGGAGGCTGTGGTGCGCTTCTGCAACAAACAAGCAAAGTCATCAGGAATTGATCGCGCTGCAAACTACTAAGAAAACAGAGGTTCATTATTTCTCCATCAAGCACCAGAACCCAAATCACTGTAGCTGATAATAATTAAACTAAGTGTCGAGTTTACGGACACATTCCGGTATATCGATGATATTTCTATGCCAATCTCTTAAAAAAAAAAAACGATAATAATTGGTTTTTGTACTATCTGTTTACTTAAAATCTACGTGTATTGAAAATTGAAACTGGAAATGATAAGATTGAAATAATCGAAGGAATCAGTCCGCTACCTGCAGAGCTCTCTTCTGCTACTGGCTTAAGATGATTTTTTAGCCAAATTTCGTTTAAAAAAAATCCGTTTTGACCTATTTGCTTTCTGAAACCAACATATCTTGAAACGTGAAACTGGAAATGATAAAATCAAAATATGCGAATGAATCAGTCCGCTACCGTATAGCTCTCTTCAGCCACTGGCAAATAGATGATTTTTTGGCTGAAATTCGTTTAAAAAGTCAGTTTTTGACCTAATTGTTTTTCTAAAATCAACATATCTTGAAACGTGCCAAAAAACAACACACTGCTCTTCGCGTTCATGAAAATAGCTTCACTTTCTAAAAAACGCTGCTAAATATTCAACCTAGGTTTATTGTTATTGACATCTCCTCCCTCCCTCCCCCAACAACCTTTTTTGACTACCAAATCTTCAAAATACAAATGGAAAAATACATCTAAAAAATTGAAATTAATACCCTTTTTCGGTATTTTCACTCTTAAAATGAGATTCGCTATATGAATGATTTGCTTGTGTATTTGTGCCCACTCCATTACCGACATAAGCTTTCTTTGTGTTAAAATATCGTCAAAAATTGCGTCAAGAGTCAAATGGTATATCAAAAACAATTTTTACTGTTTTATTTGGTCGAGAAAAAATCGTTTGAATGGAAAAAACAGCGAAGTAAGTCGAGGTTTTTGACGCTTGTTAATGGGTTTCTAATACCTAAGTAGGCATTTTTATGAACAAAATGAATCTGTTCTATCTTCTAAGGTGCAGTTTTAAATTTATCTAATGCGATATTTCCTATCTGTTGGCGAGTTCAGGCTGAGACATATTGAAAAACTTCACTGGTTCGCCATCTGCACGTTGAAAATCTGTCAGTGCCTCTGTTGATTTAATTTTCAATAATTTATTCTGAATATTTAGAATTAAATGAAAAATATTTGTCAATAATTTATCATCTTTGTTCCAACACGGCTCGATACAGCATGGATGAATACGTGAATGTGATTTATGTCTATGGATTCTGCAGATGACGGACCAGTGAAGTTTTTCGACATGTCTCAGCCTGAACTATCCTCAGCTGAAGTGTTCACAGATTTGTTTACAAGATAAAGTCATCCAACTGCCTTTGGAAGTATAAAAGTCAATTACAACATGGAATGAAATGAAATGCATTTTTAGTTGTATAAACCAAAAGGCGTTACAAGGAGTTGCACAAAACACCTCTTAACGAATCAAAAAGGCAAAAAGTTTTTCTTTACACACATGGTCGCCTTAATCATGATTAAGGTTGAGATTTTAAATCACAGCACCAGTCAATAAATAAAATACACAAAGCTGACCACACATGGTCTCTCTTATTAATATAGACCACTTTGGCATCATCCAAATGACTTCAGAATCAAGCAAGAAGATGCCTACTCAGAGCCAAAGCTGATCACTGCAGGGCTCCAACAAGGGAGTGTTCTTGGGCCACTCCTGTATATCCTTTATACCAGTGATCTCCCAGAAATTAAAATGAGCACTACAGCTACTTTTGCAGACGATACGGCGGTTCTGGCAGTTGGAGAAAATAATTGAGTCCATCACAAAGTTAAAAAGGTCCTTATCTTGCATTCACCAGTGGACAGCGGAGAATTAGAATTAATGAAAATAAATCGGTACACGTCGACTTCACTAACGAAAACATTGACTATGTAACGGTTTATCTAAAGGGCAAAGTTATTCCCTATGCTAACGAAGCTAAATACCTCAGTATGACGCACGATGCCAGGCTCAGGTGGAGAGCCCATGTTAAGAAAAAGAAGTGAGAACTATTACTCAAATTCAGGAAAATGTACGGGCTAATTGGGAGAGGGTCGAAGCTGTCGATCCAGAACAAGCTAACCCTGTACAACCAGGTCAAGAAACCTGTTAAGACCTATGGAGCCCAGCTGTGGGGCTGTACGGCTCAATAAAATCGAAATATCATCCAACGTTTCCAAAATAATGTGCTACGAACTGTTGTGAATGCACCGTGGTACTTTCGAAATGAACGTCTCCATCATGAACTTCAGGTCGAAACAGTTAGCGAGGCTATAAAGCGACAAGCTGTGAGTCATCTCCAACGGCTAAGATGTCACGTCAACGAGGAAGCTGTCCATCTCCTTGACGCAAGTGACATCACCAGAAGACTGAAGCGTACCAAACCACTTGATCTTGCCTCTTCGTGAAGCAGTTGAGTGGAACCATCAGTCAGAAAGGACAAAACTCAGTGATGTATCTTAGTTTTGAATATTTATCCCTATTTTCAATATAATATTGTTAATAAGTTATTACCTACTTGGTACAATAAAATTTCAACAAAAAAAAATCCAGAAGACCCTCAATCCTCGTAGAAGAAAAAGAAAACACTCACTTCACTAGTTACAGCTTCTTATAACTATACAACCCACCCATAACTAAAAACGCTGCAAATATGCACACAAATATGATCAACTGATCAATCCAAATAGGTATTTTGGTTGAGAACCGATTTACGTGCTCTATGCATATCTCCTGAAATTCAATAATCGCTCTATCACCTGTGAAACACGCACACTCCAAAGCTTAGTAGAAATTCAAATTATGAATGCAAGCCAAATGAATGAAATCAAATAATGAACCCCCAGTGAAAGAATTTGCAGCGTTTCATGCATATCAGAATGCTTCAACCCGTGTATCGGCAATAAACCCTTTTCGGAGTTCACTCCGGTATCCACATACACTACAACACGCTGTTGTTTTCGTTTTGATCGCAGTAAGTTAGTGATGTAGTGAATTTGGATGCAAATGTTGGCAGCATAAGATCATGCCATCCATCGGGAATGGTTTGAGCTAAGGAGCTGGGGAGGGGCTCATTCGATTCCTCATGGAAAGTTCTTCAAAAAAAAGTCCACATTTAGGCCGCCTTGGTTTTTTTGAGGTTTTTAGGTATTTTACAAAACTATGACAACCTTTAAAGGGCACTTTAAATTAAGTGAGAGAGCTGGCTCAAGAATTGGGGCGTCGTCGGACCAACATGGATTTTTCCTGAAAATTTCAGATTTTTTGCTGCGGCCGTTTAGGACTGCGGAAGGACGGAAAATTTTTTATTGCAGATTCGGATTCTACACCCTTTGAAACGTAAACCATGAAATTTTCAGGGGGGGTTAGAATTTTTTTTTCAAGAGCGATTACAATGGTTTATTATTGAATAATAAACCAAGATCACAAAACAATAATTATTAACAAAACATCAATTCAAAAAACCTTCATTCATAATTACTTGTCGCTGCCTGACAGCCGTCTCAATGAACGGATTTAACCTTTTATAATCTTGGTGCTCTATCACATTCAGCAAACCAACAAGATGTTCCTCATCCAGCATTGTGCCTCCTAGATACCTTTTTCTCTCACCTCTCAAAATGGGGCAACTACACAAAAAGTGGCTTGTGGTATCTTTTTCTCTGGTGTTACGTATCAGACGAACAGCATCCCTATCAAATACCGCTTTAATACCAGTGAGGTAAAGAGAACCCTCTTATGTCCAGCCAATCGAACCTTTGCCACCAAAGGTTTAGTACACGTCTTCAATCCCTTACAATCCAAGTATGTAGACGTGCCTTGCCCCCCAGACACCTTTCGACAATAGTATTTATTAAATCTGGATTCCTGAACCTTCACGGCAATTTGAAGATCAGTGATCAGCTGAAGGTGCTTGTGACTAATTTCATTCCTAATCGATCCGACATGCTGAAATACAAATAGATCTCTTTTTATGGTGGCTAGATGAAAAGACGAGATTGGAGGCGAAAGGAGCAGAGCTTAGATAATGTACCACTGACTACCACATTTCTTTATCCTGCGCACAAAGATGATTCACCCGATGTTGTGACCCGAATCAAATATGATCGATGAATTGATTTCTCTTTCGGTCGCTAATCTCAACGGATTAGAAGTTGGACAGAAACACTTGACAATAACTCCCATCAAAATCATGAAAACCCGCTTTCAAGAACCTTCCGCTCTGATTGTGGATTAACTGCGATTTAATTTTCTTCGACAAGAGATCGAACGGAAGATTTACCTCGGATCGTGTCAGATTAATTTGTCAACCAGAAAACGAGGAAAAATTAAAACGTTAACGTCAGTTCGGTAATATGACATGTCGACAATATTACATTTAGTGCTTAATTACCGGTAAAAGTAGTGGTTTGCATCAATTTCCCCCGTTATCACTGATAAGTTATCAAACCTCGAATTGCAAATTAACCCGAATGTTACCAAGGAAAATACGGAGAAAAAGGGGTCCGCCGCAAATGAAGAATAACATTCTTCATAATTTATATTAGTTATTAAAAATGTAATCTCGGCATTTGATTGATCGTAACAATAACAAGTGGAATCAGAAAATGAGGAAACAGTACATTTCGTGGAACAAACAGTGTAGGGCATATTTATATTCATGAATACGAATACGAATGTATTCACAGAATGCATTATGTGTGAATATAAATACGAATACATTCGTATTCATACGTACGAAAATAAATACGTTCGTATTCGCAGCATCGAGTGTAAATAGAAACGTATTCGTATTCACCTCTGTGAATATGAATACGTTTTGACCGAAAAAAATTCCCATTTAATAGGAAATTGGACGCTGAACAAAAATGTTCCATGAACATGATGTCCAAAATGCACTTCTGCATGAAAAACATGTATTCATATTCACAGAGGTGAATACAAATACATGCATATTTACACGTATGAATTCGAATACGAACATAATAATTAACTGGTCATGGTGATCATTCGATCGGGCATGGAAAAATCCAGTAGAAAGGTACTTCAACACATTTTGCCAAAAAAAAAAAAAAGAGTTAGGTGGTATTAGATATGTCAAAATAAAGACGCATAATATCAAAACCCCTCCCGTTCCTTCCATTACAACACGCAATTTCTTTTATACGCAAAAACGTGCAAGCGGTCTAAATGGATTGAATCTTTCACTCCGCCTCCTTTTTCGTGAAATACGATCATCCGGAAACAACAGAAACATAATAATCATCCCCGGATTCATTGTAAATCGCGAAAGAGGATTTTCAACTCCGCTAAGAGGAAAAAATATGGGTAAAGGGGGGAGGTAAAAGGGACCATTTGACTTGTATGAAGCCGAGGGAGATAATGGCGGCCTAAGCTCATGTATTATGGAGCACAGTCGCCATCTTGTTCCTCTTCCTTCTTCTTCTGCGGAAGGATCCTACACTGACGGGAAGATGAGGGCTAGGAGGGACGGGCTTCTGTTTCTTAAAGACAATTAGGAGATGAACAACATCCCCCGCTCCTCTGTTTTCAACTCCCTCAGTTTTCAACCCCATTTCCAACCCCCGTCCCGCGTCCCTTTTTCAAGGCAGTTTGAGGCTCTTCAGCGAGATTACTTGCCCCGTCCCTCTTTCCACCCTTCCCACGGTGTTCATTACAGTAATGTTCCTCCCTTGAGCTTCTCTCTCTGGGTTCTCAGTTAGAAATCACTAGGCGAAAATCACGAACGAGGCTGAAAGTATCCGATTTGGGGTCAACGGTTCAGTCGATACTCTTCTAATTTCTTCATATCAATGCCAAATTAGCCATAGATCATCAACAGTTAGTGTACTTGCACAAATAAGAGAAATCAACAAACCAACATCGTTAACTCTTGATTCCTTAGTTCACAAAGTCTTGATAAATTGATTGAAAATTGGTGAAGATTCATCGAGAGTTGTCTTCATATCGATGGCTAATTACCTAGTTAGTGATCAGTAGTAGTTACTGCAGTGCCAGAAATGATTGAAAACCAATCACCAATGTCAATAACCCACGATTCTGTGGCTCAAAATGGCTTAAGCTGTGGCGAGAGTGAAAGGTGCGCCTTATGCTTCACAGATTTCTTCATATCAATGCCAAATGAGTCAGTAGTCAGAAGCAGTTGCTGCAGTGGTACAAGTCAATGGAAACGACTCACCAATATCAATAAGTCACGATTCTGTGGCTCAAAATGGCTTAAACAATGATGAGAGTAAAAGGTGCCGTTGATACTTTACCGTTTGCTTCATACCAATGCCAAATTAGTCATAGATCGTCAACTGTTAGTGCGCTTGCACTAATAAGAGAAATCAACAAACCAACATCGTTAACTCTTGATTTCTTAGTTCATAAAGTCTTGAAAAGTGATAAAGGTTCATCGAGAGTTGGCTAATTATTTAGTGATCTGTATCAAGTACGCTAGTGTCAGAAATGATCGAAAACCAATCACCAATGTCAATAACCCACGATTCTGTGGCTCAAAATGGCTTAAACTGTGGTGAGACTGAAAGGTGCGGCTTATGCTTCACTGATTTCTTCATATCAATGCCAAATGAGTTAGTGGTCAGAAGCAGTTGCTGCAGTGGTACAAGTCAGTGGAAACGACTCACCACTATTAGTAACTCACGATCACTTGGTTCAAAATGGCTTAAACAATGATGAGAGTAAAAGGAGCCGTTGGTACTTCACCGATTTCTTCGTATCAATGCCAGTGAGTGATCAGCAGCAGTTACTACAGTGGCACACATTTTTTTTTCTTCGTGGTTTTATTTATTGCAACTGATTGTAAGACACATCTTCTAGCAATATTTTATCTCATAAGTGAACACGGTATACAGTGTGGGACTTTGGCAAACCTACCCCTCTCAATAGTACTTTAAAACTGAGACACTACAACTAGCTTGCACTATAACTTGCACAGCACAATCAGGTCCAGTGGCTTGTTTCGCTTGAGGTACCGCAGTTCTCCTTCGTTGTCCAAAAGGTTGAGCATCTCCGGGTTCCCGTGCTGGTGGAGGCGTTTTTCGTACTTCTGAGTTCATTTTATGATGATTTCGTTGACTGTTTCCATCTTCAGGTCTCGATAAAGATCATCATTTCGTAAACCACGGGGCACTAACTAGACTTCTCAGGATTTTGTTCCAAGAAGTTTGCATTTTATTTACGATAGACTTTTTGGCACAGCCCCTACGGGATTCAGTTGGTACAAATAGGACGAAAAAGCTACAATTAATAGAGCGAATCAACGGTTAAGGCCGTTGGTATATTCATAGTCTGATTATAAGTCTATTAGTTTTTCAATTAGTGGTGGCACAGAAGAGGTATTAGACAGGTGGCGGAATTGAACTAAACAAATAATAACAAAACAAGCAGCAAAAACGACTTTCTTCCCCTACACACATTTCATATTTTTCCTGAATATTTCGGAAGTTTCATAATACGAAATATTATTTTTCTCCGTTCGGAGTGAACCTTTCAGCTTATTCCCTTGTGATTCATCACCTCGCACATGCTTAGTTTTGGCTGATCCTTAAACCTTTTCCCCAGTTTGAAGTTACAACATGAAACGTGGGAGAAATTACTGCCGACCTTAAGATCTCCTTTTCGAAAAAAAAGTGACGTTTCATAATTTTCCCGAGTGCAGCTCATATGAAATGAAATGAAAAATAAGTTTATTCCATTAATTAATAAGAACAAAAGCAACAAAAGGAAAGGTAACCTGTTGTGTTATAACTATATAAATATCTATAAAGTGGGGGAGTAAGCCTAGGCATGTTGACAATTACCTATGCACCAACCTGAGCTTGGTCCGAATTAAAAACTATTAAACTTAACTGCTATGTGCTGCCTATTTCAATTAAACTGCCCACAACTTAGCAATCTAAACCTAAACATAAATACCCGTACACAAGTTCTTCATGTCCCTTTGAAATTAGGAAGCTGAAAACATTTTTTTAATATTTTGAACGAGTAAAAGTAGATGGGTCAATCAGGTTATTGGGCAAATATCTGAGGAGGATTGGCAAACTGAAATACAAATGGCGAGAGGTTCATATCAGTCTACTGGGCGATGAGTAGTCGTACGAAACAAGTAATGAGACACAATTCGATTGTAGCTGAAGTCGCAAGAATGTTTGTGGAAGTACAAGAGTGACGACTTGATATATAACTGGATGATTGAAAACACAGGAACCACCGAAAAAAGCTCAACAGTAGAAAATCTTCTGGACGTGAAGGACATTATTTTTAACAATGCTTTCTGGGCTGTATTCAGCTTCAAGGCGGATATCAAGGCCCCTCCCCACACTAATATACCAAAGCTCATGATACCCTGAACCAGAGACTTATATAGAATGAGCAAAAATTTGGACGCCACAACCTTCCTCAACCTATAAAATAAATTTTTGAATTTTCCAACTCGCTTCGTTAGAAGAGCTAACTAGTTGTCGCATCGAAGATTTCCATCTATGATTATACCCAGATATCTTGCGGCGGAAACACGTTCAATCGTCGGGCTTGAGCAACAAACGGGGTTCGATCTGTTACAGCCATGCAACTTCACGCTGTTTGTAAGCTTTGCTCTGCGTGGTGATTTAGAGAAAACCAGGTATTTTGTTTTAGAAATATTTAGACTAGGAGTGTTTTTTGACAACCAATCGAACAACAACTTCAAATCATGGTTAACGGAAGAAAACAAGTCACCCCAAGATAATCCCTCACAGAGGAGTGCGGTATCATCGGCGAACAGGTAAGTATGACCTTTTAAAGGGGTTATTCGGTAAACCAATCCTAGTGATAAATATCAAAAATATTAGGGGACCCAAGGTACTTCCCTGAATAACGCCATATATAATTGATGAATGAATAAAATTAATAAATCGACGGAAGGGTTGAGGCCGTTGATATATTCATAGTCTGATTATAGGTCTATTAGGTTTTTCAATTAGCGCCGGCGCTGAAGAGGACCTAGACAGGTGGCGGCAACAGACTGGTTTCCCGGCTAATGACCCCACTAGACTCATTGTTGACAACAGCCAACGCCGCCCTCCCAACCCCCAAACTCTCATCCCCTAACGCTGTTTGACATCGGAGATATTTTATCGCCTGTTTAGCACTTAGCCCCTCAATACCCACCCCGGTCTCTCTCCCGCTAAACAGTTTGATTCATCGAATTTCGCGCCAGGGGGGGGTAAAAGGACGGTGTTTTCTCCGATTGATTCCCTCAGACCTCAGACCTTCTGACTAATTTTCCTTCCATCTGTCACCCTTCCACAATAGTCGCCCGTAAGAGGGGACGCCCTCTAAACGGACCCTTCTCTAAGCCGTTGTTTATTTTATTGCTCAAGAACAACGCGCCGTATAAGCTCCAGGGATGAAATTCAATGAATACTCCCCTCCTCACCTCTTCCCCTTGTTATCTGTTATAATAGTATACTGTTATAACAGTTTAACAGCCCCATCAGCGACCATTTGTCTGCAAGGTCCCCAACTGGCCCCAAATTAGAGGGTAATTTGAATTATTGATTTATAGAGGATGATACCTACACTACACACACACATCGAACAGACGCCCCTTCCAACAATAGAACTAGGCGACAGTTGCGGGTCCACGCTTTTTTCTCCTTTCTTTTTTTAATGTGTGTTAGTGTGTAATGTGTGCGGATTCACAGATTAGAGACGATAAATAAATGCGGATTGATCCGATTTCCAGGCAATTCCCGCCAGACGGTTCGATATTGACTGGAGCTCTTCGAATCGGAAAATTGGAATTACGTCGAAATTAGAAAACCCATTGAATAAAAACAGATTTTCCAAGCGATTAGATACTTTCAAACGTCCGTTTCATCCTGGAGGTACCAAAAGAGGTTGCTCACAAAAAAGTTCCAGTCATGCAGCATGATGATCATTCTAATAAGACTCATTTAAAAATTTCATAAAAAGTATCGATTCTAAAAAGATCGATACTTTTTGAAAAAATCGGTACGAAACTTTTCGACTTGTGATATTTTTGTTTGTTTAACGTTAAGAGAAAGAATAGGTTATATTTAAAGAGAAAAACGCTGCAAATTCTTTCAATGAGGTTTATTATTCAATTGGCTTGTTCATGATTTGAATTTCTACTAAGCTTTGGAGTGTGCGTGTTTCACAGGTGATAGAGCGATTTATTGAATTTCAGGAGATATATGGAGCAAATATAATCTGTTCTCAACCAAAATACCTATTTGGATGAGAACAGTTGATCATATTTGTGCCCTATGCAATAATCTCCTGAAATTCAATAATCGCTCTATCACCAGTGAAACACGCACACTCCAAAGCTTAGTAAGAAATTCAAATCATGAACGCAAGCCAATTGAATAATAAACCCCAGTGAAAGAATTTGCAGCGTTTTTTATTGAACCTCAATATCCCCCCCAAATAAAAACATCTATAATTTATCAAGTCCTTTAGCACTCGTATTGCGTTAAAACTTCCTCAAATCCAAATTTAAACGATGTAGCCAAAGGTAGACTGATGTACACACAAAATATCATCAACTGATCAATCCAAATGGGTGTTTTGATTCAGAACCGATTTACGTGGTCTATGCATATCTCCTGAAATTCAATAATCGCTCTATCACCTGTGAAACATGTACACTCCGAACCTTAGTACAGATTCAAATCATGAACGCAAGCCAATTGAATAATAAACCCCAGTGAAAGAATACTTATTTACCCCAGTAATAATATTGAATATAAACCCCAGTAATAATATTGAATAATATTTACCTATATATTATCAGCGTTTCATGCATATCAGAATGCTTCAACCCGTGTATCGGCTATAAACTACAAGTATCCACATCGGCTATCACTCCAGTATCCACATTCACTACAACTCGACGCTATCGGCATCACTAGGTTACAAACAAACAATAATAAACCAAAAAACTCAAATGTTGGCACCATGAATCGGGCCACACATCGGGAATGGTTTGACCTACGGACCTGGGGAGGGGCTCATTCGATTCCTCATGGTATGCTCTTCAAATAGGTATAAATTTAGGCCGCTTCGACTTGTTTTGAGGTTTTTAGGGATTTTACAAAACTTTGACAGCCCTTAAAGGGCATTTTAAATTGAGTGAGAGAGCTGGCTCAAGAATTGGGGCGTCGTCGGACCAAGATGGATTTTTCCTGAAAATTTCAGATCTTTTGCTCCAGCCGTTTGGGAGAAATCGTGCGTACGGCGTACGAGGTACGGCTGACGGACGGAAACATTTTTATTGCAGATTCGGATTCTACACCCTTTGAAACGTAAACCATGAAATTTTCAGGGGGGTTAGAATTTTTTTTTTCAGAGTGATTACAATGGTTTATTATTGAATAATAAACCAAAATAAGTTATATTCATTAAGGTATTTTTTTGTATTGTTATTGTTCATCTGTTTCTTCCATTTGTCGTTGTTGCTTATCCATTACTATTACTTGTTATAAAGTAGACAAATATATACATAACGTTAATATTCTCTCCAAAGTTCTATTGAATAGGTAATAAAATTAATATTAAGAAGAATAAATGAATGGGAATTAAAATACGAAGTAATCAAGTGTTCAAGGACTATAACTAGTAAAATTTATTACTAGTATGCCTCGTAAAATTTATTAGAAATAATTGTGTTTATGCTATCGAAGAAACTAATAATTTTTGTTGTATCGAATCTCCATGTAACGAACTACTTTTCTAAATACATTATTCATTCATTCATTCATTCACCACAGTTTCTCAGTAGAATCGGACAACGAGTGCAGAATCCTTTCAGTTATTCAACAATTTCACAGCAAAAAGACATTTCTATTTATAGAAAATTATTTGATTTTGTTAAAAACTGCAATATGAAAATTTGAAAGTATTACAATTTATTTATGGCTGTATAGTACTTACTTAATGCCAAATAAAATTAAAAAAAAACCTCTATGTAATAATTTGAAGCGTTTGAGTTTGTCACCAGCAGTCGCTGATTAGCAACTTGTGTTGACGGGTCTCGTAGTTCTAAAGGGGGTCGCTCCGCGTGGGGGAGCGAAGCGAACAGTTGTTGCGGTTTTTTTCTTCTCCCCGGTATTAGCCATCAGTGTTTACTATGAGGGTCGTATATGGATCGGAAAATTCCTTTCTCGTCTGGTGCGTCTACTCAAAGCTCGGAGGCACCTGCTACTTGTGATGGTCGACCCAATATACCCCTTTTCCAAGTCAAATTCAACGTTCTTGTTTGGAATTCGAGATTTTTTTTCTAGTCAAAGTCATTATTTTCCTTATTTTTTCCAAGATTTTCCATTTCAAATTAAAAAATTCCAAAATTCCACTATAAATTCAATTTTGGTTTTCTATTCAATAATAAACCATTGTAATTTAGCCCTTGAAACAAATAAAAAAATTTAACACCCCCTGAAAATTTCATGGTTTACGTTTCAAAGTGTGTAGAATCCAAATCTGCAATAAAAATTTTTCAGTCCGTCCGCCGTACGAGGTAACCCGAACGCACGATTTCTCCCAAACGGTTGAAGCAAAAAATCTGAAATTTTCAGGAAAAATCAATATTGGTCCGACGATGCACCAATTCTTTCACTGGGGTTTATTATTAAATTGGCTTGCGTTCATGATTTGAATTTCTACTAAGCTTTGGAGTTTGCGTGTTCCACAGTGATAGAGCGATTATTGAATTTCAGGAGGCACACAAATATGATCAACTGACCAATCCAAATAGGTATTTTGGTTGAGAACAGATTTATGTGCTCTATGCATATCTCCTGAAATTCAATAATCGCTCTATCACCTGTGAAACACGCACACTCCAAAGCTTAGTAGAAATTCAAATCATGAACGCAAGCCAATTGAATAATAAACCCCAGTGAAAGAATTTGCAGCGTTTTTTTAATAATTTCCAATTGAAATTTATGCATTTCAAAGTTGTGTTTTTCCTTTTCAAATTAAAGTTCTTTCGAGAACTTGTTTCGACAGTAAAACCTACTGTAAGAGGAAACCTATTGAAATACGCTGCAAATTATTACACAAAGCACAGATAGCATGGGTCAAAACGGATTTTTACTGGCATAGGTGAGTGAGGTGTCTTTCTCTGTTGTTTTGAACGCAAAATCGACGTTTCAGAACCCAGATGGAAAATTCGGCCCAGCACTGACCACATTCACGTACTTTCTTTGCACTTTGTTCTTGCTTCACCCATATATCTCCCAATAATATCGACTTCTGAAGATGAGCGTTATCTAATCTATTCTTTTGCATGGCGCAGAGTTGTGGGCAGACGTCTTAAGCATAGCCTATCACCGCAAAAGAATGGTAGCCGTCCATCGAAGAGGAGCGTTAAGGATTGCATGTGCCTACCGAATTAGTTTCATATCCTGCCATACTTGTACTCACTGGTTGCATACCAATTCAACTTTTGGCTACAGAACGAAAATGAGTATTCAAGAAGGAAAAAGAATTCGCATTACCGTGAAGAGAGGGAACACACCATAGCAAGATGGGAAAAAATGTGGACCGACGAGTGAAGAAGGAGGTGGACAGCATGTTTGATACCACATGTCCAAAAGTGGTTTGAGAGAAAGCATGGAAAGGTGTACTTAATACAGTTCCTCTCAGGACACAGACTAGTTTGCTACTACCTTAACAGAATGTAGAAAGTAGACCAACTTGTTCGAACTGTAATGGAGGAGATGAGATGTTTCAAACATTCTTTGTGTGTAAGCAGTGGGAAACACGAAGAAGATGGCTGCAGGATGACCTGGGAATGCCATCTGAGGACATAACACCTGAGAATATAGTTGCCAAAATGCTGGAAATAGAGGAGCATTGGACTTCTATAGTTCCCTATGGGTCATTCCACGTCAAATCGACCTATCGTTGCAGGTGACCCTCTCGGATTTTGATCAAACTTGGCATAAATGTTTGTTTTTATAAGAAAAAAATATTTGCCAAGTGGTTTTGCGAAATGTCGCCGGGTTGCCTAGATACGGTATAGGTCTTAATTCCGAAATTGACAAAACCTGTATGTAGTTTTTTGGCCATAACTCCGTTGTTTTTTGACTTACAGAGCTCCCAAAAAAAAAAAAAAAAAAAAAAAACTATTTTGAAGCTAATAGAACAGGCTTTAACAATTTAGGGTCATAGATACATAGGGACATAGATGTCTAAGGCATCCTGCAGAGAAGGATCACCCAAGGACCTAAGGACCGAGAGGAGTTCGTACACCCAGGAGCATGGCATGAAGTTATGTGTTAAACAGATCCAGGCAGAGTCCCAGCGTGGGAAGGGAACGTGAGGTTTCGGTGTAGTTATTCCCACACGAAAAGTAGACGGAAATTTCTGAGTCAACGCTTAGAAAGGTACCCAAAAGGAAGTCCCATGTCCAGGATCAACATCCGTTACGCTTATACAGGGTGGCTCTAAATGAACGAACCATACTTTCTATTTCCGTTGATTGTGGAGAAATCAAAAAACTTGTTGAAGTAACTTCCCCTTATTTTTTTTTAAGAATTCAAAAATTGCAGTTTGAAGCGTTGCGCATGCACGCAAATGCCCGAAACGCGCACTAACTTTGTTATTCTAAGTAGGAACCCCAGTTTTTTATTTCAAATTCGGATTCTACCCAAAATTTCATGAAAATTTGACCTCACAACCAATTTTTTTTATCACGCGGAACCGGTTCAGCGAGCACGCAAAGTTGCGCAACCCCAAAATTGTGAAATAGTGGATAATGGTGAATTCAAAGTGTGGCACATGAATCTTCATTGTTTTTTAACGCTGATTCACGTGATGCTACCCGTTTCTTGATTCGACTCAATTTTCGCGGAATAATGACCAAATTTTGATTATTTCACGTGAAAACTCATAATTTATGCTGACTTGCAACTCTCAGATTAGGATGATTTTTCACTTGATCACTGGAGGCGGTTTCCATCTCCTAGTTTTACATTTTTCAACCATACCTCGAAAATTAATCCCCGTAAATTTGAAAACAGGCGCGCAAAACAAAAAACGGACGAGCAATAAACAAATTTTGATCATCATTCCGCAAAAATTGAGACAGATCGAAAACGGACGGCATCACTTGAATCAGTGTTAAAAAACAATGACAATTCATGTGCCACATTTTGGATTTCATCATCATCCACTATTTGACAATTTGGGGGTTCCGCAACTTCTGAGTGCTCGCTGAACCGGTTGCGCGCAATCAAAAAAATTGATTGAGGAGTCAAATTTTCATGAAATTTTAGGTAGAATCCGAATTTGAAATAAAAAACTCGGGTTCCTATTTAAAATAATAAAGTTAGTGCGCATTTGCGCAACGCTTCAAACTGCAATTTTTGAATTCCTTGCAAAAAAATAAGGGGAGGTTACTGCGATAAGTTTTTTGATTTCTCCACAATCAACGGAAATAGAAAGGATGGTTCGTTCATTAAGAGCCACCCCGTATATTTAATTATTGATACATCATCAATATTGATGATCCATCATCATTCGTTTAACTCAGTGGTGGGCTGCGTTTTCCATTTGCTAAGGGCTCATAGCCAGGTAATTTACCTGGTCGGTATGACCGATAAATTACCTGGGCCCACAATTTTTCTACCACTGCCTAAATACGAGTATCTCAATGGCAAGTTTACGTAGAAATTCGCACATAGTAATCAATCACAATTTCCGAATCTAAAAGTCACACAATAAGTGTCAGAATGACAAAAGTAGTAAAAAGTTTTCAAGAAATAATAACCCAACGTGTAAGGATGAGCAGCTTTTCTTCCAACGTATAGATAGATGATTAATTTATTTCAGTAAATAAAATTGATACAAATGTCTATAAATGTGGATGATGATTCCTTGACCCCCAGCCAAAAGACATATCCATGTCAAAAAATAAACCCAAGTGTTAGAGTTGGTTATTTTGCTTTATCACATTCTTCTAAACGTTGTTGAATATATTATTATATTATATATTGAACATAACAACTAGTTCAATAGATACATACAGTAAGTTGAACTTATCAATTTATTTTAGCAAGCATAACTTAGAAAATTTTATGGTGAGATGTTCAACTATTGAACAAATTATACAAATATACTATCACATCGGAAGCATCCCAAGTCCAAGTTTGGTCCTGGCATCGCCGAACGACCTTGTCAAAAGCTGAATGGCTTCCAAATCCCCCTGTTCATATCAAGCCCGCAAGTATCTCTTACGGTTTCCACTCGAGATCTTTATCCTCATGTCATTTCTGATGTACCAGGGACGTTTACTGCACACCTCAACTTTATTTGAAAAGTCGAATCATTTGCAAAATTGGATTTTGCTGTGCGGAGTTTGCGGTCGAGTTGGATGCCATAAGTCCAAATAGGCATTAGCAATGTCTTATACAGAAGAATTTTGTTATAAACGTTGAGTTGTGAGTATCGCCCCATAATCCAATAAACTTTGCGAAATTTTATTTGCAGCTCTTGCTTTTTTTTCTTTACGTGTTCCTTCCATTTCAACTTTGCGTCCAGGGTCAACCCAAATATTTGGCAGAGTTGGCATGTGGGATAATGCACTGGTTTAAGAACAATGGTACTTGGGGTATCGTTTTGTAGGTGAGTGGACTTTGCTTCATTCAATTTAAGACGCCATTTTTGAGTCCATTCATTTACTGCATTTGTGGCTTCCTCAACTACTGAGTTGATTCTTCCACCGTTCTGCTACGGCTAGAATAGCTGTATCGTCAGCAAATGTAGCTAACAAGTTTCTTCTGTGCTCGGCACATCATGCGTGTACATTAGGTACATTATAAGCACGCTCCCCTGCGGAACCCCTGCTTCGATTTTTCTAAGGTCAGAAAAGTCATCTTCAATTTTAATTCTGAAGTACCTACTAGTCAGGTAGCTTTTCTTCCAACGTATAGATAGATGATTAATTTATTTCAGTAAATAAAATTGATACAAATGTCTATAAATGTGGATGATGATTCCTTGACCCCCAGCCAAAAGACATATCCATGTCAAAAAATAAACCCAAGTGTTAGAGTTGGTAGTATTTTGCTCGACGTATCACACCACTTTCCGTTCAATCTTCTAAACGTTGGGAAACTTAGGAAATCGGGTTCGAAAGAGAAAGATCGAGTTTCAAAGCCATCAGGATATGCCCACGAGATGGAAGAAACGTTGGCCTGGCATCGCATCGACCTAAACCGCCCCTATCCGATCCCCCTCCTACAAGCCCGCCGGCCGGTTCCCTAATTGACCTCCCCTTCTGCAAATTGACTTCCCCCCTCTCCGTCGCACCCCTATCTTTTTCCAAATTGACCTCTCCCTTTCGGCGGAGTGTTGCGGTCGAGTTGATTACCGACAGAAGGGGGCTCCACCGAAGGGCATGCGCTCTTAACTTCCTTTCTGCTTCTCTCTTAACTTCGTTTTGTCTCTTCGAAAGAATTTTCATTCTTTTCCGTATTATCGCTACGATCATGGCCCCCACTGAGATAGATTTCACGGATATTACAGATGAGGAGCTCAGAATTCAAATCGACTTCATTAAAACTGCGGATTTAAGGAAAATCGCAAAACAAACTCCCCATGTTCCAGCTATTCATCAAATCCCTTCAAATACTTCGGAACGGTACCCAATTCGGAATAATTACTTGCTAACTACTGTTTCAAAGTAAATACCTATTTGGCGAATAATCGTACGGTCTTGGAAATTAAAAAGGTAATACCTTATTACAGTGCTAATTGGACAAAATTTATTTTCTGGACGAACAGGAAGGATCGGCAAGTGGCACGTGGATCTGGCGACGGTGCAGGGCTTGATTAGCAGCTCTACATCTATAACGGTAAAGATTCGAACTGTTGGGACAATTTCTGGTCGACAAGACGAACATTGTACAGATGAATTTCGGGTGATTTTCCACCGCAGAAGCGTTGATTCTTGATTGAGACGATCAAGTAATTTCTGGTGGTGAGTTTCCGACGATGGGACTTCCTCCGAAGAACATCGGTGGCTGACAAAGTCGTGAAGCACAATTTCAAAGAAATTTGCAAAAAATAAAAACATTTCAAGAGGGAACTGAAAAGAACGAATTTTCATGAGAGATGACGTGCATCGGCTGACGGTACGGGAACTAAGAAAATTAATGAGAGAAGCAAATTCGGGAACTATCGGGAATCTGCCGACGTTCGATCGTACCACTTCGGATTACAAAGTTTTTAAAAGCCAACTCACAAGTTTTGTTGCAGTTAATGATGTTCCGGCCGCGAAATAGAAAGCACTTCTGTCAATTTGTCTGTCACAGTACTGTGACAAATAACTTTATTTGTCACTCGACAGTTTGTGTGAGCCGAAGACAGCGGATGAGGCAACAATCACGTTCACCGACATCGTTGCCCTGATGGATGCCCATTTTAAACCTGTTTCGGCTTATTTTTTAACGAATTTTATACTTCCCGAAGACAATCAAATGAAACAATGCAGCAATGGGCAGCTCGAATTCGTGAATAGCCTGGTAAGTGTTCAATTGGAGTGGAACTTTCGATCGTTATGACTAGGGCTAGGATTTATATGCAGTTAAAAATGAAAAATATGTACATATAATATGTATTCATTTTTGCCAAATATGTAAAATAAAATAGAAAATATCGTCGGGTTCCGGGTAAAAGTGACCAAGTAACATTTTTTTCAAAATGAGCTTTTTTTGTCATTCCGGTACTAAGGAACGTTGTCTACTGTGTGTTGTTGCTACGAACGTTATCTTCAAACTGATGTGCAAGAAATACTTGAAAATAAATTTTACCTGCCTGACCCAAAGAGTTTTATGTGACCAAATGGCATTTGAACTCAACCACAAAACACGAGATGGATTATAAATGTACTCTCGCTGGTGCATGTAAATGTTATCAATTGCCATTTGATCACTTTTACTGTGTAAGATTTGTAAGATTGCATAGTGGGCAGGTGAAAATGACCAACTACAGTGATAGGTAATGGATAACCTTTTCTAACAGAAATAGGTATATCATTGTTATTAGATGCTTGGCAACACGATAAATTAACGAAAAAACTATTCAATCCCTCAATTTCATGTAACTATGCGACGGATTTTCGAAGAATTGAATTGACCAAATGAGTAAAGCTTGAAACTCCAGGCAGGTAAAAATGATCAAATAGAGTTTTCCGGAAAACAGCTCTTATTTAATCTGAAGTGAATTTTGAAGCACGATATCATAGGCGGGCACTAGCTAACTACCTACAGGATAAAGAAAAATCGAAACATAGTCGGATGAGACATCACACAACCAGTGTTCGTAAGAAGAAAATAGGTGAAACTTCAGATCGCTCCCCTGTAAAATTTTGCAAATGTTACTTGGTCACTTTTACTCGGAACCCCACGATATGTAAAATCGAAAATTATAAATACTGGTTTATCAACTATTATCAACAATTATCAACTCGATGGCACGGGGAATGGCTGCAGCCGAGTCTTTATCAAGGCGTGAAATAATATCCTTTATTTTGTCGAAGTTACTGCTGTAGTAGTCAGGTGCATCTAACCAAGTTCCCCACCTTGTTACTAATGGTTGAGGAGGCAAACGTCACTGGGGATATGTCTCCTTAAACAACTGCACCCGGCTTAAGGCTTTTAACAAAATTTTCTTCACAGTCGAAATCAGGGGATCAACATCTGGGAACTCGGCTCGCACAGTCTCAGCTACACGAAGGAAGGCATGAGCAGCACAGGTGACGTGAATCAGTTTTGGATGAAAAACGTTCAGAGTTTTCACCATCCGGCCAAACGAGGTTCATGGAGTTGTTGAAAAATCGGGCAATACTTTCATGGTTGCACTTTTCCAAGACCTGACAGTCGTGAAGGTGTGGTTTGGAAAATGAATCACTGGATAATTTACCAACTATTACGTTTGCAATATACCTACTCAACGTCAGTGGTCTCATCTATGGCAACCCAAATTGGTCCTGATTGAATATCATTTCGGATTTCACCCATAGTTTCAGTGTAAATGTCAGGTGTGTAGTTCTTCCTCAGCGTGCTCTCGTCTGGCATTTTCTTTGCCGCATACTTCTCCAAAACCCCTTGAAAACGGGGTGGTTGATTTTGTGGAAGGGGATATCAGCCTTAACCAAAGCAGAGCATAAATCCGTGAACAGTGAAGACTTAGGTACCAGTTCCACTTGATGTCGATGGTGCTGTTATGAAACTTTGTTGCAAATCGCGTTTTCTTTTTTTGTGTGGTGGCTACATGCTGAGTAACCAGGAACCGCGGTAGAGACGCGCTGAGCGGTAGAAAGCGACTTTTCACAACTTTTTTTCTCTTGTTGCTTCATTTTTGAAGGAGGTTGATTGATAATTGGTAAATATGTAACCAAATATGTACTTATGACTGAAATATGTAAAAATATGTAATTAAACCGAAATATGTAAAAATATGTAAAATAAAAATGGTCCAAATCGATTTGAAACCATGTGAAACGTGAAGTTCTTTGATCTAAATGGCGATATAAGGCTCCAGAAAAGATAGGTATGTAATTACATACAAATCCTAGCCCTAGTTATGACCGATATCTATGCTGTAGGGTTGGGTCCTGGTACGTGTTTTTGAGGAGGAGGACTTTAAAATAACTGTCATCATGTCATGTAATATTTTCAGCATCAATCCAGTATTAATAACACCAATTTCTAATTTTCCTCCGTTCAACCCCTCTGAACCTACAACGGTGACTAAATTATTCATTACCCAAAACACGTTTTCCTCAATATGTCACCTCGAATGACGTCATCGTGTTTATATCAAAATGGGTTGATCGATTTACGATAGCCTCTGTCGACTTATTGTTCATTATAATCGGTTTAAATTCCTGTCAGGGCGCACTTGGGAATGTCCAAGATGAAATACGAGCACCTCTCATTCGATATCCACTCGGCCTCACAGGGATTTTGTGGGAATTTAAAATGAAACTTACAGTCGGTTTTTCCCATCAACATGAAATAATAATCTAGTTTATCGTTTATCATTTATTGGACTGTATTATTGCCTTAGTTACTTCACTTAATTTATGTCATTTTATGTCAGAATCGTCTTGTTGTTAGTAGTTAGAAACAACTGTAAATAAACACAAAAAGGTTTATTATGTCTGCCGTAGTTAGCGATTTTGAGCAGATCACTACTCATCTTTATTTATAGTCAATTAAACGACAAGACGATTGTTATATAAACAGACATAAATTAAGGGAAACAGGTACGACCTCCAAATGAATAACAAACGACAAAATACATTAATATTTCATGTCAATTATCAATAATTTATCACACTTTCAAGGACAATTATAACTAAAAACCCAAATAATTTTACGGGCTAGTACTTAACACTTGGATTACAGGGATGTCGCTGGGACCTTTTATATGATCTGTTTTTATATGATCACACTCATGTACGATCCTTTTATAAATCGTTTGTGTTCAGTTACAAAATTACTCCCTCTATTCACCTCCGTTCATAATTAAAATTTGAAACTGAAATGAGTTACTCAGGGTGAAAAAGTTATTAATTAAACAAAATAAGAATAACGAAAATCGGCCAAGAATTTTAGGTTGAATAACGCCTGTTTGGATTCATTCTTCACGTCAATTCTCTCAATTGATTCTTAATTCTCTGCCGAAGGGATTTGGGATGACCAAATTTGGGAAGGAACACAAAACAATAATGACAATTAAAAATAAATAAAATAGTGGATACAATGATTTGTTATTATTACCTCATCCATTCATCCCATTCGATAATTAAATTTTAAACTTCCAATATGTAATAAATTTGGTGTGATGCCGGGAGCCGTCATGGTGGGTGGATATGGGCAGATGGGGACATCCTGGCCCTTGACAGACCATGCACAGGGGTACTCAACGTTAAACAAGGTAAATGTAAATATAAATTCGGCGAAATTTGACACCCATCTATCCCGATTAGATTAACCAAGTCCCTGCTTAGCTTACAAAACAGGTGATAACTGGGAGGGAAGGAAGGGATGACGATGATAGTGATGCCGGGAGCCGTCATGGTGGGTGGGTTCGGGCTGGTTCTGCCATCCGGCCCAATGACTTACAAAGTATAGGGACGCTGAATGGTATTCTCGAGTTGGACAAGATAGACTTCTAAAAATTTGACAAGTATCAATAATTGATACTTGATAATAGGAATTATTCCTTCAGGTGAGAGAGTTGATATGAAAATACATGTCCTATGGTCTCTATCTAGAACGTGTCCATAAAATGTACATCACATTTTCTGCATTTGTGTAGACCTTGAAATTTGTTAAAATGTCGCTTCTAGTACACTTGTACCCATTGCACTAGGTAAGAGGAGTGCGAGGGGGGAGGTGCGGGAGCCGTCATGGTAGGTGGGTTCGGGCTGGTTCTGCCATCCGCCCCAATGACTTACAAAGTATAGGGACGCTGAATGGTTTTCTCAGGTTAGACAAGATAAATGCAAATATAAGCTTATTAAAATTTTACACTTATCTACCCCTATCAGGTGAGTGAATTAATATAGAAAAGCATGTTCTACGCTCTATACGAGTATCTAGAACGTGTCCATAAAATGTACATCAGATGTCCTGCATTTGTGGAAACTTTGAAATGTCGCTTCTAGAACATTTGTACCCATTGCACAAGGTTCATTTGTAACACACCATATGGGTCCTAAGAGGAGTGCGAGGGGGGAGGTGCGGGAGCCGTCATGGTGGGTGGGTTCGGGCTGGTTCTGCCATCAGGCCCAATGATTTACAAAGTATAGGGGCGCTGAATGGTTTTCTCAGGTTAGACAAGATAAATGCGAATATAAGCTTATTAAAATTTGACAAGTATCAATTCCTTTCAGGTGAGAGAGTTGATATGAAAATACATGTCCTATGGTCTATATCTAGAATGTGCCCTTAAAATGTACATCAGATGTCCTGCATTTGTGGAGACCTTGAAATTTGTTAAAATGTCTCTTCTAGAACATTTGTACCCATTGCACTAGGTTCATTTGTAACACAAATGTCCCCCTAGGGCGTCAGTCAAGAAAACCAATGTGGTAATAGCGTTAAAGAGGAGAGCACTTAGCCAATTAGCACCACCATATGGCTCCTAAGAGGGGTGCGAGGGGGGATGTGCGGGAACCAGAGAGAGGCGACCCAATGAATAAAAAGTCCCTGATTAGCTTACAAAACGGGTGGTAATAGGGAGGGAAGGGATGAGATGGTGTAGGAATGACGATGAGCGCCAGGAGCGGGGGGTCTTAAAGCATCTCATTAGAGACGAGCCACAAAGGCCTGGGCCAGGACGGCGGGGTTGGGAGAGGGGCAGCCCGTGGGATCAACAGATCGATACGACGGCCCTCGCAGGATTTTAACGCGGCAGCTTCCGGCACTTGAAGACCCACACTGTGGCGTCGGGGTTAAAACGTAATTAAATTAAACGCAATATTAGAATTATGCGTTTAAACCACGAAGTTTTCCGTTTCAAGATGCAAGAAATACCAAATCACAGGCAAATTTATAAGTACGATTCGCGCACCATCACCCTTACCAAATTTATACAAATTGTTCCAGGGAAATTTACCTGGTCCTTGTCAGAGGGGCGAGCTTGGAAAAAACGAAAAGTTTTTCACCATTTGATAGTATGAAATGTAGACTAAGCATGCCCAAAGGCACGAACCCTGTATTCTCTTTCTTGACCCGGAAAACATGGAAAAAAATTAAGTGAAATCCTCACAGGAGAGGAAACGAAATTTCCAAGAAAACGATGTTTCAATGCGGAAAAACTAGGTAACTTCCCCAGGTGGGACGCAATAAATCACAGGCCACTCGAGTTACGAACGAATAGAGAGAATTTTAATTGTTGATCAGATCCCTCATTTGTTGAGGGGAGAGGCTCGAGTGAGTCGCCATTTGATTCGGTTACAAAATATAGATAAAATCCGATCCCAAATTCATTCGTTAGTAGAAAGTCTGTTTAGGGTGAAAAACGTTTATTTAACGGTATAAACCATCGTTTTTCCGATTTCTAACGTAATTTCCTTCAAAAAAATTTCGTGTGAAATAGTTTTCTTCTGTTTTTTGCTTTATTATTCAATAATAAACCATTGTAATCGCTCTTGAAAGAAAAATTTTAACCCCCCCTGAAAATTTCATGGTTTACGTTTCAAAGGTTGTAGAATCCAAATCTGCAATAACAAATTTTCCGTTCGTACGCACTTCTCCCAAAGGCTGGAGCAAAAAATCTGAAATTTTCAGGAAAAATCAATATTGGTCCGACAACGTCCCAATTCTTTAGCCAGCTCCCTCACTTAATTTAAAGTACCCTTTAAGGGTTGTCAAAGTTTTGTAAAATCCCTAAAAACCTCAAAAAAAAAAGTCAAGGCGGCCTACATTTGGACTTTTTTTGAAGAACTGTCCATGAGGAATCGAATGAGCCCCTCCCCAGGTCTGTAGCTCGAACCATTCCCGATGTATGGCCCGATTTATGGTGCCAACATTACCATCCACATTCGCTACATCACTAGGTTACTGCGATCAAAACAAAAACAACGGCTTTTTTTGTTTTTTTTTATCGCAGTAACTTAGTAATGTGGTGAATGTGGATACTGGAGTGAACTCCTAAAAGGGTTTATAGCCGATACACGGGTTGAAGCATTCTGACATGCATGCTCCGTCTTACGAAATTTAAAATTTTCAAATAGAATATTTTTACATTGTAATCGCTTTTGAAAAAAAACGCTGCAAATTCTTTCACTGTGGTTTATTATTCATTTTCATTCATTTGACTTGCATTCATAATTTGAATTTCTACTAAGCTTTGGGGTGTGCGAGTTTCACAGGTGATAGTGCGACTATTGAATTTCAGGACCCACACAAATATGATCAACTGGTCAATCCAAATAGGAACAAACCCCGTTGAGAACAAATTTACGTGCTCTATGCATACCTCCTGAAATTCAACAATCGCTCTATCACCTGTGAAAATAAAATTGAATAATAAACCCCATTGAAAGAATTTGCAGCGTTTTTTCATCTTGGATATGTATTGAGAATCCCCAGAATCCCGGGACAATAACTGTAATCAGTGGTTCACAATGTTCGCGCAAAGTTGGAAAATTCATTTTAGGACAGGCAGACTGCGGGACAGTTCGCTGTTAAAATTTAAATTCAAGTATTAAATCTTATGTAAATGCATTATGTGTTTACTGCATATCGTAGAGCAAGATTGATAGTGTATCGAGAAAATTTGTTTGATCCCCAAATCATTAATGGGAAGTCAGAATCCTCTCCGGACAAAGATTGGCCCTCTCTGGGAAAATTACCATACGTTTATAAGTATGATCATACCATTGGCTTCTTAGGCGTGTCGCGATTAGGGAGGAAGGAGGTAAGTCCGCTTTACTATAGGGATCTTCATACGAAATAAAGATGCGATTTAGATTAAACTGAATAAAAAACGAACCTATTCAACAGATCTCCGTGAATTCAAAGTATTGGGTGTTTTTTGGCTAATTGAAAAAAACCAAGTTGATCTACACACATAAGAAATCTTTAGTGAAAAAAGTTGGAAAGAGTGGGAGTTGGCACGCGGAGTGCGGACAAAGTCACGCTCAAAGCATTGAAATGAAACACCACGTCGGCTCAACGATTGTATTTTCATAAAGGCGTTTTATTGTACAACCTATTGCCGCTTCATCCGGTGAAAAAAGATAAATTACCCCTAAATGTATTCAAAATTTAATAATCTTACCCGTAAATTTAAAAAGATAAATTACCCCTAAATGTATTTAAAAACTTAATAATCTTGGCTTGTTATTAACTTAATTTAAAATTTATCATATAATCTGAAATAGTATAAAATCGTATTCGTCAGAAGAGATATTATTTTCAAACTTCATTCATTTACTTAACTAAAATTTAAATAATTAATTAATTATCATATTTATTTATGTCAAGTACCTGAAATTCATCAAACTTTACTGCCTGATAGTTTCAGACAGGAGATGATTCAGTTCCCAGTTCAAGATTTTAACTTAAATTTATTTCATCTTCTGTCTTGCAGCATCTTATTTATCTTATCTTTTATATATTTTACTTAAGTATCTTTTATCTTGCTGCATCCAAGTACTAAATTTTGAAAAATTGTAAAACTGTGAAGAAAAATAAATGTTATTACATATTTTAAAAAATCCCCCCCTCCCAATTTGTATACTTTTATTGTAGGGATTTTGAATTTGGTTTAATTTTTACAAATACTCACTATATGTTTATAATTATGTTTGCTGTAGTTACCAAGAGAGTTGGGCAAAAATTAGCTATAGCTAAAAGCTAAAAGTAACAGCTAAATTAGCTACTGTTTGGCTGAAGGTAACAACTAAATGTTTAGCTATTGAGGAACAGGTAAATTTTACAACTAAATTAGCTAATATTCGAAACGTAATAGCTAGTACCTAATTAGCTGCGGTATTTAGCTGTCAGGAGCAGCTAAAGCGGTAAGCGTTAGCTGTGGCTGACGACTAATAGCTTATAGCTAACTTCTGACAAAAAATTGTATTTCTCCACACAAACGGCTATTAGGCTACTACATAGTAGTAGCAGTAGTCCCACTGTCCCACGGCAATCTGAATGCACCAAGTTCTATGTAATTTTGGACGCTAAATCGATTTAGAGCAGTCCCAGGCCTGTAAAAGGGAATCCAGGCGATAAATTCAAGTTTTTTGATCTTTTCGACGTTATAGGCTTGTGGATTACTGTTTTTCTTGTTTTTTAAATGGGTTTGTGAAACTTGGAAGCAGGTTACTATGAGGATTTTTAGCGATATGAATTCGCGATTTATGCTCGGCTATTTCATCTGTGACAAAGTAACAGCAGCAAGTTCGACTACCGGTGGTTATTGGGAACGGATCAAAGTTGTCAGCCAAATTGACCGGTTAGCTTAACTACTAGTTGTTCGTGTGGAGAAATACAATTTTTCGTCGAAGTTAGCTATTAGCAATTAGTTGTCAGCCACAGCTAACCGCTTCAGCTACTCCTGACAGCTAAATACCGTAGCTTATTAGCTATTACGTTTCGACTAATAGCTAATTTAGCTTTTCTTCAATTTCGTTGTAAGCCATTCGTTCTTCAGCCATTTCTTAGTAAATTTAATCAAAGTGCACATTAAAACTGTAACATTTTCGTTTTATTTTAGTGATATGTATTGTGTTAAATTGGTTATAAGTTATAAATGTTTATATAAATATGTAATTGCGTACAATAAATCAATAAATGTACAATTTAATTACTGTAGATAAGCGTTCTTATTCAACTCCTGGTTATTGGTTTATTTTTCAATAATAAACCATTGTAATCGCTATTGAAAAAAAAAAAAAAAAAAAATTCTAACCCCCCCCCCTGAAAATTTCATTTTTTACGTTTCAAAGAGTGTAGAATCCAAATATGCAATAAAAAATTTTCCGTCCGTCCGCCGTAGGCCATACGCACGATTTCTCCCAAACGGCTGGAGCAAAAGATCTGAAATTTTCAGGCAAAATCCATGTTGGTCCAGCGACGCTCCAATTCTTGAGCCAGCTCTCTCACTTAATTTGAAGTGCCCTTTAAGGGTTGTCAAAGTTTTGTAAAATCACTTAAAACCTCAAAAAAAGTCAAGGAGGCCTAAATTTGTACTCTTTTTGAAGAACACACCCCGAGGAATCGAATGAGCCCCTCCCCAGGTCCGTAGCTCAAACCATTCCCGATGTATGGCCCGATTTATGGTGCCAACATTTGCGTTATTTTGGTTTATTATTGTTTTTGTGTTGATATCAGTAACCTAGTGACATAGTGATGTAGTAATGTGGATACTGGAGTGAACTCCTAAAAGGCTTTGTAGCCGATACACGGGTTGAAGCATCCTGATAACCATAAAAAACGCTGCAAATTCTTTCACTGGGTTTTATTATTCAATTGGCTTGCGTTCATCATTTGAATTTCTGCTAAGCTTTGGAGTGAGCATGTTTCTGGAACTGATCAATCCAAAAAGGTATTTTGGTTGAGAACCGATTTACGTGTTCTATGCATATCTTCTGAAATTCAATAATCGCTGTACCACCTGTGAAACACGCACACTCCTGCCAATTGAATAATAAACCCCGGTGAAAGAATTTGCAGCGTTTTTTTATTTTAGTTCTCTAAAACTCGACAAACTCACTGACTCGACAACCTTCAAGTCCACATTGTGTCGAGTTAGAGAGGTTCTACTGTAGCTAATTAGCTGTAACATTTAGCTGTTCTTCAATAAATACTAGCTAAATTAATCGTTTAGCTATTTAAAAAAGCTAGTAGCTAATTTATCTATTAGTTGCAAAATTAGCTAGCTAATAAATTAGTAACCCACACTGGTTACCAACATGTTTAGCTCTTTCTCCGCTTAAATTGTTGGATTAATCGAATTTTAGTCATTTAAATTGGTTAGGAGGTGGTTTACCAGGTAAATGAATACCATCTGGTTTGAGAACCGTCTCAATCAAATTAGCTTAATCAAGAAAAACAGCAATCCACAAGCCTATAAAGTCGAAAAGATCGAAAAACTTGAATTTATCGCCTGGATGCCCTCGTACAGGCCTGGGACTACTCTAAATCGACTCAGCGCCCAAAATTATTAACTACTAGTAGTTTGTGAGGAGAAACACTATTTTTCGTCAGAAGTTAGCTATTAGTTTTCAGCCACAGCTAACGCTAACCGCTTTAGCTGCTCCTGACAGCTAAATACCGCAGACGTTTCGACTAATAGCTGATTTAGCAGTAAAATTTAACTGTTCCTCAATAGCTAAATATTTAACTGTTCCCTTCAGCCAAACAGTAGGTGATTTAGATGTAGCTTTTAGTATTTAGCTATAGCTAATTTTTGCCCAACTCTGTTTATAATTATGTTTATGAGTTTGATCATATAAAAACCAGAGATAGGGACGTCCCTGTAATGTCTGCTTCAGTTGTCAACATGTTTAGCTGTTTTTCCAATAAAATTATTGGATTTATCGGAATTTAAATGAAATTTGAATTTGTTAGGAGGTGGTTTACCAGGTAAATGGAGTCGTGGGGCTGAGTAGAGCATCCCGGTCCTGGCGAGCCAGTCGAGTTGTAGCTGGTGGAGCGAGGGGGATTTCTTAGCGAGCTGAACCTGAGCGGAGTACAGCGGGGTGAAGGCCGACGGCGGGGGCGGCCCGAGACGCTCGGCGATCGGCGACAGCTCCAGAGGGAGGAAAGGGGGGCGGCACGGGGACGGCATCGGACCGCCGTCCGTCCCGGGCGAGATGCTCCCGTCGTCAGACGACGGCGGCGACCCCGACGACAGGAGGTTCTCGATGTGGAACTGAGGGAGTTTGGACACCCGTACCGGCGGCTCGTCGTCCATCCTTCCCGACGAATTCACACTGGTTCTTCCTCCGGTCGGGGACGGCGGGTGGCGACGGGGGGCGGGTCCCGCCTTCCCGCCGCTCATGGGGGGGAGGAGGTCGCTTATGGGCGGGAGCGGCCGCCCAATCAGCGATAACGGCGGAGGGGAAACGGCGCTTGATAGCGGCATTACGGGATCTATTTCCTGAGAGACAGGCGCCATCCGAGCACCGCTAAACATGCGGCATTACAATCAAGCACCCCCCCCCCCTCCACCACACACCAACCCCCTTCCTACCCCCACCCCTCCCCTTCAATCCCCCTCCCTCTCGCGCAATCATCGTTTCGACTTCTCACGTTCTCTTCATTTAAATGTGATCCTCAAATCCCTTTTAATTCCATTTTGATCTTGATATCCAACTAACAATATCGCGTTCGATCGAATTCAACCATCAATTCATCCTAGTTTACCACACAATTGCCCTCAATCATTCTAAAGAGGCAAAAATGGCGGTATATGCCCAGTAATCTAACAAATTAAATTTATTAAATATCTATGTGTTCAGTTTGATCAGCCGACATCCTAGGAGTTACACACTGAAGCAATAAATAATAAACTTAAAAACGCTGCAAATTCTTTCAATGGGGTTTATTATTCAATTTCATTCATTAGGCTTGCATTCATAATTTGAATTTCTACTAAGCTTTGGAGTGTGCGTGTTTCAAGGTGATAGAGCGATTATTGAATTTCAGGAGGCACACAAATATGATCAACTGATCAATCCAAATAGGTATTTTGGTTGAGAACCGATTTAAGTGCTCTATGCATATCTCCTGAAATTCAATAATCGCTCTATCACCTGTGAAACACGCACATTCCGAAGCTTAGTAGATATTCAAATCATGAATGCAAGCCAAATGAATGAAATTGAATACTAAAACCCCAGCGAAGAATTTGCAGCGTTTTTTTCAAGAGCGATTACAATGGAAAAATATTCTATTTGAAAATTCTAAATTTCGTAAGACGGAGCATGCATATCAGAACGCTTCAACCCGTGTATCGGCTATAAACCCTTTTAGGAGTTCACTCCAGTATCCACATTCACTACATCACTAGGTTACTGTGATCAAAACAAAAAAAACGGCTGTTTTTGTTTTAATCGCAGTAACCTAGTGATGTAGTGAATGTGGATGAAAATGTTGGAACCATAAATCGGGCCATACATCGGGAATGGTTTGAGCTGCGGACCTGGGGAGGGGCTCATTCGATTCCTCATGAAAGTTCTTCAAAAAAAGTCCATATTTAGGCCGCCTTGACTTTTTTTGAGGTTTTTAGGGTTTTTACAAAACTTTGACAACCCTTAAGTGGCACTTTAAATTGAGTGAGAGAGCTGGCTCAAGAATTGGGGCGTTGTCGGACCAATATTGATTTTTCCTAAAAATTTCAGATTTTTTGCTCCAGCCGTTTGGGAGAAATCGTGCGTACGGCGGACGGACGGAAACATTTGTATTGCAGATTTGGATTCTACACCCTTTGAAACGTAAACCATCAAATTTTCAGGGGCGGTTAAAATTTTTTTTTTTTCAAGAACGATTACAATGGTTTATTATTGAATAATAATCCAAAAGGACAGATTAGACAGTGTGGAAATTAGATTTGTGGTCATAGTTAATTGGAATGTGGCAAGACATGAGCCTTTTCAATTCCAACAGCTACACAGAATCCCCTGATGACTGGAGGGAGGTGTTGAAAAACAGTCAAGTTAAACCTGCTCCGTTTGAATTTATTGATTGCGCAAAAGAACTAAATTTTCAAACTTCGACGAACTTCCTGGCTCCCCTTTATACGAGGAAATGCCCGATTCCAACGAGACCGAATTTTGAAGTTGGTTAAATAACATCCTCGCTTCGTATACCACAAGCCATCATATAGTTGAGAATTCAAAACCGCAGTCATTGATGCACCGAAAAGTCGTCGAAATTCTCGCAACAGCATTACGCAGCCTCTCACGATAAAAGCGGCCATACATGAAGATTTGATCCACCACTCCAAGTTGCTGATGAACCCAGACGCCCAAGATTTCTACAGAATACGCCGATGAGCTGCCCCTAGACATGGGATATTGGTCAGAGTAAAGCAGTTATCTCATTATTCACACTCTCTCCATGAAGCATTGTTCCTCCAATAAAGTATCAGAACTTTTCAGAAGTTGATGATTTTTGCTTTTTTTTTTTTCAACTATTGATTCCGCCTGTGTAGGAGCCAGTTAATCGAATGAGTTCAGTGCATCATTGCAGTTATGTACTTCTAAGAAATGATATTAGAAAGCCCAACCCTCTCTCTTCTTCACTAAACTGCGTATCCAGATCTGACCTTGGCAACTTTCAAATTGATCTTTCCTGACAATTTTGTCAAATGTGACCCTGCTCGTTTTTCCCTTCGGCTATTCAACTATTGATTCCGCCTGTGTAGGAGCCAGTTAATCGAATGAGTTCAGTGCAGGATCATTGCAGTTATATACTTGGGTTTGACTCTTGACTCCAAATTTAACTGGAATAAACACATAGAAAAGAAGAAAGAAGAACTTAAAATCAAGTACAGAAGGATGTATTGGTTAATGGGAAGGTATTCCCAACTCTCTCTTCTTCACAATAAACTGCGTATATATCAGCAGATCCTTCGCCCTGTTTGGACCTACGGGATACAGATCTGGGGCTGTGCCAAGAAATCAAATATTAAGAAAATCCGAACCTTTCAGAATAAAATACTGAGCATTGTAGTTGGAGCCCCTTAGTACATGCGAAACGATGATATTCATCGAGATTTGAGGATGGAGACAGTCTATGATATTATTGCAAAATACGCAAGGGAGCATGAACATCGCCTCCACAAACATGAGAACCCGGTGGTGCTCTACGTTTTGGACAACGAAGGTGAAATCCGACGTCTCAAGCGAAACAAACCACTGGATTTTGTTGTGCTGCGTGAATAGAAGTGCAATCGAACTCAGTGCTATTTAATTGAGCTATATAATAAAGGGCTAGGTTTTGCCGTAAACCTACCCTCTTGGAGTGTACCTATATTGATATTTAAAATTACTAGATGAACTGAATTTGATTTTTCAGTTGCAATTAATAAATCACGAAAAAAAAGTGACCCTGCTTGTTTTTCCCTTCGGCCATTCAGTTATTGATTCTGCCTCTGTAGGAGCCCGTGAATCGAGGATCATATTTACTACTATAAAGCAAACGTAGCGACATCCATGTAATGCTTGTTTGGGCGATTAGTACCAACGTTCTTTATCTATTGAAATTGTTACACCACAATTTATAGCGCACCAGGGAATCAATAATCACAAATGCGTGACGACAAGACTTCAAAACTGGAACGTACGTGAGTACCATTTCATTCTAAGGTACCCATGGTAAACACTTTTGTTTTGTTGAACAATATACTGTTCGCGAGTATTTATGAGAGAAGAAAATCGTTTTGAACTTATATTTCATGAAGCCGGAGGTTACAAGAAGGACATCGGTCATCTCAAATGCCTGGAAATGTGAAATTTACAGTAGCGGACCTGACCGTGATTTCTCTTCTCTGGTGCCTGGAACTGATGAATTATTGCCTTTTAGGACTGACTTATTACACCTCCCAAGTTCTGTTTCCCGATGAGAAATATCAACACAGGTATTTTAGAAGGCACGAAGTCTGGATATTCTTCACGAGATGCGCCACCACCGTCGTGCTAGCTCTTTTAGTAGACGCGTACGATCACAAGTACGTCGTTGTCATCACTGCCGTATGCGCGTGCCTGTCCCTCCCAATTATAGGTGTGGTTGCTTGCATTTCACAGGCTGCTCCAGTAGTCCTACTTTTACTTTGTACAGTCTCCTTAATATATGTCGTTAGTCCAGCAACTTACTGCCTCATCTTCAATCAAAACATTTCTCCTGTCAGAAATAGCGTTCGACGAATCGTCGCTTTCTTCGAACTTATTGAGTTAGTGTTTGGCGAGTTTCTGGTTTCCTTAATCTTCCCAACTACAGCAAACGGCACTGAAGACGAACGCCGTACGGTGATTGTATACTGGGTGATCTCCATGCCTCTTTTAGTCACGTTCTTAACCCTAGTGGAACAACTGAAAACGTTAGTGGAAGGTGATTTCATCAAAGAAAAAGGCATTCAACGGATATGGAGCGGTATTCGTAATGACATGAAAGCTCAAAAAACAAGGCGGAAAGGGAAAAGCCCGGGGAACGTGATTGTCTTCATGTTACTCCTTGTTCCCGCACTATCGCTCACTGTTCTAGAAGTCACGCTCAGCAATCTCCACTCAGACGACGACGCTCAAGCTCAAAGTCCTGCATTAAAGTACATCACGTATGCAGCACAAATATTGGCGATACCTCTTTTGGAAGTTACTGTTTCACTCATACCGACGACCAAGGAAACAACAACTGATATGTTATGTCTTACGGTCGTGCACGCTACCAATATCGCTGTACTTACAATGTTATTCTTGCGAATAGCGCCAGAGGTCAATGGAACACAACTTTCTTCAAACATGAGATCGAAACGGGAAGATATTGAACGACTAAGATTTTTGTGCGATGATTTTTGTCTCATTCCACCAATAAAACCAGGGCACGCGACGTATATGATTTTGAACTGTTCCCCAACACCGATAACTATGTCGAGCAATCCGACAATATTAGGGAAGGAAGGAGAAATGTTAATAGATTTATTTATGAAAGGAGGAGTTCGGTTTGGAAATAATCGAACCAGCTTTACAAGCAAGCTGACTGTGACTGAGTTAACGCGACCGACAGATAGACCCATACGGATGATAGATGTTACACTATTTGAGAAAAAACATTACTATTATATCATTTCAGGAAATTCATCTACTGTAAGGTTCTTTGAGGTTAAAGGAATTGAAGATGTTCAAAAAAAGGAGGCGCCACAACTTATATTGTTGTACAGTTTTGCGGAAGAGGTCATAGATGGGATACCTGTTCCCTACGAAATGGAATTCAGAGTCAGTTCAGAGGAAGACCAGTATGAAGAACGCTATCCATTTGCAGCAGTTGGTCACTACGATATCGTCGATCTGCCAGTAGGAAACGTAGTCATCACGTTTGCTTTCTTGGGAACGAACGAGCATTTGAAAAAGAAGCTGGGGAGGCTGAACCAACAGCCCATTGTAGCAAAACCATATTGCATATATTTAGCTTATGTGATGCGTAAACTGACAGTGGAAGCGTACGTAATGCAAATACGAAATTCCACAAACGACCCGACGACAACCACGGCGTTTCCTAGGATCATTAAAGAACCGGATAACGTTCAAAAGACGTCCTACGCCCTTGCAGGAGCAGCGATGGGCGTAGCATCTGTCGGGTACACTCATTTCCTCTGGGTGGAAAGTCCAATGAGGCTACGGGCAGTCATTTTTGCACTCTTTAAAGTGTCCAACAGTTTAGTCGGCTGGGTGACGGAAAGAGTCGTGGGAGACACATTCACTCGACCTAAGGGGATCGCTCTCATGGTGCTCCAAGTGGTAATGACAGTCTGGCATTTGGGACTTAGCTGGGTTTTTGACAAAATTAATGAAAATTAATCTCCTACAACTCACTGATTTCTACGGATGGTCATTCAGTGCATGATAGAATGAAACAGGACACTCAAAAACGAACTACCTAACCGCAAAATATGTACCACATTAAATTTGGTTCTTACGAGTCAAAAAGTCACCTTTAAAAGCTCAATTTTGTTCCCCCATTTAGAGTTTGAAATCTTCTTGAACTCTGTGTTTCAGGTGGGCATGGGAGATCGGCATTTGAGGTTTAGCTGCATTTTTCCTAGATGAATCTTCTGCGGAAAGATGGATGGAAATTTCAGGCGGAATATCTTATGAAAAAATTGTTGTAGCGCAACAACCACAAAATGTGTATTCCATGAAATGTAGCTGTATTCGTTTCTTTCATAAATATCACATATCTGCTACATTTGAATGGTCACAATATCGGATTTCCATGCTCCTCAAGATCCATCCTCCAGTTGCGCACATAAGAAATCTTCGATTTCTCTTTTATTTTTCTTGTATGCTTCAAACTTGTGTACACCATTTTATACTTATTCAATCAAAATTAAAGGAGATGGTTTATTTCAAAATTTAAACAAATTGTGTTTGATCTCGCGTGGTTGTCCACCAACTAGCTATCCTGCCACCAGTGGGCAACTGTATTTCTCACTCCAGCTTTTCTTGTCTCTCGCTTGTCCTCAGCTCCCAGCGGCTTTAGCAATTTTTATCCTTTCTTCTAAAAAAGTATTGAAAATTTCAATCTTTTCTTGTGGCGAATGAAGTTGTATCAACTATCTGTCCTGTTCTCTTTCGCTCTTTCTTCTGGGATTTCTTCTGCGAATCGATCGTGTTATCATGAAGTCTTCATGATTTGATGATCCATGAGAACTGATTAATTACGCTCTCGCCCATTTCTCTTTTTCGTCGGCTATTTTGTATCATTGTATGATTCAGCGGCATTGGGTCTTGGAAAGTCTCGCCCTTAGGGTTTATTATTCAATAATAAACCATTGTAATCGTAAAACAAAGGGGAGTAAAAAAAATGCTAACCCCCCTGAAAATTTCATGGTTTACGTTTCAAAGAGTGTAGAATCGAAATCTGCAATAAAAAATTTTCCGTACGTCCGCCGTACGCCGTACGCACGTTTTCTCCCAAATGGCTGGAGTAAAAAATCTGAAATTTTCAGGAAAAATCCATATTGGTCCGACAACGCCCCGATTCTTTAGCCAGCTCTCTCACTTAATTTAAGGTGCCACTTAAGGATTGTCAAAGTTTTGTAAAATCCCTAAAAACCTAAAAAAAAAACAAAGGCGGCCTAAATATGGTTTTTTTTTTTTTTTTTTTTTTTTTAGAACTTTCCATGAGGAATCGAATGAGCCCCCCCCCAGGTCTGTAGCTCAAACCATTCCCGATGTATGGCATGATCTTATGCTGCAAATTCTTTCAATGTGGTTTATTATTCAATTCCATTCATTTGGCTTGCATTCATAATTTGAATTTCTACTAAGTTTTGGAGTGTGCGTGTTTCACAGGTGATAGAGCGATTATTGAATTTCAGGAGATATGCATAGAGCACTAGAATCGGTTCTCAACCAAAATACCTAATTGGATTGATCAGTTGATCATATTTGTGTGCCTCCTGATATTCAATAATCGCTCTATCACCAGTGAAACACGCACTCTCCAAAGCTTAGTAGAAATTCAAATCATGAATCATTGAATAATGAAACCCAGTGAAAGAATTTGCAGAGTTTTTGAATAGATGCTCACTGTTTATCTTCATTAGATTTTTAATTTTTTCAAAATCTTTATTGACTATTTGCATGCCTCTGTATTTTGTCGTCATTTGAGCAAATGTATTTTTTACTCTCGGCAACTTGAGTCTGTATGATTTTTATTGCCACGGTCTCACATCAGCAAAATAGATATTTCTGTGTATACGGATTAGTTTTAGTAGATTTAATGAGTACAATTGGTGGACAGTTAACAAATACAAATCATGAAATAATGTATCACTGGGATGGCGCCTGGGCTTATTGAACAATACCCTTAGTTCATTTTTTGGATCTTAAAAATGTTGTCGATTAGGTACTTGAAAGTGCTCTCCCATATCACAATCGCATATTGCAAGATTGACTCAAACAGCGCCTGATCAATATTGACCTTTAGCTCTTCTGATAGAAATTTCATTCTGTAGAGGGTATAAGCACATTTCCTTAGCTTTTGACACAAATTTCGAATGTGGTGGGTCCATTTCATCTGAGAATCAAACGTCACTCCTAAATAAACTAAGCTATTAACTTTTTTTGATTTTTGAACAGTCACATGGTAAGTCATTGCAGCTGTGTAATGTCAAAGGGTCACTCGATGTTCATTGTGGTTCTGCTTTTCTTGCTATGTCCATGAAAACCGATTTCGTAGCATTGATGGTAAGCTTGTTGGTGTTCATCCAGTGTCCTATCGCCCTCAAACCTTTCTCGGCATTTTGATGGACCTCCTGCTATGTTTTCCCGGAGTTTACTAGGGCAAACATGTATTTTTGTGATGCAAGTTCATTCACATACAGGGAAAAAATAATCGGCCCAATTGAAGTGCCTTGAGAACAGCGTTTCGCGGATTAAAGCAGTTTCGCTTTTCGCTTTGCCAATGTGGACTGCTTGTTCTCTGTCACTATTATATGATTTGAATATCTCCAATGCTAGTCCTCGAATCCCTGATGCTTCCAGTTTTTCGATGAGTTTTGCTTTTGATGTAGTGTCGAAAGCCTTTGACACGTCGAGGCACGTTAGAGTTACTTTTTTGCCTGCGTCCAAGTTTGAATAAATTTCATCCGTGACCTAGAATAAAGCGTCCTGTGTATTGACACCTTTTTTAAATCCAAATTGTTGCGATCCTATGGTTTTTGACTTTTCCAGAAAGCTCACGAATCGAGTTTAATGCTGCCGAAGTGAGCATCGGGCTGCGGCTAAACCTTACCTTTTACGTCGCTGTAACATGCTGGCAACACTGAGACTTCAGGACTTGATAAATTGATACATGGGAACCTACTCTATTTCATTTTTGCCTAAGTATCTATGGTTTTCTTCTGAAATCGTTGCTGTATTAGATGACAAGACGCATTTCTTTTGTTCAAAAATACGGTGAAGTCCAGAAGCGATACCACAAAGAGTCCTTAAGTGTTTATGAAAGAAGAAAATCGTTCTGACCTCAGATTTCACAAATCTGGAAGTTATGTGAAAGATATCAGTCACATCAAATGCCTGGACATGTGGAATTTAAGTTGTCGGACTTGGCCGTCATTTCCCTTCTCTGGTGTTACGAACTGAATAACTATTGGCTTCTAGGTCTGAGTTATTACACCTCCCAAGTTCTGTTTCCAGATGAGAAATATCAATACTGGTACTTTGGAAGGCATGAAGTCTGGATATTCTTCACGAGATGCGCCACCACTGTCGTGCTAGCTCTTTTAGTAGACGCGTACGACCACAAGTACGTCGTGGTCATCACATCGTTGTGCGCGTGCCTGTCCCTCCCAATTATAGGTGTGGTTGCTTGCATTTCAAAGGCTGCTCCAGTAGTCCTACTTTTACTTTGTACAGTCTCCTTAATATATGTCGTTAGTCCAGCAACTTACTGCCTCATCTTCAATCAAAACATTTCTCCTGTAAGAAAGAGTGTTCGCCGAATCGTCGCTTTGTTCGAACTTATTGAGGTAGTGTTTGGTGAGTTTCCGGTTTCCTTAATCTTCCCAACTACGGCAAACGGCACTGAAGACGAACGCCGTACGGTGATGGTATACTGGGTGATCTCCATGCCTGTTTTAGTGACGTTCTTAACACTAGTGAAACAACTTAAAACGTTCGTAGAAGGTGATTTTATCAAAGAAAAAGGCATTGAACGGATATGGAGCGGTATTCGTAATGACATGAAAGCTCAAAGAACAAGGCGGAAAGGAAAAAGCCCGGGGAACGTGATTCTCTTCGTGTTACTCCTTGTTCCCGCTTTGTCACTAACTGTTATAAATATCACACTAAGCAATGTCCACTCAGACGACGACGCTCAAGCTCAAAGTCCTGTATTAGAGCACATCACGTATGCAGCACAAATATTGGCGATACCTATTTTAGAAGTTGTTGTTTCTGTCATGCCAATGACCAAGGAAACAACAGCCGAGATGTTATGTCTGACGGTCGTCCATGCTACCAATATTGTTGTACTTACAATGCTATTTATCCGTATACACAAAGTGCCGGAGGTCAAAGGAAAGCAACTGATGTTGAATGCCAGACCGAAACGGGAAAATGTTGAGAGGCTAAGATTCTACTTGAACGAATCTCATTTGATTCCTCCAATAAAACCAGGCTACGCAACATTTGTGATAGTAAACAGTTCCCCTATAAATGCAATAGTTGAGAGCGACCCAATATCGTTCTTAAGAAGAAAAAAATTCAGCGTAGAAACGTTCCTGAGAGGAAACGTATCGTTACCAACGAATGAATCCAGCCAGACATTCAAGCTGACTATAACTGAATCTACGGCTGGGAGTACTGCACCCATTGTAATAAAGAACATAACGGTATTTGAGAAGAAACATTACTATTATATCATTTCAGGAAATTCATCTTCTGTAAGGTTCTTTGAGGTTGAAGGGATTGAAGATGTTCAAAAGAAGGCGGCCCCACAGCTCATTATGTTGAACACCTTTGCCGAAGAGGTCATAGATGGGATACCTGTTCTCCCTGATAACGAATTCCGAGTCAGTTCAGAGGAAAACCAGTATGAAGAACGTTACCCATTTCCAGCAGTTGGTCACTATGATATCGTGGATTTGCCTGTAGGAAACGTACACATCACGTATGCTTATTTGGGAACAAATGAATATCTGATCGAGAAGCTAGGGAGGTGGGCCCTGGAGCTCATAACAACAGAACCATTCTGCATATATCAAGCTCTAGTGGTCCGCAAGGCAAAAGTACTGCTGTACATTGAGCAGTTAAGAACGTCAAAAAACAAGAACTCGACGACAACGACGGAAATCCCTAAGATCATTAAACAACCGGATAACGTTCAAAAGACGTCCTACGCCCTTGCAGGAGCAGCGATGGGCGTAGCATCTGTCGGATACACTCATTTCCTATGGATGGAAAGTCCAATGAGGCTACGGGCAGTCATTTTCGCGCTCTTCAAAGTGTCCGACAGTTTAGTCGGCTGGTTGACGGAAAGAGTCGTGGGAGACACATTCACTCGACCTAAGGGGATCGCTCTCATGGTGCTCCAAGTGGTAATGACGGTCTGGCATTTGGGACTTAGCTGGGTATTTGACAAAATGAATGAAAATGAAATGGAACAGTAGCAAGACACTCAAAAACGAGATACCTAATCGCAAAATTTGTTCCTTGTTAAATTTGGTAAAAACGATTCAACCAGTCACCTTCAAAAGCTTGTTGCCCGCATTCTGAGTTTTAAATCTTCTAGATGTTTGTGCTTCAGGAGGTTGTAGATAGATACATAAACGTGCTTTATTAATAAATATATATAATTGAACTTCGATAATAAATACAAAAACATGCAATAATCGTGGTCGCAATGACCGTCCGATGAGTACGCCGAGTACCTATTCCGATAAATCGTAAAACGAATCAAAGAAGAAAAATAGCATAAATAATAATAATAATTCCTGTCTCTTAAATTCTAAACTTGACATGATAATTCAAAATTGAAGAGGTACTAATTATTCTACATTCATGTCACATAAATCCATATTTAATCAAGGTTTTATACTTCAAATCCCACGCTATCCTACAATATCGGATCGAAGTTGGATCTCCAGATTTAAGCATCAACACATAATCGTCCAAACCCAATTCCAACCTCCCAAAATGCCTCCTCCTTAGTGCACTTAGCGATTTACACCCAGCAATGAAGCGAAAAGCGTTCTCAATATTCCCGCTACTGCATATATCGCATTGCTCTAGTGCCAAGATGTCTCCCTAATCTTGAAAAGCCACCTACAGTATCGGAAATCCTTGAATGTCGAAAGGGGTGTCTCTCTGGTCTGGGAGTGATGTATTGAAGATGCTTCAGGAGGTTGTGAGTGTGCGGCATTTTAGATGTGCCTGCATTTTTGCTAGAAAAAACCTCCTATACTTCGACAAATGGTAATTTCATGAAATTTCGTATTGAAAGCATATTATCCACAGCAGTAAACCTAACCACCAAATGTGTATTGCGAAAAAACTGGCTCTATTTGTTTGTTCACAGTTACCTGTACTGTACAAGCTATACAGCCGCACTGCACCACTTATACTTATGTTGTCAGTCTGACAATTTCAGAAGAAGGTAACTGTATTTTTAGCTTCCGAGTCTACCTAAAGGTGGTGGAAAAGCTTTGTTTTCACCTTCAGGAGATGACTATTATTTTCCTCCAAAATCAAAGTTTCCGTTTGCATTTGCATTTAGACCATTCTGAATAACTTTTGTTTCGTGTCTCTCTGTCTGACTGAAAGGAGATACAATTCTATTCGTCGGGAAGGTGAAAGGGGGGTCAAACAATATTGGAGAAATCAGATAAAGTTAATACAACAAACCTAAGAGAAATGAAAGAAACGAAAATGCAAAGCTAGTGTATTAATGACCCTATTAATAAGGGAATATCCTCATTCAAGCATTTACCAGCACTATCGTCTCTGGCTACATCATATTTTTGTAAGACATTCAGAACACCTCCTTTCATACAAAAGTGAATGAATTCAACAAACTGTTTATTTTTTAAAGTCAAATCTGAAATTGTTACTTAATTCTAATAGATGGTTGATAAATGCTGACTCTCCTTTGTTATCCCGAAAATCGTCTTGATGTCCTTTTATTCTTTCCCTAAATTTTCTACCTGTCTGCTCATAATATTCGAGTCCGAAAGAGCAGAGTTAATAAACCCCACGTTTATCTTGTCCGTTAACTTTATCTTTCGCAGAACCTAATGAAGCTTCAAGATTAGTTTTATTTTTAAAACCTAATTTGAAACCCTTGGATGATAAAATTTTGCCGACTTTATCTGAAATTTTTCCATAAGGTATAATGTATAATATTACAAGGTATAATGATCTATTGTTTTCCCTCTAATGTTACATTAAATTTAATCAGCACTTTTTTGCCAACTGTAACCCCCATACCTCCGTATACAGAGTGGAATTCGTATTATGAGGGAACTCGTCGGCCAGGCGCTGGACGCTTGTGAAGATTCATTAGTCAATGACAGACTGAAGTCTGAAGTTGATACTCCTTCCACAAATCATCGATTTGATGTGTTACAACTTCAACACGCAGGAGCAGGCTGAACTTCTGTTTTTCTTCGTTGATTACCAAGGATAATAAACCAAAATGCATCACACCCGTGAACCAATAATGAAAAATGCTTGATTAACCAACAACGAGACTTCAAAAACTGGTATGTATCAATGTACCATTTCATCCTTACCTACAAGTACTTATATGGTTTCCGTAGGAAACTGTATCTTAGTTATCAACACATATTTTTGTCTGAAAATAGGTACTGTGAAGTGTTTGAAGTATTTATGAGAGAAGAAAATCGATGCGTCCTCAGATTTCATAAATATGGAAGTTAAGTGAGAGATATCAGTCATCTCAAATGCCTGAAAATGTGGAATTTACATTGGCGGACTTGAGCGTCATCTCCCTTCTTTGGTGTTACGAACTGACCAACTATTGGATTCTAGGACTGAGTCATTACACCTCTCTAGTTCTGTTTCCTGATGAGGAACATCAAGTTGGGTACTTCGAAAGGTACGAAGTCTGGATATTGTTAGCGAAATGCGCCTCCACCATCGTGCTTGCTGTCTTAGTGGACGCGTACAATCACAAGTACATTGTGGTCTTCGTCGCGTTATGCTCGTGCCTTTGGGTCCCCGTCATAGCTGTGGCCGCTTGCACGGCAAAAGTTGCCCCCGTAGTCGTAGTTTTACTTTGTGCAGTCTCCATAATATTCGTGGTTAGTCCGGCAACTTACTGTCTCGTTTTCAATCAAAACACTTCTCCCGAAAGAAAAACAGCACGACGAGTCGTAGCTTTGTTTCAACTTATTGAAATACTGTTCGGCAGGTATCTGGTTTTCTTAATCATACCAACTGCAGCAAGCGGCACTTCACGCGAACAACGTGTTTTGATAGTAAGCTGGATAATCTTCGCAGCTCTTCTCATCATTTTTATAACTCTAGTGGAACGAATAAAAAGGTTTGTCGCCGGTGATTTCGTCACGGAAAAAGGCATTGTGAGAATATGGAACAATATTCGTAAAGAAATGAAATTACAAGGGAAAAGGCGACAAGGTAAAAGCCCAGCTAAAGTGATTTCCTTCATATTTCTGCTCGTTCCCGCTCTATCTCTCACTGTTCTGGACGTCACACTCATCAATGTCAACTCGGACGATGTCACTCACGCCCAAAGTCCTGTACTAATGCACATCATGTTCGCAGCTCGGATCTTTACGATACCCATTGTAGAACTTATTCTTTCACTCGTACCCGTGACCAAGGAAAAAACAGCTGAGATGTTATGTCTAGGGATCGTGCACGTTACGAATATTGTTTCACTTGTACTGCTATTCATCAGACTAGAACTAGCGGCCGAGGTCAATGGGAATCAACTTACTTCGAACACGAGGTCGAAACGTGAAGCCGTCGAGCGAATAAGATTCTTTTGCGATAAAACTTGTTTGATCCCTCCGATAAAACCAGGGCAAGCAACATACGTGATCATAAACTCTTCCCCTTTTACGGCAATGGTATTTAACGATCCGGTATCGTTCTTAAAACAGAAAAATGCAACAATTGATTATTTCCTGCATGGAGATGTAATTTTACCGAAAAAACGAACCAGACAAACATTCAAGCTGAATATCACTGTAAAAATACGGACGAGACGTAGCCCCTTTTTGATGAAGAATATTACGTTGTTTCAGAAGAGACATTATTTTTATATTATTTCAGGAAATTTATCCTATGTTAAGTTCTATCAAGTTGATGGAACAGAAGATGTTGAAACAAAGGAGACTCCACAACTCATAATGTTGAACACCTTTGCCGAAGATGTCATAGATGGGATCCCTGTTTCCCCAGATATGGAATTCCGAGTTGGTTCAGAGGAAAACTCGTTTGAAAAACATTACCCATTTTCAGCAGTCGGTCGCTATACTGTCGTGGATCTGCCAGTAGGAAATGTACGCATCACGTATGTTTATACGGGAAAAAACGAGTATCTCATCAAGAAGCTGAAAGGAGAGCGGTGGAGCACCGACCTTATTCAAGCAGAACCGTTCTGTCTATATCTCGCTTTCGTGTATCGCAAGACGAAAATGAAACTGTACATTATGAAACTAAGAAAGCCACCCAACGACGATCCCAAGCACGTTAGATCTCCGGATTTCTTTCAAATCACGTCCTACGCCCTCGGGGGAGCGTCTTTGGGCGCTGCTTCCGTCGGATACTTTCATTTTTTCTGGGTTGAAAGCCCTTCGACGGTGAAGGCTGTCATTTTCGCGTTCTTCAAAATTTCGAACAGTTTAGCGGGTTGGGTGACGGCCAGAACCGTGGGAGACACGTACACTCGGCCGAAGGGGATCGCTCTCGTGGTCCTCCAAGCGATGATGACGGTCTGGCATTTGGGACTTAGCTGGGTTTTTGAAAGATTGATTCCAAATGAATCTTCTTCGACTGATCAATGATGGCCATTTCAAGCGGAAGGTCTTAACGAAATGAATGTTATCCAACATTACAAACCTTACCACTGTGTATAGCATAAAATCTATCACTATTCGTTTCTGGAGTATATGTTATCGTTAAAGCACATACCTTAGGAGATGTAGTATAGTTTCCCCTTTAAGGACTGATTTGGTTATTGACCGCAAAACTCAGAGGATTGCCATGACGCAACAAGTGACCGGTGATCGCCGGAGGCGGAGTTGTCAACAATCAGCACGATTCCTATCCATCACAATCACTCCCGGAGCTATAAAACTAGGAGGGGCTGCTAAATGGTTGGAAAAGGTTGCAGTGGATGGGTTGTGATGCCTCACAATAAACAGGGGAATACTTAATAAGCATTTCGCGAGAAAGGGGAGTGTGAGGGTAAGTCGCTCAACAATCGGTACTGTCAGTGCCTGTTGTAGGGTATTTACAAGTTTCAAAAGAAGGCGTGGATTTTCTGGGGATTTTTATTCAATATTATTACTGGGGTAAATAAGTATTCTTTCACTCGGGTTTATTATTCAATTGGCTTGCGTTCATGATTTGAATCTGTACTAAGCTTCGGAGTGTGCGTGTTTCACAGGTGATAGAGCGATTATTGAATTTCAGGAGATATGCATAGAGCACGTAAATCTGTTCTAAACCAAAAAAGTACCTATTTGGATTGATCAGTTGATCATATTTGTGTGCCTCCTGAAATTCAATAATCGTTCTATCACCTGTGCAACACGCACACTGCAAAATTCTTTCAGTGGGGTTTATTATTCAATTTTATTCATTTGAGTTGCATTCATGATTTGAATTTCTACTAAGCAGTGTGCGTGTTTTACCGGTGATCTGTTTAACCATTCAATTTTATTCATTTGAGATTGTTTTTCATTTTCGATTCATACCATTGTAATCGAAAAAAAAAAAAATATTGATAAATTAATTTCATGTTTTTTCAGTGGGGGGAGTATTGAATTTTATTCAATTGAATTTCTACTAAGCTTTGGAGTGTGCGTGTTTTACCGGTGATAGAGCGATTATTGAATTTCAGGAGATATGCATAGAGCACGTAAATCTGTTCTCAACCAAAACACCTATTTGGATTGATCAGTTGATGATATTTTTGTGCCTCCTCTACATCAGTCTACCTTTGGCTACATCGTTTAAATTTGGGTTTGGGGAAGTTTTAACGCAATACGAGCGCTAAAGGACTTGATAAATTATTTATGTTTTTATTGTGGGGGGGGGGGGGGGGTATTGAGGTTCAATAAAAAAAACGCTGCAAATTCTTTCACTGGGGTTTATTATTCAATTGGCCTGCGTTCATAATTTGAATTTCTACTAAGCTTTGGAGTGTGCGTGTTTCACAGGATAGAGCGATTATTGAATTTCAGGAGGCACACAAATATGATCAACTGATCAATCCAAATAGGTATTTTGCTTGAGAACAGATTTTCGTGCTCCATGCATTTCTCCTGAAATTTAATAGCTCTATCCTGTGAAACGCGCACACTCCAAAGCTTAGTAGAAATTCAAATTATGAACGCAAGCCAATTGAATAATAAACCCCAGTGAAAGAATTTGCAGCGTTTTTTTTTTTTCAAGAAATCGATATTACCGTGGACAACTTTTTAGACGTAGGTAACTCGGGACAACCCGAACCTGAGAACAAAAATAACCGAATACAAACCCGGTTTAGACCACTATACTCTCTGGGTAAGCCAACGGGAAAGTTTCATGCTGTCAATATTGTTTAATGGACTAATTCAGTAAACATCGACCTTTTTATGCAACATCAACAATATTTCAACCGTTCTCATAATGAGATTATCCATAAATAGAGTATAATATTGGTGTCACACTTTCTGCCAAATTCGTGACCGAAAAGGGGTCATTTCATACCCAGACAGACGAAATGTACCGACCCTCTCCGATTTTGTTCATACTTGGTGTAGTTGCTTCCTTGAACGAATAAAAAAGGCCTGCCAGGTCAGTTCCTCCAAAAGTGAACGGTTTTGGAAGCTATAGCAATATGAGATTGTATGACCTGAACATGGTTTTTTGACTATAGCTTCTGTTCCAATCGATCAAATTAGGCGTCCGCGGTCTGATTTTCTTCGGAATAAAGTAAAAAACGCAACGGACCCTGCAGAAAGCCTGTCCGTTTTGTTTGTCGGGCGGACGACGTCCGCAAATCTTAAAAACGCTATTTCTCCCAAGTCGCTCAGTAGAATTAGGCGTTGGAGGTCTTAAAATGTTTTTAATTACTTGTTTCACAACGCCCCTACCGGGTTTTGTGCGTTATTTTCATTTGACGGAGTTATAACGGTTTTAAGGGCTATGCACTGCCATTATTTCACTTTATTTCGCCTTTAATCGATGTAAAGCTGAATTATCTCTAAAACCGTTCGAGATATCGAGAATTATCATGGAAGAAAAGTTGTAGCTCTCAAACTTTCCATTCGGATGGACTCCTTCCACTTTGCAACTGCTGCCTTGTTACCCATGCCCGTGAACGGGCAGACTTTGTGTCGCTTATAGCGCGTAAACGGTTGGAGCTATGGAAAACTGGAAGGAGTCCGTCCGAATGGAAATTTTAAGAGCTACAACTTTTCTTCTATAATAATTTGCGATATCTCGAACGGCTTTCGAGATAATTCAGCTTTACATCGATTAAAGGCGAAATAAAGTGAAATAACGGCAGTAAATAGCCCTTAAAATCGTTATAACTCCGTCAAATGAAAATAACACACAAAACCCGTTGGGGGCGTTGTGAAACAAGTAATTAAAAACATTTTAAGATCTCGAACGCCTAATTCTACAGAGCGACTCGAGCAAGTCAAAAAACCATGTTTAGGTCATAAAAAATCGCCAAAATCATACTGATTTAGTTCCCAAAACCGTTCATTTTTGGAGGAGGTGACCTGGCAGGCCTTTTTTATTCGTTCAAGGAAGCAATTACACCAAGTATGAACAAAATCGGAGAGGGTCGGTACATTTCGAGTCTGTCTGGGTAGGGAATGACCCAAAGGTAAACGACAACCTAAAATACGGTCAAGATATACTCACTTCAGGTTCACCCATTCACGATGGGCAAGTAATAGATTCATAACGGACAATGGGTTGACTTACCTGAAACAAATGAAATGCAATTGATAAAGTACATACTAATAGGGTCTACTGCTGTACAGATTGTGTTTAAATAAGTCTCGGTTTACTTTTATACAGCTTTTCCAAATGTAAGTAAACATTTTCCGAATTGAAAGAAACATTTTACAAGTTATAATCAGCATTTTAAACACTTGAATAAACATACGTGTTATGACGGTTAACGATCAATAGTTTCCAGGCCAGTAACCCCGCTCTTATTGAAAAAAAAAACTACTGAAAGGTGGCATTCCTTAGCTTGTCCTGTCGAATCTCTTCTCAATGCACTTTAATCAACAACGTTCTGTTCGCCTGTTCATTAATTGTCCTCTGGTCCAACGAAATGGATGAAGCAATCCCAAGAGATGTTGCAGTACTCACATCTTCAGATTTCAGAAATTTCAATAAATCAGACAGCTTCTTTCTGCATCCGAACCTTTTCACTGATCAAGGACTGATCAGATTAGTTGACTGAATACCCCCCTTAGCTTCTTGTTGGTAACCCCTCGCCAAAACTAACTAGTAACGGTTGAAAACTAACACAACAGTCAGTTTGAAGGAGTCACTAAGTAGAACATCAAGATTTCCCAGTGAAGTGAATAAAGGGAGATATTTTATGTAGCTAATGTTAATACTTATTCGGACATTCATCTAACCTCATCGTAAACTTACCGTTCTGAAGAAAACAGCAGTTCGTGAGTTCAAAATCACCATCTGAGCTCCGGAACCCCACAAAATAGAAGAGAAGTCCTATTCGATTATAGCATTTACGCGACTAAACTATCAGTTTTGACCGAATAATCGATGAGACGAGAGCTCTTACTACGCTCAAACGCGGTTCCCGGAAGAAGTTTATACTTACGAATAAACATTCCCTTCGCAATCACACAGTAGTTATTAGAACCTTCGCAATGATGCTGCGCCACTATAACTTCCTAATGGCTTATGGAGTAACTGATTCCATAAACCAGTATTACAGGGGTGTCCACCCCCCTAACCTTCATAACCCAACCCCCCAAGTAAGTTGGTAACCCCTCCCGAAAACAAAAATGTGAAAAATACTCGTAAGCACCCCTTATTTTATCTAAAACTAAAAGAAGATTTATATAGGTATTGGCAAAATTCAAACCCAGTCGGAAATAGACAAAACGGACAATATTCGAGCACTATCATTGTCATTTATACATTTCAGATGGAAAAACAAACCATTTTTAAATCGATTACCAGGTTAATTATTATTTACGTTCTATCTAGTGATGTAATATATAATATTTTTGAATGCCGTCACGTTAAACACTGTTTCAATCAATTTAAACCCTCCCAAAGCGGCATCGATATGTTCACCAATATCGGGGGAAAACATCGATATTATCGATATTTTCGATATCGGTGCCTTTATCAGTTATCAGTACCTATCCTTTTTACACTCTACTAAAGTTCGCTTCTTGCTAGTATTCTAAAAATTGTGTGATACCTCATTTTAATTTGAAAGTTGTTGAAAGCTGAATAATCTCGTTAATTTTCGATAATATCGATGTCGATGTCCCACCCCTAATCTCATTATAGTTACTTGCTGACCTTAACCCAGAAATGAAGACATTCTAATCATGATATAACTAAAAGAAATGTTAAAGTATCAAAGCAGAATTATGCCATTTTCTCTTACAAACGTCATTCCGGCAAACTGCAGCAATACTCCTACGTAGGTAGAAAAATAGGTGTCGAACAAAAAAGGACATTTGCTTCATTTTATGAAATTATGCTTTCCTCATTTGTTCTAAATGGAAAAGTTATAATGTTTTTGCTTCAAATTCTATAAAAATTTATCAATGTATATTTCATTTCATTATTAGAAGTAATATAAACATTTAATTTAAATTGTTTAAAAAGAAGGACATACTAATTTTTTGATAAATAATGTAATTGTATTTAAAAACATAACTGTTATGCCAAATAAAATTAATTTAAAAAAAGACCATGACGATAGTGAGGGCTAAATGCTGAATATCAAACAAAATTACATACTCTGCATGGTTTGATGAAGAACTAAAGATTTTCGACTGAGGAGATGGAATTTCAATTGAAAAAGTGTGTGAACAAAATTTTGAAAGACGAGTTTCCAGGCTACGAAATTGCTATCTTGGAGTGGATTCGTAGAAGGAAAACCAGAGCTGAATTGGACATGCAGGTAGATGTATACTATACATCTACCAATTGTGTAACATGCTTCATGGATGAATTATTAGGATTAGGATAGCTGCAAAACGTATGGACTGTCAGTGTGCTAATTACGTCAAGTTTTAGCTTCCTTTTTGCCTGCTGAAAATAAGGAAGTATAAAGGTAGGGTTGTGCAGGGGGCTAAGGTAGGGTAGGTAAGGGTAGGAAGGTAAAATTTAGCTCAGTTCGACAAGCTCTATGGTCACACAAGATCAGCAAACACTATTAACTTAAAACTTCCTTTTCGCCTTACCACTAAAGGGCAACTTTTTTTTTTTTTTTTTTTTTTCATATAATGGTTTAAAAATGTTTAATAACCTTCCTAATGATCTTAAAATTATTGTTAGACCAAAGCAATTTAAAAGGAGCATCAAAGAATATGTGTCAACAGAATTTTTTAGAAGTATACGACCTATAAAGTTGTTATTTAAGGCTTTCCTTGACATGGGGACTTTCTACCTTTCTTTCCTTTTCAGTTTTGGTTTATCGCGACTCCGCCCCTCAGCACAAGTTCTCTAACTTATAGAGGGGCGACCGCATTATAATTCATTTACGAATGAATTCATCGTGTTTCCTCAATTTTGTATTCTTCATGTTTTTGTATCTTAATAATGCATTTTAAAAAAATTCTTCTTGGAGGTAGACAAAATATTCAACCTAGAAAATTCAACTTGAATTCCTTATTGGCTGAGGTCTTTGACAGAAACAACTTTGCCAAAATTAAACTGTATCTAATTATTGTTACTTACATTTTTGATGAAATATTCAGGGATTGTATGTACAGCCCCGAGAATATAGACCATATTTTACAAGGTAATCAAATGTTTGACTTTTTTTTGCCGACTTCCCTTAAGGGAGCGAAAAAAATGTCTGAGCAAAACTGTGTAATTAACGTTAGTTGGGCAGCTTTTGTCCAAATGTAAAGGTTGAATGCCCTGGGGTGCCCCAGTTTTCATGGTGCTACGTCTCGTTTTCTGGGGTGAGTTGATGGCAGCGCCACATTAAAGCTGAAGTGCTCGTAGCCGGGAGAACGGGGGCTGATTAGGTTCAGTGGGGATTCGCTAATTGTGACTAATCTGTTTTGTTTGAAGAATGAGGATAAGAGGAGAGCGAAATGGCTGGCAAGTGGGAGGGAGCGGTTATGTTACAGAGAAGAGAATTAGGGAGGGTGGTTTCTTGGACGATTCCCTTTTCGTTAAAAGCAAACATCCTTACCATCCGTTCCCACCTCTTTCTCCCCCGCTCCCTACCTTGAAAGAACTAAAAAAGCAAACTTCTGGAACGAGAAATCGGGGAAACGTGATAAAGAGGAGCAAAAAAAGGTGGTGAGAAAAGAGAAGGGAGAAGACAACACCCTTTGGGTGGTTAAGATCGGAGAAGGCCCTTTACACTCCGGTTAAAAGACCGCGAAAAACGCCTTCCAATCTCCTTCAAAACGGTTCGAGAACGGAGGAAACGAGGGTTGGGACACAGAAGGGCTGATGAAGATGAGAGGAAGGGAAAAGTTCTTCCCCCTTGCGAAGGGCGGAAAGGGCTAAATTTTCTGGGTGTGGCCCGAAACGGAACACGCCCCCTAGACGCGGGCGGCTGTCAGTGGGGAGCTGGGCGGTGGCTAACTCGTTTCGGAGTGAGGAAAGGAAAATCGTTTTAACCCTCATTACTTTCCCGATGCCCAGAAGGTAAAGAGGAAATTTATAGTGGGGGAGAGGGGGCTAGACCAACCCACTAGTCTACGAGCCCATTGCTGACAAATTTTACCCATAAAACATACACAATAAATATTTTTTAATAATACTATGATGGGTTTTTGACATGGATATGTCTTTTGGCTTGGGGGTCAAGGAATTTTTTGCGACACTTTTTTACTCCACACAAAATGCAACGCTCCGGTAATTTAATTATTATTAACTCGAAAAGTGAAGGCTAGGTAGAAATCAATGAGGTTCACTTTTCTAAAAAATAAACCGTTGTTTTTCTATTGATTATCACGTACGACAATGTGTGATCCGCGTTCAATTACAAGAAAGAGAACTCAGTCTTTCGTATCGGAAATTCCAGGAAAGAAAATGGTCTATCAGTTGAAGCGCCCAACTCAGTAATGTGCGTATTGTGTTCATAGACGAGTGTGGTATGGTGATAGATAGATGTGGCATGATGATGACCATGAACAAAATTTAGCCCTTCCTCAAAAGTTGTTGGTTGAAGAGTTCATATTGAAATCAGTTTCTTGAATGAAAGTAGGTCGCTCTGGTTCCTGTACGATCATCCGTTCTCTCTCCAATCGCAGGGTTGTCCGCAACACGCTCAGCGCGGATCACGCGCCTTGCGAGTGTTCTTGTATTCAATACCACATTTTTCACATTCATCTAGGGAATAAAGGCTGGAACTATATTTGTAATTTTATCTGGTTAAATTTTGGTCGTCTTATTTGTCAGTTTCATTTTCTAAGCGTACCTAGAAGGCATTGTCTTAGACCTTTTTCTGGTGGTCCGCGTAGTAGGGCAATCTAGTACAGAAATAATGAACTTCAATTAGATTACTTCTAATTAGTTTTATGGGCGTTTTTCTGGTTGTAGAATTTTGTGAGTATATTTTCTCAATTCCCATGGAGTCAATACTTGGTTCTAACGATTTCAAATCAAACGAGAACTAACCACTTCTGATACACGAACCTAATCCCAACCTTTAAGTACAGACCAGCTGAGTAGGTACATTTCTGTTTATAAAGAACTGTTCAATTTTTGAAAGAATTGTAACATTATTATTTTAATATGATTAATAGAGTATATTCCATCCTTGTGGCTGTATACAACGTGATCCCAATAAAATAAAAAATTAAAACAAAAAGGTAGGTAGATAGATAAGACGGTGAATTCAATAAAGTCTTCTTAGTTTATTTATTATAAAATTGTAAAAAAAAATGAATTGCATCAAAATACAAATTGTAATTGTATATTTACAAAACGAACACCTACCTATCCACTTGATTTACAATATCTCGCTTTATATCCATGTGATAAATTGAACGTTTCAACTTCGTGTGATAGGTACATAAAATGAGTCTAAGATAACAACTAGGCAGAAAAAAAACTAAAAACAAACACATACAAAACAATATCAAAATTACGAGATGGCACTTTTCAAACGAAAATATTTGTAACATTAGTAGGTACTGGAAATGATCGTCGTTGTTTTGTGTTGCGAAGGGAGTAAAATTGAGCACCGGGTGAGTATGAAGGCACCAGCGGACGTAGCATCTTGAGCAAAATTCATCAGACCCGTCATTAACACCATTATTTATATATTTTTTTAAATTTTAAAGCTTTTCCGAATGATATGACAAAACGGATCTTCCAAAAATGTCTCCCAACAGATTTGGGACTTGTTGATAAATATACAACTGTGTTCTTACGTAGCACCAATCAAATTTCGATAAAACATATTGCACTTTTATCGAGACAAAAATACAATCATATAAACTTTTTCTGAGTCAAATAGAAGGTATTTCGAATGAAATTCAAGGTTTTCCCAGTCGAGTTGAAGATTTAACATTTCAAAATGAAGTTTAGTTTTCTCCTCTGCAAAAAATCCTTTTTTTGGTTTTTTATTATTATTTTTTTTTCCAATATCGAGCCTTTATAATCAAAAGTACACCCACATTTTTTATAACTCTCCTTAAAGTTCGTCCATTTACATTTCAAAGAAAAAAATTGAAAACTTTGGATTCAACTAGAAAAACCATGAATTTGAGGAGGAAAACCTTGAATTTGACTCGGCACGTTACATATCCCTAATTAACCACAAGTAGAATTTTCCTAGCACCATCGTCATAACGTTTTAACAGTTGAATCAAGGTTTTCATAGGATATAACAACTCATTCCATAAATCACAGGCACAATTATGTTCTAATTATGACAATTCAGGAACAACCTCGAATTCAGAAGTGAGATCATTGAAGTTCGCGTGGAAAACACTATCTTAACCAGTATTTTAGAAACGGAACAATTCAAAAATTCGATGACAAGTATTCAACAATTTCGAGCTCGGGTAAACCAGTCAAAGTTTGGAACTAAACACATTTAGGGAATGACATCACTCAAAGATTATAACTAATATTCAACTAATAGATAAATGAAAGTTTCTTAGCTTGTTGTAAAAATAACGCCAACTGTGAATTAACGGAATTGTTAACCTATATTAGCTGTGCTCTCCTCAATTAAATTGTATCATGAAATGGCAGTGCAGTGTTTTCTAATGATTTATTCATACTACCAACCAGTTTCTTGGGAAATATAATTCCGTTAGTTTTTCATCCCGTGGAAATCGTTCTCTACTCGAGGGAAAGTCTTTACTCTACACTAATCACATTTTTTGCCCTCCATCAGTCCTAAAGCAGAGGCAAATCGGTGATAATTCCGGTGATGGTTAGGGATCAGACTTTGAAAATCAACTCTTCAGTGAGGAAATCTCGGTCATCACAAAATTGGTGAACTACGAACCGACGAACACACAAACGTGGCTGAAACGGCACATTTGAACATGTATCTCGAATAACTCCTAAAGCGTATAAGCTCAAGAAATTTCCGAACGTTCCAGGGTTGTCAAGCTCAAAAACCAAAGCGGTTGTATCCAAAAATTCAAAATTATCATCTGAAATTTGGGAGTCACATACATTTAAAAGTTAGGCTCATTTTCGGTACACACTCCCTCGGTACTTGTGTTCTTCAATCTCACCTGACCACCTCAATATTTGTCTGATTCGAGTCTTTTAAAGTTCATTTGACTCAGGAGTATATGCATTGCAACGTTCGCCCTAAACAACTTTCAGCGCAGGCCTTTTCCAATTGATTTATAGCGTAACACATAAACGTTGCGTCATTTCACACGGAAAACTCGAAAGAACGCCGTTTCATATAATAATTTGATGGAAAGGGCTAAAAATTAGCTCAATATGAACCATAGAATGAAGTTATCACAGTTATCAGTCAATCAGCCCTGAATGGTTTGGATCAGACCTATAGCGATAAAGCGATTTCGAAAGGCAGAACTCTAAATAGGGAAGGGAGAAAATTCACCGAAAATTAACCCGATGTTCAAATGTCTGTAACTACTCTCTTTTGAAAGAGAATTTAGGGTTATGGGGTCCAATCGATTTGTTTTTTAAGCCCCACAACTCCGGAACGTATGAAATTCATTTTTCACATCATTTCATAATTGAAATCTAGGTTTAACGTGTTTTTGTTTTTTTCCATTTTTGAATTCTCGCATATAGACGTTTCTATTAATATGGGAATAGTTGTGTCCACGCCAAAATTGTCGATGCTATAATTTCGTACCGCCGACTCATTATGTTAAAAAATGAATTTCGAGACGCGATGAATTTTTCACAAAATTCAAAACCAGTTTCCTGAGCAGAAATGTCCATCGTTCGTTCTACGAACTTTCTTATATGCGATTCTTAATTTCACACATGAGAAAGGTTATCGCAATCAGATCAATAAAGTCCATAGAATGCACAATTGATTTGTCTACAATAGATTTTTCACGATTGTACTATTCAAGGAGAATAACTAACCCACAGCTGAATAGGTTTGATTAAATCGGCCTCATAGCACAACCTACAAAGTTGCACCTAAAGGGAAATTTACCCATAACAGTACGGACAAGAGTTCGAATACAGTCAAAGGTATCAATGTTTTTGGGCCTTAATAATTGATCTAAAGATCTGATTTTCCTCAAATTTTTTCATCAATATATCTTGCTTTTTATCCTCGTGAAGGTTTTATGAGTTGCATACTTTAATAACCAACAAATTTAAAATGCATAATGACAGCCATAACTTCGAATTGAATGGGACAATCTCAAAGGAATTTCCAAGGATTTGTGCAGATTCGAAAAAAATCAATGGACACTCGGGGACTTTGTGATCAAACGATTGTTTTGTTAGCCTTCAACGAGCAGATTCCGGTATATTTTGCTAGTAAGCCGAATTTTCTAAGAGAAAATCATTTTGATTCGGTAAATTATACACACAGCGCATGCGCGAACATGAAATCGTCAACAGTCCGAAAATCACGGACGAGTGGTAATATTTAATAATAATGCAAAATTCAAAGGGTTTTAAATGGACAGGCACTGAAATATGGTCATCAAAGCAAAGAACATTAATTTTTTAAACCCCACTTCCAAAATACCAAAATTCAAATTTTACAACATTCCGAAGTCAATCTGAAACTTACAAAAACAGTATCCAGTAAATTCAAGTACAAGTTTCATTATGATTAGATCATTGAACTAATTCCATATTATGAACTTTTAAAATATTTCGTCTATAACCCTAAAAAACACAGTTTTTCCAGAACTATTCTGCTATAAAAATCAATTTTGGAGATTCAACGCCGTTTAGTGATGGTGTTAGTGGTTTTTTGAAAGTATTAAATAGCACCTGGATTTAATATTTACGCTATGCGAAAGACAATAAATATATTGTAGTGTAACTTGTATTTTTATCGTTTCAAAGAAAGATTATTAAGCTATTTTACCGTTTGTTTTTAGTAATTTCGCTACCGAAATCATAGAAATTTGTGCAGGTTGTCATGAGAATCTTAATTTGTCTGGAAATAACAAGTTGTTTGTTTTGTTTTTAACCTTGATTTGGGGTTTATAAAGCAATGGATTGTTCATACGATATTTTGTTAATTGTTTGTTTATATTATTGGCTGATATAAGTAGCAAGACGGATGATGATTAATAGTAGTAGAAACACCAAATGTTAAGTTTGACAGTTTAACGAAACAAAAAAAAGTGGATTTATCCACTTAGCAATGGAAAATACCATCATTGCACAATCCAATTATTCCACAATTGTCCCTTTTTGTAGAAAGTTTCCATGTAAAAAGTGTAATCATTAATTCAATGTAACGTGATAATGAGTAAGTCTTCAGTAAGTTGAACATTTTCTTGAGATTTGACAAAAAAAACTAATCTCCATTCGGATGAAACTGTGTAGGTACTGAGCGTACTTAATAAGTAGATGGAAATCTGTGGATGGAAGAAGCATAAAACATTACTGCTCCATATTGCACACAGGCACGTTTTCAGTTGACGCCACAATCAGTGCTGCTGGGCTTGTTTGATAGATGCGAATTGTGCGACGATTTCCGCCATTGAGCTTTGGCGGGACTCCATTTGGGCCATTAGGTTCTTCAGTTGGTCCAGATCTTTCTGTTGTTGAGCCACAAGCTCGGTCAGCGCAGTCTCAAGACTCTCTCGCTGGAACAAAGTAAAGGTGGATAAATAATCAATCCAGAGATGGGCGTTAATCATGATTACTTTTGAAGTTACAAAAGTATTCGTGATACTACCCCTTACAACAATAAATTCAGAACTTTATTTCAAGCTCAAAATTGGACATTTAGCCAATATCATTTCCTTAATCTATTTATTTAATACAAAGTTAATCCATCTCTCTCCTTTACCAAGCACCTGAAAGCAAAGGCTACAGCGGCTAAGATGGCGCTATGTTTGGACTGCCGCTGTAATGTCCCCACTGGTACCTCTTAGTAGTAAGTTGCACATATTAAATTCCATATCTCGGTCCATCCTATGCTATGCATCGGAGGTTTGGGCATACTCACAGTTCGAGGAGGTAGAGAAGGTTTTGAAATTCTTTATAAAAAAAACTTTTATATCTTCCACAGTTTACCCTGGATTACAAGGTTATGTTAGAAACCAATTTAGCACCCATCTTCTGCCATACGCTGCGTCTTCATTTCGGTGCAAAAGATGAATTTGAATAGGCTTCCAAAAAGAGTATTGCAGGAGGTTGTCTCGGCCCGAGTTTTTTGGTATGCGGATTGGTACAACCTTTTCTATAAATACGTTGGTGAGAGTTTGTGGGTTGATTTGGAAGCGAGCGATTTGAGTGATGCCCTGAGCTGTCTAGTAATGAGGGTGGCTGAGCATGAGCCTAATTTTAATTTGAATCGGGTCAACAATACTGAGAGATTTGACCTATATCGAAATCTCCAAAGATCAGTAGTTTGTGCAGATATGACAGGACGGGGAGGCTCTGATATGGATTTGAGCATTATACGCTGGGTTTTTAAGCTTAGAGGGGAACTCCTTACCCTGAATGGTGCTCCTATGAGCAGCAAGAGGAGATCATTCTGCTCCATGTGTAATTTGCGGGAAAGGGAGGATTTGTATCATTTTTTTGGGCATTTGCCCGATACTAGGTGAATACAGGAGAAAAGTTTTCTCCAAATCCTGTCTTACCCGAAAAGAGATTCTCAATATCCTGAATAGTAGCGGAGAGTGGGATAAGGTGGACAAATACTGTAAATTAGGTTGGAGTTATCGGAAATTTCTGATTTCAGAGTTTAATTTTGATTAAAGCTAACTTTGTCCTATATAATTATTTACCTGATACGTTTTACATTTTTGTTTGAAACTTGAACTTTAATTCCATTTATTTTTAATTACTCCCTAATATAATTTTATCAACGAATCCTGAGCAGACGTGCTACATTGCTCTATAAGCTATAGTTCATAAGAAGTGTATTTTATTTGTTTTCATTTTTGTACAATAAAGCTTTCTTCTTCTTCTTATTTAATACAAAGTAGCAAATACCAAGTGATTTTATGACTATAACAAACAGTACAAGCATAATCCACAATAAGGAACCTTTGGAATAGGGGAACTTACTGTAGCATGCCTCAGTTGGAGGTTGAAGAGGGCTGCTTCCCTTTCGATTTTGGACGGCTTCACGTCCAGGCTATCAGATGTCATTGGACGTTTCATCGGTTTCCTTTCACAAAGGTCTTCTTTGAAATCCTTCTCCATGCGATCTTTATCCCTTTTTGGGCAGCTGCAAATCTTGACAGGTAGGATTTTCCTACCGTATACTTGACAACTGAAAAAATAGGATCGACATTTGAATGACCAACCACACAGGAAGTAGCAAAACGAAAAGAGGCTAAGTCCACTAACCACCCTTCTGCTTTGAAAGTATTGCATAACAAGGGTTTCACCTTGATTTGCTTGAAACCTCTGACACGCATACTTTACTTCTCAGACCTTCAAAGGTTGGTAGAATATCTTTAAAAAGTGTTGACTGGATATCTTAAAATCCACAGGTCAGGCCATAAAACGTCTCATTGAAGCTCCAACGTCTACAAAATTAGTTACAATCACCAATTCAGTCGTGAGCCACTCATTCCTACCACCTGACAGGATTTGAATGGATAACAGCCTAATTAGTAGGTAGTAGTTTACTTCAAGTCCAGTTTCAAAACTTGTTCTATGATTGAAGACCGTGGCCGAAAAACAGCACATGTTACATTTTGACACGGAAAAAACAATTGATAAACCTTTCGAACCCCCTAAGGCTACCACCTCACGTTTCAAAGTGTGTAGATTACGAATGTGCCATGTCCCTCCAGGCCTTTTCTGAATTGATTGTAAAAATCACCAATTTCCGCACAGAGGCTTCATTTGGCGTCTAGTTGGTACATCTCGCCAGCCCGACCCCATCATACTATGGGAAATACAAAAAAATGTAGCAAAATGAGTTTGCCCAACTCTGTAATCACTTTTGCTTAATTCACTGGTATTCATGCTCTTCATTTTCGTTCCGTGTTCTTAAATCCCTGCTGAGATGATTTTCTTGCAGGTTATCCTGAATGAATATGAAAAATTGCAGTTTTTTCACCTAGTAATTTGCCAACGTACTTATTGTAATTGATTACTGCCAACTCTGTTAAATACCATCACCAACATGAAACTAAAGATAAAATTAATAGCATATCTAAGTAAGTACCTATCATCTTCAAGAGTGAAGACTACCTGGACCGCTCGCCTTTGCATCCCCGTGGGACAACTTGTCTTGCACGTGAAAAAATAATGGACGGCTTTTATAAAGTCGGATCCAGGCTGAGGAGTCAGGGGAACGTCCACGACGACGCTGTGCCGGTCGCTGTTGGGATCAAACTGGTAGTGTGCCCCTTCTGTCTGACATCGGAGGACGTGCCCTGCAAGATTGAACTGCTCACACTCGCAAAACCTAGGAGTTCTGTGAGCTGCAAAAGAATAGTAAAACATCATAGTAGATCTCAATGGGAAGCCAACCTCTAAAATTTTAAGTGACCACTCCATAAGAGCATGTTCTTAGCAAACTTCCCAGCACACTGTGGACCATCACGGATCTTATTAACTAAACTTGTTAAGTCTGTGAGCAACTTATTTTTCTTTCTCTTATTTGTCCAAATGTGCCAATCTGGAAAACAGCAGAAATGCAGCAATCAACATTCTGCTTTTGTGGGTTCCTTTCAGTTTTTCCAAATGTCCTAATATGAACAATTACAGAAAGGGATCTCTTCACAATTTTCTAATCCAGCAAGAAAATTACTTATTTGTTCAATTTTGAGTTTATCGCTAAACTTAAGGTAAACAAATTTGGTGTGATGAAAAAAACCATATCGACAAAGCAATTGAACGTTTTAAGAACCCTCTTTAACTTTGAATGCTGTACTCTAGAAATCAGTTTCATGAGGATGGGATTTCTTTTTGCAGAATGCCGTACAACTTAACCTAGCTACAACTTGACAGTGGAATCGTGCAACGAAATATATTGTCAGTAAGTACCCACCGATCTGTGATCTGTCGTCGTCAATCCAGTGGAGTGGACATCTGTTGACGGGTTGACTCACAAAATCGTTGTTTTGGTAAACGAGGAGCGCTCTGATGAAAAACCGATCACTCTCCAGAGGCGTCTTTGTTTTGAACTGAATCATCAAAACGTTGTTCATTTTGATGAATACTTGTTTCAGAGAGTCAGAGTACTACAACATCAAGATAACAAGAGTTTAGTTTTATGAAACTTAAACAAATATGAAATCATAAACATGGAGTCCTTGTAATTGTCCTTAAACTGAGACAGTGTAGGCTCGATCCAATACTATGTATTAGGAATTTAAACAACTAACAAACATCCCACTTTAATAAAAACGTTTATTATCATAGTATGTAGACTATAGACATTAATTTGACAGATCCTATTATTACTATAGGCGAAAATTCGAAATACGAAACGCAGGAAAAAAGTAATGGCTATTTTCTGTACTAATTAAACTAAAAAGCTGAAATTAGAATGATAGCATGATGATTTGATATAAATCGAGGGCTGGGTGGAGTGGATCGTTAGGTTGAATTGGAAGTACTAAAAACAAAATCAAAACAAACAACAACGAATTGTCTCTTTCATTTTCATTGGTGGGAATTTATACTTGAAGCAGATATTGCTGAATTTGACATACAATATACTTCTAAACGTGCAAATAGAAATACATATTTTTTATCACTACATGTGTATCAATTTTAGTCATGCTATAATTTGTACAGATTCTGACAGCGTAATAAGAGCTATTTCCAGTGACAGGCTTGAAAAGTTCAGTAATAATGTCATTGCTGAGATTGTCGAACTAGTAAAGCTTTGTGGAGAGCAAAATACTGGCGTTCATTTTGTGTGGGTTCGGGCGCATAACGGTTTGTCGTACAATGAGAGAGCCGACAGGGTCACAAAAACTGCTGCTGTGACAGGGGATGCTGTGGAGTGCCTTCTGCCTAAGGAGGATTTCTACAATATGTTTAAGAAAAATGTGAGAGTAGAATGGCAACGCAGATATTCAGCGGGAGACAAAGGTCGATTTTTCAAGGATATTCACCCAGATCTGAAGAGCGGTCCATGGTATAGGCATAGTTGCAACAAAAAATTCGTTCGTATTATTTGTAGATTGAGGAGTGACCATGCCCTGTGTCCGGGTTATCTAGCCTGGGTGACTCGGAGCAACGGAGACCATATGACGGACGATTCATGTCCACATTGCGGGGAGGAAGGGAGTGTGGATCACATTATAATGCAATGCGAAAGATATACCGCATCGAGAGACCGGTTATTCGAGAAGTTGTAATGGAAGCACCTTTTAGCTATAAATGCATCTTACAAGGCACAGATATTCTCATTTTCAAGTTGTTGTTCGAATTTATAGAGGAAAATTGTATTAAAATATAAGTTAGATTTAAGATGATGTAATTTTTTTTTCCATTGTTATCAGAGGATTGCGTGTTATGTTCAATGTGATAGAATAATGACTAAGAAAGTGTATATGTAAATATGGCTGTATGTACTTTAAACCATGCCAATAAAGAAAAAAAACTTAGTTATTGTAGCTACACATTTGTTGCTTTTTTAATAGATGCAAATGAGAATTGATATAATATACGATGAAAGTTGTAGGTATGTATGTATTAAGGGGAGGAAATAAATTAATTCTATTTCATTTTCAATTAATTAAAAAAAAAAAAAAAAGACAGTACATACCGACCATGAATGGGAAGAACCAGTTGCATTCAGGGCTTCCTCGCTGATGGTAAACCCAAACTCACCCTCGAAGTCTTCCAAGCAGGGATGAGTGCCAGTAGGAAGTGAAGAAGGCGGCATCGTGGAGTTGGGAAGTTCAGAAGGGGAATGCTGAAGCGCGAGCGTGCCATTGTTCACGTAGTGGTTCTTGGAACGGGAAAAAAACGTTAAATTAGCGCCCAAGAACACGTATCTTTTAATTTTGTAGGTGTAATAACTTGATATTTCGTAAATATATACCAACATTTCTCCTTTACTTAAAATTATCCTCATAAATTAATTGTATACTAGTTGTATTATCACCATATTATCGCCGGTAGAACTTATTACTACCGTAACCATTTGATCAATTTACTTAACTAAACGTTATCCATTGCGGGAGTCTCGACTACCTCTTTAGTGCATTGGCGGTGAAACTTGTTTTCTATGTCCTCAAAAGAGGATGGCACTATAGAACAGGGGCCTCCAAACTACGGCCCGCCAACGGACGGATTTTTTCAATGAAAACTTAAAAAACTACTCCGAATGGTTCAAAAATGCAGATCTTCTTCCTTTTTACAGGTAAATAAATATTATTTAATATTTGCGATTAAGTAACGTGTGTACAAAACCAATATAATAAAAACAAATATATTTTTAGGAGGCCCTCGGTTAATAGCATGTTTTTAACTGAAATAGTATATTTCGATTTTCTTTACTGAGAGTGTATATAATGAAAGGCCCTGAAAAATAAAAATTCCTATATAGGTTTTGGAAAAGAAAGCTTGTGCTTTTCAAATACCCTTGCTCTCTCTTAATTCGATTTTTTATGCTGATTACTGTTTTGAGGGTTAGTTTTTAAAGATATTTTTGGAATACGTATAACTTACACACTATACCATTCCATCACCTCACATGGTAGCAGAGCGGGGTTACGACCACTGGCCTTTTAATTTAGACAGTCCTGAAGCCTGATTCCCTTGCATTGTCCCGCAGGCTGAATGCCTTTATCAAGTCCTCTTACTTAACTATTATATCTCCCCATATTTGCGAGCCATTTTTCCAATCAGCCCCCCCCCCCTTCCCCTCGGTTTTCTCAGTTGGAAAAATAGATCGGAGTCAATGATAAAACCAAAACCAATGATTCTCATTGAATACTCTTAAGCAAAGCGCGTCCACATACCACTGACCTGGCGTCAATTTTTGGCAGTCAAAAGCTCTCCTGAGCGTCAATTTGTTGTTCACATCAACACTATCATGTCGTTCACAAAAAATCAGTTCATATGAACAATCGTATACTACTGATAACAATTATTCGAGGCGCAACTGAACGAATAATTGATTTTGGTCCACGACAAATTGAGGCTAAAGTTTGGGAAAATGCTCCTTATAGAGTTTTGTTCTGGTTTTGAATAGGTTAGGTCCACTTTGAGTGTGGTAGGTAATATTTGCACACTGTACTGCAACAATTGATTATAAAAGTACATATACGGTACACCGTAACATTAGTATTGATCTCTGACGACATAAAGCTATTTTATACCATTCATCTGTACAAAAAGGCTGATACATAATAAGAAAACAACAGAGAATATAAATTCCCCAGTTTTTCTTCTTTCTTTTAGTGGAGTCATAATATCAACTCACATCAAAAGCAGTATGTTGTTCACAGTACTGAGGAACGTACGTCTTGTGCCAGATGTGTAGTAGTACTTTTCTGACTTGATAAGGACTTTTCCCACTAAGATTTAGTCTGTTTCCGTTATATGTTGAAATGTTTTATTAAGGTTTAGATTCTAGTGAATTAATGTACGCCAAAATTAAAGCAGGACAATTACCTACTTTTCATTAGGTTCTAGTAAAAATTGAATACAATAGATGGAGGAAATTTAGAATAACGTTACGTTTTCGAAAGGTTGTTATGAATTGGACAACTTGAGAATGGATAGGAAGCCTGAGGCATTTTGTTGAGAAGGTACCCGTCAGTTTCGCATTTGGTTTATTCTTCAGTTTCTTTGTCATTCGAACTTCTTTCAACTCACCACTACTATGTTGGCCGCAGCTTCAGACCCCAATGTCCCGAACTGATCTTCACTGAAAAACGACAAAAAACGTTGTAAAATCATAACTAAAAATAATAATAATAATGAAAAACAGAACCACAATCAACATTGAGTGACCCTTTGACATTACACAGCTACAATGACTTACCGTGTGACAGTTCAAAAATCGAAAAAGTTAATAGCTTAGTTTATTTAGGAGTGACGTTTGATTCTCAGATGAAATGGACCCAACAAATTCAAAATTTGCGTCAAAAGCTAAGGAAATGTGCTTATAACCTCTATAGAATAAAATTTCTATCATAAGAGCTAAACATCAATATTTATCAGGCGCTGTTTGAGTCAATCTTACAGTATGCGATTGTAACATGGGGAAGCACTTTCAAGTAAGTACCTAATTGACAAAATTTTTAAGATCCAAAAAATGACACTCCTTATTATTATTATCCTATACATCGATGAAAGTGCACATCGATAAATTTTCAAATCAGCCTGGTAACAGGTAGGGGTCACCTATTCTCTACTTCAGCCAATATATCAAATATCCAATAGATTTCTCATTCATTTGGTACAGGGAGATCGCAGTTTTAAAGGGTATTGCCAAAAACGATGGGCAAGGGCATGACTTTCCATAAGAAGGGGAAGGAAGCGCAGGGCTTCTTGTCAAAATGGAGTGAAGGAAGGCCTCAGAATTTCTCGGTTCATTTTCGAGTCGGGCAGCGGCAATTTCAGGTGAACTACATCCATTCCACAGAATAAGGAAGATATAAAGCAGGTCGAGGCACTAGCAAGTTAAAATAATTTAGACTGACTCAGATCAAGTGTATGTTTTCCAGACTGCATCAGCACTGTAAGTTGGTATTCATGGGTATCAATAAGAAAAAATTGAAGGATATAATTACTTGAGGAATCTGTCGAGCCCGGAACCGACCGCCTGAAGTAGTTCGGTGGTATTTAGATGATTCAGTTCAGCCGGAAATCCGGATTCGTCGATGAAAACCTCTTCTTCGAACCCTGAATTATCCATTGAGCATCGAATTCTCGCTAAAAACAAAACCAAAAGTACGTACAGACATATGAAAGCTTTCGGCACAGCATCCAATAACAAATAAACACTCGAAGGCAGCGTCAGACCTTCGGAAGCATCTTGAAGAATGACAATTTGTTCCACCTTATTTTTAATTAATCAGCAGACTCACCTGAAACACTTGTAGTAAGAAGAGAAATTGGTCGTTCCACTGAAAATAGAAGCCGATTCGAGGAAAAATAAACTAAATTCGACGAAAATGAAAACAATACTGGGTACACTGACTTAACTTCTAGGTTGGAGCGCGTCAGCCCATCAACAGGTCGTATTATTCTTTTTCTTTTTCTTGAAAGGCCGTTTGCCGCGATCTTCTGTACAAGTATTCCTTCTTTCTGTGGCTTAAAACATTATACACACATACTTCGTTCCTTTAAAATGGAATTATTTGAACAAATATTTCTTTCAAAGCTCAGTATTTTAAAAACGTGTACTTCCTAGGGGTCCAACGTATCTTCATGGTCTAATTGAGAACTATACAATGCAGTTCATACATTTACTGAAATCTACAATAAAGCGATTTCTTTTTCAACTAAATGAATTATACCCGCAGATCGTACCACCCTTTGTACACAATTGATCTACAGTATTATGCATTTTTCTATGAATTGTCATGTGGTTGTGAAAATCGAAGTTGTAAAACCGCAAAGAGAAGGAGAATGATGTTTCGTATAGTTAACAACAACCACCACCACAATCAACGAAATCGTGGCAGTACCATCCATAGGATAACTATACCAACATTCAATTTCAATTTTGAGTTGTCGTATCAAATGTTTTAGACTTACAGCTTGAGAATTTAATGATAAAGTAACATCCAGTCATGTATTACAAGCATTACATGTATACAGTGCAATAGCTTTTACCTAAGTTGTGAAATTGTTGTCCTTGCGCATTTGCGGCCAGTAACAGCTTGCTAGAACTTCAACTCATTTGCAGACATGAGCAACAGTAATGCACCTGTGAGTGGGATGTACAAACTCCTACGAAATTTACGTTGTTTTTCAAAGTACTTATGTTGTTAACTAACGTCTAATGAGTGAATCAGCTTGCTAGGTGTACCTGAAATGTTCACCTATGATTGTGGGTTAAGTTCTCGGGTGGAGAGGGTTTTACCTACCTATGCAAGATTTGTACGCGCTGTATAGTGCAATATATACAATGTACAATGATATTACTTTCTAGTACTTAGCTCAATACTTCAAAGATAAGGTCGTTGGAAGTTTGATGATCGTAATTTCAAGGAGAAAGTGGTACCTCCACTACTTTAGTGAACAGGCGAAGAAAAATCTTGGAATATTCACGTACATCTTACATTTAGGACAAATCTTACTGATTTTTCCCCTCGTTAGTAGGGTTTTACCTACCTATGCACAATTTGTACGTACGCGTTTAGGACAAACCTTTCTGATCTTTCATTATGATAGATTTTGATGTCAGCTGTTGAATTTATTAGTTCGTAGATATACTGATGTATTCCATCTCGAGTTTCAGACCCCTGCACCATCAATTCAAGAATACTCTATACGAGTACCGAAGTAAGTTCAGCCACTCTGTATGTGCTATGAAGACTGTAGATTCAAAAGATAGTTTTGGTAGATTGATAGTTTTTGCCTTCTATGGACTGAAGATAGAACGTTATCTATTTCCGTTAAGGAAATAGAAGTACAAGTTTAGAACTACAACACGCTGTGGGTTCAGTTCGATGCCAAAGCCTAGTTCAAGTTCAAGATATTGGCAAACCATAACCGACAACTCTTAGTGTCATTTCTCCATAAACCAACAACTTACAAGTAGAAATGTGCTAATCCCTGCAGATGTTTTCCAAAGTCTACAAACCCTCTTTATTCAGAATAATCACTTTCCTCTGCGCCACTTTTTCGTAATTGTTGCTAGATATTTAGGTTTATTTGGAATGGTCGATTGGCTGTTCACTTGATTAATCGCATTGAACCACATAGTAGACGTTGAAAACCTTAAACTAGTTGGTTATTTGTGTGTTTTTCTTTTGTTTATCTCTCTTTTTCGATATCAGGAATGTGAGGAAAAAGTTTCAAGTAATGAGATTCAATTCTGCGAGCAACACAGACTTCACAAAATGGACTCAAGTGAAAATGGAGAGGGAAAACAATGCGAAGGAATATCAGAGGATGGACGAAGAGCAACCCAAGTGAGCGATTCCCTCTTTATACTTATCTGCATGACTTAATATCTAAACTATCTTAATCGAAATTGGATTTCCGCTGTCTTTATTGTAAATTCTGTTTGCATGATCAATGTTTCTATGGGGGAACATGTTACATTGTTGAGAGAACTGTTTGAAAACATGAACTGAGGATTGAGAATGCCTTTACATACGTGATGGTCCAGAATTAAACGTACCTACTTCAGAGGTCGATTCTGCAACTAATTTGCTACTGTTTAGCTGTGACGTTTTCCCCAAAATCCCCTTACAATCAGAGCGCGTGCGCAGAACCTCCATACGAAAAAAGTCTTCATTTCGTGATGTTTTCAACATTTTCTTTGAGTTGAGTATTAAGAGACTATTGCTCAAGCACAGCCTCGACGTGTTAAAAATGGTTTTTGAAGAAAATCAATGAAATTTGATGTTATGTTTTCAAAAATGGAGTAATTTTGTCCTGCAATCGCCAGTGTCTTGGGAAAATCGTTTTGTTTTTTAGAAGACTTGATAACTATTGTAAAACCTGGGAAAATTCAACAGCTGAAGCTTCTTCGGAAAAAGGAGCATCATCTTTTTCCACGTTTAAGCAACTTTTCTGGTCATCACACTTGAAACTTTACCGTCGTTATCATTTTAAAATAATGAAAGCAGTAGAAATTAATAGACTTTAATCAGCGAAATTTCCTACCTACGATAGAATGAATTAAATGAGAAATTGTAATTACTCGTGACAACTATGGACCGCGCTGAACATATGTGATAATAACTACTAGACTATTACATCCTCCCCCTCTAGATTCATTGCAATGACATGAAGTTGTAGAGAGTTGCAGACAGACTCCCTCTGATTCAAACTATGCATTTCATTTGTTCTTGATCTCCTCCAATGGTTTCTTCCGTTAGTATAGGAGGCTGTGCAAGTTATTTTTTGGCCATATACAGAATGATAATGTAGAATTCAAAAACAAAGAGTTGTGTAAAATCCCCTTTGTAGAAATTCAATTATGTAATATACAGTGGAATCCGCTTAATGGCACCAAGCTTAAAGGTTTCGGTCAGCTATTGTGCCCAAAATGGCTTGGAACGGTCCGGCTGTATACCAATACGTGCAGAATAGGTGGGTTATTGTAAACACCAAGTCGGTTATTGTGTTCATTGGAGGCCAACTAGTTCATATCAACACAGATCAAAAGAGCTGATTTCTCAGTTAGATAATCTCTTCACTATGTAAGTACAAATGATTAGTAAACAAAATAGTCCCCCATCAAAAGAAAAAGCTAAGGGCGTTAAGACTAGTAAAGAGTTTGTCACCATTCTTTGTTGTGTCAGTATGATCGAACAAAAAAAGAAATCGCTAGTCATTGGTAAAAGTGAACAGCCCAGATGTTTTTAAGGGGTGAAAACATTGTCAGTTGATTTCCAGCATTGGCAGCAAAGGTTTTTAATGATTGGCTGCGCAAATGTGACACATCACTGACCCGCAACATTTTGCTGCTGGTACACACAAGCACATCAAAATCGTTTTTCTCCCTGCGAACACAATATCGTTTATCCAACCTTGTGACCAGGGTATTATTTATACAAAGCTCCGTTTCGTTAGTAGGTATACTTGATATCGTTCGCTTTTTTCTCCCGCCCCTTTCCCTGGCTTTGTATATTGGTTCCAGTCGGTTATTGTGATCAAAAAGGTTTGGTCCCAAAGTGGTGCCATTAAGCGGATTCCATGTACATATATACAGAGAAGTAAAAAGAAGTCCAGAAATGTCAAGGTACTGATTTGTAATAGTGAAGAGTTTATTTGTGGGACAGAAAGAAACAACAATTATGTCAGATGTAAAATTATATTTTAGGTTTGGAGCTGGTAGTGAATATGGTCGCGAAGCAAGGGAAGAGGCTAGGAGGAAGAAATTCGGAATCATCACGAAGAAGTACAAACCAGAAGATCAGCCTTGGATCCTGAAAGTGAATGGAAAAGCCGGCAGAAAGTAAGAATTCGTATTAACTGTGAATTGTGGCAGAAAAAGTTTTAATTCCGGTTCTGTCATTCAACAAGCGTTTAAAAATTTGCTCTAGTTTTCCTAGAGGTTTAGATTTACATGTGACTGTCCACAGGTAGCTTCAGGATTTTAAAATCGGGTTTATTTTCATTCCTGAGAGACTAGAAGCTTCTAAACACGATGCCTTTTTCAGATTTTGACATCTTAATCCGTTTGAACCTATGAATTGCCAAAAAGCTGTTTTTGAGAAAAATTCATTCAAACTGTTGGAAATAACGATTGTTTTTATGCTGACTCTTGATGAATGGGGTGGATGAGCCCAACTGGACCACATTACGTTCTTCCATTCGCTTTCCCTAACGCTAAAGAGAATGTCAGCGCAAATGTGAATGTGCTTGGGCATAGTGAAAATCGCCTAGTATGTGAGGAACGAATCAACTGATAAAATTGTGAGTTGCATATTATCATACTGTTTTCCACCTTTTCCCCATGAATCCTCATTGAAGAGCAGACGAGTTTCAAATCCATTCGCCAAACAGAGCCTCAGGCTGGGTGAGAGGATGGTGGAGTCGTGAGTTTGGTGAGGGGGTAGGGGTTTGCTGTCCTGGTGCAACAATCTGGCTTTGCAGGCAATGGGCGGAGCTTGGACGTGAAACACAGAGTTTCACGTTGTTTGATTCGATTTGGCTCCAAAAAGTGAACCAATGGGAGCACCCAAAATAAAGCACGCGAAATTTCTGAATGTACACATAGTTTCCACTCACCCGCTAAGAATGCCAGAGTGTGCTAGAATCACCAAAACTCTTATCCTATTATCAGTTGATCGTCCACAACCCTTGACTGAACTAGCCATGACTGAACTGCATTAGCTGTAAATATGCGATGAATAAAGAGCGTTTAAGTGCTATAAAACGTGAGTTCGCTAAATTTTCGGTGGAGCAAAGAGTGATTATTCGTGATTCGGGGGCCCAATGCCACTATTGACAGGACTGTAACAAACCTCAAAGGCAAGCAGAAATCGTTCAACGATTTACAACTTCAACCCTCATTACTGCGAAAAGGTTGATTTTCTCTGTGGGTGTGAGGTAATAAATAACCTTTCCTGCTTCCTTTGTATTTTTTCTGCAATAATAGGAATGAAGCTTGGGTCAAAGATGGGATTGGGCTTTCATCCCCACGATGATTCTTGCTGGGCAGATGTGAATTTTAATTGTTGCAAAACACGGTTTTCTGAAGCTCGACAATCTTTTTTTTTCTTTGTTTTAAAGGTATTTACGAAGTTAGTGGAGTTCTTTAAAACGTAGGAATGAGTCGTTCGTTTCGCGATTTGAAGCTGGGAAATCGGACAAGATTGATCTTTGAAAATTGTTAGTTGAATTTGACTGAGAAAAGCATATTTTTGTCTCACGTTCCCTTTGTGGTTGTGCCGTACGGTCTCCGTGCACCCCTGGGTTTTCAGGGCCGCCACTGACAATAGTGCTGTGTGTTTCGTCCCCGAATCGAAGAACTTGATGTCCACCCGAATCTTACATCAACGAGAAGTCCCTTCTGAAGTTCCCACATGTATCCCAACCTCCAGGGAACTTGTAAACCTTTCTGTTTATTTCTGGTTGATTTTGTGTGTTTCAGATCAATTATGGTTATATGTCACCTCTTGTCATTTGTTATTCGTCTTTCAGGTTCAAAGGGATCCGTGAGGGTGGTGTTGCTGAGAATGCTTCGTACTACGTATTCACACACGCAGCCGATGGTGGCATTGAAGCTTACCCACTTTGCGAGTGGTACAACTTCCAGCCGATTCAACGGTATAAAGCATTATCTGCTGAAGAAGCCGAACAAGAATTCGGAAGGTACAGTTTTACTAAAATTGTCACAAAAAATTAATATTACAATAATATCATTGGTAGACATTGTTGACTTTTTGTTCACAACAACTAAAGGTAAATTGCAATTCAAATTAGTCGACGTTTCACAGATATCGTGAACATATATTTTTAATTTTTTTCTCATTTTCTTCTTCTTTCTTCTTCATAGATATCGTGATCTGTTGTCAGGCTTAGTAACACTTGAAAAAAGCCCCTAGAGCGATCCAATTACTTCGCGTAACATCAGGTTTGAGTGTCTCACTGATTGGTTTTTTGATCTTGTGTGAAACCCAGATTTTCGCAAGCCTCTGAAAAACTTGAACAACAATTCTTGCTCTCACAATATTATTTTTACTAACTTCAGAGCAAATCACGATAATTCTCCATCATGCACTGTTCATGAACTGGAGGGTCTCTGAATAATTCGAATTTAGAAATTAAAAAATAGAAAGAGGTTAAATGAAATTTAAACAGTTATTGCAGATGATTTGAATGATCGAGCTTGAATATTGCACCAGAGATACGTTATTTTTCTGAAAAAAAAAGAGTCTTTTACCTTGACTGCAGTGAACGTATACCTTGGGGCGCCCCATGAGATGATGTAGATGATTGTAGTGTGGCTGTGGAAGTTTATCCTCACTTGACACTTAACAATTAAGCTGTGGCTAACTAAAAAGATTGGAAAAAATGAAATGTTCTGGTCGAAATGGGTGCTTCCTTTACGTCTGTTCGCAAAGGTAGTGTTAGCTAGGTGTTCAGCAGGTAACAGGGATCCTGATGAACAGGATTCTGAACAGAATCACCTAACTTATAAATGATTAGGAGATACAGTAGTCCACTACATTGACCTTGAGTGTGTGAGGAATTGAAAGGCTTCAAGAAATCAAATTAAATTTGATTTTTTTGTCATCATGCTTGCTCATTTTTCCTAATGCTGGGTTAAAACGTTGACATTATGTTTTGCTCATTTCGTTAGCCTTAATTAAACTTAATAGGTTATCCACCAGGAAGCGGGGTGTTGTTTCATGAAGGCTGGAAATTGTTTATATTCATTCATTCATTTTTTTCCCGACGTTTCAGAGTAGTAAAACACTCCATCGTCAGGGAACAGTTTCTTTTGGACATTCATCCACGTCAATATTATTATTAGCAGCTCACTGTAGTCGCATTAGTCAAAAACGAATCCTTTTTATTTATCCAGCATTTCATGACCCTGCCTGATTTACTACAGTGATCAACAATACACATTATTAAAACAACATTTGACAAGAACTCTGTACCTATATCAACAATAACAATAATACTTAAACATTTAAACTTTTTCACTAGAATTTAATGATCATGATTATTATTAAAGTACCTGAAAATTAAAATGAACCTGAAATAAATTAAATTTCCTTCTTGATAGTGATAATTAAATTCTAGTCAAAAAGTTTAAATGTTCAAGTATTATTGTTATTGTTGATATAGCTACAGAGTTTTTATCAAATGTTGTTTTATTGATGTGTATTGTTGATCACTGTAGTAAATCAGGTAGGGTCATGAAATGCTGGATAAATAAAAAGGATTCGTTTTTGACTAATGCGACTGCAGTGAGCTGCTAATAATAATATTGACGTTTATGAATGTCCGAAAGAGACTATCCCCTGATGATGGAGTGTTTTACCACTCCGAAACGTCGGGAAAACAGAATGAATAAATGAATATAAACAAATTCCAGCCTTCATGAAACAACAGCCCGCTTCCTGGTGGATAACCTAAAATAGTTAAAATTGAAATTAATTGCACTAACCCGTACCTAGAAAGAAATCATTGTATAACAACTATAAAATATCAACGCCCAAACTAATGATTCACCAATGTTTGTCTCACAGGAGGAACAAGGTAATGAACTATTTCTCTCTGATGACGAGGAAAAGACTGAAAAATGAGGAAGATGGTGAAGGTGAAGATGGCGAAGAGGGAAAACCAAAGAAAGGGAAAAAATCGACTGGCAAGTTTATTTATAATTATCGAATTAATTATTGTGATACCTATAAACAATTTTAAATTGAGGTTGATATTTTGAGCCAAGCAGTTGAAAGACCGATTCTCATTACTTTTTGTTGATAAAATATCGAAGCTTTATTTAATTTGTAAACCATACGCTGTTTTCGTGTGTAGATTTCAAGATTTCCGAAATGGATGATTGGGTTGATTCTGATGACGATGACTCTAGTGAAGAAGAAGGGGAAGATGGCGAAAAAGGGGAGAAAAAGGAGAAGAAAGCTAAGAGTGAGTGACATTTTTGAAGGTTGATAAATTGCCAATCGAGCCTACATGAATATAATGAGTGAAATTCACGATTTTTTAAAAATTGTAAAATTTATAATGTGGTATTCATGATTGTATTTCAAACTAGGTTTCCTGCTACTAAGGGGAAATTCCTCTTTAGTCGCAACACTAACGGGTTGCGTGACTTTCTATCTGTCATATACAGGGTGTACAGCGTATGATCCGAAAAACTTCTCACACGTATTCTACAACTAGTTTCCAACAAAAAGTGTCTCCTAGAGATTTTCTTTTTAGAGGCTTCGTTTTCGAGTTGTTTCACTTTTAAAATTTTTTTTCGTGTTTTCGACGTTACTTCACTAAAACGGCCGTAACTCCGGCGTTTTCAAAGTATTAGCAAATCTAAGCCTAAAAAATACGCAAAAGCCTCAGCTTTCCAATGGTATAATTAGGTTTTATGTTTTAGAGGGAACTTTTTTGAGAAAATTGAGATTTTATGCAAAAAAAAAAAAACGTGTGTTTTTAAGCACATTTGCTTTTTCTTAATTCGCACGAATTGTTCAAAATATCCCCCGTTCTCGCGGATGCAGAGGTTCGCTCGTCTGCGAATGGAGTCGACCGCACAATGAAGGTCACGGTGGTTTTGGGGGATCAGATCCCCGCATGGTGAGTATTAGTGGCTGACCAAAAGTTCCAAATTTCACTGGTTTGGAGGTGTTTTTGATTTATGGACTTGTTACGGATTTGTTATTGCTGCACCTGGACAATGAAATATTGGATCATCTGGAACAGAGGAGGGATCTATGGTTCAAAATGGATTGGTGCCCAGCTCACAAGGTCGTACCGTCACAGAGTGGATGAACTCTAACTTTGAGAATCGGTAACAAATGTGTTCGTTCCACCATCCCCATACAAAAATGAACAATGCCCAATAATTAAATATGCCCGAAGAGGTTTCTTATGAAATTATGAACCAATAGGAAGATGAATATTTCGGAAAATACTTGATTCAACAGTGATGCCTCCAAACAATAGCATCCATACTCCTCATGGCGCCTACAGGCTCAAACGTATCATCAAAATTAAGGGGGACCAATGAGACATTTAAAAAATTGTTTTTTCAGAATTTGACAAAATTTACTTTTCAGGCTCATTTTTCAACCTTTAGTCATCTATAAAAAATTACTGTTAAAGACTAAAACGATGCGAAATTCAATTCTCTTTCCAACGGTATACTTAGATTTGCTAATACTTTGAAAACGTCGGAGTTATGGCCGTTTTAGTGACGTAAGGTCGAAAACACGAAAAAAATCTTAAAAGTGAAATAACTCAAAAACGAAGCCTCTAAAAAAAATCTCTAGGAGGCACTTTTTGTTGGAAACTAGTTTTAAAATACGTGTGCGAAGTTTTTCGGATCACTGTATAGGGGGGAGCTACCCAAGATATGCTTTTAAGGGCATACATGTATATTAGAACACTAATATAAATGTATCTTATATGTATGTTTTGCTTTCAACCATTTTGTCTCGTAGGTAATCAGTTTTACAAATAATTCTTTATGCCCATGATAAAATAAATGAGGAGCCTACATTATACACCTAGCAGACGTTTTAGTGTAACATCGGTTGAGAACATTTGATTTTTCTTCTTGTAGACTTGTTACTTAGCGAATTATATTGATAAATTCAACAGAGAAGCCTGGAAAAGAAAAAACTTCTAAAAAGAAGAAAAAAGGTTCGGATGACTCCGCTGAAGAAGAAAGTGACGATGGTGATGAAGAAGGAAGAGAACTCGATTATATTTCCGATTCCTCGGACAGGTTAGTTCAGTATCAATAACATGCATTTCGTCTTGTAATTGGGAAAGAAGACAGTCCACATTAATTTGACATTTTATTTATTTCTCTAAATTCAATATTCATGTAAAGTTGGATGTTTTTAGTTGAATTTCACAGCATCGAGAATGAAAAACTATCTTAAATGTAAAAAAAATGTCCCCTAGTTGATTGAGGGGAAGTGATATTTTCTGATCTCTATTTTCTTAGACAGCAAGTTATTTATACGAGAAAAATGGAAATCCCTTCTTTTGTAAACTTTTGGTGGTAGCTAACTGAGTGACCTAGATGAGTTGCCCATCATCATTATTTATTTTGTTGGTGTTTTTACTTTTAGCGATTCAGACCACGAAGGAAAGGCGGTCAAGGAACTGAAAGGAGTGTCCGAAGAGAAGGCACTCAGGAAACTTTTGACGTCCGACGAAGACGATGAAGAAGATGAGGAGAAGAAGGACGAGCCCAAAGACGAGAAGAAAGATGGAAAGGAAGCCGAAAACAAGGATACCAAGGAAAAAGAGACCAACAAGAGGAAACGAAAGAAAACATCCGATAAGAAGAAAAAGAAATCGGGAGACGGTAATATTCCTAATGGTTAAAAATGTTGATTTTGACTTGGTAAAAAGCATGGAAGATGAATCAAGAACTTTCCAGTAAGTTGTGAAAGGATTTGAAGGAACCAAAACTGACATTCTGATTCTCTAACAACAAACTGATTGTTGAAAATGTAAACTTTGGAAAACTGCCGGTTTAATCTCTTGGAATAATTTTGTAACATTTATGAAATACCTAGGTCACGAGGGAGAACGTTTTCCATGTAATAATCTCTAATAAGATTAAGACTCTTAGTGTCCTACGTTTTTGGTAACAGAGGCTGATGACGTATCCTTACATGAGGAAAGCAAAGGGGAATCTTGAATATCCGTCAACTTTAGTCAAGATGTATAGGTTACCAGGGCATGTTAGAAGGGTGGGCCCTTTAAAATCAAGGTTTAGCTTTTCGGTCGGAGCAGTTGCTTTAATTAATGCACCTTGATGCTGTGTGAACCTTGGTTTAATCTCACAGTAAACGACACATTTTCTGGCGGTCTCCCAAATCATTGCAAATATAGTTGGCGAGTAAACCAAGTGGTTCATGATAAATCAAGTTTACCTTCCTCGGCAATTGGTCCAGGAACGTTCTGTAAGAAGCTTTCAGAAGTGCAGAACCGCCGCACTTCCACTCAACTGCCGCAGTATCTGTGTTTGGATCTAGTTCGATATGATTCGGGCTATCCATTTTGAATTTTCTTCAATAAATTGTAATAAAGCTGACCTCGATAATTGAGGTGTTACACAATACTCACATAGTGCACTTGGGAAACTGAGTTTAATGGTTCTCCCCTAGTTTTATCACGCATCAAGGATTAAATACAATACAAATTGTTGTCCTATGTTGAGCTACAATTAAGTGAATCATTGTGTCTGAATTTGAATTGGTTTTGCAGGGTCTTCATCTGGATCAAGCGGTGACAGCAGTGATTCCGAAGTTGAGAAAGCCACAAAAGAAGGAGGAAGGTGAGATGTGTACTAGGCAGCACTAAGTGAACTGTTATTAGGTACCCTAAAAGAATCATTACCTCGGTATTTGAATAAAAACGTCCTATTTTTGAACATTGCAGCAATAGTGCCAGTGGATCTAGGTCAGCTACTCCAACTGAGAAGTCTAAAAAGGGTGAAGGCCAATCTCCAGCTAAGAAGCAAAGGATGGACGTCCAACCGCCGATGTTGTCATATGGGTAAGTCCTGTTTTGTATCCTGATGAATGTGCAACAAACCTAGTGTAATGTCTGAGGAGTGTGATAGAAAAGGCTGCAACTTGGTCGATTGAAAGATATTTTATCATCAAAACTAGCTGCAGCTTTATCTGTGTTTAAAATGAGTTTTTCTGTTGAGGATAAAACTGTATATTTGTTGGGGTATTTGCTTGCAATAAAGTTAATGTAACTAAGAAGTATTGTTTAGTTTGTGCTTTTGATTAGTAAAGTTTTCTCTAAAGTGTATCCATGGCTCAGAACAGGCAGCTGCTAATCACTAATTTTGATTGGAGGAGCCCAGAGTGAGGTTCGGATGGAACGAAGCCTGTTTCAATTACCTTCTCATCCCAAATTTTCGGATTCGGGGACATTTGTTTCTAATGAAACCTTTTTTTCGTGTAATTTTCTGTACTTGAACTAAATTTTACGTTTCTAGTTGCCTAAAGCTTGAGTTATAAGGAAACAGGCGACAACAAATGCCTCTTTTATTATAGCAATGCATTTATATAGGTGATGGTATCGTTCTGTAAAGTTCGAGTACAAAAGAATGTTACTAAAATGGATCTTTTGCGGTAAAGTATACCAGAATTCCACACAGGCCAAATGCCACACAGTACGCCGCCCAGAATAATTCTGAAGAGTCAATTATTGAAGTTAGGATTCTCATAAGATCATGCTGCATAACTGGAATTTTGTAATTATTTTCATTTTTTGTGAATAATTTACAATTTGTTGGTAAATATATTTTAACTTAGACATGGTTTTGGTGTGACCACGTTCAATTAGAAGAGCAGAGTGGAGCGTATACTTGTTTTTATTTCATTTGTTGGAAACGTTTCATCCCACTACGATGACTTCCTCAGTCCTGTTCTTTTTATTTCATCAATTTAATAGATCAATCAAGCTCAGCTAGATATTAGCTTTGTCATGCCCTCTCGTCCTCATATATTGTGTAGGAGGTCCTGTTATTAATTTCTTAATCATTCAATAGTAATCATGTACAGCCAACTAATAATACATCCAGGTCATCCTCATTTCAATTTTTGCAGGAATAGTCATACCCTCATCAGTGCATTTCTTGTAGCCCAACAGACTTGCTCACATCACCTTCACTCCTTTGGCATTATTGTGTGTAATGGTCTCCAACCATGTTATTTTATAGAAACTAGTGTAAAAAGTATAGGTTTTTTATTGAATACATTTTTTGGTTTTTCAATTAAAAAAACCTATATTTGAATGAAACTTTTCCAACAAATGAAATAAAAACAAGTATACGCTCCACTCTGCTCTTCTAATTTTAATTTAAAGAAAACGCTGTGTGTGCGAATTAATTCCCAACCTTATTTATAGATGACACTGTGCCCAATCTTGCTTCGAGTCCCACGTAGGTAATTAATCGGTTGATAATCAATAACGTTGGTTCCCGTGTTATTTGCAGAGGTGACAATGGAATAACGGAAGAAGCAGTTCGGCGTTACCTCATGAGGAAGCCGATGACCACGACGGAGCTCCTCCAGAAGTTCAAAGGCCGAAAAACGGGCCTCAGTTCCGAACAGTTGGTCAACGTGATGACGCAAATCCTTAAAAAGATCAACCCAGTCAAGCAAACCATCAAAAATAAAATGTATCTGTCTATCAAACCTCAGTGAAACTCCTCCATGAAATGTACGGACTACGAGCCTGCATACGAGGCTATCAATTGTTTTAATGAAGTGATTTCTTACTTTATACGTCACCTCATTGGATTCGATGTAAATTATTCCAAGAGCTCTTGGCTTATATAAAACGTATCAATTTTAATATTCAATGATTACCTACCGCTGAGCTATGCAATATAGACGTATTTTTGCATTTTGTTAACGGAAACGTTTGAATATAACGAGTTAAAACCTGAATAGCTGTTGCAAATGTTCTCTTCCCTTTTCAATTTATACTACATTAGTGATGTTTTCAAAAGCACTAGCTAACACAAATCAGCAGCCCTATTCATGCTTATGGTGAAATATCATCTTTTTATGAGCCAAAGCTCATTAGGTATGGACATTTTTCGGACATGTTGATCAAATTTGATTCTTATTACCTTTCAATTTCATTTTCCATTAATTTGTTTTAGTTAAATTTCTCCAAACAAATGCTTCTTGAAATGTTTAACGTTCTTTTCTAACTGTAATGTCATTTTACGTTGCCACTCCTCTTTCTAAATTGCATAAGACTTGATAGGAATGAAAAGAACCAGAAGATAGCGAATCTTTGAACTGAAGAGCAATCAATATACCAGGGATGCTCCCCCCAAGCGACATGACCCCCCCCCCTCCCTAAACTTGGAACCAGCCTCCCCACCCCCTCCCATGTAAGTTGGTACCCCCTCCCCAAAACAAAAATGTCAAAAATACTCTTAAGCACCCCTTATTTTATCTAAAACTAAAAGAAGATTTATATAGGTACTGAAAACTATGCTGGCGCCAAAATCATGGACAATATTCAAGCACTGCCATTGTCATTTATACATCTTCAGATAGAAAAACAAACCATATTTAAATTAATTACTAGATTCATTATTATTTACGCTCTATCATGTGATGTATATACAGGGCAGTAGACAGACCAGTTTTTTTGGGTCATTTGCCCGGGCCCATAAATTGATGGCAGGGGCCTGAAAAAATTTGGTTAAAAAAAAAATTTACTTACAATTTTTTGTTTTGTCATAATCAGCTAACTAAAGATCTGAATACTTTTGTTTTATCGTTGTCAAAACAACGACCCCCCATCCCTTGAAATTGCCCGAGGCCCGTTAAACCTGTCTACGGCCCTGTGTATATATATATTCATTGGGTAAAGGCACCAGTAATTATTGTTGACCCTTGCTCATTTGAAGATGAAAAAGGACTGTTATGGACATCCTGGAATTAATGTTTTGACAGCTAATGGAAGTAAAGGTATTTAGTTAAGGAATTCAGCCTCTATCAAGTCAATATTGATTGATTAGTCAGCAAGAAATAAGGATTTTCAATCAATTTTCCTTAACAGTTTCACTAAGGGGTAAGCCACCATTTTCTGGACCAATAACACTCATTTTTGTGTGTTTCACACTACACTAACGCTTTTTCGTCCACTTGGTATTGACTAGCGGCGGCTCCTCCCCTGAAACTCTGAAGGTACAGGGAGAGGAACTATGGCAAAAGGGAAGAGATGCTTCTCTTATCCAAATGAAAATTTCTTCTTGCCTATCTCTAGATGTCTCACTTAATTTAAAATTGCATGAAATCAATGACGCCAAGTGCTTACCTCGAGCACTTCAGTCATGAAACTTTCTTACACTGCCACAGAACTAAAAAACCCAAAAGTAGAAGAAGAATACGATGTTATCTTATCACTTTGGATATCTGGGAGTATCCATGATACAGTTTACATTTTGTCTGAGCTTGTGTTTCACGGCTATTATTTGTAGAAGTAGGTAGACTTTTATAATTATTTTCTATAAACTCGTGAAATTGAGAACTATTGATGATCATTTGACTAATGCAACGTTTGACATTGAACTGGAGAAAGTTGCTCTGAAAAAATGGGACTCCTGACCGATCCGGCTGGCTTGAGAGGGCGTCAAGTCCTCGTAAACAATCACGGGCTGATTTGCGGCGTTTTGTATTTTGCCTCGCTCATTTGGTACTGCCTTCTCGCTTCCGACCAAGTAAACTCAGGTAAGTCACTTTGACATGTTGACACAACAATTACCGTAAATGTGATAAAATGATGAGCCTGTTCGGTTCATGTTCGATTCACAGTGCTGCCATTCTGCCAGAATTCCCGTAGATTTGGCTGTTGTATACTTCTACCACCGGCTTGAGCTTCAAATCTACCGGGCTTTGGAATTTTTGACAAACATGAAAAACTTCAAGTGCAGTACGGCTGCTTCAGGTTCTCGACCTCTATCAACCCTTTTTCGTTCAAAGTTAGTAGAATTTAGCAATCGGAAAGAAAAACTCCAAGTGAAGTTGGGCTGCTTTAGATGTCGACCTCTGTCATCCCTATTTCGTTCAACGTTAGTAGAATTCAGTAATCGAAAAAGGTGCGACTGATTTATTCTTTCTGAAAATGCTGATAGTCAAAGTTTAGAACCATCGTAGTACATTATGCTTACCTTCAAAGCACAGACCTTTGTGCCAAAACCATGTTGCCTACTCAACTTCTTGATGGAAGAAATTCACGCTTAATTCATAGGTTCTTGTAGTTCGCTCAGAAAACTGTGATTTTCAGAGAGATTCTCTTAGGACAGACTCGGCCTTAAACTTGTGATGGGAGATGTATAAGTAATGTAGTGTAATTTTTACCTAATTAGGTTTTATAAAGCCTTCAAATACAAAATTAAGTTGGTTTGTGTAAGTTTCAAAAGGTTCTACCACGATTTCTCTGCGGGTGGGTGAAAATTGAGGATCTAGTTCCAGATTTACTCTTTCGTCGTAAACTTGAACTTCCCTGACGAGGGTATACAACTTTAAAATGAAAGAAAACATCGTATTGTCACATCCGGGACCATAGAGAGAATATGTCTTGGAGAGGGCCCGGTGACGGAAATCAACCGCACTCTTCTGAAATTATGCAGGATTTCAAATTTTAAAACAAATAATTTTATGGTTGGTATATTTATTCAAACACTTGGCAGCTTGTGTGACAGGTAATAATTATTTACAATGTGGTATTTTCAAAAATTGTACAGTTTAATAATGCGGATGTATTGTGAAGCGTCGCACCAGATGTTTTAATGAGTTGTTTATTACTTTTCAGCCACTTATCTTTCTGAAAACGCCCTTCTACCTGGACTAGTTGTGCTTAGCTCCGATGTCTCTACTGATACTAAGAACTATCTAAAGGTATATCTTGTATTGTCAATATTTCCTTACGTATTCTCATAAAGAATCACTAAAATTAATGTTCTTTGTAAATAGATTTCAAGTTGAAAGAGTCACTTTTGACCTTGCTTAATATTCTTAATGTACAAACAGATATTTTTGTTTATTAGCAGCTATTCTTGTTTCACCGTGTCTCTTGAAATTCGAATGTTAGCGGACGGCAAACTGACGGATTTTTCGATGTTTTAAATCTACATATTTTGAAACGTAATGCGAGGGGTTAATCAATTGTTTTTTTTTTCTTGGTTGATCACAGAGACACGGTTTATTCAAGAAAATAATTAACCAAAAAGGGAATCCTTCCAAACCGTGTTTTGTTTTCATAAAATGGCAATTAAAACGTCACATCAGACGTTGAAAGAACCTGATTGCAGTATGACAATTGAGAGATCTTTAGGAAATATAAGGAAAATTCAGCCTCAGAATTAAGAAAAAAGAACATTTAAACAGGTGCAAAACAATAAATCCGATTATGATCACTCTCTTTTCTTATTTTTTCCCCTGAATTAGCGTATTAATTTCGACTTCTTTCATTCGAATATTATCGAATGATCATGGAATAGTTTATTATACGCATTTTTTTGGAGGACTTCTTGTTTGCCATTTTTATTGATCCCTTAAATGGGTATCGTCTTATGACATTTTAAAACCACGCTTTTCTGTACATTTTAGATTTGCATTTGATCGATTTAAAATCGATTTTTCGTTCATGAATGAGGACAAATGGATCTTTCCAACGAGTTATACGTTTTTAGTTTTGGTCAGAGGTTCAATCTACAGCTACTTATTTATGAACTACGTTGTTATTTGTTTAAAACAAAAAGCATTCTTTCGCTATTTAATTCAAAAATATCCGATTGCCTCGTTTGTCATCTGGTTTTTTATTTTGATTGCTCTACTTTATGACAAAATCAATTGGTTTGAAAAACGTTGATATCCCTTTCCATGGAGCACGATTTTTCTCGGGTGATCCCTTAATTTTGTCAAACCATTTTTGACATAGTATTGATAATGCAGTAAACTGTTGTTCCGCTGCCTGCTTAAACTTTTAAACTTGCTGTTTGAATTTATCTAAATGCCCATGAAACGTACGTTGGCGATGCTTACTCTCATGATGAAAAGTGTTTCATGCTGGAAGGATGATTATAATTTCCTTTGTTATTGTTTATACCTACCCTCTATTTGGATTTCATTATTAAATGCCTGACAACCCGCAAAGCTCAAAATGCGTACCTACACGTTATTAATTGAATTGACCTTTCCATACGTTAAAGGTTTGGGGCTCTACTTCTTTCAGGATCTGATAGCACTTTAATTTAAGGCAGCTTTAGTTCTCTGTATTCTTTTTTCGTTTTCACACTTCTACTTCTCCTGGCTTTACTCATTTCTTACAATGCTTGCCAATTTTCCTTCCACAGGAGCTCGATGTCGTTATGAAGGATTCTAACAGGATCCCCACCGCCTGGATTCGTGGGAAGTTTACTCAAATGTCCATAGAGTCCTACGTCCACAACTTCACTCTGAATTATCCTTTGGGAAGGGACCAAGTAAGTTATACTAATATATATTTTTCACGTGAACCTTATCTCGACCAGAAATTGGAAAGTAGCCCAAGTCAAGATTGTTCCAACAACGAAGGTGCCATTCAACAGCTGTTCACAACAGTTCAAGGCCTACTACATTACTGTTCACAACGATGGTTGTTTTTGCTGACTGGCAGGTTGAAACTTCGAGTTTTCTTATAGATCAGAGTGCATTCATGCGCCAAAACCTTCTGGGAAAAATAAAAACTGCAAAGAGGACGACTAGCATTGAGCCATTCACTCAACCTTAAAAAACGTTCGTGACAGAGGTTGTCAATATTTTTAGCTCCCCCCCTTCCCACTCTAGGAGCTGAACATTTTACAATTCTCCTTATCATGGAAAGAATGGAGACCAGCAGACGATCGTTAAACACAAAAATCAATGAAAAATAAAAACATTTGGAAGAACTATAACAGCAAATACACCTCGTACAATTATACACACCAAATCGCAAGACAATGCCTGTTTTTTTTTTTTTAAATTCGTTTACTGTTACTTAACTTTTGAAGAAAGGAGAGAGTGTGATGCTTGTGTTTAGTACTTGAGACCTGCAATTTTGGATATTCATTCTTCAGAAGTGTACAAATAGATATACGTGAGATAATCTTTCTTATTAACTCTTTAAAAGCTGAGTTTTGTCCAAGTTTTGAAGTTTTGGAAAAACGCTTCTTCCTTAAAAACGACGTCTCAATTCAAGGTTAGCTTCCATTTCCGTACAACTGGAGTTGACTGCTGTCAACTACCCCTCCTAGTTGGAATAGCGGCAGGACAGACTTATTAGCACAGCAGTAACCATTATCGTCCGTGCGCCTATCAAAAATTGTCAATATTCTGTTAACGGCACCTCTTGTTGGACGGTCCTATTGTATTTAAGATTTTCACGTAAGACGAGTTCCGTTTTCCAGCAATTCGAGGGAAAGAACGTATATGGAATTATTCGTGGTGGCGGCTCTAGTACAGAAGCAATCGTTCTGTCCGTTCCATTTCGAAGCCTGGACTCTGCTTATCCGTCCACGTCTGCGTCTGTTGCTCTTCTACTAGCCATCACAAAATATTTCAGAGGTTAGACTTTTTCATATGATTTTCTGCAAAATACAATCTGAAGTAGTACGTAATAGACTAAACCACTGATAAAAGTTCTGTATCAGGAGATGTGTACAGTCATCCTTTACTTCTAGACTGTAGTTTAAAATTCATGGAGGTAAATTAGCCCTCATTAAGTGCGAAAATTAACTTCTGTGGTAATTACCTATCCCTACATGTGCCTTCATAAGCGCTCATTATTGTCCATGTCACAATTTCCGAATAGGAAGATATTGCGGGGGCAGAAACACTTCATTAATGAGTTCGGAAAATATGTAATTTTTTTCCTCAAAAATATGATTTTTCGATTGGAGAAATATGCATTATTGCAACAAGAAAAATGCTTTGTTTGAATATCATTACAAACTTTGTATTTATAAGAAATCTGTTTGCTATAACATTGATAGTTACATGTTTTTTGCACACAAAAGTGCTCAAATTTCAACTGTATGACTGAAACTTTATTATAGTTATTATGGTTATTTTGGTCAAACTGTTTAAATAGAATGTGAATAAATAGGACTTCAATCATTTGATTCATCCCAGGAGCCTTTGGATTTTAATTAATTTTGATCTTGGTAGTTGTGGTTGTGGTTTGGCTTAAAAATTGGTTAACAAGGTACTTGTTTTTAAGTAAATTACGTTGAGATATCGATAGCATATCGAATGTGTCGCATCAGTGTAGTATGGCACCGAAATATACCTAGCTTAGTTCCACTATGAATCTTGTTGAGTGAAGTTTCCACTCCCAGCTTAATTATTCAATTAAATGGTAATTTTTATATGCAAAGAAAACTGATTTGTACGTTGGTGTTTAACTTCTTGTTTGAGAATTTTTTTTAAAGTGCTAGGTTTTGTGTTTAATTCTTAGTTGTAAGACTGACTATATTTTTTTTAAAGTTCCTCAGCAATCGACTAAAATTGTTCTTTGTGATCCAAATTTTAGAACAAAAATATTGGGGCAAAGATTTGATCATGCTCATCACTGAACATGAACAGTTGGGAATGCAGGCTTGGCTTGAGGCCTACCACGGAACAACTTGCGGCAGGAAAGGTTAGTTGTAATATTAACACAGTTAATAACTGCAGAGAAAACCCTTTTTTCGCTCCCTTGGGAGATTTTGGATGATTCCGAAGTTTTCAAAGGTGCTGAAACCGAATCTGAAATCCAAATTCGATCGAACCTTTCCATGCTCATCAGAAACAGCTTGCAGGTTTTCAGTGCAGAAATCGAGATAGATTTCATGAAATGTTGACCACTCAACCGAACTATTTGTTTGCGAGCTCTCAAATATGCGCCAGGTTCAAGGGGTGCGTATTCACAATTTAAACTGGGGTACGAATCCTTGTGGTTGCACCTGTTTGAGCGTCCGCTAAGCTCGTTGTGCGCGATAAAAAGATCGGTTGAAGCGTCAAATTTTATATTTTTGTCATTCATGATGTATTATATTATAGAGAATATTATTCATTATATTCATATGATTGTTATTAAAGCATTACTATTCTTGAAACGTAGTGTATAACTTATGAATGGTACGTGCTACTGAAATTCTGGCTTCAGATTCGGATTTAGCTCAACATATAACAAAGGAAAATGATAGTTTGAATCAAGAGAAAATTTCGTGCTGCGTAATTTTTCAGTTGTAATAAGCAGTACAGTTCATGGTAATAATTGATTCTTCAGTCATTATAATTTGTTGTTTTACGAATTTCTTCCTTTGAAGGAATCCTTGTAGCTGGTGACCTCCCAGCCAGAGGTGGTTCGATACAAGCGGCTCTGAATTTAGAACTGCACTCAACCAAAATGAAGTACATCGATGTCAAGATCCTCGGTTTGAACGGACAACTGCCGAATTTAGACTTGGTCAATCTAGTTCACAGGATTTGCTCCAAAGAAAGGGCGAGACACTCTTTTGGAAACAGAGTAAGTTCACTTATCTACACTTAATCCCACCTTACTTACTATGAGTTCGATGGTAGGGCTGTCAGGTATAGTATCGCTTGGGGACTTTATATAGGACATCCCTCAGTAGTACAATACATTCCTTTGTTGGTTCCTCACTCGGATGGACCTCGTGGAGGTGCCAGGTTTCTATGGGTTGCAGTACTTATCAGGGACGGGAGTTAATGTCCACTTTCTTTTAACTTGTGGTCTTCCCTTAATCGGAAGTCATTTTTAGTTAGGTCTGCATCTTGTTAAAAAAGGACCGAGACTGGTCGAGTGTTGAGTAACCTCCAAGCTTATCAAGAAATGTTATTATATTATTAAATTGCCCTTATTATCACAGTTCCATTCTCGGCTACTATCCAAGTCAGGTTGACACAATAAATACTGTACTCATTATGTAGAAATAATCATTATGTGTTCATAATTATGTTTGTAAGTGTGATAATATAATAACCGGACATAAGGACGTTCCTGTAATCCATGCGTTACTTTCCAATACGTTTTTATAGGAAAAAGTGCACAACCTGCCGCCTAAAGAACAGTATTTGCATTCATTCTTCACCATGTCGTCAATGGTTCTTGGCCAAGCAACTGGAGTTCCAGATGGCAACCATGGGCTCTTCCATCGGTAAGTAATCTAAGTGAATAATGTTACCAGGCAATGTCGTCAATTTTGGCTCCGCTGATGTGCATGATTTTCAAATTTTGTATTTTGTATCGACAATACGGGTTTTTCTTCGGAAAGTTGAGACAGAACTGGGTACGTCGAGTGAGGCCACGTCTGATTCTCGTAGCAGGTCGCATTCTGCCTGATCACAAAGCAGGGCAATCGGTCTTGGGCGATAAGCCGGGCGAGACGTCTGGAAATTCGGCCGATGGTGTTGTGATAAATCTTTATTTAAAACAAACAAAAAAGGAAAGAATACACCTGTGAAGCGGCGCGAACGATTGGCATTATTAGTTGCTTGTCTGAAAGTGGTTTTGCTATACCATCCAATTTCTGAGCATCTGTATCCCATTTGTGGTGATATTTGTATTTTAAGTTGAAATAACTACTAAACGAAAGACTGGAATACATTGAAAATCATTGCTGCGTTATAGAAACCTAGAATTAGATCTAATATTGTTGATTCTTCTTGTTGCGACGCTTTCAATCAGGTACCGTGTTTGATCTAGGTTTGGCATTGAAGCTGTGACTATGGAAGGCCATGAAGCAGATGGGAACGGACCACACATAACTCTTCATCATGTTGGAAGGTATATTTCACTTTGATGTAATGTTAGCTTAGTCATCTAGTCTTAGTTTTGTTTATTAGTTGTAGTTTACAATCGTGGATAGGTACAGATAATTTCCCCCACATTTCTTGACACTGGTGAGCCTGAGGGTAGATAAACCTGAAGCTTTTTTAGTTGCTGGCTTACCGTCTCAGCCCTTAGAAGCGGCTGCTAGTTCATTCCATCCCCTCCTTGTTACATGTTAACAGATCTTGATTACGGACCACTCACTTTAGCCACTACCTTTTCAACTGCCCTTTTCTTCAAATACCCAGGGAGGCCAATGCTATCTATGTATGGTTTTGATTTGTTTGTAGACTCTATTTCAACTTTCAAATCTCTAATAAGAACATGGTACTCTGAACGCTTAATAAAAACATTGGCATATATAATAGTTGATAGTACACGGTGTCCCACGGATAGAATACGTAAATCAGCTTTAAAAAACAATGAAAATTCATGTGCCGCACTTTAGAGTTCACCATCTTCCACTATTTGACAATTTTGGGGTTGCGCTACTTTGCACGCTATAGAAACAATTGGTTAAGGGGTCAAATTTTCATAAGATTTTAGGTAGAATCCGAATCTGCAATAAAAAATTGGGGTTCCCATTTAAAATAAGAAAGTTAGTGTCAATGGCGCATGGTTGCGCAGTTGCGAGGAGTGCGCAAATATATTTTATATCCTTGGAGAAAATTATGAAGATTAAAAAGAAATTGTTTTTTTACTCAAATTTGGACGATTTTAGGATGGGGGCGGGGGGGGACAATTTGTGGGACACCCTGTATTGTTTATTACTGTTCATGAATGTATTGTGCCCTTTGTAATTTAACAATTCTTGTAATATGGCTTGACAATTTTCTCTCAATACCTAAATTAATCCTGTAATTACGTTGTACGTTTTTTATACAATAAGACAATTGTTGTTGAAACTGTGTTAATTTTATTGTAGAGTGATTGAAGGGGTGTTCAGAAGTGTCAACAATCTGCTTGAACGCTTCCACCAATCTTACTTCTTCTACCTCATGACAGACACGGACAGATTCGTTTCAATCGGTAATTATTGAAATGCGTTGACAAATTGAACTTTAACTCGTAAGTTTGATAAAGAGTAGTTTAGTCTGTAAGAAACATTTTGGAAATGGTAAAGTTGTATAGAGATTTATCTCTACGAAACGACATATCAACCAAATAGTGTTAACTTTTATTCCAGTGGCTACAGTAAGCCATGACAATCACACTTATCATTCCAAATCCACTTAAACAATTATTAGAAATATTGTTTGTGGGGTTCATCATATCTTCTAGACAAATCACATTTATGTCAATAATTTTTATATTATTTCACTGCATTACAGCGCACCGTATAATTTTCAGGTTACTACATCCCATGTGTTGGCATGATGGTCGGGGCTTTACTGATTAAAGCATTCTCGATCCATGTCTCTCTGAGGGGCAACATTGATGATTCGATCAATTCTGTGAGTACATCTCTTTTCCGCTCAACTTTTACTGGTTTTTGATATTTTTCGGATTAGTTTTAGGGACAGTTTCAGAACCGGGAGCCTTTGAATCTTGTTTGTCAACAAAGAAACAGTGGAAGTAGAAACGAGAGTGACCTCTTGAAGTAATCGTAGGAGTAGGAACAGTTGAAGAGCAAGGGGTAGAGGGAGGTTGACATGCAAACCAAACCAAAGCTCCCTCAATGCTCCCAAATCATTCAACGAAGCATCTCCACCTATTCATCCGTACCAAACATTTCTTATTTCCTCAGGAAGATGGTTAATTAAAATAGCCGTATTCCTAGTTCCGTGGGGCTAATCCTGATAAATTTGGTGCGTCTAACTAAGCTATTAATTCTGACAATTTCTGGTCAAATAGCTACGATATCACTCCCTTTTACGAACGAATGTTTTGTTTGATATTCCAATTTGAACGAACCTTTTTGTGATTTGTTTACAGAAAAATGACTACAACACCGGAGGGGTATTCATTACCGTTCTCATTTGCTTCCTCATCGGTCTGCTAGCGTTCCAGGTGCCCGTGTTCTTCACCAAATTCTTCCCTTTTGTCTTACATTTCAAGACGGAAAGAGCAGTGTTGGCCGGTTTCGTCATCATCTCCCTGATGGGGTTAACGACGGTTGAAATTCTCACAAAAGCGTAAGTTTCTGACACAAATACGAGTTTTGACGGCTTAGGTTATTTCATAGTTCGCACAGTCTCGGTTGATGCATCGCTGACAAGGTTTGGATAAAACATTGATAATTTCATTCCTGATCGATCTACCGTGCTGGAATAGAAATGGGCCTTTTGTATGGCACCTATAGTTCGTTTACAAGATATGTAGGTGCAGGGGTCCATAATGTACTACTGACTATGTCTAATCTACGAGTATAAGGACAGCAATTTTTTACTGTGCAGCCATGGAGTATGATTCGGTTGAAGCTGTTCAGATTCTCTTTGTTAAGAAATTGTTCCATCTGTCCCTGTTCACGCCGTCTTACATTATAATTTAAAGACGGAGTTAGATATCTTGTCGAAATTTATGTTGGAACTCCATTACGCTGACCCGCCGAAGACTATGAGGATGTTGGAGTCCAGCCTCTCAAGAGTGGTGGCCGTAGAAATGGTGAGTTTAATAGATTTTGCTCTCCGCCATTCCTCCTGGTGTGACGAAGTGTGAAATTCCACACAATCTGCAATCACTCGTGTGGAAGGCCATGAAGACATGCAACGAGTTGTTGCTACTCATAGGAAAAGTACTCACCAGTAGTGGATAAAAGTCTCAAACTCTTTTTCGCTTTACAGAGAGCTCAACCACAGCGTAAAGTGCTTGAGCTTGGTCCACGATGCTGGAGTTCCCTTGTAAATGGCGCTGGGTGCTTTTTAAATGCGAGCTGAGAGTGAAAAACACTCGATGCAACTGACTTGGCTGATGAGTGTTCACTCTGCAATCGAGAAGAAGTATTTCATTTCTTATGCATCTGCCCTGTACTCTTTGAGTTTCGGCTTCTTTCGTTCCAGAGAACTACATTGAACCGCGATTGAATCTTATTCAATCAAGGTTCTGCCTGGCCTGGTCTGATGGAGTTTGTAAATCTTTTGTAGGTCATTTTGGCACTATAAGTCTTTTCTAGTTCGGAAGTTCAATTTCTTAATTTTTAACAATTCATCAGTTTCAAATAGTGAGAGTAACTTTCAGTTATTATGATTTACTTTACATTCAATTTATCAATTAAATTTACATCGACCGAGTAAAATGTCCCACTTTCGGCAGGCGGTTCATCCAATGCTCATTGTTTATTTCATGTTGTGACTGTGTATCTAACGAAATGAGATTTTATAGTAATGAATATATTCTTTTCTATGTCCAATATACTTGGAAGAGTGATTTTCGTGAAAGGTTGTTCTAATATAGAAATAATAAACCTTTGTATGAACCTTCGTTTCCCATATAGAATCAACGAGCTCCCATATGATAATTCTTATGATTTTTGTGATATTGTTGAATGTGCTTAAAACTTTCTTCTCTCTATGATTTACATTTGAATTTTTCAGTTTAGGACCGAGGGAGTGGACTCTGTTGAACATCGCAACGCTTCTGTATTTGGGAACGATGCTGCTCGCCACTGCCATGAGTAATTTTTCCCTCGCTTTCCTGGCGTCCATATTTATAGTTCCCATGGCTCTCATCGTCGGCAGCAAGCTACCCAGGTTAGTGACAGTAAATTACTAACACGTACCTTCAACTTCGGTTTTTGAAGTAACTTAGGTTATACTTTAACGTCCCTACTTTTGAATGATGTCTTCGAACAAGCCTGAAAACTTGGACCATGAAAACAACCAGGAGACCGAAATACTGTTCACAAAAAGCTATGATTGTAGGGAACTAGTTATCTTAGTTCCTCTATTAATTTTACTTGCTCTTCGGAAGGAAGATAGTGATTTTACGTAAGGTTCTGGTTAGCGGATCAGTTGAGTTGGCAAGGAGTATTTAGGAAGTTTCCATAGTGTAAACTGAAGATCCCAAATGGCGGTACGTCTGCAGCATCAGTCAAACTGACAGAGAGGATGGAAATTAAGTTACGGGTGACGGTGTTTCCGTGGCATATAGTCCGCGTACACCAGTCACTCTAACTTGGAATAGGATGGATATTGAGCTGAGGAAGTCGATGATTCCAGACCTATGTCTGCAGCATCAGACTTCGTATCTCAGAGGTGAAGAGAGGAGGTTGAGCAGGGGGCTCGATGTTTCCAAAATACAACTTCTGCTGACATCAGAGTTCCCACTTGAGGGTGATAGTTTGGGTTCCTACTATAGCCTACTTGCAAGAGATTGTTATTTGGGGTTTTTAACGCTAATAAAGCAACGTTTTCAGCTTAGGAGAGAGCTCACTGACCAAGTGAAGTCCCGGCTCGGTGTCCCGGTATTTATACTTGGTCGTAGCCTCGGAAGAAGGGCCCAGCCCTTGCGCCTTGGTCCCTTCGCCACTCCCGTTTATTAGAGTAATTATGTGTCTTCCGGGTAAGTTCCCTTACAATTATGTAGTTACCAGAACGAATACAATGGTTCGAGTAATAAGAACTGGCCTTTGTAATCCAGTTTGCTTGTGGGTGGGGTACAATGCAGCTCATTGCTTATTGGGCTATTAAGATTATCAGGCCAATTCATATGTTGAAGGTCAATGTGAACCTAGCTTTGTACCTAGGTATCTACTTGTTTCACAGTTTGTTCCCCACTGTCTTACGTTGAGCTGCGAAATGTACGTTGGTTTATTATTGTCAATAATGATCTCACCATATCATTACGACAACGGAGTGGGATAATTAAAGGGTGCTTGAGTTTGTGGAGTTATACGAGAGGGAGGAGTACTAGTAGAGAACCTGTACTGTCTGAACGACCCTCAACACTCGTCCAAACATTCGTCTCTATCCGAGACGAGCACCGTGCTCGGCGAATCACGCATGTGTGTGTCAACCTGCTCGGTGTTTGCCAAACGTCCGGCTCTAGGCGAATACCACATGCCTTTAGACCCACCATTTTTTCCCCGTGATGAAAACGCCGAAAAGTGAATAATATCGACTCCTCTTTGTTTTTCTCCAGAATTCTGAGGACCTTGGTCTGTCTCACGTGTCAGCCTCTCTTTCTTCTGACTGCTATCATCGCAGCGTCCACTTACATCCATTTTGGAGATTTCGAGAAAACAGTACCTGCTCTTGCTGAATCTCTGGTATGTGATTGTCAACATTTTCTTCTAATGTACGGTATATCTCTACTTGAATAAAATGCATTTTCGAGTTATTCATCCGTTCATGACGTTGTTTTTCAGGTACTAACCAGTGTTGACACTCTCATCTATGGTGCCACGTCGCAGGTATTGCAATATTTTTCCTTTTTGCTAGGGTCTTTATAAAACACCTGGATAATTTGTTGTTGGTTAGATATTGGTATTTTAAAAATATTGTTACAATTTTGACATGAAGCTCACGAAATATATTCTTATTACTTCAATGAGAAGGCTCCAATTCGGACGCAGTCCTCTGAATGAACCTATGGATGCAAAATATACTTGTCCATGTATATGTCCATATGCTTGTTCCTGGAGCCTGAATTCAGCTAATCTTTCTACTTCAATGGAATGAAGTGTGTGTTTTTAGCACAATTCTAATGCTTGGATTTCGAACACTCATGTTGCAGAATGACCTTGCATAGGTGTAGTTTGTTACGCTTCAGCTCTTTAAAATAAAATAAAATAACTAAAACTTTCCTTATGAAGGAAAAACAAAAAGGTTTAAGGTGTGATAATGTGGGGGGAGAATTAAATGGGGGATATTTGTCCCATGAGACGAACTTTTCGGAAAAATATAAAAATAAATTTATTCTGCTTGTAGGAAAGCTACCTGAAAGAAAGGATCTATCCGAAAATATGATAATAATTATGGTTCGACCTCGAATCTATTTTATTATGTGCTCACCCCCAGCCAACACAGACGTCCCTAAGAAAAATAAAAAAGGGTTATATTGGAAAAATAGGGAGGAGAAATAATTTTGAGAAGAATGTTGGGTGGATCTCACCAATTAAACTGAAGTTCAAATAAATCTAAATTCTATAAATTCAAAATCTTTTTTTGTATTGAAAAATATGATTTAGAACAATTTTTTTCAACGCAATTTAATACAGTTTTTTGAAAATTTGCTCGTGCGTTCATGCTGCATGACTGGAAATTTTGTTGTGAGTGGTATTTGCTGTTTACCAATGTATTTGCAGTATTGACTTGAATCGGGAATTCAATTTTCTTTCCACAGATGATACCGATTCTGGCCTATACCCCGGGATGGCACATGGCCTACGTACTCTGCCGAGCGAGCTGGAAATCGCAAAAACCTAAAAAAGACTAGAAAACGTTGATACTTGTAGGAATCAAGTTTATTATTCAATTATCTAGTCATTCCTTTCGTTTGTGACTTGTACGTTCTGCATCACTCTTTTCTGTTAAGTGATTACATTTATTACCAACAGAGGCATTCCTAGACTAAAAATGGCTTTTACATTTTATAAAAGGCCCGCATTTTATATTGTATTGAATATACCTTAAGCTATAATGAAACTCTTGTTTTTTGTATCCTGAAGATTCCAATGTCCTTTTAAGAGACAAAATGTGTTAAATTTGGGAATGTCCTCATGGGAAATTATTCAAGGAACTTGCAAGAAGTAATTCTGTACTTATTAAACATGAACGGGGTGTCCTGGCATAAGTTCTTCAAACTTTAGGGATCTATTCTAGAGCTCATTTCTAACAGAAAGTGAATACCATACTTTTTTAGAGGCTTCGTTTCCCAGTTGTATCACTATCAAGATGTGTTTTAATGTTTCTGTTCTTACGCCACTAAAATGGCCATTACTGGTCATTGTTTGATGGAGAAGTTTTTTACCCAAATCAGAAATCCACGAATAGAAAAAACTGAAATTTAATGAGATAAAATAACAACCTACGTAAGCTTTACTTTACACACGCCGATTCCTCCAGTGTTGATCCGCCAATCTCATCCAGTACAGGGCACTCCATGATATGGCGGGCGTCCATTTCTCTCTGAATGCAGAGAGGACAACTCGGCGAGTCGACTACTTCCATTCTATACAAATGCTTTTGGAGGTAGCCGTGGCCGGTGACCATTCTGAATAGAGGGAATGTGGCCCTCCTCAGCTACAAGAACCTCCCAGTCCTTCCCAGCGCTAGCTCCTTCCATGGCCTCCTTGTTGTGGCGTTTTATAGCAGCTACTATATCACGCCTAACCGCATGAGAGGCACGAGACTTATCCAGCTGTGCTTTTCTGGCACCCTCTTTTGCCAGCCGGTCTACTTTTTCATTTTCCCCGACCCCACAATGACGGGTGTCCACCAATATAAAACAGTTCCTGTTACATAATTCCGTTTAAATTTTATCAGCTTGTCACAATGTACTATTCGACTTTTACAATGCCGAAGTTGTAGCTGTTAGGGAGAGCAAACAAATAATAAACGTAAAACAGTCTCAGCTGGCTCATGCCATTTATTGAAGGGGTATCTATCACTAAAAAAAACATACAACAGCGATATTTAGAAAGTTTTCGATCTTTTGATTTGTCAACCCTTTGATTCTTCCACCCTATTGGATTGTCAGAAAATGATGCTCAGTTTGGTCTTATAGCTTTGGATTTTCAACGTGAAAAACAAATTTTGAGGGGGGTTTCTCTTTCTTTTCTTGGTCGAATACTAAGGTTCATTAATGAAAATGATCCAAAAGAGGTTTTTTTTTTTTAAGGAGAAGAAACTTTTACTTGAAGAAAACATTTACACATGTAATTTGATAAAATAATGGTAATTTTAATGATATTTGTAAAAGATTCGAAACGAAGAAGTCACTAGGTGCTGCAGAAGTTGATAACAATAAAGTCTTCATCACATTCATAAGCATAGATACACTAAAAGTTCTTGAGAAGTAAAAATGATTCGACGTCAAGTTGTTGGCTACCGTTGTGGTTGGGGCAGCTTTGACTGAAAATAAGCGCCGTCTCCTGCTGTGGCGAGTCGATTTATTTCCTTGTGTCTGTCCCTGGACACGATTTCTTCCAAAACTTCCCCATCCCCCTTGATCAACCTGTGGCGCCCCGTAGTCTCGTCGTACACTCTGCGGATGACGCTTTGCCTCTTGTCCCACTCTTCTTTCGTCATGGGCGCCATTTTGGGTCGCTCCTCCTCCACTTTGGGAAGATCCGCTGGGATTTGAGGGCCCACGATTTCAGAAGTTTCTGTTTCCTCTGTCTTGAGCTTGTCAACGTTGGTTTTCTTCTTTTTAGACTTTTTGTCTTTCTTCCTCTTTTTCCGTTTCTTCCTGTCATCGCTACTCGACGAGGCTACTGAAGAACTGCTGTCACTGGAGTCTTCAGAGTCTGAAAACGATTTTTTTCGTCGCTTTTTCTTCTCCTTTTTCTTTTTCTTGGACGATTTTGATTTTTTCTTCTTCCTATCTTCCTGCAAAATCACAAACATTTAAATTATTCACAGTAAGTTAATTCATAAACTAAAAGGATTTGAACTGAGAGGACATTTTTTATTTCTGATTCTTCATTGAATCATATAAGGCACATTAAAACACTTTACGTACTGGTTAGGCAGGTAAATATATGTAAGTCTGAGTCCTGGGTTCCAATTTGCGCATGAATAAAAACTCCAGAAATGATGACTTAACTACTGTATTAAGCTATCTGATGAGTACACGCGAAATTAGATATTTAAGATATTAAACAGGCTCAGAGCTCATTCTATCCATGTTGCCTGTACACTGTTGACAACATAACAGGAAACAATATTGAAACGTGAAAGCTGGACGATAAGAAACAACAAGGTGAGATTATTTACATATAAATTCCAAATCTGATATATTAACTAATACTGTGGGAGAGTGGGGTAATCATATAGCTATGACACAGGCATTATGAATGAACACGTTTTGGAGAGATGACAACAACAACTCCATTTGTCGAGAAGAGTTGAGAAATAAATTAACTGTATTCACCATTGTAACATCATTTTCACAGCTGTGGAGAGGCATTTAGTTTTTGGCTGCCGTTTGATGTAATTCCTCTGGAAAGTCCAATATTTTAAAATGTAACAGCAATTGTCCTTTACGATTGTTTAAACCTAGTTTCACTTTTCTTTCTTTTTTTAATGAAACTCTTCCCCCTGAAAATCTTGTTTCTTTTCAATCGAAAATGTTCATTAAACTGTATAGTAGCTTGTAATCTCGTTCATAACTTGAAAGCTCTCGACATAGCTCATAAGCTCTTGATATCCTATCCTGATATTTGATGCTTGTACCTGTGATCGTTACTTACTGTTTACAATAAACAGCTCGTTTGTGACCGCCCCTTGCTCAATTAAGCCTTGCCTCCTCTGTAGCTTAGGTTTGGGATCTATAGCTTGTTGGACACCCCCCTTGCTCGTACATTCAGACCCCTCAGGTCAGCTACCCTACCATTCTATTCCCTAAAGCTCATCAAGATCGGGGCTAGTAGATAGATCGGGGGCTTACATTCTCAATTAATTGGACTGAAGAATATGATTAAGAGTCATGTTTTATGGAGAGGAAAGGTTTTTCCCCACTTTACCAGGTTATGCCGCGGCTGTCATTACCTTGACAGATATGGAAATACCAGCCCAACCTCACTCAACAGTTATTTGAGTTTATTTCTTTGTACGACACATTTTGTGCAACAAGTACTTGGCATCTTCTGGTTTTCTAGAAGACGTCTTCCACAAAGTTGTCAACCCGTCTTTACAGCTACAATAAAGTTCCAAAGAGAATTCCCGAATTCAAGATTTCAATCTTAAGTTTTGTTAGTTGTGTTTATAATTCAAGTACTATCGGAAAAATCAAATTTTACCTCCTCACTATCACTGGACACACTCCTCTCACGTTTTCTTTTCTTCTTACTCATCTTGAATTCATCCAAAGGCCCCGTAAACTATGAAGTGACAAGTTTAATAATTTGAGTTGATAAAATTATCATAAAATTTCGTTTTACAAATTTCCAATAATTTCCTACCCGGTGTCAATAATAAATACAAACTGTAGTGTTATCTATTATTCATCATCCAGTTCTTCAAAGCTGTTGATAATAGAAGTGGAAAGGGTTCATCTTGTTGCTTCATGGAGGAAGTGATACAATCACTTTTAATCAAATCAATTGTGATAATGAAGTCACAAAAGTTAGAAAAGAAGGTCAAACTAGAAAACTTATGCGGAATAAAACATGGTAAATTATTTATAAACGTGTAACACGTCAAAGAACAACAATTCAAATGTGGTCCCTGGATTTGTGTCATGTGGAGGATCGCTCTCTTGATTTCTTGCAGTATCCATGATGTGAGTTACATGGTGTAGAAACTCTCATGTCAGAGATGCGAAGAACAATGTCGATATATCGGCTATCGATATTTGGCTATCAATATATATTGAAGAAAATTGAGGATATTTCGAAATGTCAGTCTTCGATATTTTTTGTTCCATGTTATGTATTTCCATTGAACATGCCCCCCCCCCCCCACCCTGTGGGGGGAATTTAGATATCAAGATATTATAGGTATTTAGGTATCAAATTTCCTAGCATATATTTATAGTAAAGCGTAGATGCTTAGGGAGTTATTAGCCTAACCAACGTTATAGGTCTAACTTATAAAATTTGTTTTCAATCGTAGGTTCCAAAATAGTTCGCGAATGTGGTCACGGTTGAAAAATTTTCCAGTCTCTCCATGGAAGAGAATTGGGATAATTTCCCAATATTAAGGAGCTGCTTTGGAACATTCAATATAAGGTGCCGTACAATTAAGATATCGAGGTACGGAGTTTAAATATTTTTTTAAATATATTTTTTTAAGAGTAGGAACCGTAGACTACGTACAACATCTAAGATGTAGAAAGGCTAACAATTAGAGATATAATGGACCTTTTTCTAATAACTTGAAGGTTGTTTTCGATTGGGGAATTCTGTACATATCATTCTTGATCTTGGCCTATTAAAAAGATTAATTCTAGAATTCTTGATTTGAGCAGAAATATAACGGAATCGATAGTGCCATTTTGAGACCGGTATATTGGTTTACTAAGTATCGGGGGGAAATTATCGATGTATCGGAAGAAAGATATCGATATTATCTATACATCAGCTGTAATTTTTTATTTTTTCGATGAAAGTTGTGTTGAGTGGATGGATGACCTTGGTTATAAACTTGTGGGATTATCTATCTATTGTCATTCCTTGTAATTGACAAGTCATTCTGATTGTGCCCGATCACCTTGCATGATTGTTCGATTGTTAAATTCCAGCGGCACTCCTGGTTTCCATTCTTCCGAGTCAAATCAGTGCGTTCGGATTGTTCTTGACGTGTAAACGTAAATTGTGTAGAGCGAGATGCTGACCGAAATGGGCTTACGTTTCGATGGTCGAGTCGCTATAGTGACGGGAGCTGGGGCCGGTCTCGGGCGTGCCTACGCGCTCCTGTTCGGTAGTCGAGGGGCGTCCGTTGTCGTCAACGATCTTGGAGGCAGCAGATCCGGAGATGGAAGCAGCAACAAAGTCGCGGACCAGGTGGTTCAGGAGATACGAGCCACTGGCGGCAAAGCTGTGGCTGACTACAATTCCGTCACTGACGGCGAAAAAATCGTCAAGACGGCCCTGGACAACTTCGGGCGTGTCGACATCGTTGTCAACAACGCGGGGATCCTCCGCGACAAGTCGTTCGCTCGCATCAGCGACAGTGATTGGAATTTGGTTCACGACGTACATTTGCGAGGAGCTTTCAAGGTAACTCAAGCTGCTTGGCCTCATCTCCGTAAGCAGAAATACGGCAGAGTAATCTTTACATCATCAAATTCCGGATTGTATGGCAATTTCGGTCAAGCTAATTATAGCGCAGCTAAAATGGGCTTAGTAGGATTATGTAACACTTTGGCAATTGAAGGTAAAAGTGCCAATATCAATTGTAACGTTATTGTTCCTACTGCTGCATCTAGATTGACGGAAGATATACTTCCACCGGATCTATTCAAGGAACTTAAACCTGAGCTTATTGCCCCTGTGGTCGTCTGGCTATGCCATGAAGAATGTCAGGAGAATGGTGCTGTCGTTGAATCGGCAGCTGGGTGGGCTTCCAAGTACGCTATCATCCGGGGTCAAGGAGCCGTATTCAGAAAGAGCATTTCAGAATTAGCTACTCCTGAAAATGTGAGAGACTCCTGGAGTAAGATATCTGACACTCAGTCAAAATTCGATCGGATTTCATCCATTGAGGAAGCCACAGGTTCACTGTTTGGTGCGATCGAATCCTTGAAATCTGGAGGCAGTTCCAGCGATGCCCAAACTGTCGAAGATTCTTTTCAGCTTTCCAATAAAGATTGCATCTTGTACGCTTTGGGGATTGGAGTCACAGTACAGAACCCCTCCAGTCTGAGGTACCTTTATGAAAACCACCCTGATTTCTCTATGTTCCCTACTCAAGCAATTATTCCCGGGCAGATGGCAGCAATGTCATCATCTCTAATTACGTCCGCAATACCTGGCAAATCTTTTGATTTATCCCAGGTGCTCCATGGTGAACAGTACCTAGAAGTGTATGAAACTCTTCCAACTTCTGGTACTTTGACGAATGTTTGCAAAATCATTGATATCCTGGATAAAGGTAAAAATGCAGTTGTTGTGACTGGAATGGAAACATTTGGAGAGGATGGAAAGAAACTTTGTTACAGTGAAATGTCTGCATTCATTGTTAATGGCGGGGGTTTCGGTGGTCAACGAAGTTCTTCGAAAATCATTGCGCCTCAAGATCCCCCAAAAAGAAAGGCTGATACCATTGTCGAAAGCAAAACTTCTCATGATCAAGCTGCCCTCTATCGCTTGTCTGGAGACTCAAATCCTCTACACATCGACCCAGACTTTGCTGTGATCGGTGGATTCAATAGGCCCATTTTACACGGATTGTGCTCACTTGGCGTTTCTGTCAGGTGCCTTCTCCAAAAGTATGCCAACAACAAAGCTGAGCTTTTCAAAGCAGTGAAATGTAGGTTCGCCAAACCCGTGTTCCCTGGGGAAACCTTGAGCATTGCCATGTGGAGAGAAGGTAATAGAATCCATTTTGAAACCACAAGCGTAGAGTCTAATCAAAAAGTTATCACTGGTGCTTATGTGGACCTTCACAATGTAGAACTTGGTTCGTCTCAAGGGTTGTCAGTTGTAAATGCTTCAGCTTCAAAACCGAAAAGTGATGAAGTTTTCAACATGATGATCGAAAGGTTGAAAGCTAAACCAGAACTGGCCAAAAAAATTAACGGCGTTTTCTTATACAAACTCAATTCTGGTGGAAAAGAAGTTGCTCGCTGGACAGCCGATTTGCGAAAAGGTAAAATCTATCGTGGAGATCCTGAAAGTGGAACCAAAGTGGACACTACTCTGACTATGAGTGAGGATGACCTCATCGAGATGGCTACTGGAAAGTTGAGCCCACAAGCAGCTTTCATGAAAGGCAAGTTGAAGATCCAAGGTAATATTATGCTGTCTCAGAGGTTGAAAGATTTAGTTTCTGCCGAATCCAAGCTGTAATCACTTTGACAATATATGATAAATTCTCATCATTATCTGCGTGAGGCACATTTATATAATATTAGGGTGAGTGGGTGTATTGATGGGTTCCATTGCAAATTTGTGATTCCAGTAACCAAAGATAAAATTTGCACTACCGTTCAAGGTGATTGTTGAGAGGTTCAAAGAACAAACGTTAGTTTTCTTTTTGTTATTTCGTCGTAAGTATATTTTATAACATGTTCAGATAATTGAAGTACTGTAGCAAATAAATTACGTAATGATTGGCATCTTCGAGATCTGTATGATGTAAGAACCTTACACATTCCAGTATCAGTCATCCAAATAGATTGTTCTTCAATAAATAATAATAAACCCTTGATCTATTTTTATTGCCGAAGATCAGACATTCTCTATAGTTACTGGTGCTTCCGTCAAAGACTCTATTGGTGAATTACGTATGTACTTGTTTTATAACATTCCCTTGCCATGACCGTGCAATTGTTTAGTTGATTGAACACTTCTATTTTTAATGCATGTCATTTGACATTAGACTGTAAGAAATTGTATTTGCTCACTTTGTTTTATAAATGGTTTAAACGAACTTTTGTATTGATTTTAATCAATTTCCCAGGACTATTGTGATGTATCCAGCTTTTAATTTTTGGTTGATAACTGATTTACAATCTTGTACGTATTTGGCAAAATTCTGAGCTTCCAATACTGTATGATCCTAAAGTTCTTCTTTTTTGTATTTTAATCATTCGTAGAGTTTTAGAAATACGTTCATTCGACTCAGCGAGGAAAATATATACTTACATCCCCTTCGATTTCATCCAACACCCAGAGGCTTTATCTCAGGCCAAAGCCCTGATTTCGTTTAAAAACTCCTGTTTTTCCACGTTCAAACACCAATTTCCCTGTCAAAAATTGCTCTAAAATAAAAATTTAATAGACCGGTAGAAAGCTGATGAAGTTTAGATGATTTTTCCGTAGAGCTCATCCATTTTCCAGTAGATGGTATGGTGGTAACATTGAAAATTGTTACAATAGGATTGAATGTCGATAGAATTGAAATTACAACTTTTTTTTTCGCCGAAAAATCAAACATTTCAAGACAATTGACGAGTTTGTTGGACCATACACAATTGTACCTACTTAAAAGATAGAAAAATACAAAATATTTTTAAACGGTCACAGCCATTGCAATCGTTAAATTTATATTTTTCAGCCGAATATAACACGAAAAAACTTTATCAGCTAGGAAGTTCATAATTTAGAAAATTACGAATTGACTACGTACCGGTTTATCTAAGGGGCAAGGTTATTCCCTGTGCTAACGAAGCTAAATACCTCGGTATGACGATCGATGCTAGGCTCAGGTGGGGGGCCCATGTTAAGAGAAAGAAGGGAGAACTTCTACTCAAATACAGGAAAATGTACTGGCTAATTGGTAGAGGGTCGAAGCTGTAGATCCAGAACAAGCTAACCCTGTACAACCAGGTCCTGAAACCTGTTTGGACCTATAGAGCCCAGCTGTGGGGCTGTACAGCTCAATCAAATCGAGATATCATCCTACATTTCCAAAATAATGTGCTACTAACTGTTGTGAATGCACCATGGTACTTTCGAAATGAACGTCTCCAGGTCGAAAAAGTTAGCGAGGCTATAAAGCGACAAGGTGTGAGTCATCTCCAACGGCTGAGATATCGCGTCAACGAGGAAGCTGTCCATCTCCTTGACGCAGATGACATCACCAGAAGACTAAAGCGTAGCTAACCACTTGGTCGTACCCATTTGTAAAGCAGTTGAGTGGAACCATCAGTCAGAAAAGACCGTGATCTATCTGTTTTGAACATTTATCCCTATTTTCAATATAGTATTTTTAATAAGTTATTACTTGGTACAATAAAATTAAAAAAAAAATTAAACATTGAAGCTCAAATCTATGGTGAAAACGAACTATAAAATCGAGAAAAATGGAAACAATTCCAAAAATCTTTGTTTAAATAAAAGCTTTGGAGGGTTATCTAATACCTACCGAAATGATAAACCTTCGTGTAATAATACGCAGCGTTTTAATTCAATTTTTGGATTCTGTGCTTCTGAAACAACTGCTGAACTGTAGGAACGTTTCCGTACGAAAATAAAATGATGGTGAACAGAACCATGATTGGACGCGTGCCATAGGCGTATGGGGTAATTGTTCTTGCCCTCAATTCAGAAGGGTAGGACAAGAAAGTGGCATTCTACAAAGAAACGTTGTTCATTCCCCTGAATTCGTCAGAAACGAAACAGTATACAATGATTTTGGCCTGGACACATCAACTGAAATTAAGACTGAACATATGATGGTTCGTCCAAAAAAACCAAGGTCTCATTAACCCACTCGTCACTGAGGGCTTTAGACGAGCGGATAAACAACGCCTAGTATGACCGCGTCACATGACAAGGAGTAACTTCGCGTAACTTTGACTAGGAGTTTGAGGAGGAGTGTTTTCTTGCTAGTTTTCTATACAAATTGCCTCAACTTGTACCTTTAAGTAGTGTTTCTTCCATGTATGAAGCACTAAAAGATTGATACAATTAATTACCTTGTTACAAAAAGTGCCAATGGGAAATGTTACATACGTTAAAAGGCTCAAAGAAAATAAAAAAGTTCCAAAACAATTTTGAGTGTCGATTACAAAGGTGAATAATAACAAATAAACATAAATTACAATTTGCAGAACTTTTACCATTGGGTTTGTTAAGAAAATAAAAGTCAGCAAAGAAGATCATTTTTATAAAAAGCCTTTTAATGTCAGTCAAATAAACAGTACAGTTTCTTTAATAGTGACACCAACAACCCAGAATAATAATGTCGAGCGAAATCAAATGAATCTCCTCTAGTCGGTGAATAGCGACGGAGAAATTCACATCTTAATTTTCTAATAATTAAAAATATGAACTTAAAATTACACAAAAGTTTTTGTTTTTATGTACATTATGTTACACAATATTTTACACAAGTTAAATCCTTAACAATATTCATCTACCGTTATCGAATCATAAATCAATTACTCGTTCGATATTCTAGTAATATCTAGGCGTAATTGATGTGACTAGTTTGCGATAAACCGTGCAGTACTGTTTGTTACAAGTCCCGAAGGGAGCTTCGGGTGGGTTAGGAATGTTCCGAACTGGTTTTGTTTTCTCTCTTAACAGTGAAAACGTTAAATGTTTAAGCAAAGACGTCAATCTTCCACGAATGACAGGTTACTGAAGGGTATGGCAAGCCAGATACCTGCGATTTGCGAACAAAAGCAAACATTCGAGGGGAAACAAAGTATAAAGGGATATACGAGGTGGGTAAAACCGAAAGATACATAAATTTATGTGAAAGTACCTACGGACGAACGAGCAGAACGCCACCATTTTACTTCAAAACTATGCCGAGATGTTTGGTTTTTGGCGATTCTTTCGTCAAGCGACGTTTTTCTCAACTTTGAGCGACAATTTCGGAATCTACGAAAATAAACGTACAAAAAGATCTATTTTCACTGCAAACATTTCAATTCTCAAACTGAACAATGAAAATGTTGCAACGTTCTGACAATTTTGAAAAAAAAAACGTGGGTGAAAGCAGGACTAAGAATTGTCAAGTCGCATAAAAACGTATCCATTGTAATAATTTTCCAACCGTCATTCACTTTTTAAAATACTTTGGGCATAAATTGAGAAACCTCCAGTGAAAATTCAAAAAACGTGACCCCAAACGAGTTAATGAGGCGAATTAGTATAATTGTAAAGTAAGATAATTGTTAACAGTGCCAACGTTTTGGAAGCAATTTTTTAAATTGATCATCATTAGTGTAATATTAGTGATGATTCATTTATATGGGGAGGCCAGGAATAATTTACGAGAATTTAAATAATGATGTCACAGCGACACAAAAACTAGAGGGGTCAATAATCCAAGGGTCGAATCTAGAGGTCATTTCAAACAAAAAATACCTCCTAGGGCATTTCTATAGGTTTCGTTTCCTAGTTATTTCGCTTTCAAAATTTTATCGTATTTCCAACCTAAATGTCACTAAAATGTCCATAACTACCTTAATTACTCTCTACAATAAATTTTGAGGTCACACAAGGAAAAAGCGTTAAATTGTCCATCTTCTGGGGGCAAAATGACAACATTTCAACGTGACTTAGGTGATAAATGAGTCCGAGATCAAATTTTGAGAATTTATGGAAAACGAATCTTTTCATGTTTTCTCTCGCTAGCAATAAACAGGATTTTGTGACGCATATTTCTCCGGAATGTCGGTTTTCCGTCGGTACAAGCAAAACAGTTGTTTCACATAGAATGTTTTGGCGAGAATATCGCTTGATTAGGGGAAAAAAGTTGATTTCTATGATACAAACATAGCTTGGTTTCCGATTTTATATATTTTAACGCGGAATCGGAGAGTGACAATCTCGGGCCTCCTCGTTTCAACAAAAGAGATTTTCGGATTGAAAATTTAAAGTTGAAAACGTCAATTAGTGAGATCCTATTCGCTTTCTGTCGATTCGCCCCTTCCGATCAGCGAAAAATGCCCCAAAATATCTCATTTATTGCTCGATCAAGCAAAAAACGATTACGCTACAAAAACCCTACGTTTTTCCACAAATAAATAGGATATATTTATTTTGTTCATACTTTTGAAAGTGGAGGTTCTGGGGAAGTTTTTCCTGGAGAGTCGAAGTTACACAACCTGTTTATTGCTAAATTGCTATTGAAAAAAAAAAAAAAAAAAACACGAAAAAATAAGTTTTTTTTCCATATTCAACATTTTATCTTCTGACTAATTTTAGACCCTCTAAGTCATGTTGAAATTATCTTGTTTTGCTCCGAGGAGATAGGGAATTTGACGCTCTTTCCAACGGTGTCCTCAAAATTTATTTTAGAGTATTTTAAAGGAGTTATGGACATTTTAGTGACTAAATACGCAAAAGTGACCTCACACCAAACTAAAAATTAGAAATTCATGTTAGAAGCTATACCTCCGATAAATAGGGGAAATAAACTAGAAAATTATCATCAGTATAACTACAAGATTAATTTTATGAATCCCCCCATTAGACATTCGTACACTTCAATCTTCTCAAAAAGAGAATGACCGTAAGAAAGCCCACGAAACGTTGACGTTTTTATGTAATTTCACCAGTTCATAGTTTCTACTTTTACCGAAGCAATTTTACATTTTTATTACTTGAGTTGCAAATACAGTCAAGTTATCCAAATTTGTAGGTGTACATTGGCCCATCCAATATAAAATTTAATGTAAATTCCAAAGCGGTCGCTCAAAGTTGGAAAAATTTGTAACAAACGAGAGAAAATACCGGATTTGCACAATTGTTTTCGACAATTAATGTAGAAAAACGTGATAATAATATTGGCACAGAGCTGAGGTAAAATGGTACAGTTGGTGGTATTACAGTTCACTCCATATGTGCTTTCACACAATATCCACCCGGTATATAAAACTATATGTGCTCGTGTGTGAAAATTATTTTTCATGGAAATACCTCATCAAAATGCAAGCACTTGAATTTTGCGAGCTGCCTAAACCTTTCCAAATTTGACTGCGAATTTTTGAAAATACTTACACAGTTAGAGAGTAAGTGGCAAATGAACCATTACGAAAGCGGATGCGTGAAAAAGTTTTGGCGTGGCGCACGCATTATATTAGAATATCAACACATTATTGACAAATAGCGTCAGAAATTAGAAAAAAGGTACAAAATTACCCGAATCAAATTGTAACTATTTTTGGAAACATTTTCTTATCTGCACCGATAGGAAGAGAAATATGACACATTCTTTGGGGATGACAGACAAATTTACGAATGTATTTCATCCATTGGTTGGAAGAACTTTTATAAATTCGTATCAAACTGAGAAATGTGGTGTTATTTTTATAATATTGAGAGAGTTTTTGGGTTTTCGAATGATTAGAGATACAGAAATACTCAGAAAATGGTGAGAGTGAAAAATACAGGTCGAGATATACTGTGGGAGTTGAATTATATGACACTTGGAGTGTGGTGAGAGTGGCGTCAGTGTGCGGGTGTAAACATTTCTGGCATAGTTAATTTCAATATTGCTTTCGGTGGGCATTATCATTCATTGCGCACATTGATTTGTTTCACAACTCAAATCTGTATAGCAAAATTATCATAAGGGCAACTAGAGATATGTATGCGGGGTCTACGAAGTTTGGTGGTAAGGATGTGACCTTAAAAACATACCAAATCAATTTTTCACACAAACCAAACCAACATCACTCGGATCAGAATTCAAGGGATTGAAAGGTAGCAATTAATGCCCCAATTAGGAATTGAACCATTATCTTTAAACACGAGTCCTTCATACAATCTCCTTAATGATGTCATTATGTGAATACGAAATTACCATAATTGGCAGCTCATACTGATACACGACAGCTATATGGTGTAAGCAACTCATTTCGGAATCTACCAATCACCTACTCTACATAAAAATCGCTAATTTCTTTGAAGTTTTTCCTTTCAATCGTCTAACATTCATGAAGCAAATTTTCTAATTTATTGTCCACATGACAAGGTATGGCTAATTTAAAACTTTCCCTCAAAACTTGGGTTTCGTGGATCTGTAATCAGGTGAAGAGAAATATCCTAAAACTACCATTATATCATCGACTGCTTTACACCGCTAAATGCTGCTGGAATAACACATTCAAAAACTAACGGCTCAATTGACAGTAACCAAAAACTGCTACATTTTACCTTAATATTATTTCAATCACTTCACCACCGTCAAAATGTGTGGTTATCACAAGAACACAGTATTGTCCTCTGTTTAAGGGAGGAGTAATACTTGATTTGGTGTTACGATAAGAAGTAGGACACGTCAGTATCCGAAGAATAATTTGACAAATTGAAGGTCAAAATGGGTCACCAATTGGACTATTCACTAGTAAAATGGTATCAAAGGTGCGCAGGGCACGAAATGCCCGATAGTGTAGAAGGGGGTGTGAAGACTAATCTATTAATTTCTATACGGAATCCGTTTCTGTTTTTTTGAAAATGAGATCCTAGAATGGATTAATATTTTAATAAAAGCGTGTAGGTCGGTGTTTTGAGAAGTAGTTTCAATCGTATTCGTGGCTTGACTCTCTTTTGGATATGAGTAACGTGTCTATCTCTTCTTCTGTCTGGTCGTTGCTGATTCTGGACAATTTACTGAGTCCTTCAGTCACTCCACACTGGCTGATCCTGCAAAAAATTATACATCAACATTAGAGGATAAGCCCGTAAAACCACTATACAGAAAACAGTTGATTTTGGATGACATTTAAAAAAAATAGACAATATAAGGATTCGTTACAAAAAGAATCAGTCAAATCCATCCACTCGGTGAGCCACAGTGACTTCAGGAAGTTTGGGCTGTCAAGCCTAAGGAGGGGGAAAAACAGTAAAATGGACGACAGAGCGAGAATAAGAAAACATGCACTCGAACTCAAGTAAAATTTTATAATAACGCGTGCTTTGCAGACGAGCATAACTCTAATTTCGTCTTCTACTTCTGATAATTTGCTCAACAACAACCTCAGCATCCACAGAGCAACTAAATAATAGGCATTGATTTAGAGTGTAACTTTTTTCCCCGTATTTTCTATGTATGTGGTTTTTCAACATTGCCTAAAACCGATTGGATCAACAAGATCAAGAAGATTTACAGCTAAATTGAATCGATCTACTTACAGAATGTCTTCTTCTAAGTCATCTTCTTCAGTGTTCAGTTGAAAGTAAGGGTTGGCAGAAGCGGGTCGGAACTTGTAACCAGTTAGAACGAAAAACACGTAAGTGACCATTTCTTTGAACATTTCATCTAGCCATTTGTACTGGAAGGACACCGTCATCTGCAACGAGCAAATCCATGAACACATGATTCATTACGTGCAATATTCAAATTTTGTACATTTTCTCAAAGGCAATAATTTCTCAATCCTCGCAGCTTCCCTCATCTAAACTACCAAGATCGGCAAAACTTCTGTGAGAAAGAGTCTCGATCTTTAAAAGTTTTTGCACCTGGCAGAAATTTGTTTCTGTACGAGAGAAAACTTCCTCAAATGAATAGAACGATATAGCATCGAAAGGAGAATGGTTCCAAGTAGGGAAGGTGGATTAAAGGGAAATATTTTGGCTAAAAAATGCCAGTTTACCTGTAGTAAGTATACAATGATCCTGGTGAAGTAGATGTAGCAGACTATCATGATGTAGAAATGCCTAAAGAGTTTCAGTTTTCTTAAATTTATAGCTGCTTTGCCGTCAATGCAAGCTGCTTCTTGTAAGTACCTTATCGACCTGCAAGGGAATAAAATAACGTATAATCACTTGAAGGATTAAATGTCCTTTGTTTAAATGACCTATCAAGTAACTTTTGAGAAATCTACTTCAAAATTCGTATCCACAAGTTATCTCAATCGGGAAACGTTGTGTATACTTACCAGACGACCGGGAATAATATAGCTCCACAACACATCAAATCCACAAGCATGAAAACATCCAGCCATGTTTTGTGCTCGGCATCTCCTTCTTCTGATTCGTCGAATATAATTTTCACTACGTTAGCGAGAACCTGAAATGATACATTACAATTAAGTCTTACAATACGCAATCCAATTTATAGAAGAATATATGAAAATTATAGGACTGATCACTTACTTGAAGGGGGATGACTATCATGAAGATCTTCTTGTCTCTATCGGAAAGAAGATGTTTGATGAACGTCCATCCAGTGCCAATTAAAACGATAGTGATGAAAAGCACGGAACCTTTGAGTCTGTGGAAGTAATGAAATGGAATGTCGATATAAGAAATATTTACCACAATCGTCAAGATATCCTAGTTTAGCATGGGGAAGGGTGGCAGTAGAACCTGGAATGCAAGAAGCGGAACAAGGGCGGCCAGCACTCATTGCCATAAAGAGTTGAAACTAGGCGTTTATAGCGAATTTTGTTAGAAAATGAAGCTATTTCAATGGTTCTGAAAATGTTAAAATGAAAATTTTCAAAGATGTTCTTCATCGAAATCCGTTTTAGACATTCTTAAATAATTCCTGGATTTTAACGCTTTAAAAAAATACATTTAGCCAGCCTGATCCCCTCAGATACTTAGCAGCTTTGGGCCAAAATATGGTTAAAACCATGGTTTTTCGAGGTTTTCGTTGAAATAGGCAAGTGGGGTAACATTTTTCTAGTAATTTTGTACGCAGAATCGACTGGGTTAGGTTTCTGAACAGTAGAAATTCACACAAGTAAATAATCGCAACATCTCAACTTAAAAGTGACCCCCAAAACCTCACTTTATTCAGAAAACAGTAAACCCATTTGTTTTAATTGAATTTCGAGGATTTCACCACTTGTTCGCAACAATGACGGTTATTTCAAACGAATTAATCTCCATAGGGAATTCAAAATTACTCACAAGTGAGCGATGTAGTAGAGGATTGCCCAGGCTGCTACGTGTTCTCCTTTGGTCTCAATGAAGTGGAAATTGATGGCGTGGAACAGGAGTGACAATGATTTCAAGTACACCAGAACTGCCATCAAATAGTGAATTTTGAATACTGTTTGCCTGAAATATACCAGAAATTTATTTACTGAGATATACGACGTAGACAGCACATGATGAGGGAACGAAATTACAAGATATCACATCAAAATCAAATATAGTGCAAAGTCATTCTAATTCTTGACCCATTCAGCCCGTATGAATTCTTAAGAAGTCAAGGGGCAGCCTCGACCTGCCGGCCGACGTCTTAAGAAGTCATGGCGTCCTTCCAACCCCACTTGATTCAAATGCGTTGCCAGGTATGGAGAAGGGCTGTTGGTCCTTGTCTGGTGGTTTTCTCGTTCAGTGACCTTCAAGGTACCGTAGGACATTGTTCGTTTGGAGCTCGGGCCATTTTCTATTTGTCAACAGAGCTGATAACACCGCACTGCAGGTAAGCGCCAAACTTACAATTTTTCGCTCTTTTGTCGCCCAAAAGCTTAGGAATTATGATGTTTATTGTATTTAGTGGTATATATTTTGAACAGAATCTTCAATAAAAACTGGTGACGGATTTACGCTTCCTCTCTCTCTCTCTCTCTCTCTCTAAACCTACACCCTAGGAAAACAAGAGTAAGAGTGCTTATATTTGTCTACTAGCATGCGTTACTGAAGCGCATTCCCACCAAACATATTTTTAGGAGAACCCCTTTTCAACCTAAGCTGTTATTTCTGATTTTGTTTGTCAAAGAACAGGTACATAAACGATTTTATTGACTTGTATTCATAAAAGTCATCAGGCTGAGCAAGTCAGCGGGAAAACAATGCAGGTTTGCATAACCGTCTCCATTGCCGCATGCTGATGACTTCATAAGAATTCATTTCCAAAAAAGAAGAATGATCTTTTTCCACACATCGATAGCATCCTAAACATTTTTTGAGAATAAAGAACCACCAAAACATGAAATTCAGGACGCCAGTGTTGCTCGGCTGGTAAACTGGACCACTTCAAGAGTGCCGGGTTGAATGGGTTAAGATTGTATAAATTGTGTGTAGCATTTTCTACACACAAATAAATGCTAACTAATTACATATTTTCAGTGCTCCAAAACTTACTTGCTTTTGACAAGAATGAAAACCCAGAAACAACCAGAGAGGAAGAAAAGAACTGACATCATGAAATAAAGCGCAGGGAGCGGCATCTCACCAGCAGACAGATAATTTTCTTGGTTCTTCTCTTCAATTTCGATCTGCAGGACAGATGTAATTTACTTGAAACTGATATGAATTAGGAATATAAAAGGACATAGATTCATCATCAAAGGACACCATCATCAAGAATGCTGGTTGGCTGGAATAAGCTCTAAATCATTAGTATTGGCACGTTTAATGCCATTTATCAGAAGACAAACACCCTTGTCCCCCCCTAGCCCTGCTAAAACCGTGATTTATGGCAAAAAACCCGGCCCCTGGAGCCTACAGGTAAAATTCTATAAACATGGAACATGCTTATCTAAAGTTAATTCTTACTCTTGGGAGACTGTACTGAACCCCCTCCTGGCAGTCTTTGTACAAACAATTCCCTTATACTCTTGGGAGAGTTTATACTGGCCATCCCCCTTGACTTCCATGTGACACTCCCTCCCAAGTAACTGTTTTCGGTTAAAACTGTATTGCTTTATTTCGGTTTCTCCCGAAAGTGAAAACCAATGCTTCCGCTACCTAAAATTCCACCATAATCATAAGAAACTAACTCAAGATTTCATAACTAATATTTGACAACAATTTCAAGTAGGCATAGTATTCCAAAGCAGCATACTGCACAGCATCTTGAAGCTCGGGGGCATCTAGGAATAACTGAGAAGAACAAAGAACTTACGAAAAACTCGACGGGGGTAGATGTCTCTTCTTCGTAGTTAGGGCAAGCGTGGAAATACAAGTTGTACAGACCCTCTTCTTTTTCCGTGGGAAAATAAACCAGAAACTGAAATCAAAACCGATTCGGATTAAAATTGAAGGAAACTGATTAACTTAAATGAGGACAAAAGTATTCTTTTCAAGTAGGCATTCCACATTGTTTCTCTTGTATTCATAGCTCCACAGCCAGTTCTAGTGTGTTTTAATCTATCTTGCCTAGTCTCATTTCCTCATTAACTGTCGTTATCATTTAAATTATTATAATATCATACTGTCTGCTGTTGTTTAATTTTTACAACCAACCATACTAATCAGAGGAGCTTTCAAACTCAAATGGTCAAACTTAGATCCTTCCAAACTGTCTCGTCCTCCATAGTGGTTCGTTAGAGTTCTAACTATCGAAAAGTGACGTGCAGATTTCACCATTCTCAATGTTTACAAGTGATGTTAAACGCAAGGGAGTAATTTCTCCTCACTTTTCTCATTCTCTTCTAGGACTAAATAGGAACAACCTCATTAATCTTCACAATTGTCACATATTTTCAAGAAGAGAGCATTTGACAGTGGAGGATTCTCCAACTATTCTTAAACTTGATGCCTTATGGATTCAACTGTGGTTAACATGCATGTTTTGGGATTTTGCATACATTGGTTGTCTCCTTGTAATGGACGATGCCGTATGGCATTAACTCTCACTCTCTCCTAGTTTAATTTTCTTCATTATTACCACGAACGGAGCAGTTGACAAAGGAAAATTGAGATTATCTAGAGTTTGCCGAATATTTTGCCATTTGGCATCAGCCGTCAAAGGAATAAAGATGTACGTTTGCTGATTTGGATACACTGGTCCTTTGCTACTGATGGGTGATGCCATATGGCAATATATTCGAAAAGTGGATACATTTAATTTTTCCTCTTCTAACCTCTTTTACACACAGATCTCAATTGAAATAAGTGCACTAACATGGAATGTCAAGAAATGTAAAATCCCATCTGGAGCTTGAGTCACAAAAATGGTTCTGTGTTAGAGGTTAGGATGCCATCAGAGGCTTAGCTTAAAGCGTGCAAGAAGCCTGCTGAGTTGCCTCAGTATGTGGATAAGTTAGGTTATAACCTATTTGAAACTTGATAAAAAAACGCAGGAGTATGAACTCGACCAAATAAACACTTCTGTGATTTGTAGAATATTACACATATATAAAACTTGAAAATTTGTTGGTTTATATGTCAGTTTTTCATCTACATATGTTCCCAACAGACGGCTAGACTGCTGGACCGATTTTCACAGGAGCAGTCTCAAAATGATCAGTGAGTTCCAGCAGACAACATAGGTTGGTTCAGAACCCCCAAAACATCCTTCTACTTCATAAACGGCGCTATTCGTCAACCAATTCGTTTGGTTACTGAACTGTTTTACATTATGGTTGTTAACAGCCAGTTTATTCTCCAGAAAGTCGTGGCAACTGGAAAAGCCTCTACCATCAATGATATACTTCTTGCGAAGCCAACAACTGTATATGTATGTGATTTTTGTTCAAATCACGGGTTTTCCACTAGTACATTCTAAAATCATAGGAATAAGTTTAATACTTACACTTGTATTGTAATATGTTTTCTCACCCTCCCGTGACGAAGTGATTGGTAGGCTGTAGTTCTTTTCAGCTGAAACAAGAACATACTTCCATCAACTGAGAGATTGCCATTATGGAATTTGCTTGAATTTTTAATTCTATCTAACATTTCTATAATATGGCTACAAATTAACTTGCACAGCCTCCAATACCAACGGGAAAAAATCACTGGTGGAGATATCACCTAAAACACAGTTTGCATTAGCGAAGTCTCTACTTGAGTCACGTCACAGTTGCAGCAAATTTCACTACCTTTTTTATTATTTTATTCGACGCCCCATCTAGCATTGTGATTTTAAAATTTCGTAATGACCTCTTTTTACATTAATTTTATTCTATACATCTACATACGTATGAAAAAATGTTTTGCGATGAATAAAACTTTTGATTTGATTTCCAGAAGGGTTCAGAGCAATTCAATGTTATTCAAAATAACACTTTCAACAGTGCCCTTCAGCTTTCCTCGGTTGACGGTTGAGCACTCTCCTGTATGTTTTTGAATGACATTATTTTCGTAAAATTGTTTAAATTTTCTGGAAGCGATAATAGGCCGCTCTGTACTGTTTTCCTTATTTTCATAGGGTCTACTTTCAGAAAAATAACAGAAAAAACGTGCGAATTCTCCACTAAACGTAGCAAATTCAAGGTTTCCATAATTTAATTGTAACTGTAAAACACTGACTTACTACTTTTTTTCAGATTTTAGCATGAATGTGACTTTTCCCCTTTATTGGCTTCTTTAAAAATACAGCCGTTACAAGTATAGAGAATATTATTCACTTAGAAAGCATAATAGGTATACATACTAGAAAATAAACAAATTACAAGCTTGTGTAACAAATTAACGTTAATAGCTTTTAGAAAGTCAAATAATATCTTATACGAATTTGAGTGTTACCTGTAGCTACACTCTTGGGGCCTCTGACACTGAAGAGAACTTTGTCGCTAAACGAATCTTCTCTTTTCGGCCTCAACAATGACATCTGGCTCTGATTACGGTAGATCAGCACGTTTAGATCCGAAGACATGTTAACTTGCAGTCTGAGAAAATTGAACAGTAAAAACATACAACTCCATCAATCAATGAAGAATCACATTGTAAATAATGTATCTTTCCAATTAACCGTAAATTTAATTCAATCAATCAATCCCCCATTGTTAAGGTGGAGTGTCATATCCTCCCATGAAGACTATGTTGTGAGGGTTGAGAAAAATTTGATGTTTCACTTTTGTCTTGGTCATTAGCATGATACTTTAATTTCATGGTAGAATTTTAGTTGAAAAGCAAAACTTTAAAGGGTTCAAGACCTTTAAACTCATGCTGATTCTGAAACAGATAGTGTTCTTGGCCACAGATTGTGACATTATATCCTCCTATTTTTTATTGAAACCTGAGGATGCATTTTGAGCTAAAAATCGAAATAAAGTCAAATGCAGTCATAGACATAAATTAATGAGAATTTTTCTCTGTTTAACTAATGATTTTTCATTAATCAGATTGATTGACTTATTAAATATGAGCAAAATGACTTTCACATAATTAAACAATGCATACGAAAAGACAAATATATATAAATTCTGATTCAGACCTTTGCAACATAATTGACTATTTTACCAGTATCAAATCAGGAAATTTCGAGTGATAATTGTCTATGGAGAGTTTCTTCAAACTTTGATCATATTGAACTCTTGTAATAGGCCAATATAATATTGAATTGAGCAACTTATAGGGTTTTAATTTGAAGAGGTAAGAACAAACGTATAGTAAATGTGATGATATCCAGTTAATACATGTTTTTGATTGAGTTATGATTTCTCAAAACAAATTGCAGATATCTTGTACGGGAATGAGCAATGAATGATTGATGCCAATGCACTCTACTAGCAGTTTTTGGAACTAAACAGTATAACTCTCTAGCAACAGATTAGTTGACTGTAATCGATCACATGACTGCGTTGTTAATTACTTGTATATTTTTGTGTTTAATTACTTGTATATTTTTCACACATTTACATGAACAAGTAGTGATGATTAAATAATCAAGCAAAGGAAGCAGGAGCAACGCCTCCACAAACACGAGAACCCTGAAATAATGTCTTGGATAACGCGACGGAACATCGCCATGAAACAAACCATTGGACTTGAGCTGTGCAACCTTAAAATTAGTGTAGTAAACTAGGTATGATAGGTAAGGGAGAGATCTTATGGTGAACCTCACCTAGTGTAGTGTTTATAACAATATGAAATGAAATATTGCTAGATAATACGTACAGTAGAATACCCGCAATAGGGACTGGATCCTGAATAGGGACGTTATTGGTAGAACGAGATTCGGCTGAATCACAGAATAGGTAACGCACTCCTCTTATCAGGATCATTTGAACATGTATCGATGTGTTCATTCATCGATATATATGATATCAATATATCGACACCAGTGCCATGTCGGAATGATTTTCACAAAGTTCAAAGTGGGGAAAACCAAGTTTTTCTGAAGGATAGTAGTGGAAAACCTCTAAAATCTGTCCCTATTGCGCGCATTCTACGGTACATTATTTTCAGTCGTATTACAAAAATCAATATATAAAAATAAAAAAACGAAGTAATCACTAAAAAAGGTAAGCCACCATATATTTGTTCGACTTACGACATGTTCTGACGGTTCATGATGAAGAGAATGTAGGGTTGGCTGTCCACAGGTTTCTTGTCTGAATACTTGAGAAGACAATAGTCCGGGTGAGCCTCCTGGGTGTTCATCGCGTCAGAACGTATTTTTTCCAGACTGAAACCATACTGCCAGACACCAAAAAATGGATTAGTAAGCTATATAAAAATCGTATGAAACCAATGAGTTAAATGTACATATTATAATTAGCAAATATATTGTTTCATGCAGTGCTTCAGGTTCAAAAGCGAGATCCAGAACCAAAATAACCAAATTCCATTGGCTGATGCTGATTTGTTCCATTCGATTCGAAATGATCAAATACTATTGGGCAATGCAGACTTCTTCCTCAGAGGCCAATGGGAAGACTCAGTTCCAGTTTGGTCCTCTGAGTGAATCCATGGATGGTAAATGTACCATCGACGGGCTCATTCCTCAAACACGTCCAAGGATCTGAATCCTTTGATGGAATGAAAATCTGGACTCGGATCTGGCCTTATCAGCATTATCTCCAGACAATATTAGCCGTAATAGTCAACATTTTACAAATATCAAATGTGGCAGTTTACAGAGGAATTCGAGAGTAACAAAGTAAATTTCTTGCATTTAACTGTAAAATTGGAGAGGGATTGACACAAATTTCCAATTAAGAAAAACCAGCCAATATTGATGTCGTAATTCACTGCCTAATCATCGGAATGTAAACATTGTACACCAGAACCTCACTGCAACACAGCAAATATCCTATATCCATCCCATCAACCAAACTCCACACCTAAAACCCCTGCGGTGCCTTATTCCATTAAAATAACGATATTGAAGGAATACTTGAATCGTTTTCACATCGTCGTTAATAAGAGTCCCGTAGCTATTCTTGGAGCAATCAATAGAATTATTCAATAAAAATTCAATCTATTACCAAAATCTTGTGTACCTACTTATTCGTGATGTAGGGAATTACACTCTACATTGTTCCCTTGTGTTCCTATTTACTGAATTTTCCTTGTATATTTCGTTTCGACAGTCTATATTATCCTATTAAAACGTATTTTCAACTGGGATTATCATCACAATCCCCTGACCCGTTGATTTCAATCAAAACTATAGAATGGATGAGTAGTCTCCATCATCAGTAAGCAGACTGTAACCTGCTATTAACAGAGACAAGTCTATAAGGAGAAATAATGTATGATGAGTTGAAGTATTTCACGAGGAAGAAGAAAGATGAGAATGGGAAGTACCAACGACATTCACAATGTGACAAGTGACGCGACGGGTGTCTCGGCCCAAAAAGTCGGCAATAATGTGACGAAAGTTGAATGCCAAACTTCATTAGGTCACGCGAGATGTTTGTTTATTACGCCAAATAAGTCTAAACTGCACAAGAAATTGTCGTTACTGTTGAATCAAAACAAGACATGTGAATTTTACTCATTTTGGAAAGAGGTCCCTGGGTGACATCATTTAGTGCAGCTCTGGGAAGTGACGGTGTTATCTAGAGTGATTAAATTAGCTCGAAAACTGTACCAACAGAATAGTTTGCGGTGACGAACAAAGGGAAATACCATTGAGTGCAAAGCAACAAAAGATCTACCTAACTGTACGACTCTGAAGGAAAATTCATCATTCTTCATTGCAGTTGTGGAATAATGTGCAGTTCAACGAAGAATTAACTACAACCGAGCGCCTAAATGTGAGAGTAGTTTCGTGGACCCGAATTTTCCTGATCAAGTATTTGATGAATTGCTGTTTGCCAGGGTCCGCATTTATGGGGGTTGTCTCTTTTTAGTTACTACGTCATTCATTATTCTTTCCTCGGTTCTTTCGTGGCTTTTCTGACTCAGAGCGACAGATAAAATGGTGTTTGACCATTAGCAACGTTTACATTTTATATATTTACACATATTTTACATTGGACGCTTCCCCTTCCTGGACGCGTGAGGGACCTCACTTGTTGTCTTGATTTTAATTTTGAACACTAGTTGCTCCAGCCTTTGAATGAGTTGTTTTTCTTGTCGCTTTCGCTGAATATGTTTAATGGAAGTTGTAGGCGGGCATACATTGATGAGAAAATAGTATAAATCGAGACCGGTCCTAATAGTGTAGGTGATTATAGCGATTTCGATAATGAGAATATAATTATCCAAAAAGAGGTAGAGAATGATAATACACCAAGCTATTCTTACATTATAAGATACTATCGCATTTAACCAACTATTTGTCAAAATTTGGGCAAACAAACAAACATGTTATGCTTTTTAGAAGACAAGCAAGTCGAAAAAGCGTAAATGAGTCTAAATAAATAAGGGCTGGGGGTTAATGCGCTGCCACGTAACTTGTTTATTTAGGATATCAATCAGAATTAAAAGAAAAAACATCAGCCTGGTTGGTGGATTGTAATATTTTTGAAATCTGGAGAAGAAAAATGGCTTTCGAGGAACCCGTGCACTTTTATTCCTATTATGGGGAGAGGTCTATTTTAAAAACCGCTAAATCTGTCCCTATTGAGCCCGCTTTACGGTGGTAGTTGCACTACCATATAAGTGAGTGCTGCTGGTAATAAAGACTTATTATTATTATCATTATTACGTAATAATAAATACGTAAAAGATAAATAAACGAAACACTACTTAGTGCTAGGAAGAAAATGACTGGTTAACACGTATCTACCTAGATATACAGCCAATATCTTTCAGAGTGACATGGATTAACTAAAATTAACTCAGGCTCAAGATATAAACTGAGAAGATAAACATGCGCCGAATGAATCAATACAGAAACCTGAAATTCGTGAATCATGTCGATTATATGTATCTCAAAAGGTCAAGTGCCCATCCCATTGCTAATCTCTGACATTAACTGAAGTATTAGTTAAAGGAGTGTGTTCAACTATCCTAGAGTCTTCGATAGTAAATTTTAAATGAATTAACGATGTATGACGTGCAGTTAGTGTTAGAGATGACATACTACGTCATCTGGCTTCATCTTCGCGCTGAAATTGTGTAGTTTGACGTCCAAGAGACCTCCTTTGAAAAACCCGAAGATCGACAAAGAAATCAATTTTCTGTTGTCGTCCTGAAATCAGAAATGATACAAATCAGATAGATAAATACCCAAAGAGAGCGCATTACCACAATACAGATGTTTGGCTGGGTGTAATCCAACGACGAACTCCTACCTTCAATGTTAACTTGTGGATGCGTCCGTAGTTTTGTCCGAGACATAGTAAAAATACTAATGTCGAGAAATACATGAACGGGCTCATGATTCTCAGATAGGACACGAATAAATAAACGCCAAATAAAGTTTTCAAAAATTACTCAATATTCTACAACAGAACATACTGACAAAATCAGCAAAATCCCAATATTGTTGAAACCTTCGAATGGTTACAATACGATAACCTTGCATGCAATGCTCCCAACAGTTGAAAGCTTAATTATCAAACAATTCAATTGAAGAAGTCAAGTTGTCCATTGGTTTGCGGGGAACTTTACGAATGTTGCTGAGCTCGATGGTGCTGCGTCGTGTGATCATTTACTGTATCTTTTCTACCTTGCAAGCAAGATGTCAATAACTAAATACTTTGTCGTAGTTACATTAACCCATTGATAAAACAAGGGAACCAGGTCTTCATATATTGGTAAGCACTAAAGGCCGATATGCCTTTCTCTGCAGTGGCGTAGCGAAGCGACTTTTCATTTGGGGCTTGTGATGAAGATTATATAAAATGGCATGAAATAACAAATTACGAGAAATTTACTTCAAGATAAATATGGCTTATTCATTTAGACTAATTCAAGTCGTAAGGCAGTCCAATTTTGACCTACCTTAAAGATGAATTTAATGTGAAGCCAACCAACTCAACTGTTACTCAGATTTACATCATTGCCAGTTTAGTTTATACTACAAGGAGTAGTTTCCCTCCTTTCGATATCTTTAGGTCATCCCTCATTAGAAGGTACCATTTCAGGGTGGTTATTCCTTAATACGTTGACGTAGTTATTCCCCTATTCCTGAGGAAACGATTCCCCTGTTCTGCGGTGAAATTATTCTCCCATTCCAAAGGGAAATGGTTCGTCCAGGGGAGAGCTTCGTCTACCAGCCTCCAACCTCTCCTTATAGCTGCCCCAATCCTCGCTGGTTTAGATAAAGAATGAGTGTGGCTAAAAAGGTTGTCAGAGTGATTGATCAATAAAAATTGACTAGATGTTGATGGAAGGAGTAACATGGCTTTTGCTCTCCCACAAAGGCTGCTGAACGTTTCTGCAAATTCAGAAATTGGAGAAGATTTGACGCTAGAAGCAGAATTAAGAGTGGGGGTTATGATGGCTAGTGGGACACCCTTTTCACACTCTGAATGAAGGTGGGCTTGCCCAAATAGAAATGGGGGAATGAAGCAGTTTTGCGGAGGTTTAATTTTATAGAGCCCACATTACTGTCTGTTGATTGCACTGATTTCAGTCCATTCTTGGGGCAGTTATAGCATCCACGGTGTTCCACAATTCCTCAAAACCAATGAAGAAATAGTAGCGTTTTCCTTTTAGAGGAGGAGGTTTGTCTGAGCAAAGCTAGAATGTGCTTGCAAGTGTGGTTGAGGGGGGTTGCTTCTGTTTTTTAGTTCCTAGGCATCCAGACCAACATACCAGAGGTGCTTTGCAGATTGCATCCTCCAACTGATGCTGACTTTAGGAATGTGAAACACATTTTTCTACACAGGGTCTGTTTCAACACCTCTATACCCTCTGTTTGTCGGTGGACTTTGCCCACCCTGCCCCTCCTCAAATCACCCCATTGTCAAAACTGTATGAAGTAAGGTACATTTTTAGCATGCGTTCATAACGCACCTACGTACGAAAGAAGTATGTATACCTAGGTAACAGTTCAGGCTGTTGACTCCAAGGAGGTACCAGTTTTCCAAAACTGAACTTCCATCACTGTGAATTCCCAAGTTCAACCATAGCTTTTAATTCTATAAACTTAACAAATTCATTCAAAAATAAAGGAAGAAACAGACTAAAATCAATTTTTTTTCATCAAGAATTTAATAACCATCAATACTTAGAAAACAAAAACAGTACAAGTTAAGTGGTAGGTAAGTCCATGAAAGCTGGTATTCTAGAATAGGTATATTGGTTCACACGTTGGTTCGGGATAATTATGGTCATTGCCAACGCACAGGTGTTTTCATTACCATTTTAAATCTATAAACCACGCTCAACATAATTTATATATATCACAATCCCAACATATACTAAACATATTCTTTTCTCAGACATAGGAACGTACTTACCTACCACCAAGTCGATATAAATTTCGCTTTATTCCTTTAATTTCGTCTGAAGTAGGCTAACATTCAGTAATGATTTTGGTACCTCTCAACAATGTTTGAATAAATAGTCCAAATTTATTTGTTTGACTTATCGAAGGAAAGATAAATTTTAGTAAGTACTATTGAATAATTAGATTTGAAAAGTGGGGTTTTCTGATAATTATTTCGTCTTGTCTTTCCTAGATTCAATCAACATTTACTCCTGCGCTATGCAATTTGAGTGACTAAATTAAAGAGAACATGGAACAGTGTGAAAGTAGTAGCCAACTAGTTATTGTTAGATCCACGAAGAAATAGCTGCAAGACTAGGTAACTATACGCTAAACTGGGGTGTTGGATTCACAGACTGAATGACAGTGGAAGAAAGATATCTTGACATAATGCTACGAGCAAGACAAGTTATCTAGAGATTCATATCGCCGAATAAAATTGGCAGTGATTCATTTAGGCAGAGGAGAATTCACCAACTTCCATCTCAAATTCCTAACATCTGGATTTCCTGATTGTTGACTGCTATTAAATATTATTCAGTAGATGATAATTGATTTACCGAGGGAAACCGTCCACTTGGATTAGAGAAGGCAAGTGAAAATGAGCCATTATGACACAAACCCTCTCAATGCATTTTCCTGAAAAGCATTCTGTCTGAAGGACCATACCGCAATTGGGTACCGTCACCTTAATTGAGTGTTATCTTGATTTCATTTTATGATTTTCACTTAAAGTCAGCAATAGCCGAACAGCAACATGGATCAATGTTGAAAGTATGCATTGAAAGTAGTAAAACCAAGTTTTAGTAATGAACAGAACTGAAAGACGATATAAATGAAACAGCCATGTATTTAATAAAATAATTCTTAGAAATCACCCGTTTACAAAAATATGTCAGCACCTACTCTGACCTGTACACCATCTTTCAAGAGCATCTTTGTACAGGCTGGTTCTAAGCGCACTGTTATTTTAATTCCCTTAGTGTGAGAGTCATTTTATTTGTTACAAAAAAAAACCTGTTTCAACTACTCCAACTTTTTTTTACTGTCCTAGAACGCACAAACTTCCGATTTTTCATACTGGAAGCCGCATTTTTTATTTTAGATTTGGATTCTACGTGGAATTTCATGAAAATTAGACATCTCAATAGACTTTTTTCCATCGCCCGCAACTGGGTCAGTGAGCACTCAAAGATGCGCAACCCCAAGGCTTCTCCAAAATGCGGATACACGAATTACACAAGCGTGACACTTGAAATTTTGGTATTTTTTTTCAACGCTGAATCACGTGGTAATGTTCGTTTCCTGATTAGACTCCATTTTAATCAAATTACTAATGGAAAATCAATTTTTTTAAAAAGGAAAACTGCCTTTTTTAAGGACCAAAACCATTCTGTCTACAAAAAACTTTTTCTGTTTCCCTCATCTCTTTCCAAAATGATGAGTTTTTAACAAAAATCTCGCATGAGATTTTTGTTAAATTCGAGAAATGAAAAACAGAGAGCCCAAAGAACAATAATTTGGTCTCTGTTTGTACCTCCTGGCCAAACTCTGGTAGAGAAAAAGTTCCTGGCTTTAACCTGCGGAGGTCCCAACATAGTTGAATGCAGAACAAAAATCGATAACCTTGTTTTTGCGTTTTCCAAGTTCCCTCAAACTAAGGAATTCATGATGAACAACCCTGTATATATACTGCTCACTGTTCTATGAAATGTAGGTTAAACCTTCTGGAGAAGGAGATGTGATAGACCACATTCTGGTACTTTGTTTCTCCTAGCCTCAACAAAAGCAACAAATATCTGAAACTTTTTCTGCCAAGTAGATAACAAAGGTACTGAATACAGGCATATAACACAGGAAACTATATAATTAGGTACCTTGAAATCCAGCTGTTAACAGTGATCTACAATCCAATCAATAACAGTTTGCACTGAACTTATTTTCAATGATAATGTAACGTTTACGAAGGAATGGTCTAAAAGTGTTTTCGTTAGGTCTCTTATTTTCAGCGTAAGGCACAATCATAACCAGAACACACATTCAACACCTGAAAATCACGTGAAAAACACATATATGTAAGTGTACTCTCAGTTTTTATGAGTAATTTGAAAACCATTACTCCAAGATTCTACATTATCGATAGGTACCGTTAACGTTAATTTATAAATTCAAGTCAGCTTTGTTCCAGCGCAGGATGTATACGGACATTCAGTAGTTAAATAAAGCCATGCCATCAGATTGAGAGAAAAATTAACTCCTTTCCACAAAATTTTTAAAAATGGTTAGGGAAAAGTGTCAAAATACGTAACTCAGAAAATTTCTGAAGTACCTCGATATTTAATACATTATTAATATTTATTTATTATCAAGGTACTTGAATCATAATAACCAGAAGACGATTACCCTCCAGAGATCAACCCCTGCACAAGTGCAAAAGATAACCGTAACATACAACACAATAGTTATAGTAAAAAATAGGGTGTTTTTTTAGTGATGACCTCCATTTTCGATACATTTCTCAACTTTACAACATACTTTTCCTAATTGTAAAAGTATGATTCGGAACTGTTGGAAAAAATATAAAGGTGCTGGTATCCATAGCTTTAAAAAACTTGAAATACCACATAAGTGCCATCATAGGAACGCGGTAGGTAAATGGGAATACTAGCTAGGAAAAAGTCAAATATATTGAAATATTTGTACGATCCAAATTACCAACATAATTAGAAAAACAAATTGGTAAGTAATTTCACCCTTAGTCCGGTTTTTATATTATAACACTTATAAACATAATTTTCAAACTAACAAGCACGAAAACTATCTGGGAATTTTAGTAGGTGAGGACCGCTTGAATGAATCGAATGAACAAAAGGATTGACTTGGGATAGTTGTTATTTGTTTTTGAGATCGCCATATAGAACAGAAAAATTATTGTTCCTCTTTCTTGTGACCAGCCGACACTTGATAAATAGTGGGGGGCACTACTAAAGTAGCAAACATTTCTTTACTGCCAAACATATTCTCAAATGTCATAAAACCAATACCTTAATTTTTTTCTGTTTTTAATATTAGAATATTTTAAAACTAAAAAAGGGTGGTTTGAAATGGAGAAATCTTGTTTTGAAAATGGGAGACAGCACTAAAGAGCTCCAGAAAAATGAATGAGTAAAACATAAAATAATAAAAATAAATTAAAAGTTGTAATATTCTATGACACAATACTCGCCTGAAGTTGCATCACCAAGCGATGGGATTGCCTAAACATTTAAAGTAAACTAACATTTTCATCTAGTTTTCAAAGCTGGAATTATTCGACTAGAGACTTCCAAAAAGGTAAATTTAAGGGGCTAGGGAGCAAAATTACTTCGTAATTACTTCGGTTGTTCCTATTTTACCCAAGAACATTCTGTGGCAGACCTATACGGGCGTTGGACCATTTTCAAAGCGCGAAAATCGGATTCTGAGATCAAAAATAAGAAAATCCGACATATAAATTGACTGTCAATTAAAGTTCAACCCATTCGCTACGAGCATAACGTACATCTCAGTAAAAATCCACTAAACAACTAATACAGTAACGAAGTTGACGAAACATAAAAAGGTACACGCACAATCAAAGGCACTCGAGTCACGGAAAAGTCAGTGAAAGGAGGAATAATAAAAGAAGAAAAATAACCTAGCAGTTATAGCTTAATTTGTGACGTTACAGCCCAGCAAGAAAATTAATATGGAATTTTAAAACTGAAAGTACAGGAACTCATGCAGGTACCTCCTATTGGAGTTTTTAAATCAGTGTCGCCCGTCTTTTCGGTTTACATTTTAAAATTATAGAACTTTTCTAGAAGTTTAAATAAGGAACAAACGGGGTTCTTTCAAGGAAATTATTTGAATGACTTCCCGAAATTAGAAGAACTTTGAAAGATCATACAAAGACGGATATAGAAGAGAGGACTTGTCACTTATTATGGCGCGATTGTTGCCGAAATGTTAAAATAGAGTTTTTTTTGTTGTAATTGAGATTTGCTGGTAGTCATATTTCTGTTAGAAGAACATGCTGATTTACTAACATTTTTTATTTAAATGTACCTGATAAGATTCGTATTTGTACCAGAAGCATTTAATGTCCTAAGGCTCGCAGTGTGGCACATTATTTGTTGTTTAGAGCCAAATACAAATATTTTTTCTTTTGACAATTTACATTATATTGCATAATATAATACAGGTACTTGCACTTTACCTGTGGCTAACACTCACTGAAAATTGAATGTGATTGCGCTGGAACAAACCTGGAAAACTCACATCTGAAAAATGAAAGTTATGAAATTTTGGTTATGGTGAGATCCAGAGCTCCAAGGGCTTGAATGGATACTTCAGGGTCATCACTGTCATCAGGAGGCTCGTGTTTCGGAACTTGAACCAGGGAGTCATCTCTGTCCTCTAGAATGGATTGCGGAGCATTTGGATCAGACTCTTTTGGTGCTGGAGATGATGAATACGCCTCAGCATTCATCAGAGTTTCTTGCAGCTGCTCTTCACTGTGCGTTTTCATATGGGCCGCCAGTCGACTGGACTGTATGCAAGAGTAACCACACTGTGGACACGTATATGGACGCTCCCCTGTGTGAGTGCGGATGTGGACCTTCATTCTGGAATTGTGCGCACATTTGTAACCACAGTACTCGCAAGTGTAGGGCTTTTCCCCCGTGTGGAGCCTCATATGCGATTTGAGATCACTTTTACGAATGCACCGATAGTCACATTCATTGCACACCATTGGCTTGTCCAGTAGGTGCGTTTCGGTGTGTTTCTTCAACGTGGACAATTTCTTAAATGTGAATGAGCACAATGAGCATGCAAAAGGCCGGCTACCTGAGTGCTGGGAATAATGTTGTTGCATGGCTTTAGGTTGTAAACAAGAGAAATCACATTCTGAACAGGCAAAAGGTTTGATTCCCATGTGATCCCACATGTGGGTTTTCAGTTGGCTGACAGAGACACAAGTAAAACTACATTCTTTGCACTTTTGCATCTTGTCTTCTGAATGAACTTTCATGTGGGATTTCAAACTATGTTTTTGTGCACACGTATAGTCACAAGAGTTGCACTGAAAGGGTTTTTCTCCCGTGTGAACCCTCATATGTTCCCTAAGCCGTACTGTGCTGCTCCCACGATACCCACACAACCCACAATGATATGGTTTGTCGCCTGTATGGATCCGAGTATGGGCTCTGAGCTGGTTAGAATATGCTGACTTATATGGGCAGTAAGTGCAACTAAAAGGTTTTTCACCAGTATGTGTCCTCATATGCACTTTGAGTGACCCAGAATGACTGGATTTATAAGGACATATTGGACATGAGAAAGGTTTTTCATTCGTATGGATCCTCATATGAACCTTGAGGTTGCATTCTTTGGCACAAGCATACTCACACTCTGTGCACTGGTAGGGTCTTTCTCCAGTGTGTATTCGGAAGTGTTCTTCCATTTTTTCAGGGCGTGGGCACTTGAAAGCACATAATGAACATGCCAATAATTTCCCTTGACGTTTCCAAGGGGCATCATTTGTATCTGTATACTCTTCAGGGAGTTCTGGGATAACCTCAAAATTTTCAGAGAGGCGAGGTTTTTTGACAACCCTCAAACTCCGACGTACCTCCACTTTGTTATCAAGCGTTTCCAGCTGATTATGCTCTTCTGAATCTTTAGCGCTAATAATTTCTTCCATTGGACTATCTCCATACAAACATTCTTCTTTGATATTTGACTCTTCCATTATCTCCCCCAAAAGTCAACTTCTAAAGTTCACTGACTAGAAACTAACTTGCTAGAAATGCGTTCATGTTCCTCCAGTTTAAAATCAGTCTCACAAGTGACATTGACTAGTCCTCCCATGTAGTTGTCTCTCTTGGTAACTTCCACAGAACACTATTACAACTCCGTGCACATTTGTATCATCTTCTCTCACACCAGCTCCAGAAGATTAGCTTCATCCGCACCTGCAACAAAGATATGTGCCCAAGATATAAATAAGGTAAATTAAATAAGAAAATATTAAAGAGATAAATCCATAAAGATGTGTTACAAGTAACCAAGATCATAATGCTAATTTACCAGCTGTAGTAAATAAATACATGAATATATTTGTATAACAATAAATATTAGTGGTACAACGTAAACAAAAAATAATAATAATTGAAAATCCAATCACCTGGAAAAATGCAGTAAGAATTGCAGAAGGTAAGGGTTACCTAACAGAAAGGTTATGTTTCAGTAAGGATGAAGTGTTCAATTACTACATCAACAGAAGGTCTTCAGAATTTCTTGTATTGATAAGCAGGGGTTTGATAGTGGATTTGACATTTTTTGCCAGTTTTCATACATTTCCTTGATCTTCTCTTCTTTTCTAGGGATCCAACCAAATCGTAAGGGTTCGTTTTGGTGTTATAGTGTTACCATCCACACAGAAGAGTAGACGTCATTACCCTCGAAAAAAAAATATTGCATCAAGCTACCCTCACCACGTAATTTTTGGACCATTTTTTGCAAACCGCACATGAATCAAAAGACAAATAGTTCATTCGACGTAATGCTACTAGTAATATTCGAAGTTTTGGAAATCGCGTCACTTACCTGGTAGTTATTGAGTTTCCAAAGTAACAAAAAATGTCTTAACAGTACGTGAAGGAATAGAATAGCTGGCGACCGCTCGAGCTGGCGCAGTGTTTCTGGACTCTTCCAGCCAAAATTTCTTGACAGCCAAACTAAAATGGGTTATAAAGAGGTACCAGCCACTTTCAAAAGGGATACTTTCACATTTGTACTGTTGTATTTCAGAAATTTAGATAAGTTCTACCTTCACGTACTTCCAAATTTTAAGAATACAAATATTTTGGATTCAGTTAATCCATGGGAGTACGAGGGACACGATTCCAAAAAGGATAGGTTGACTCAACCTGATAAGCCCGCAAAACACAACCCCTAGAAAGAAAAGTTGGCCACCTTTCTGTGTTGCCCACATACAGTGGTGCTCCTCACGGGTATCCATCAAAATTGAAAGTAAATAGTAACTCTCAGAATTTTAATTGGCGTCGCACAGCCATACACATCCTTCACAAACAATTTTGTCCCATAAATTTGAGTAGCAACGTTAATAACTGTATGATCTAACAAAGCCAACAGGATGGTCTTAGTTACATCTATACCACCTTCACCTAAAGAGAATTTCTCACTTTTTCCTAGAGGCCTAGTTTCCAATTCAACTACATGCTGCATATTTCCTTGTTCGACAAACATGCTAATCTGCTTGCCGTTCACCTGAACAACAGTGAACACTTCGTTTACTTTGTTGAGGCATGACTATTTTCCAAAACTCACGATCATTTATAATTATTTTAAAAGGTAGATCGAAGTTCATCTTTTCTAACATAACGTCAGAGATGGACGTAGTCAATGGAACTGTATCTAATTTGGCCAGTATTTCCTAGTGACTATCTTTTTGTAGGGAGGGCCTTATTTTTCCCATTAGCTGCATTCTGATGGCCATGCGATCTTTTTCATGATTTTCTTCATTTTTCAATGTTTTGGAATGGTATAACTGGTTGGAATAGTGCCAACGGACAAAATAGGAAGGTTGATTTGTAGTATTCTCAGCTATTGGTTTAAGCTACCTTTGAAGCAGATTGTTTTGGTATATGAAGGTAGGGTAAAGCCCGTAATAAAGACTTTGACACACCCCAAAACCTGTGACTTTGATGTGATAAAGAAATAATTTTGATAGAATTGTGTGAATTAACAAAATCTGCTCCAACCCGCTCTGCTAGCCTACTGAAATGGCAAGTTAGCTTTGTTATTGAATGCCTAGTTTTCCCTGAGCATCTACAAAAATTGCATTCTGATGAATGTACAATAATTAAAATTGTTGTCATACCTACTTGAAAAGGAATGACACTGTCCCTTTAAATCATAACTTATGTAAAGTGATAAATAGCAATGTCGATCAGGATTGAAACAAAGACATCTTACTCCCTGTGAATAGTAAACCTATGAGGAAGTGAGGTACAATAACTAACGATATTCTCAACAGGGATAGAGAAGAATTTCTATAAATCTCACTATCAAGGTTCCAAGTAGTCTGACCGCATTCTTATCCAATCTACGCCAAACGACAAAGAGCTTCCGTTGAATAAGATCGAATGGAATATTTTCACCGGAGTCAGTGATAAATAAAGATGAAAAATAACCACCTGTTCGCAGAAATCAAAGCTGCCGAAGATAACAAACATGATGTTTCATCATTTATACGCAGTATCGGAGCGCACTTGAGTTCCAGCAACTTGATAAATAAAACCACCGTTTCTCTTATCGCATACTTAACGAACTCCGGCTATGAAATACAATTCAGATGAAATACCGGAAAAAATCGTAGATACCGCGGACTCTATCACATAACAAAGAATTCATCGCATCGTCCGATCACATCACAATCACCATTTTAGCGAGTTCGCGACTTCCCCAGCGATAAGAGATAATAGGTGGATAACAGAAAGAATACTATGGATGTGGACCCGCAATGCTTTGCTGTCTTGCAAGATAGTGGTTTGTGATCACACTGGGCGCTAAGTCGAAACTAAGACATTTCGGAAGGTAACGTTCGAACTACGTGTTTTGAAAGGTAACAATATTAAATGAGGAGTTTAGGATCAAAACCAAATAGCTTCCAAATGTCAAAAAATTACGTTTTTGTATCTACCTCATCAGTAAATAGTAATATATAAAAATAAACTACGTCAACAAAATGTCAATATTATGCTGTAGCTTCAAATCCAAAGTGATGTGTTCTTTTTCACGAGTTTAGATAACGAACTTCATATTCTAGAAACTTCCGGATCAAAATCGGAAAAGAACCATGATAAATTATACGTCAAAAAGTGGAAAACTCCATTTTTCCAAATAAGTACTTACCGTTAGGGGGCGATGGCAAAAAGAGCGAACAAAGCCATTAACGATGTGAAAGGCTACCTAATTAGGTGGCACTCTCATGTAAAAAGAGCGAACGGAGTTAAAACTATACGCCATGGGGCATAGTTTGGGGCATGTAAATAGAGCGAATAAGATTGCGTAAATCTAAATAAACTGCCTCCAACTTTGTGTAGTGGGTTCTCATCGTAATCAGTTTGTCTTCAACCTTTCAAGAGTCATGCCGAATGTGAGTGAATGTTCAGTTGTGATCGGGAAACAGGGGAACGAAATAATTGTATTCGAAGGATATCGTTTTCGAAAAGGTCGAGAAATAGATTCAGGAGAAGCTAGTTGGAGGTTCGTACAACTTATGTTCACCTGAACGTTTCCTAAGTTATGGAATTAATGATTCCTTGAGCAATAAACCATGAACGAATGCCTTACGTTTTAGACGTTTGTTAAGAATACGTGTTCAGCGTCCTTAAAAACCATTGCTCGTCGTAAAACATCGTTCGCTCTTTTGGTTTATTATTCAATAATAAACCATTGTAATCGCTCTTGAAAAAAAAAAGTTTAACCCCCCATGAAAATTTCATGGTTCACGTTTCAAAGGGTGTAGAATCCAAATCTGCAATAAAAATTTTTCCGTCCGTCCGCCGTACGCACGATTTTTTCCAAACGGCTGGAGCAAAAAATTTGAAATTTTCAGGAAAAATCCATGTTGGTCCGACAACGCCGCAATTCTTTAGCCAGCTCTCTCACTTGATTTAAAGTGCCCTTTAAGGGTTGTCAAAGTTTTGTAAAATCCCTAAAAACCTCTAAAAAAGTCAAGGCGGATTAAATTTGGACTTTTTTTGAAGAACTTTCCGTGAGAAATCGAATGAGCCCCTCCCCAGGTCCGTAGCTCATGCCATTCCAGATGTATGGCCCGATTTATGGTGCCAATATTTGCATCCAAATTCACTACATCACTAGGTTACTGCGATCAAAACAAAAATAACAGCTTTTTTTTCGATCGCAGTAACCTAGTGATGTAGTGAATGTGGGTACTGGAGTGAACTCATAAAAGGGTTTATAGCCGATACACGGGTTGAAGCATTCTGATATGCATGCTCCGTCTTCAAATAGAATATTTTTCCATTGTAATCGCTTTTGAAAAAAAAAAAAACGCTGCAAATTCTTTCACTGGGGTTTATTATTCAATGATTCGGGATTTGAATTTCTACTAAGCTCTGGGGTGTGCGTGTTTCGCAGGTGATAGAGCGATTATTGAATTTCAGGAGGCACACAAATATGATCAACTGATCAATCCAAATAGGTATTTTGGTTGTGAACCGATTTACGTGCTCTATGCATATCTCCTGAAATTCAATAATCGCTCTATCACCTGTGAAACATGCAGACTCCAAAGCTTAGTATTAATTCAAATCATGAACGCAAGCCAATTGAATAATAAATCCCAGTGAAAGAATTTGCAGCGTTTTTACATACCTCTGTACCTCTCGTAGGTGAAGTCGCTCGCTCTTTTTAATATACTACGATGTTAAGTTGTTAACGTTCGCTCTTTGTACACCCGCCCAATGAGATTGTGGTTATTGAAGGCGAATTCTGACGTTTATTGAATGCTGGTATTGTGGAACTTGTTAATATCATTGAAAACTTTTAGAAGCGGAGGTCATCTCGTGTTATAAAAAAACTAGCGATGACGGAGGATTTTGATGTAAATGTAGGGTTGGCAATCAATCTTCGATTTTCAGAAAAAATCGATGTTTGACCACAGATTTTTGATTTTTTACAATCGATTTTCATGGGTCGATTTTAATTGACCATAGATTTTTGTCAACGATTAATCGATTTTTGTGAATGACAAGTTGAGGAATGTTAGCAAAATTTTTGGTTTTTAAGCATTACGTTTTACGCATTATCTTACTTACGTCCTTTTTCATTTTTGAGTTCTCACCTCTGTGTCTTTCCAAGTAAAGAATGCTGCGAAGTCCTTGCCTCATGGGTTTAATTTTTCTCATGCAACAGTGGAACTGTGGAAGGTTTTAATGGCTCCTTCGAAAAATTTAAGTTTTGCCGTTCAGGTCTTTTCGGCTCCGAGACTTTCATTCGTGTTCTTTGGCCTTCTTGAGCGGCTGTAATTTTTCAACAGGCTCAAAATTCACCATTCTTGACAGACATTGATTGCCAGCGAAAAGGATCCGTAAATCAAACTCACAGTTTTCTAAAATTATCGTATATTCTTGTTATGTACATCGAATTTCGGTGGAGTTCATCTTCTACATTTTCCATTTTGTCTTATAGATGGTTACACACATTGAAACTCTTCCTCTTCCACCACCGACAATAAAAACCTCTGATCCATAGAACAATTTGTAATAACAATTGAATGGGCGTCTAGAAGAAGGGTCTGCCTCAAACAAAGGGCCTTTGCTAGTTGACGAACGAGGAGGAAGCAGTTTTAGTGTCGGAAATCATCGGTACGGTCAAACAGAAGTGATTCGTGGGAAATACATAAGACGGGAAAGGAAGCCGGCAGAACGCCCAGAAGTTGTCAAACTTTTCACATTCTATTCTGATTTCGTATCGGAAAATAAACCAAAACATCGGTGAAAGAATAAAAACCGTGTCCTTAGTATTTCTTATGACAATTTCTTCATGTTGTTTAATTTCGTGCAAAATCCATGGAATCACAGAAAAAATAAATTTTACATCGCGTTGCAGGTATTTTGTATATTGCGGTTACGTATGACAATAATTATTACCTTTTAGAGGTACGAACCTCAAATGCCTGTATGCATGCCTGTATCTCGAATGAAGAGTGCATATTCCCGGCTGTAGTGTAAAATACAGAACGACCCAGAATGAATCCCGTAAATAGCGAAAAAGTCTGCCAGAAGTACTTGCCTACCTTCTGAAAAAAGGAAAGTTTTGTCGTCCTTCTGAAAACGCTGCAAATTCTTTCACAGGGGTTTATTATTCAATTTTATTCATTTGGCCTGCATTCATGATTTGTATTTCTACTAAGCTTCGGAGTGTGCGTGTTTCACAGGTGATAGAGCGATTATTGAACTCCAGGAGATATGCATGGAGCACGTAAATCGGTTCTCAACCAAAATTCCTATTTGGATTGATTAGTTGATCATATTTGTGTGCCTCCTGAAATTCAATAATCGCTCTGTCACCTGTGAAACACGCACGCTCCGAAGCTTAGTAGAAATTAAAATCATGAATGTAAGCCAAATGAATAAAATAGAATAATAAACCCCAGTGAAAGAATTTGCAGCGTTTCATATGGGGCAAACAATTTCCTGCCGAACGCGGGGAACGAAACCGAGAACTTGGGGTTGTGAGTCCCACGACACCCCTGCGCTACGTGTCCCACATCGAAAGACCTTCTAATTTGTTTACTAAGCAATGCGGAGCAAAGACGGATGTTGGCAGCATATGATCATGCCATACATCGGGAATGGTTTGAGCTACAGACCTGGGGAGGGGCTCATTCGATTCCTCATGAAGTTCTTAAAAAAAAAATCCATATTTAGGCCGCCTTGATTTTTTTTTGAGATTTTTAGGGATTTTGCAAAACTTTGACAACCGTTAAGTGGCATTTAAATTAGTTATTTTTGAGAGAGCTAAAGAATTGGGGCGTTGTCGGACCAAAATGGATTTTTCCTGAAAATTTCAGTTTTTTAGGAGAAAACGTGCGTACGGCGTATGGCGGACGGACGGCAAAATTTGTATTGCAGATTTGGATTCTGCACCCTTTGAAACGTAAACCATGAAATTTTCAGGTGGGGTTAGAAAATTTTTTTTCAAGAGCGATTACAATGGTTTACTATTGAATAATAAACCAAAATTGAGAAAAATAACATCTTCTAGACACCCTTTCAATCAAACAATGAATTATGTCGAAAAATTTGCAACGAATAGCTAATTTGCGCATAATTTACCTGAACGGACCAATTTTGATGATGAATACAGTTCGAGACACCTACAAACAACAGCACAACCTCGTTTTGTGGTTGAAACCGAAAATAAATATTTGAGTGTTTAACAAAACGTTGACAAGGTAAATCAACAGCTTCAACAGTTTTATAAATATAATGACAGACATGCAAACTTTAAAATATTATTCGGGACGTTCTAAACGCTATTTCGCACCATAACATACGAACCAAGTAACAAGTAACATACTTAGTAACACATGACTTTCTTATATTGTTTGGCACTGCAGTAACAGTTAATAAAATGCATTCTTTAACGAAATCATGTGGTGGAGTATACCTACTGGTTTATTAATGGTTGTGAATCGTTTAATGTTTTCTTTCGAATTCACCACAAGTGTCTCAAAATTTACCTCAGTTTTTTTAAATACACTAAGTATTTTTCCTTTTTTAGGTTAACAACAAATTCCACGTTGAATTCAAGAATGACAAGGTTTCAAATGTACACACATCTCAAAACATCCTAAAACTCCTACATTTTAAAATGAACACATTCAGTCACAAAGTTAAGGAACAAGAATATAATGAACAGTATAAAAAAAAGGGCAATTAATGATCGTGTCGTGTTCGGTGTCTTTTCTTGACTGAGAAACGGAGGGAAAAAGTTAATGGAGAGTTACAAATGCGATGATGAAGTGGACGTTATGTAAAGCGGTTGAGTACGAACAATCAGGATCCAGAAAAAACGCCTAAATCGAATAATTAGGTAATTTGATAAACATTTATACTGGGGGTCCTGGTAACTATGCTCCCATACCGTATTTTCTCTAATTTTCGATAAAAAAGGTCAAAAACGCCATTTTTTATAATTCGGTTTCTTGGAGTTCAAAAACTGTGTTTCCAACAAGCGACTCAAATTGTTTGACGCAGGTAGGGATTCGAAGTAAAACTTAACGAAATTTTGATCTTTTACTAGATTTTTCGACCGCACACATTCTGTACATTAAGCCCGCTAAGATGCGCAACCCTGGGATGGCGCAAAAATTAAAGAGACCTGAAGTGTGGTACGTTATATTCATGATGAACATGAGATGAACGCGTAGTGATATCCGTTTGCTGATTTGACCTTATTTGCCTTCATTTGTGGCAAAAAGGCAGTTTTTGATGAGGAAATCGTCGATTTTTCGTTGAGTAATAGGTGAATTCCACAGAGGATGAAGGATAAGAAAGTTTATAATAATATCAACTTACAAGTAATTCAATAATGACGAAAAATTTTCAGTCTTCCGATGACATTTGAAGTAATGGATGAAGAAAAAAATAATGACCTAGAGAAATTATAAAGATCTCTTTACTTCACATTTTGGGATTGCGTTGTTAACTTTTATCTTATCGATTTATTATTTTATTACTAATAATTAAATTACAAAAATATTAAATTTGAAATTTCCAAATGCGAAGACTAAACGTTTTGTGATGTTTTGGAGTTACCTGTAAATTGACATTATCCACTTTTCTGTTCATCAACTCCATTAGAATTCAAGCGTTACTCTTCAAAAAATCTATGATTCTCTCTCCAAAAAGTCACGATTTCGGCCGTAAATGTTGTAAAATAAGATCAAATCAGCAAATGGATGTAAGATATTCAGCGAAAAACGTTGCTGAATCGTGTACCACACGTGAGGTATCTTCATCTCAATTTTTTTGCACAAACCATGGGTTTCTTTCATCTTTGGTCGCATACTGGACAGCTTGCGTCGAATAAGGGGTCAAACTTTTATCAAATTTTGCGATAAAAAAGTTGCCATTTGAAAAAATAATGTTTGTATTGATTGGACAAGCATGTGCAGTGGCGCGAAGCTCAACTTTGTCATTTTTGAAATTGACGAATAAATGATGAAAACTGAGTTTGTCGTGAATGTTTAGTCCGAAAATTATAGAAAATAAGGAGAGTTGTGGGAGGGGGCAATTACTTGGACACACTGTATAACGTTGAAAAATGTGTTGTAACTGTGACCAACAGTTGGATGAATAAGAAACAGGATTTTCTGTAATAAAAGTCTCTCATCAACTTATCATCTAACTTCCTGAGGGGTTTAGGTGTGGAGCATAGAGACATATAGGTACATATATATAATACACGGTGGAGTATGACATATATATATAGGTAGGTATATGTGTCCATTGTGAGGTGGCTCAGGCCGGCGGTGGAGATCACGCGGAGAGGAAGGTGGCGATGGCGGCCGCCGCCACGGACGACAGGTGGTTGTAGCAGTCGATCGATCTGTTGAAAAGAAATCGACATTAGATAACTGCAAATTATAACAAAAAGGTTTATTATTTCTGCATAAGGTTTATCTTCTGAGCTATTACTATAATTGTAAATGATGTTCCCCAGTTCTGCACTGAAATAGAAGTGTATAGTGCAGTTTAATTCCCCGTTTTCCAACATGTAAGTTTTGAACTCAAGAATCTGGAGCCAATCAACGGCCTCTACAAACTTTGGTCTTGTTTTGGCGGCGCATTTCGTTTCGACAAAAGGTGGGTCAAATTGTATGAGAACACTCTCTCTGCCACCAACCTCGTTTCGACCCATTACATAGTTGAGTTGCACCCGTGAAAACAGGCGCCTGAAATGTTATGAATCTCCTTATTTCTAGACTCCCCGATCTTCCGATGGCCTCAGCTGCCATTCACTCTCCACGCGTTAGTCTCCGCGAACAGTGTATGTATCATTTGTGCGTCAATCGATCTGTTAAGGATCTCGTGATCAGTGGTAGATATATCAGCAAACGGGGAAAGTGTTGCATTACTGTTAATAACTACAAACTAAATGAGACAAATTGTCAATGTCACTCGTTCAGCTACTACATCCTCACTAACTATTTAGGAGATGATTGCAGCTTCCCTCCTAGTATGTGGACTTCTTCAGCTCCTTGTACCGATCAGTGGTGGACTTTGGTGGCTGCCAGAAATATTTGGAACTTGGTGGTAACGTTCACAGAGAGCGAGTAACGAGCTCAGTTACGATTGGCGCCTGAATCTTCCACGTTCTGTGACACAGTTTATTTCTACCACAAGCGGTTCACATATTCCTAGAAAAGCAACGAACTTTGCTCAATATGCAATAGAGCTGAGCCTGAATCTCTCTCCCACTTTCTACTTCGCTGCCCTCAATACCATCCTCACAGGGTTCACTATCTGCGGAATTATATACATCTGCCGCTCCCGAGCTCCACGGCTTCAGATGAAATTGAGCAGAGCTCTCTTCTGGACGTGGGCTCCGATAGAGGCAAGATGGTCTCTACCAATTTACCATCCATTCGCTGAGGCTGAGGGCGTTTGCAAGAAACGAATGGTGAACCTGTCCGCCCTCCTGCAATCCGTGGACAATTCCTCATCCCCCCCCCCCCCATACTATTATGATTTCATCCAATTAATCAAAGCATAATGAAAACTTTCTTTTATATTTTCCTTTCTGAAGCGTCTTCTTATTTTGATGATTCTCCCCTTAAATTGATTTTGTGCGATTACCCCATCTTCTACACAGTGTATCTATTTATTTTCTTGTTTTAACTATTACTTATATCTGTAAAACACACATTTATATTTATACCTTTTTCATTCAAAGTTGCCGGATGTACCAGAACTCTTTGAAACAATCATATAATGCCTTTATACAAATAAACGTATTGATTGATTGACGTGGACTTCTCCTACACCCAGCAATCACCTGAGAACGACTAATGCGGCTGAATCCTTCCAGTCCGACTATAACAGGCAGTTTTATAACCTCAGTCACATATATAATGTTTTTCGAACGTTCGGATGAAAATAACCGGACGACAGAAGCCCTTAACTACCTCTGTGACGTGGCAAACAGATTTGCACCACCAGCACAGTGACGCATCATCATTGATCCGGAAATACAATGGCTACAACGACAATGGTAAGAGTTTTACTTCTATTATCTTCGTAAAGCAGAAATTATTCTTGATCGAAACGAGTTTCCCTAGCAAAAACCTCGTTGATCAAAACAGGACCAGGACCGGTTAAACCTCCTTGGTTCAACTGTTAGATTGAATGGAGACACTTCCTGTTTTGGCACTTATTGTTATTTAATTATGGGATGGGTTTTGTTATTGTTATTTAATTATGGAATGGGGTTTGTTATTAAGACAGGGGTCTTCACCATTAGCATTTTTTGTTGTTTTTGGTACCTACCTGCCGATTTTTGTCTACCAAATTTTCGTACTTTTTTTTTGCTGGATTTCGAATTTGGTATAATTTTTTTAAATATTGACAACTGTTTATAATTTTGGTTATAAGTTGATCTTATCTTCAACAACCGGACATAGGGACACCCCTGTGTTGCACGCATTACTTACCGACATGTTTATCCCCAACGGACGGCGTAGGAGCTACCCCTCCTTCCAGACACGTACGTGTTGCGGGTCTTTGCCTACCTTCTGACATCATCACGCGATGCGCGGTGTTTTATTCGAGAGCTATCGGGTCGATTCTCCCTTCAATTTTCCAAGAGACGGTTCCCTACCAATTTTCTTGGAACACCTTTGTTTGCTCCGCGTCGGTTGGTGATACGTGAAACGAGATGCGGTGCATTTCATTTATCCAGACTGGTAAACGGGAGAGAAGCCTTCGTGACAAGAATAGCAACCAGTTCGATGCATTTTTGTCCCGATTTTTATAAAGCAAATGTGTGGAGTCTGAGATAGTTTCAGATTCTACCGCTTTGTTCGTTGACTTGAAAGCTACATTGTTCCATACCGACGTTTCACGACGTAAAATGTAGGTCTTGCATCGACGATACGTAAGTATGTCTACAGGGTGTAAAGAACCTAATGGTAAAAAATCCCGGGATCAATTCCAAAGTTATTCCCAACACAAATTGCCTCCTAGACTTGTTTTAGGACGTCCCTTTGAGGCAAGGAATCTATAGTACAAGTGCGCCTATTAGAATTGGTCCAAGAGGGGCATACCGTTTTGAGCATAAATAGCATTTCAGACCATTTTAAGACTGAATCCATAAAATAAAAACGATGGGAACTTGACAAATTTGAAAAAATCCACATTTCAGGTTAATTTTTCACCAATTGAACTATCTTCAATAACTTTTGAGGTACAGTATGTAGAGCGAACATTTAATGTTCTTTCGAACGGTATAATCGAATTGGTACCGAATTTGTTCAATTAAGGGAGTTTAGGGAATTGAGGTCGAAATCACGAAAAAATCTTGAAAGAAAGAAAACACGGATTTCAACTGGAGTAGAAAAAGGTGCAAATTATTACATAGAGGTTTATTGTTTCTGTATTACTAAAACCCTCCTTAGTAAATCATTGATCTTTATGATATTGATCTGTATCATTGATCTCCAAATCATTAGTGTGTACATTAAAGTAATTCTTTGATTCAATATATAAACTAGCACCGCCATGTTTTGTAATTTCACTCACGATGCCTGTTCTGACCAAAACACCAGGATTTAGACTATGTTTATTTCTTAAGCAGTGGTTGTGAGGTTCAGTTATAATCTTGAGTGTTTGTATTGGGCCCATCAAAGTACTGGAACAATAATTTTTTTGCTTTGAACGGAGGAAAGTTCAGATAGAAATTGTTCTCTTAAGGCAAAGGGATTGAATAAGGCTTTTGGAAAATTGGCTCGGCCCCTGGTTTGAGATGTATATGGACAGCATAATTGCTTATAGGCTGGTCATTATCTTTTTTTCTAAAGGCTCTAGGAAATGATGTTGCCAGTTCAGATGTAACCAAAAGTATTTTATCCCACGGTGGATTTAAATTTCGAATGATGTCTCTCCCCAAAATGGCCTTAGGAGACAATTTTTCAGTCACAAATAGTTTGACAGTCACGGGAGGCCTAGCTAGGTTAATGCTACCTAATCTTACATGGACTAGCCTAATTATTGCTAAGCTAGAAGCTGCTGCAGTGGACGTCTGGGGTTCAAATCCAAGCGCGGACACTTAAGTAGTTCCTTTTTTTTGAGACCTTTTCACAGTTATATTTTATTTCTATCTATACTACTATTTTCAGAGCTCCGATTTTCATTTCTATTGCATCAATCATTACATGTTTCGTTATAAGAAAATTAATTTATTTTTATTTTGAGAACCTATTACCAAATTCTAAATTTATATATTACATATGTTTTATTTCTACTTCGATATCTCCTTCCACTGCAATATTAAGAAACAATGCCATAAAAAAGATTTCTACACATCTTGAAACATAAAACAACGAATTGAGGGGGGTTAAACAAATATTTTTCTTGGTCGATTATTATTTCAAATAATAAACCAAAACAGCTAATTTTTTTGTAGCGAATTAGTTGTAAATTCGTTCCCTAGCCTGGTTTTCATTGACTTTCGCTCATTTCTCATCGATCATATAGATTCTTTTATAGGCTGTGAAGGCTCTCCCCGTGTAGTTGCAACTAATTGCATATACCAATTGGTCTTGTGAAGGAGGGACTCACTTCTCTCGTCTTTGGCTGAAAAGGGCTCACTACAGAACCAGTTAAGAAGCAAACGAAAACTCCTCGCCTTTGATAGCAGACTCGAAGGTCCATGGTGTCGGGGACAGTGAGCGGGTCGCGTTTTTTGATACTCGCATTATATACCGGACCCCGGACTGAACATCTGTTGCAAATCAAGCTGCCCAACGAAAGCACAACAAATATGACAGAACTGCAGAGGATCTCCGGGCATTCTCCTAGCCAACGTGTTCTGCAGGAGTGCGAGGTTTTTACGAGGAGATTGGCTGGACTGCCTCGCAGAAAAGTGATGTAGACCCTTTTCTGATATCCTGGGATGGATGAAGGTCAACAACCAGTTGTCAGTCATTCGGCCGGTTTCCATGTGCTTACGTGGAAACCAGGAAGAAAAAGAAAAACACAGAGTTTGTATAAGAAAACTTACGTCTATTTATACAAAAGTTATAAGAATTACAGCGTTGAATCGATTTCGACGGTTAGGTCATCAGAACAGAACAATAACTTACAGTGCATCCGAGAAAACAGTGGTTTTTAACCTATGTGTTACGGGTAAAGTATACCTTATTATTAAAAAATTTCGGATAAAGTTGGCAAAATTCTACCGTCTAGGGCAGGGGTTCCCTGCAAAACTAAGTTTATCCCACGGAACCCTTCATCAAGGTACTACAATGACAAGGACCCCCAGTATTTCCTAAGCCTAAAATCACCTGAAAAGTGTCAAAATATGTGAAAAAATAAATCAAACGAATGCTATACATATAACTCATACAGAGTCCCATCTGGTTCCAGTGCCAGCACTAGAGTGTGCTAGCGTTAATATATTTATTTTTTACATCTTGCGGACCCCTCAGCCATACCTCGCGGACCCCCAGGGGTCCGCGGATCACCATTTGGGAACCGCTGGTCTAGGGGTTTCAAAGAGGGTTTTAAAACTACAAATAATCTCAAAGCTTCGTTAGGTTCTGTAAAAGATAAAGTCAGCGCACAAGATAAAGGTGGGGTTTATAAACTTAGAAGATCTAGGAGACTCGTATGTTGACAGGTATGGACAGACAGGTAAAAAATGTAGGGAAATAATAAAAAACCATCAAAAGATTTAAGGGAAAACCGAAGGGAAAACCATTCATCTATCACAATCCAGCCACAATTTCAATTTAGATTTAAAAAACGCTGCAAATTCTTTCACTGAGGTTTATTATTCAATTGGCTTGCGTTCATGATTTGAATTTCTACTAAGCTTTGGAGTGTGCGTGTTTCACAGGTGTAAGAATACTTATTTACCCCAGTAATAATATTGAATAATAAACCCCTGTAATAATATTGAATAATATTTACCTATATATTATCAGCGTTTCATGCATCTCAGAATGCTTCAACCCGTGTATCGGCTATAAACTACAAGTGTCCACATCGGCTATCACTCCAGTATCCACATTCACTACAACTCGACGCTATCGGCATCACTAGGTTACAAACAAACAATAATAAACCAAATAACGCAAATGTTGGCACCATAAATCGGGCCATACATCGCGAATGGTTTGACCTACTAACGTGGGGAGGGTCTCATTCGATTCCTCATGGTATGTTCTTCAAATAGGTAAATATTTAGGGCAATTAGACTTGTTTTGAGGTTTTTAGGGATTTTACAAAACTTTGACAGCCCTTAAAGGGCACTTTAAATTGAGTGAGAGAGCTGGCTCAAGAATTGGGGCGTCGTCGGACCAAGATGGATTTTTCCTGAAAATTTCAGATCTTTTGCTCCAGCCGTTTCGGAGATATCGTGCGTACGGCGTACGGTGTACGGCGGACGGACGGAAAAATTTTTATTGCAGATTCGGATTCTACACCCTTTGAAACGTAAATCATGAAATTTTCAGGGGGGGGGGGGGGGTTAGAATTTTTTTTTCCAGAGCGATTAAAATGGTTTATTATTGAATAATAAACCAAAAATAATCAGTTTGTGGTATTCGTTCAGTTTTGTCAGAAAGGAGATGCTCTGAATGTCTTGGAAAATTTGAAATAATTAAAAGGCATAGAGGTAGTAAATGTTTGAACGAGGATATTTCTAGATACATTCTCCCATTAATAGGTTCATTTCTAAAATAATTTTAAATTTATATTTTTTCGTTTTTTTTCTTCATTATTTTGAAGTTTGTTGTATTGCCTTTACCTATTTTTAAAAGCTTTTAATTACGTGCAATGTATGTTCGGGTGGAATCTTGTTACCCGATTTTGAAGCAGATACTCTCAACCGATTAAGCTGAAACTTTGTATGCACGTTTAGAATATAATAGAACATCAAAGATGGCGGAATAGTGATTTTAATGCATTTCCACAATATCAAATCAAATGAAAGGGCTTGTTGAATATTGGTTTCAAATGGAAGGGCTCCAAGCTGAAGTAAGCAGCGCATTCTTCCGAACACCCAAGTCAAGGTGAGGCTGTGCCGAGGACTGAGTGGTATCGGGGTATAATGTGATTTCATGAACCATCATGGTGATCTTAGGGCAGCTGTTCATCTCATTCAGCCCAAGTCTGTGCAATTTCCAGCCAAATATAGTCACGGAACTGCTGAACGAAGAATGCTGCCAATTGTTTTATGTTGGGCTGGCACAGTACACAAAATGCAGGGTTGTACTGTCGACCACGCCGTTGTTTACTTAGGTCTGAGGCTCTTTGCTGCTGGTCAAGCATACGTGGCCTTAAGTAGGGTAAACACATTAGAAGGTCTCCTTATTGAAGAGCTAGACTGTTCCAAATTAACGGGCAAACGACCTTGCAACAATGATGCTTTGAATGAGATGAACAGACTCAGAAACCTAGCTAGCAATGACTAAACAGTAATAAATACATTTAACAAAAAAACACTTTTAAGAAAGCTTCATTTAAATGCCCTAAAAAGAACGAAATAAATGTTTACTTACAAATTTCAACTGTCTACTTATAGCCTACGTACACAATACACAATTCATAAAATCAGAAAAGCTTCTCGCGACGTTTACGTAAGTAGGTACTAGATAGGTGTCTGTAAGTATTTATCTAATTAAACTGAAATCAAAAAATTAACTTATCGGAATAAGTTGGTCAACGAAATAGGTAATAGGTAAAAACAAGCTTTTATGATTTTATGAATTGTTTATATACTTAGGCTATAAGTAGACCGTTTTAGGGCATTTAAATAAAAGCTTCCTTAAACAGGTTTTTTGTTTAATTTTTTCCTCAATATTGTTCGGCCTCCCTTTCACCTTCCCGACCAATAAAATTTTATCTCCATTCACTTTCACTGAAACCAAATGTTTGGATGTTCCCTGTAGGAAATTATCTACGACAGAGTTGGTAAACTATAAAAGCGGACTTATTTGAATGATATTTTGTACAAAATTTGTTTCACAAATTTTCACATACAAACACATAAACGGACTGAACTAACACATATGGTAGTCGTTAAGGAAGAATATAAATACCCACTGGGTCGGATTTCTACATTCCCCACACCTCTTGTCCAATGGGATTGAAGCTCCTTTTCATCCACTGTTTTCCCGGAGGTACATTCAGATATTGTTACTGATGATCAACTAACCGTAGAAAAAGATTTAACTCTGTAATTTTTCCTTTCCGAACTCCATGTTTGTCTCGACGTCTGTTTCTACAATTTCGTCGCGAGTGATTTAGTGCGTACCAAGAAGTCTAGGATCCTGAGACTTAAGGACGGCCTCTGTTGCCTTTGTTCCTGGAAGACTGTTGGAAGAATAAGAAAAGCCGAGGAAGGGAGAACCGAAAAGTTGTCATTACAAACTTCCTACCCTTTTAATTAATAGAATATACTTTGGGTACCCAATTTATTTGGATTCCATATGACAGTGTTTCAACTTACAACCGACTTCCTTTCTCAATCATGGAGAAACAGCCTCGAGACGTCTGCAAAGACTGGATCATTCTGACGGTGCCATCGGTGAGAAATTCGGAAAATTTGTTGACTCCGCAAACTGCCACTGAAACAATTAAACTGGGAATTAATACAATTACTCGGAAATAATTATTTTAATCATTCATTATATAACTATGATACACAGAATACTGAAATATCCTTACCATCAATATTTATTGTAAACAAAATTGTAATTTATTATAAGAATACAATGGCTTGTACATGTTATTTCATACAATCCACCAAACTCGAATAAAATACGCACATGAAAAAAATTTTGGCTTCAGCCTTTCGAATCTTACTACAATGTAGAAACAAAAGAAAAAACTTTATTTGGATACATTTCTCCATTTAGGAATTTCTTTTAGAAAAGAACTGTCTTCTTCGGAAAGAAGACATTTCTTTCTAAGAACTTAGAAAACAGTAAAAAACTGATTCTTCTTTTTCTAACAAAAACATTAAACAAAACAATTAAAAAATGGCTTCACTAGGTCGTATCCTTAACCTTGTTTATAAAACTCGAAGTTATTTTCTTTGTGAGTATGTTCCAATAGTCGGCTGAACTGCCTAACCGATTTCGACGGGAGTTTTTCAGAGAATTCTGATCTGAGCACAACGTAGCCTAGGTCAGAACCTCCAAAACATCATTCCGCTCCATAAACGGGCCTAGTTGATTGATTGATAATATTGTTTGTACTACAATAATTTGTTAATCATTTCGATATTCAAAACCAACTTCAATGGACACCATCCAAACATCTTCATTTTCTCAATTTAACGAGGAACCATTGGTTTTCGAAACTAAACTCAAAATTAGACCGGGAGGAGATCTCATTAGTCATGTTCATTCAAATTCTATGATGCATATTACATGTGAAGTGATATTGTGAGGGTGGAATCTTCGTATATATATTTTCAGTTACAAAATGGGGGGGGGGGATGGAAGGGACTCCTTCTGAGTGTACTAAAAACGGGACTGTTCGTACAAGTCCCCAGCCGCTCACAGGCAGTTTGTTAGTTGTGAGAAGAACAGCAATGCAAAAAACATTAAAAAATCACTTCAATAGTTTGTATTACCTTCTTAATCTTGTTTATAAAACTCGAAATTAGTTTTTCTGTGTTCCCAATAATAGGCTAAACTACCGAACCGATTTTAATGGCAGTTAAAATGATTAGCGAGTTCTGGAACACGACATGGGCTAGGTCAGAATCTCCAAAACATCCTACTTCATAAATCTTCGCAACCAATTCGTTTGGTCCCCCAAACTTTTGTTATTATTGTCGCTAACAGGCAGTTTATTAGTTGTGTCAAGAGCACCAAGGCGCTCGCTCGCCGCTAAAACTGGCCTTCATCCTTTAAATCAATTTTTTGTTTCTGCAGCTGCGGAAATCTCTAAGATCCGCAGGTGGTGTCGGATCTCTTATTAGACACCAGTGGGGCTCGCTTTCCGTGTTACTTTCGAGAAAATCACCCTTCCGCAATGTTTAAGGTGAAGGACTTTAACCTCGATCCCTTTGACAATAACACGATACCGACTGGAGGCGGTAGACGTGCCGCGGAAATAAGGTTCGCGTTATGAAGCGGGAAAGGTGGAGGTGGCAACGCTCATACATAACCAGACCTTCCTGAACCAATGAATATGTTTACCATATTTCAGCTACTCCCGATATTGGCGCTGAATCATCGTTCGGATCCTATCAAACCAAGTAGCCGTGGAATCGCGTCAATTCACGATAACAAGCGGTGTTAAATTCCATGTAATGCTTTCTCCAAGTGATGACAACTAGAACACACAAAATAGGTATCTACCTAACCCAACATTACTTTCAACAATGAATATTGTAGACTGAACAAACTTCACATTGTAAGACCAACTGCAGGTACAAACACTTTTGAATACCTTGTGAAGATTTTAGTTACTTTACTGTGGTTCCCATTATCAGGTGTGATTCTTAAAACGTATTACACGAAATCACATGGAACACGAGGGATAATGCATTTGTAAGTTTGTTTGTCAGATTATCTGCAGAAAATGCTCGATCCCAGAAGCCTTTTTAGTTGGCAAACCCATGACGCCACGTAACCCCCTCATAAACAACTGTAGGACCTCAGTAAGCCAGACCCGGCAGCGTTCCCTAGCCATCGACCTCAGACCCACTGAACCACATTTGCCGAGTGTTACGGCGTAAAAGTTTCACACACCACGATAAAGGGAAATGATCAGCTTCTTCTAAAATCGGTTAGAGTACATATATGGATTTTGGGTGCCTACAACCCACCTGGGCTCAATCTATATGAGCGAATTAAAACGTGCTGGAAAATGAGGCAAGAAGCAAAAATGGGTAACACCAACAATGGATCAAGCGACCAATCCCACAATAATAACCTGTTGAATTGATTCTTGTATTTCCTCTAATCTTTGAAATGGGCAACTCGCCGAAATATCAACTATATTTCAACTCTTTCTTCTTTCTTCTTCCCTTTTTGTCAGAATTAAAAATATCTGTGTATAGTTCAGTAGAAGAAGGGAAGTATATAGGAAATCACAGTCAAGTTCACGAAGGAAAATTGAGCAAAGTAAATTTATATTTTGGCTAATTTGCCTTTATCAAATGTAGAATAACAATGAGGAAATTTTGCGATGTCGAGAAATGTATTCACCATGGAGTCATTGTTGTTGGAACGTATTAGTGTAATGTATGTGGAAACATCTTCATCTTCTAATGTTGAGACCTGTTGGTTCATAGCTCTCAGAACATTACTGTGAGTCTTCTCAGACAGCAGCAACTTGGATTTACTTTCTTCTGCTTTCACAGTTTTGAGCACCTCCACACCAAAGCAATCATCGAATGAAGAGTTATGGGAGATGGCCTACAGTGAGATTAGGATCTTGAATCACAACTAAATGTCTGTGGTTGTTGATTCTTAAATTCAGCCCAGTCTCTGCTGAGCGATTTTTGCAGAGCAGCTGGTACACACACATTGCAGTTTGGCAGTCTGCCGAGCCCGTGTACCCGTATGTATTTGTAGTGTTAGGAGATGTGCATTTTTCCTCTTCAATTACCCAACAACAGAGTTTGCATCTTCTTTTTTGACAAGGATGTAATCCTCTCGGAAAATGGACTGGTATCGTCGACCGCCTGTGGGACAAGATATCTCCAATGGCGGTTGCTCGTCGATAGGCAATCGAGGACACTTCAGGAAAAATTCTTTCCCAAACCTTTCTATCGACTACTAAAAGAGTTTTCCCCTGCTGTCGAGCCTAGTATTTAGAACAAGAGCCTTGGCAACGATCGGTTGTAAATGGAAATCATTTTAAAAATACGCGCTACTTTTGTCTCACTTTTTCCTGTCGCTGTTAAAATGCAAAAATTCCTAAATCCAAAATATTTGTTCGAATAGAACAATATACTTCAGAAAAAATTGTTTCGTAATAAAATTTATAGTAGACACTTTCTTATCGCTCATAGATAGAATGTCAATTCAATTTAATATCAATGTAATTTCTACAATTTTGGACCGTTCGATCACGCCAATTGACCGGAAATTTTCTATGTCAATCAGCTACTTTTCACAAACACGGGTGTTATTTGTAAAGCGGTGTAATGATATATGGAAACCTTGTTCAACGAATAAGTCTTGCAGCGAGGAAGGGAAACCCATCCGTCGAATTTGTCGGTTTTCTCCCAGCATCCCAGCGCATATCCGTCGGATCTCTTCTTGCGCTGTCACCTCTTCTACCTTGAGCTGCAACAGAGAGTCATACAGATACGTAAGAGAAGGGTGGTAATTTCTGATTGATGTTGAAATATGAGTGAATGTGAACAAAGTAATAAACCCAAAAAAAGTTCTGTTGATAGTTTTTGTACTGTAAAGTATCAAGGCTCCTAAAATACAGCGGGGAAACCTGGTAAATCTGTAAGAAAAATAGAGGAACAGTTTTTTTAATATAACGGGGTTTTTTTAGTAATATTTTTCCCATAGAAATTCTTCAAATGATTCAGGTCTGAATATTTCTCTTTCGAAATCGGCAATTCGGTAAGCGCGCGGGGGAAGTGAAATTTATTGGACGAAGCGTTGGTGCAGGTACTTGAGGATTCAGAGCTCGTCGGTCCTTCTTGGCCACTGACTTCCTCTGTTTCGTACTAGCTTCGTACTCTCGTGAAGATTGGGGCTCACGAGAGAACTGTGGGATGTCCTTTGAAGGTACCCCGAAGAAATAGGATCTTCTTCGAGGGTGTGCAGCTTCGATTTTCAGTTCCCTGATGGGCCTTCGTCTTCATTGGAGCTTTTGGTTGGTAACTTGGAGTCAGAAAAATTATCCTCACCTTGGACTTATCCAGTTTTTCCACCTTGAAAGGATGTGGCTTGCTTCTCGCTGATTCGAGAACATCCAGCCAGTCGGCAAGTACTTCCGTCGTTGCTTTTGATGTGATGACGTAGAAACTGCTGGGAACTTGAGAGAGAGGAAAGGGTTTGGCGGACAGAGTGGGGGAAAATACGAGACAATGTTCCCCAGTTCTTTCTCAGCAGCCCTCGGAGGACCTGGTTTTTACCCTATATACCGAACCTTCACTCGATGATTTGTGGCATTTGGACCAGTTTTTCTTTTCTTCTCGCTATCTCATCGGATCCAGAACCTTCAAAAATATGAATCCAGCGTAAACCCATATTAGACGAAAAATCGAGTTACCTGGTTTTCCTCCGTACTCTTCAAATATACTCAAGCGTCAAGAGCCAGGAATTATTTCAGAATGTTTCAAAAAGGATTTCGATGAAGACATTTTTCGAAAACTTAATTTTTCAAATTTCCATGTCGAGTCCAAAATGTCTTCAGGTTGGAGGTTCGGTATTTCATTTTCATTCTTTGATGATCAAGGCTTCTTAAAACTACAGCCCAGGATGTAGGGCAGGTTTGATTCTTGACTTGAACTTTATCCTGCTAAATCGGGCTTTGGGACCATTAAAAACACGGCAAACTATCACACAGTTATTATTTCTGTGTTAGATAGCCCTTCTACATTGTGAGGAGATGGAATGGTTTAGTTGCCCCTTCCAATGAGCTGAATGCGGTAATTATGCTCCGCCTCGCTCAGAGGATGACCCAGATGCTTGAAAACGTCTGATTCATCTCCCAAGGCGACGGATTCCAGAATAGGGAAGGACCAACTAACCATATCCATCTCAACGTAAATCAGTTATCTCCGCATATTAGACGTAATCTACATGATCTAAACTCGACTCTGTACCTTGTAATCGCATTCGAGATGAAAACTCTCGCTGGCTTGTACCGCAAAATCTGGCGTCAGGACCACAATGCAGCCCTCGGGGTTCGGCCACGATGACCTGGTCAGGAAATGCGATCCTTATCAAAAACGAGAAAGTCCCGCACGTAGGTACTTACTCTCCCGTTTTCACAGCCCTTCAACCTCGATTTTATACCCAGTAACTAGCGATAACCTCGAGAGAATTGAACCTTCGCCGTAGCTTCTGATTTCCACTTAGTAGGTAATTACCTTCCCTGCCACCCTGCCCCTTGAAAGCGCTAGGTAGATTACCGTTGAGACTCCCGTGCGGCACCCCAGCTTTCCCCCACTAAAAGGAAACGACCGAAAAGCGACTCGCCGGGAGAATTGCGCCTTCCGGGGATTTTAACAATCTTATTTATTCTCACTCTCTGCTTTTCTCCCCTTTTCTTAATTAAACTCCTTCATTCGCCTTCCCTGATTTTATGATTTCCAAACCTCCAGGAAGAAAACGAGGATTGCCGCCACTAATGAACTCCGGACCGAACTGTTTGACGCATAAATTTCTCCCAGTTTATTTTATTTTCCTTTTTTTTTCATCACAGGTTGAGTCGACTTTTGCCGCAGAACTATCACCTGAGTTGTTCGAAGAAAAATCACGGCCGCAGGGTATTCTCTTCAACGTGAACCTAATGTAAAACTGTTGTAAGAGTTTGTTCAATGGTTCGAATAGAGGTCTGTACTTTAAAAAAAAGTTTCTTGAGGGATGGTTTTACGGAAAACATTTGCTGACTGTGTCGCTTTACAAACCTCGACGCTTTTCTTCAGTGGTGCCCATAAAATTTCTTGGCGCTTAACAATGCTAAATGCTCCGTTATGACCCTTCATCGTTGTGATGCTCCTCATCTTCAGAGCTACATGCTCGGAAGGGAAGCCCTGACGCGAGCATCATCAGTGAGGGACTTGGGTGTGTTCCTCGATTGTGAGCTCTCATTTTCTGGCCAGGTGTCTACAGTCTCTAGCCGAGCAATGCGTGCCCTGGGTTTCGTAAAACGACTTTCAACTTTGTGCCAGCAATCCTGACGCTTTACATGGCTCTGGTGGTTCCCATCTTGGAGTACGCTTCAATCGACTGGACCCCTACAACAAATATCAGATAAACCGTCGATTCATGCGCCATGTGGCCTGCCAATCCTGGATTCCTCAGGGAGTCCAGAAATCCGGGACTACCTGGCCCATGTGACATACCCCTGCAGACTGGCTACAGGAATGTTGGACTCTCCTTCCTTTCGTTGGACTGACCCAGTTGATTCATTTATTTTTGCTGACTTAATATTATTTTGCTCAATTATTTTATACAATTATTCTGTCGTGACTATTTGACAATTTTCTGTATTGGGTTTTGCCCGTATTATATTAAATAAATAAATTGCTATGACAGAACAAAATATTTTTGTTTAGGATTAAATGGTTTTGCAACATGAAACTTGAACTTAATTTTTAAACATATCGGTAAGTAATCCGTTTTAAAATTTAAGAGTGTTGGAATTATGGTGCGATATTTTATATGTTCAAGAACTAAACTTCATTCTTAATCGTACACAAAAAGGGAGAAAATCGTTAGAGAATCCTAGTAGCTCTGAGCAGTGCTTGAACGGACCAACCATTACCCATTCGAGGTTTGACAGACCAGTTATTCACGTTCGCTCCCCGTTTTAAACAACCAAGATCATAGGTGCCGACCTTTTGGATGCTTAAAAAGAACACTATTCTATCCTGAAAGTAAAGTTAATTTGCTAAACAGCAACATTTTTTATTTGTGATGAGTAATAAACAACGTTAATAAATCAAAACGGGTATAAAGTTCAAAGATACATCAAACAATGAGTGCAATGAATAAATGAAACACCAAAGTACCATGGTTATTTATTAATAATTAATATACAATAACTTCTACTTAATATATGACAAAATAAGAGTGAAAAGTAAAACAATATTGACTAAACTTACTTAAGATTCTTTAGCTAATTACGAAAAATTAATGTTTTGTTTAAAAATAAATGTATGCCTAATTAGGATGAAGGCACATAAAAAACATTCAAGCAGCCAAACACTACAAATATTTTATGAAAGGAAAAAACCGTAATTAACAAAGATAATCATATATTTTAGAAATAAATTTAAATGGATGAATCACGTAAGTAACGTTCTGAGGGTGTACATTAGAGTTAAATATTTCTGAAATATGAGAAAAATACTAGAAGAAACTGAAAAAAGCAGTGTTCAGTTAAATTGTCGCTATGACAAATGAGAGCTTTAAAAGGTTAAACAATTTTGATTAAACTTCAGATTTTTTAGCTAATTACAGTACATTAACATTTAAATTAAATATTTCTGATATATGAAAAAAAATGCATGAAGAAACTATAACAAAAGCAGTTAAATTGTTGCTAAAACAAAGCAATACTTACTTTTCTAATATTATTTTTATTAACCAAATCGTTAACTAGGGGCCTCATGTCCAAACTATCTAGAAATTCTAGATGGCAGTTGATAATGGCTATATAGTTTAATCTCTCCGGTTCCATTGTTGACCGCAAGTAATTCTTGAGACGTCGAAAACAGCTAAAAGACCTCTCTGCCGTTGCAGTGGTTACTGTGACAGCTCTCAACAGCTTAATGCGTTATACCATTAACATTTTCAGTTAGAAAAATATTGGTCATCATCTCTTATGAAGTCGGTGCCTATGACCAAGAGGGTTATTTTGTTACGGGAGGATAAAGCTTGGATGCTTGGGTACTAGAATGAATGACTTGCGGCAGCGTATGAACATGGTGGATTTTTTTGGCCTCAAACAATTTATTTATTAAGCCACATACAATATTAATAACATTATAATTTCTGTAAATTATCTAAAACGTGAAACATTTTTTTCCTCAACTTTATATTACAGTATTGTAAAGTTTAATAAACTTTATTAAATGTTCGTAGGTTTTTTTCATTTTTCAATATGCAATTAATTCTTGTGGGTAGTTCCACTCCTTCTTCTATTAAGCTTGCCATTATGGTTTCTCTTGTCGACTAGCATCGAGTGCATAGCAACAAAATATGATCACTGTCTGCAGTTTCTCACTCCGAACATGAAAAGGTTGGGTCGCTGATGATGGTGATTTTATACAGATGGCTTGGTAATCGATCTGCAGATAGTTATAATAAAGTTGAGATCTAAAATGCCGTCATTGAACCATGTAAATTTTGGTACATTTTCTTCGATATTTCTGTGAAATTTACCTTTTTCCCCGCATCATCAATACATTCTTTCTTCCATTTTTCATATATATATCTGTTTTATACTTTCTTCTCAAATCTTCTGTACTATGGTAGTAGACAATTTCCCCTGAAGAGACAGCAACTTTCGCCACTAAATCGGCTTCATCATTTTCGGGTATGATTGAATGACCTTTCACCCATACAAGGTACTCGTGCACATTTCTTTGTTTCAGTTGCTGTATCGCATCCTGTATTCTTAGTGAGAGTGTCGTTCACCTTAGGTTTCCCAAGTTGGTTCAAAGAACTCGTACTGTCCGAAAAAATGCCCAGTGTCACACCAGTAAACACTTTACAAGCATTCGCATATTTTCGGTTTATTGTAACATTGTTAAAATAGTACGATGTATTGTGACTGCAGTGTTCGTCTTTAGCTATGTCCACATGCCCAGTTAAACTTGAGTTTGCTCTCATTGGTAGTGTGTAAATCGGTAGTTTACTTATGTGTTCGCATCTTGACGTGAAATTAGATACATCACAGAAAACTGTGGTAAGCAGTGGAGCTTGTTTATTAACCCAATATTCATCAGTAAGTACCAAGACATTCAATTGTGACAAGCTGTTCACCACAGGATGGCTCGTTTTCATTATTCTAGGAATCATGAAGTTATTCGCTAATTTTCGTCTCCGAAAATTTAGAGGACACAATTTTGTTTCAGCTTCCAATGCCTTCATTGGTAGAGTTCATCGCTCCTTAATGCTTTATTTTGAATTATATCCAATTTTTTCAGATTAATGTTAGATGCAGTGGTTTCAAATCAATTTTAGTTGTTTATACATATGTAGAAATATTTCAATAAATAGACTATCTATGATCCACATGGAGCAGGTAGAAGAACATACAGGTAGAGGAACATACGTTCTACCATTACAGCTTAGTGATCAACTGTGATTTTGTAGATCCAAGGAGCAGTGTGGTGGGAGATGAGCCCGTAATCTCGATTATCAGTTTGGTTTAACTATCTGATATACGTTCAAGGTTATCTAATACAGGAATAGTAATCCTTTGTGTTGTAATTTGAAGCGTTTAAAATTTTTTATTGAAGTTTAATGTAGGTTAGGACTTTTATTGTCAATTAAGCCGCGAAGTGAACCCAGTAGAAAACGAGTAGAATGTGAATGACTTTATTTCCGCTTCAAAAAATTGTGTGGGTATCCACTTAGCTCAACAACCTACGAAACGAGAAGGAACTTTTATGAACAGTAGCTCGGCGAAGCTTTACACGGGCTGGAAATTAAACTTAGGTTGTACGGAGTAGACTTTATTCGTTCTCCATGCCAGTATAAAGTTCACATCCCTTCAGCACCTATTGTAATTCTCTTCCGAGATCCCCCTAATGTAATACGCCTTAACGTTTTACATCTGTAGGTATCTTCTTTATATTGCAGCACCTTGATGGTTCAAAGCAGCAACCGCCCGAGTTGGAAGTAAATTGCTCCACTGACACGCTTCAGAAACGGCAAGTTTCAATGCAATATTCAAACTGCCTCACATTGTTTCAAAACGCGTGTTACCTGGCCTAAACTAAATAGACCAAATTTCAACAGGGAGACGCGATGTGGCTAGTTCATGCTTACAGTATCCATCTTGCAATAGGACTGTCTCCAGTAACTACCTTCAGAATCGTCCGTTGCTGCATTCCTCGTGTAGCCAACAGCCTTCTTCATCTTCATCCCGAGTTGGACTTTTTCAACTGTTCCGTAAGATTTTTGAAGTCTTTAATTATGTCTGTTAAAACTTTGTTATAATCTCCGAAATAAACGTAGACGGCAAAAGTCAAGGACCGACGAGCGGTCAATATCCCTGGAAAAACCCAACTCCAGAGGAGGGAACACCTCAGGGGCTATTTAAGCTCCAGGCTCCAGAAGGTAGTCAACCAGTGGGATCCTGACTTTTGCCTTACCTACACCAAACCTACATCAACTGTCCTCTATTTACAAAACCTAAAATCCTGCCTAATCACTCCTAGATAAGTCGAAGCGGCCTCCCTCTTCAAGGGATATTCGCTACTACTCTTGAAAATCCAATTTGCTATTATAGTGAAGCTGCCTCCCTCTTCAAGGGACTCTAGCTCCTATAATCAGCGCGAGTGATTGAAGCGGCCTCCTTCTTTGAAGGATTCTCGCTCTCACCGCACACATACCAAATTTCCTTTCCAACATTTTGAGTTATATTTTTAGTTATAATCTCACATCTGGTTTCACATCTCTACCACAGTTATATCATTGTTATTACCAGTGACTCTAAACTTATTTCATGTTTATTTTTTCTTGTAATTGAGTTCGCCCGTTCATATACATAAATAAACTTGTTCAGCATCCATTCTTACGTCTGTCTTAAAGACAGACTGAAAAACCAAACTACCTTCATACTTAGAAAGTGTTTGAGATTTCGAGTTTTCAATAGTTTACTCCTCAAATATTATCTCTTAGGGTTGATTTATAAAGATGCCGTGATTACTGGCATGTCTCGGATCGATGTGGAATTTCTGAGCCAAATTGTGCAAACTTTAGTCGAGTAGTTTCGGGGGAAAGATTTTCCAATATTTGAACGACTCATCTCTAAATTCAATCGCGAATCGCGGAACTTTTACTTCCTCGTCCTAATAGTGCCGAATGGGTGGGGAAAGTTTAGAAAATGAGAAACGAAGTTCTAAGTGATTCGAAAGTCTTGGCAAATAGTGAGATGAGAAAAGTTTTACACGAAGTTGAAAAGAAATGATAATTACAGTGATTAGTTTCAGGTGTTGGGTCCGCATGGCAAACTGTAAAATGTAGAAAATGTCTCGACGTTGTCACTTTTCGAACGGTTCCGCTCCTGATGGTTGCACGTCACTGTTATTTACATTTGAGTTGCCGTCAGCTTCAGTAGAGCGGTCTAGTAATTGGACAGCGTTATGCAAATACCTCTTGAGTGACAAAATGTCCAAAATCGAGTTTTCGGTATCGTTGGATTTGTCTCACCGAGTAGAATCGATTTCTTAGATCGCCCTCTTTTTGTAATAAAAATCAACCATTTCTTATGATACTAAGCGACATTCACTAAAGAAGGCATTTTGAATTCACCTACTAAGCGCCACACCATGAGAAGAGTTATGCAATTACCAAACAAACGACACATGAATTGGTGGTTAGTTCCGTCTCTATTTCCCTGGAACAGCTACGAGCCCTCTATTTCACAGTTTCTTGATGTGGAGAATGAAGCTGAACGAATCAAAATCAGCCCACATCAACTTCACTAACCGAAAAGTCCCAATCTTGGATGTTGAGATCAATTCGAATAAAATACCGCACACTGAAGCAGTTAAATACTTGGGTTTGACACTTGACTCCAAATTAAACTGGAATAAACACATAGAAAAGAAGAAAGAAGAACTTAAAATCAAGTACAGAAAGATGTATTGGCTATTGGGAAGGAATCCCCATCTCTCTCTTCACAACAAACTGCGTATATACAGGGGGTCCCAGGAGTTATGCACAATCCGACTCCTACGAGTTCTACAACTCATTTCCAACCAAAAATGCCACATAGCAATTTTTTGCCAGAGGCCTCGTTTCCGAGCTATTCGCGATTCAAAATTTTTTCGTGTTTTCGATCTTAAGTCATCAAAACTGTCGTAACTCCCTCAATTTTGGAGATAGCTCAAATTTGATGACACCGTTGGAAAGAGCTTTAAATTTTCTATCTATTTGATGTCAGAAAACATTTTGTAATTTTATTGAGGATGACGATGGCTGCGCGAAATGGCAGTTTTGTCAAAATCTTGAAATCGCCTGTTTTTCATCTCGCCCAGATGCCAAATGAATGCTTGACGCAGAACTGTGCAGGCTTAGCAAAAAGTCCGCCGAAACGTCAGCATTCCAACGGTGTAGTCGTTTTGGTTTTTAAAAATATTTTTAGTTAAGAAAATGGTGTATAACTGCCGAAAAACGTGTGTTTTCTGTTGAAATTGAGGTTTTTCCAAAAGTCTCGAAGATGAATGCAACTTATCGCAGTCGGAAATGAGTTGTAGAACACGTAGGGGTCGGATTGTACATAAGTCCTGGGACACCCTGTATCACTAAAAAAGACCTAATGTTTGAAATTGGGAAAGCCACGGAGGAGGCATTGTCTTGGTCAGGGGCGCGGATATGCAATGACCCGCAATACCCCCCGGTCTTGAAGGAGGGGTTGCTTTGTGCGCCGTGTATTATCAACCCCAATCTGATTTGGCCGTAGCATTAGGTGCTGCAATGTTGATATTTTGTTGTTTCTCACCAAATTTAGATTTAGTAGAATGTTTATTGACTCAAACATGTTATCCAGCTGTTGGACAATGGTAAAATATTGTGGTTTAAATCGAGTTCATACAAAGAGTTAGAGTTTAAACAAGATTGTTAAGATATAAATTTAAAAATAAATATTTAAAAATGAAAAATGAAAATGAAATGATGAAAACGTTCGTTTTTGATCAGAGTCAACGGGATTTCCAAGCTGTCGAGCCAAAGTCAGGATAATCGAAGATCCGGGAGACAGCTATTGTTTGTGTTCATTTACGATTGATTGCGACGATTTGCTTTCAGTTGAGTAGCTAGATTTTTGTGTACGGTTTTGCCCATGGAAACGATTCTGAAGCAGCAAGGGAGTCACACTCCTCATGTGTACAACTCACACACTAGCGACCACGTCGGATACTATGAGGAAAAAATATTGGTAGATAATATTATTTATGTCGCTGATCCTTCTTTATCTAGTGAACTATCTATTTTCTATCTACTAATTGTTTTTTGCCACTAAGGTTTTGGTTATTACTACCAGCTATGTTCAATAGCTATAGCGCACCATGATGAATGGGAATATGCAATAGGGAAAACCTCGCTGAAGGAAATACAGCAAGGAAAGAGACGAAAGGGAAGAGTTGGTAATGATACGGAAGCCTGGTTCGATAAGGTTCCATAGTTTTAGCAAAAAGATTAATGCAACTCATCGCAATCAATCGTAAATGAACACAAACAATAGCCATCTCTCGGCTCTTCGATTATCCTGACTTTGGCCGTACAGCTTAGAAATGCCGTAGACGCTGTTCACAAACGAACGGTTTATGCATCCGACAAAACTAACTTAAATCGTCACTTGAGAGGTCTGGCGTTGTCATTATTCGATTCAGCGAGAAAAGTTGCGTATATCCCGCCACCAACCTTTTTTCGTCGAGACTTTTGGAAAAACCTCAATTTTACAGAAAACACACGTTTTTCTGCAGTTAGACACCATTTCCTTAACTCAAAATATTTTTAAAAACCAAAACGACTACACCGTTGGAAAGCTGACGTTTCGACGTTTTACTAGGCCTACACAGTTCTGCGTCAAGCATTCATGAGGTTTCTAGGCGAGATGAAAAACAGGCGATTTTAAGATTTTGACAAAACTGCCATTTCGCGTAGCAATCGCACATCTTCAATGCAATTTTTAAAAAGTTTCCGACATCAAACAGATAGAAAATTTAACGCTCTTTCCAACGGTGTCATCAAATTTGAGCTATCTCCACAATTGAGGCCGTCATGACAGATTTAATGACATAAGATCGAAAACACGAAAAAAATCTTAAATCGCGAATAGCTCGGAAACGAGGTTTCTGGCAAAAATGGATATGTGGCATTTTTGGTGGAAATGAGTTGTAGAACACGTAGGATTCGGATTGTGCATAACTCCTGGGACACCCTGTGTAAGCAACTCCTTCGCCCTATTTGGACTTATGGGATTTCCTGGGGCTGTGCCAAAAAATCAAATATTAAGAAAATCCAAACCTTTCAGAAAATACTGAGAAGTATAGTTGGAGCCCCTTGGTACATACGAAACAATGATGTTCATCGAGATTTGAGGATGGAGACAGTCTATGAAATAATTGCAAAATACGCAAGGAAGCATGAACATCGCCTCCACAAACATGAGAACCCGGTGGTGCTCTACGTTTTGGACAACGTAGGCCACGTGAAACAATACTGGATTTAGTTGTGCTAGCGTGAATAGAAGTGCAATCGCTGTAAGCCTACCCTCTTGGTGTGTACCTATATTGATATGTAAATTTGCTAGATGAAATGTATTTGATTTTTCAGTTGCAATTAATAAATCACGAAAAAAAAAACTGTTTCTTAATAGAGGTAAAAATTAGAGGTAAGAACCAACTCTGGGCTGGGACACAATGTTACATTATCCAGCTCGGTCATCGGTTACACTGTCCTGCAAAAAAAACTTTTCTCCCCTCCCTTGAACAGTTTTGCCTTTTTCTCATGTTTGCAGGTGTGCTGAGTCCGAATCTGAACTCCGAAAAATTCTATCACCCTGTGATTTTGAGAGAAAAGAGGAGAAACTTGGAAAAAATGAAAAATCGTACTTGAAAATGATTATCTTTATTATAAAAGATTTTTTTCTTCTTCAACGGTAAAATATAATTAATTGAATCCTGCGTGCTATCAGGTATAATACTAGATAGGATACAACTCAACAAATATACACACATCGTCAATGAGTAGTTTTTTTCTTTTGTTCTCCTCCTCCTCTGTCTCCCGCTGCAGTGTCCACCAGAAGTCCGCCAGCATCTTCTCATTCCCTTTGCCAGTATATCTTTTTTCCATTTTGGATATGTCTTGGTGGAGTCGTTCTCCATGTTCGTCCGAAACTGCACCCAAATTTGGGGCGAAAAAGTCTAGGTGAATATGCAGGAAATATATTTTTAAGGACATATTGCATCCCAATGTTTTATATGAAGTAAGCAGTTCTTGGAATATTTTTCGGTAGTCACTAAATTTTCCGTTTCCCAAAAACTTAGAATATACCTCTCTAAAACCAATACAAGCCTTTTTCTCTCTCAGTAGTATATCACTTTGCTCCAAAAGTGAGGTCCTTGAGTAGATGTCGAATTTCGTTCCTACGAAAATTCTCTCCTTTATCTTAGCATCGCTGGGATGCGGGCATTTTTGTTTTAAGTACATGAAAACTTCTCCTTCCTTGTCCATTGCTTTTACAAAGTTAAAAAGAAAAAAACTCACATTTTTTGATAAAAAAACTAGAATTTCTTAAGAAATTGTGAGTGATAGACAGAATCTGACTTCAAATTCGTGATCAGCACATTTGAAAACAGTAAGAAAGCATGTTTTGGTTTGAAGGAGGATTTTCGTGCTGAGCAGTGTTATTATTCGATTGAAGAACGTAAGATGCAAAGGAAATGATGGAAAATAAACTATACTCCTATCTACCTTATAATTACAACTCAATTGGCTTACGTGATGGTCTAACACAATCATGCTATTACTAATGATTACGGTAATTGTTCACTAAAATGTAGAAGATGGATTAATCTACATTCCGTTCTCTTCAAATTCTGAATACGTAATAAGAAGTCATTTCTCTCAGAGCTTTTCGTTTTGTTGCTTTTTATTTCCCTCTCCGCCCGTCTCAAGACGCCCTCGAATGTGTTTGAACCTCTGCCAAAACTTTCAGAAAGGATGAGAAGCAATGGGTCGGATCGGAGACGATTATCATGGAGATGAGGAAGCGCATTATCGAAGAGAGTGTAGCGATGAGGTTCTATTGCCAACACAGAACAACAAACTGCCAGAGGCCAGCGAAAAAATCAAAGAAATTGGTAGTTCGTTATTGAGACAACGTTATCAGCTCCCAAGTCAGTAGATGAGCAAATGGGTGGAATCCCAAAGCAGGATGAAGGGTTTTATTTCATCGAGTACTCGCCGAGAAGCCTTTCGCCTTTCCCCTACCATATTTTAGTGGTATTGTTGGTTTACATTTTAAGTGGGGCAATTTTCAAGAGACCGTATCTTTTAATTGCATTCAAGATGAAAATACTTGGGCTGTAGCCAGCCACGCGGTTCAGCTCAGATCTCCTGTTGCTTGGGCTCTGCAACCCGACCGCCTACCCAACCGATTTTTTCAAACGGTGGGTAAACCGATAATAACCTTACATTAACCCAAATGGTGACATTCGATTCGAACCAACCATTTTTTAGGGGAGTTAACATTTTTTTCCTCTTAGTCAATTACAACTTCACCATTTGCTTCAGTACTACCAGGCTCAAGCTCAAGCCCATGGTAATCGAGGACGGTGTCCCACTGATTTGTTATGCATCAGCTGGAAACCTACGACCGTTCATTCCAGAACACCTTCGTTGGTCAGTGTTTGACTTCCTCCACAAACTTGCTCATTTCCACAAATTTCCACCTTCACCAGCCTCTTTTTCTAGATCCATTATTGGACATGTGGCTTGGGGAACCAGCTGGAGTTATCTTGCCCTAAAGTAACTGCGTATTTCTCTAGGACTAAATCAGCGAAACTTGATAAATTATCCATTTTAAATGACGTAACAGCGTCCCCCTTTTAACCGTAAGCCTAACAAGGATTTGTTGACTTAGGGATAAAAACTTGGGACGGGATAAAGATTAATCACATCCTCTATAAGAAAATACTCATTTACTGAGGATCGACTCCGGACACTTTCGCACTCTACAACAACGCGACGTCAACTGTAATGTTCGAACGCATCCAATTAACTTGACCAAAACCCCAACATATCCGTACCAGAACTAAATGCAGAATTTAATGGAATAATAAAATAAAAATGTATCCCCCCCAATTACGAACGCTCTGAATTGACACGAACTTACGTGGGCTTTGATGGTGAAGTAGATGCCTTGGTGGAGGAGCGTGTAGCCCCTCGCGTGCGGATCTCGCTCTATCGTCTCACAGCCTTCCGCCACAACCCCGTCGATAAGTAATCCTAGAAATGTTCAGTATTCATACAATATCACACATAATTTATAAATCTAAGCCGATTTTTGCATATATGAATAACACTATCATATTCACAAATTGAATATGATTTTATCGGTAATCGCAATTTTGTTGTTGTAATTTTGCAAAAATCGCTATTTTTGGTTTTTAAAATTTTTTCATTCAAAATCAACATTAATTTTGTCTTTAGTAGTGATTTACTGCGTTAGAGCTGCTCTGAATTGTAACTGTTTATTCATTTAATAATACGGGCAAGCCCAATACACCAATAAAAATAAAATATAAGAATACAAAGTACAAAATAATAAAATGGAACTTAGGTGATACAAATGAAATTGAATCTATTAACAGGATAAACAGAGTTTCGGAATACGTCCAAAGATGGGGGAAAGAACTGTTACTAATCGTTGTTTAGAGCGCTAACCATCCAAATTTGGTCGGTTGATTTTGATCTTTGGTTTATTCGAACCGGGATTGGTGAAACTGAACTTTGTAGTTCAGTAGCTGAAATCTACGGTTCAATGAGGAACCTTCGATTTCAGATAGATTAAAAACTTTGGTGAAATTGGCCCTTAATGAGGTAACTAACTAATTAGATACCTTACCGAGTAGACACGTGTCGGATTCTGCTCTGGTCGGCGAACCTCCCTCGAGCGCGTTCTCGAGCTCGTAGCGAGCGGGCACGTTGGTGAGCGGCAGCGATTTGACCTGCGGCTTCTTCATCAAACTCGTCACGAACTGCTCAGCTGAAACAGAAAAACGCCGCCAATTCTAACACATGGATTATCTATATGTTTTTAAAAATAATGCTTGATTGCTCGTGTCATTGTGAGGTTTGTGTTGCCTCTTTTAGGTTCAGAAATTGGGATTATTTCATGTGGGTGAATGTCTGTGGATGTGAAACGTATCATTGTAGATTTTTCGACCAGGGAATGACACCCAACTTGTCTATGTTAGTAAGAACCCCGAAAAACCATGTTTTAGGCAACTTGATTAAACCGATTTTGGGCATAGAATCTATGCCCGTGAGGCGATCAGAGTGTGTAGGACCAACTAGACTCCAAATGAAGTCCATATGCTAAAGAACGAATTTTTCACTGGTGTGTCCTGGACTGGATTGCCCTCCCTCGACGTTTTCGGGTGTATGTTCCCTTCATTCTACTAATAAATCTACGTCTTAATTGGGAAATTCGAACATTCCGAATTACTGAATGAGGAAAATCGGGAAGCTTAAGATAGCGGCCAAATAAGAGGAAACTGAAAGCAGCAAACAGAAAAGAAGCGCAGCTAAAGCATGTTCCATGTATTTTGAATTTCAGCCGCAGCCTCTAAGCGGTAAGCATCCGGGGGCCGGGGTAGGGATGGCCATCAATAGTCGATAGTATCGAAATAGCGATATTTTCCTCCGATATATCGATCTTTTTCTATTGATGATGCAAGGGCCAATAGTATCGGATATCGATAGTTAGTGACCAATATTTCAGGCGATTTTTTTTAAACCGATATATCAGCTTCATTTGATAATATCAGAATAATAAAAATAACATGTCACAATAATATTACGTTGACTCATAAAATAATAACGATCGTTAGCTCCATTTTTTTCACATCACACGAGTTTGAAAAATATTATGCCCACAAAAATGAGTTCGCCTGGCTGGAATTTTCGTATCTATCCATCGATGATATCCATAGGATATCAAGCAGTAGTTTTGGCTGCGGCCAAGAGTCTTGGCCCAAAACGATAAAAATAGAACAAGAAGAGTAGTGGTTTGGAGGTTGGAAAATTGGAAGATTGCGGTTGTTGAGGTTTTTCAGCAAGTGTTGTGTTGTTCCTTTTGAGATTGTATCTTGTTCACGGTTGATTTTTTTTCTTCTTTATTGTTTATTCTTAGTTGTTTGAACCATAGATTCGAAACATAGGTATTTACATTCATTTAAGCAAGGACATGAATGCTACAACCCCTCTATGAGAACTTGGGTAGCTAATCAAACAATATAATTTATTAAAAAAGTATTGGTAAAATAAAATTAAAAATAATAATACATTAAACTGAACATAGTTTCAATTAAAACAAATTTCATCTTAAATCAGATAAAGCGTATATTTCTAATTTATTGATAAGTATTAATTAACTTTTCTTTTTAAATCAAAAATTGAACTTCTGAAAACTCAATTGTGGCATCTGGTCTACTAAGCGCATTAAACACATACACTTTATTCAACTTTTTAACCAAAATTTTTCTAAAACTCTTTTTTGGTTGATACTATCGGTAGTACTTACTATTGATGATTAACCTTCGATATATATCGGCATCGATATTTTACCGCCGATACTATCAAACATCAATATATTGATATTTTATGTTTCGATGGCCATCCCTAGTCAGGGGGCCTGGCGAGGCGCGCAGTACCGAGTTTTGTAGAGAATTGTTAAGGATTAAGCAAGGGCGACGTACGGGTAACCTGCTGCTCTCATTACAATCATGAAACTGTATGAAAGTTTTTATGAATCCAAGGTGGATTTCAAGTGGCTTTTCGATGTTGATAGGATAGCTGTTTTATTTTAATTGATTCCTGATTGTAATTCCCGATAGAGTCGTGGAAATAAAGGATTGTGATTGATACCTTGTGTATTTTCTTGTGGGATTGTCTTTGAACACCACTCCCACTTCGATCTGTTGGGTTCGCTTTATTGTGTCAGGGAGCCCGAATTATAGCCGTAGCCACGATAATCCTCGTGTATTTGTATAGAAGGGAGAATAATCAACTGGCGTCATGATTCTTCGCTCACTCCGTACCGAATCTAAAGGGAAAACCGCGGCTGAACAATGAACCTTTCGGTCCCAAGTAATCAAACTCTCCTCCCTTTGCCTCCCCTAATCCATTAACCTCCTCCCACACTCCCCTACCTCATCCTACACTTTCCTTTCCCCATAGAAGCTAATCCCTGAACCGCAATCGCCGAAGGAGAACCGCAGCCGGAGGAACATTTCTGGCCAAGTGGTCAGAAAGGGTCGGGACGGGGGGAGACTCCGGCAGTAAATTACGGATCGGGCTGGCGCAGACAATATTTAGCTATAAAGATCCCCCGTCCGGACTACAATTCCACCTTCGGGACATAGCAGGGAACGGGAGAACGAGGGGTTTCCTGGTTGTTTCAACAACGAGGTCGGAAAAGGTGTTCCGGTGTTCGTCGAACGACCGATCACGGGCTCCGGGAGAGGGGACGACTCCAATTCCGGCGTTTTTGTCCGGAGCGGGAAGAAGAGAGGATCGAGGGGGGAGCGAAAAACCAATAATTTCCGGGTGTCCGCACCAATGCGGGACCGGACCCTTTGGAAGTGGTTTTCCGGTCATCACTCGCCGCCTCTCTTATAGTTTTTGGCAGAGGGTCCCGGAGGCCTTCGGGCGACACCATCCGCCGAATGAATGGATCACGATGAACGACGAGTTTGTTCAACGCCCTTCCCGACCTGAACCGCGAAAGTGAACACGATTGAGGGAAATGAAGATTCAATATTCAAGATTTGTTTATTTGGCGAAAAAAACTAAGATTTCACAAAGGAATATTTATAAAAAATTCAAAAATTAAATGAACAAATCACTACAATAATAAAAAATAAGAAAGCAACAAAAAAGCATTGAAATTCGTTTCAATAATGTTTTACTGAACAGTTTATTTGTATAACAATATAATTTATATAAATATAAGGGAGAGTTATGTGATACGGACTAAGTCACTTGCGACGAAGTTATGGAAAACATTTCAATAAAAATGGAGTAAAATAGAACGTTGTCTATATTTCCACGAAAATAATTAGTACACTGTTGAATGGATTTCGACGGTTAGGTCATCATCACTAACATACATGAAGTGAAAGTACATCAGAGATAGCACACAATATCCTCACTTTTGCTCAAAGGGAGGTTATGTTGGATGTGCTAGAAAAATTAGAAATTGTTAAGAGTGATAGGTCAGGAAAATGTTTAAATGAAGTTATTCCTCAAAATATTTCACCGTTGGTGGTTCATTTTTGCAGTCGGTTTGCCTACCATTCTCCCTGATGTTACTGTTTGTGCCCCCTTTAACTTTTACGCCTTAGCTGGCATTGGGTGATCCTCCCCGTCCCCTTTCACTTCCCTGAGCCAATCGGATTCAATCTCCTTTTACGTGGATCTATATAAGATGTGCTATCTGTGATGTACTTTCAATTCATGTTTGTTACTGATGATGACTTGACCGTCGAAATCGATTTAACTGTGTACTCATTGTTTTCGTGGAAATATACACAACGTTCTATTTTACTCCGTTTTTATTTAGAGTTATATGATGTATTCAGCCGACTGAACTGTGTGGTTCCGAACTCTGTTGCTAGAGTAAGTAAACCGTATGGTTCCAACATTTGCAGAGCACCTAGTTTATTATGACGAGAAACCTGTTGTTATGACGCCTAATAATATGATAAGGCGTCTATTATCATGACAGGGTGCCTAGTATTATGACAGGGTGCTTAGTATCACGGTGAGATACCTGACACCTTGGATTATGTCAGGACGCCTTGTAGTATGACAAGGCGTCGATTATAATTTCAGTGTGCCTACTACTAGGTCGGATGCCCAAGTCAAGGAAAAACATGTTTTTTGAAGAAACGCCAATTTCCACAAATGCTAAGAGTTAATCTTCAAATCGATTTCGATGGTTAGGATGTCATCAATAACATAACAATGCCCGGATTTTCTTGAAAATTTTGTGAAAAAAAGGGGGGGAGGACGACTTTATTTTCCTCTCTATCGAAATGGCTTATAACGTATTAAGGTATGTAATTACAGTAGTTCGTAAAAGCTTTTTCTAATTTTCTCTTTAAGGGGCTCAGAATTTCGCTCCTGGGCAAAGATTTTCTCTCTACGGCCCTGTCAAATGCCCTTCTATGTTTATTTGGATCAAATATAAAGATTTTTCTCGTTAAAGGTTTTGAACAGAAGATATTTTCTTTGAGCGTTCAACGAAAATAGATTCATTGGAAGCCGCTGTAGCGTGTGGGACGAAAGCGAGGGAAAAAACCGGGCCGAAAATGACGAATGTGACTGATGTTCAAACGTGCGGAGCCCACGTGTCGGTGCCGTCGAGGGGTCGAGCGTGTGAGTGAAGGGGCAAACTGCCGGAAAAAAAGGTGATCCGAGGCACCTTGTTGAGATTCCCCCGGGTTTCTTTTGAAGGAGCTCCTCAATCCGACAATACCCGCTTCTTCGCTCACCATCTTTCACCACTTTCGCCTTTCACTTTTCCCTTTCACCGCTTTTTCCTTTCACCGTTTCTCGTATTTCGTCGCGGCCCTGCGTCGCCCTCCGCTCGGGGTCATCGTTGTCGGCGGCTCCCTGGGGACGAAGGTCCTTCTCTTGTGTTGATGTTGGTCTTGAATAACCGCGAGGTTCACTCGGAGGTCGGTGGCCACCGCCGCAGGTTGATGTGTACAGCCACGGTCTCCTACGAGACTCCTACTCCATCTCCCCAAGGCAGAGTTAGGCATTAGCTAGCTAATTTCGTAGATAATAGCTAAATTACATGTGAATTCAAGAGGACATCAAATTTGAACGTATGAAAATTTTATGCTGAGTTGCCAAATTTTGAACAGGTAAATTTTGAATTTGAAAGAGTAAAATTGGATAATAAAGAGGTATTTGAAGGGGTCCCTCTAGAAAAGTTCCAACCAAAACATTTTTCAAAATTCCATTTTCAGGGTAGAAACGTTCCGTGTGACCTACCCCATCATGTTGTGCCACCCGTTAGCCGATTCTGAAGTTCCTCATCTCGTTTATCAGATCCTAAAGTTCGAGGTCCGCCTATTCTGCTTCTGCTGCCATCGTGCTCTCAACATGTCAAGTTGATAAACCTAAATAGGCCAACAAAGGCAAAAAAGTAATTTGAATTATGACGAGTGGTTCCAGGGGAAAAATAAGAGGTTGAGGGATGCTATCCATATATTTCTCGAAAATGCAGTCGATATGACATTAAACCCCTGTACTAGTAAGAAAAACGTTTGCTTACGAGTCCGCAACAAATTGAGACATTTTGATGCAGGGGGAACGCTTACGAAGAGACCCACCGACCGGCAAAACTTGGACACAGAGACAAGGAATAATTATAATGGAAGCTCAAATTTTAACCAAGAAAGACATTTATTCTAAATATAGTGAACGCGAACAGTTTTCGCGACGATTTTATTGTTTATGTTTGTGTTTGTGTATCTAAGGCGACCGTAACGCACAGCTGAACCAATTTTTGTGGACAACTTTCGTAAAAAATTTTTGTTACGATTTGGCTTCCGAGTCTGCGAAGAGGCGGAAGCCTTGTGTTCACTTTCGGGAGCCAAAAAATTGTTGTCCGAATTCAAAATTTCCTCTTGCATTTTGTGTTTCATAGCCTACTGAACAAATTTGGTTTTGTGTCCGTCGGTCAGTCTGTCTGTCCGCATTTCCTCGTTACAGCCATAACTACCACCATTTTGAATGAATTTAGCTTATATTTTGAGGGACCATGCGGATAAGGCCTTTTGAGGTCCCATACGAATAATTCAACAACGCAGTCATGTGATCGATTAGAGTCAACTAATGTGTTGCTAGAGAGTTATACTGTTTCGTTGCAAAAATTGCTAGTAGAGTGGATTGTCATCGATCATCCATTGCTCATTCTAACATAAACTTTAGAAGTAAGAACCAACTTCGAGCTGGGCCACAGTGTTACCGGTTATTATTCAATTGAAGAATGTAACACGTGAAAATTATGTAAAATAAACTATCTGTGGGACCAAAATAGCTTAGTTTTTAACAATGATTCTCAATTGAAATTAGTTTCTAAGCATATTTTCTCACTGAATCGAATGAAGCCTTTCAAACCTACACTACTTTCTGCTCCCAATAAACGTACGTACTCATTCTTCGAATAGTTATGATTTTAGTGGATGTGGTGAAACAGTTCAAGTCTCAACTATGAGAGCGTGTACACTCATAACCCTTCATTATGTCTAATGCTGATTACATAAGCTAATTATTGAAAACGGTGAATTTACACTTTATTCCACTTAAAAAGTCAATTGAATGAATGAATGAATGAATATTGTATTTCCATAAAATCAGAGCAAGGACAAAATAACAGTAATATTCCTTAGGAAATTAAAAAAATATATATAAATAAATTCAAACGCTCTTAAAAATTGGAAATTATCTCACGCTGTGGAACTACGTTCCGTGTTGCGTGGGGGAGTCAAAGATTATTTCAGTGGGGGAGATGAAATTATTTCATCTCAATATAATCAGTGGTACCCTCTGCGCATGCGCTAATGTAAAATTCTTGAAACAGGTATATTACTCTCACAATTTTGATTCAATTTAGCTGATATGATAAAGGATTATACGCACAATGCCAATCAAGGTCTCATATGAATGCGTATGCGTTTACGTGGAATTAATTAATTTTCGTTTTTACTGCCCGCCTCTGACGAGTAACCGCAAAAGCAACTTGTATTTGAAACGCAATGTAACCAACAATATCGATCCAGACTGTTTAACTATTATTTTAGACCGTCCTTTTATCCTTCATCGGATATCAGATCGTGGGTTTTTATTCGCCGCACGGTATGATATGTTAACCCTTCAAAAGGATGATATTTACCTGGCTAATTAATTTGATGCCATTCTCACGAGCATTTACATTTGATTGCTTATTTTCTCTCTCACTAGTAATGCCGCTGTCGCGTTGAGGTAGGAAGCCACGTTATAATTTGGAAATTAAAAAACTGATTATTCATGATAAATAATTGTTACATAATAATATTAACAATAGAGAATGGAATAATTACTGCTCAAGACCTAAATCGTAAACTTGTGCTTCATTGAAAAATTATGCAACTCTAATCCGTCAATACAGGCTCTGCCTACAGACGGATTATATTATTCAATAATTATTAACTTTCGGTTTTCTTTCTTTGATCGGGCAGAAAAGGTGGAATTGTGAAACCATAGCCCTTACATTTTCCGGCTTGCTGTCACACAACAACGATTAAATAGGTTTTTAGTTCTAATCACCTTTCATCTCAAGTAATTACATTAACTTCAGTCTATAAAATGTCCAACGAATCCTTAGGCAGTTTGACCAATTTCCTCAACATCTTTTATCTGAAGATTTCTTTATCATCTGTTTTATAATGGCGTCACTCTGATTGTAACGAGGAAGCTGTTGTGCCATTTTTTTGGCAGTGTATTTTGTTTATGTGCCATAGCAAAGGCATGAAAATGTCAAAGATATCGGAGTAGTTGGGGAAACAGGTTCCAAGACCGGTAAGTCTAAAAACGTTACTTCTCCAAAATCAACTTTGTTGTGCAATCATATCAATATTTACGTCACTCATGAATAGTGACTCCGTATTCGGATCTTTGTCGAGTTAATCGTGAATCTCTCCAATAAAACGATCCCGTTCTTCGTTTTTACTGTTTGAGCTTGTATGGATGATTCCTAAACGAGGGGCAATTTCGATCAGAAAACATTTTAATAAAAACAGTTGTCAACATTTCAGGAATTTTTATAAATGGAGTGGCTCTTCAATCCACTGGGGGATTAGGGCCTGCTGGAGTGACGTCCACTGGTCATCTCTGTCATTTGCCGCTACTCTCCAGTTCCAAATTCCCCGGACGGATCGAGCGTTTACTGCCAGAACGTCGACCGAGCGCAGCTTGGGTTCCTCTTTTTTAATGAATGGTTCCGTCCAGAAGCTTCCGAAGGATCTCTTCTGGACTCATTCTGCCTTCGTTTCCTACCTTTACGGCTCTGACAATATCCTAATCTCCGAAAAACAGCAGAATTTTGGCGTTTGTTTGTTTTCTCCAGGCAGGCTCCTCTGTGTCCACAGAAACACGGCCCATAGAATCCTACGGAGAACCCTTCTCTCGAATTGGTGCAGTTCTTCCACAATTTTTTTTGTCAGCATCCAGTTTTCAGAGCCAAATGCCAAGACTTATAACGTCTTATAGAGGTAAAGTTTTGTCCATGAAACTACCCTGTACTCACTTCAAGGCCAAAGTGGGATGCTGCCGCCTGAAACTCGGTGAATGCTTTACAAATTGAGTAAAAAGTTCCGCCAACTACAGCAGTGCCATCAGCATACGATAGTATGCCCAGAAAATGTGGTTTCATGACGGCTTCTACAGCAAAGTTGAATAGCAGACAATCCAGTCCATCCCTGACGAAGACCCTTACAGGTCTTGAAGGGAGGAGACGGATCTCCATCCACACGGACAAAATAACGGATGTATCTCATCGTGGTTTGAACGAGGCGGACTTGATTTCTTGGGACTCTCGTATTCAGCATTCCCTGGTACAATTCCTCCCTCAGTATGCTGTCTTATGCTGCCTGGAAGTCAATAAAAAGACGGTAATGCATAAATTATTCACCATGTATTTTTTTTTGTATTTTTTTGCGGCTTTCACTTGTAACACTTCTTTTTTAGCGTTAATTCACTACAAAAGACCTCGAGGATTATCCTTTTTTGGGGGACCACACTGTATAAGTTTCCTTTAAAGAAGAGCTGTCACATCAATAAACTGTTCGTTGTCCAAAAAGTTGTTACATTCACTAACGTCCACTTTGGTCGATTTACGGATGTGGCTTTGAAAAATGGGGATAAACCAAAAGTTGGCGGTTGTTGGGAGAGCGATCCCATCTCATGTTGTGGAGAACGAAACTTTCGAGTTTCACTATTATTGACGTCAACACCGAACAAGTTTACGCGGTTCTCACGCCATAAGGGGAATCTTTTCAGATCCCCCATCGCCGAACCCCAATGTTTTCTACCAGCGGATGAAAGTTCGCACATTTGCCGGAAACTTTTCAATGTGGTTGAATGAAACTCGTAGGTAACTGTTTTCAACAAATAACGCATAACGTAAAATAACAACGGTTTAACCTTAAGGAGAATATGAAGAGTCCCGACTCCAGAGAGGGACAACAAGTAATTGTATCTTTAACGACTTTCATTATTAACCTGTATTAAATAATATGACGTGTCACATAATAAAATCGACCAACAGCCAGGGAAACCCAGGATCAGGTTCATTGAACGAGGTAGGCTCGCTTCCTCTCCTGGTCAGACAGGGCACGAAAAGGTGCTCAAGCAAGGACAATACGAGGGCCATACAAAGCGACACGACGGCATCGATGTAAGAAAATTCCCTGGTGGGAAATTTTACATACCACCACTCCACAGCGGATTTCCATTCAAATTATGCCTAAAGAAAATTTCAGTAAAAGTGCAGATAAGAGGTAATAGGTTGTTTTGGGGTTAACTTTAGATGGTACGTTGGTACGAGTATTTTGAATTTGTTTTGGAACTTACACCAGAAATTGGTGTATAGAGGTGTAATAACGACTTATCACTATTGTTTCTCCATTTTTTCTGCGTCAGGTACCCTCTCATACACCGTGTTACTCGTATGAGCAATTCGAATTCAGTGGAAGAAATATCAGGCAAACTTATAATGTGCAATGCACAACTGATAAGATGCAATTTCCAATCCATAGAATGACCTTATTCAATAAATCATTTATCGTTTAAGGACATACCTACCTATGATGAAAACATCAATAAATACGATTTGAGTAAATCAGAGCGATAATTTAAAAGCGATTTTAAGAAAACATTATTAGAGCTTTGTAATTAGTGAAATCGTGATTTAGCATAGTTGTAGAAAGATAATAGAAATAGTTAACACGTCTTCTAAAGAAGAAAATAAATAAATTAATTAAATTAAGAAACGTGAGAGGTGAGAATTAATTTATAGGACAGCAGCTGTGTTTTAATAATTTCATGTTATTGTATTGTTATGTATTTTCCGATTGCACCGAGGAGTGCGAATTCAATTGTATTTCAGGGGAGATGTAAGAGAGGCCACGAGGCCCTAATCTCATCCTGGTTGTTCAAATAAAACATTATTCAATCAATCGTATTCTTCTCTTCCGTCGTGGAATTTCCGTTGTTTGATGCACAAATCGAGTAAAATTGGACTCGAACCAAAACAGAATCATGAAAGTCGGTTAAGAATTGCATGCTGGGCAATGTTGACTAAACTCGTCACGCTCACAGACAGACAGACATACACCTATCGTTTGTTTCACGGATTCGGTCTTAGAATGGTGTGAAGCGGATCCGTACATAGTTATTTTGTTCCGCATGTTTGGGATGTCCAAAACAAATAATTGTGTAATAATTTTCAGTGCTTCAATATTTGTATTTTTCCTTCAACATCGCGTTGCATGCATCGCGCATCATAAACTTGTCCCCCACAATGAACTTCGCTTATTTAACATAGAACAACGTTTTCGGGAGCCTATTCTCGAATGGAGGCATTGTTATTTCTGATAGGGTCGGAAGACACGTGACTTGCGAAGGGGGCAGAATGTTAAGTTATGAATAACATTAGTCTATTTTCGGGAATGGACACAGGAGGTTGTCTATTTTTCGCCTTTTCAAATAAACTATTTCGAACTCTTCGAACGGATTTCTTTTCCCCTTCCCAGCTCGCGTTTGGGCCTTGGGAGATTGACAGAGCCGATCGGGCAGGTGTGACGCTTTTAAAGAGATTTTAATACAACTTCAGTGACAGACAACACCCAAGGAACGTCGTGTTTTTTTTCTCGTTTTCATTTTTAAGGGAATCCGATTTTCTACCTCCTTCAACTCCTTTTTTGGCTAATTTTTTTGTTTTTTATTCAATAATAAACCATTGTAATCGCTCTTGAAGAAAAAAATTTCTAAACCCCCCCCCCCCCCTGAAAATTTCATGGCTTACATTTCAAAGGGTGTAGAATCCAAATCTACAATACAATTTTTTCCGTACGTCCGCCGTAACGTTTTCTCCCAAACGGCTTTTCAGGAAAAATCCATATTGGCCCGACAACGCCCAATGGTTGTCGTTGTGTTACCTCTTAAAGGTTGTCAAAGTTTTGTAAAATCCCTAAAAACCTCAAAAAAAAAAAAAAAAAAAAAAAAAAAAAAAAAAAAAGGAGGCTTAAATATAGACTTTTTTTTAATCGAATGAGCCCCTCCCCAGGTCTGTAGCTCAAACCATGTATGGCATGATCTTATGCTGCAAATTCTTTCACTGGGGTTTATAATTCAATTTCATTCATTTGGCTTGCATTCATGATTTGAATTTCTACTAAGCTTTGGAGTGTGCGTGTTTCACAGGTGATAGAGCAACTTTTGAATTTCAGGAGATACGCATAGAGCACGTTAATCGGTTCGCAACCAAAATACCTATTTGGATTGATCAGTTGATCATATTTGTGTGCCTCCTGAAATTCAATAATCGCTCTATCACCTGTGTAACACGCACACTCCAAAGCTTTGTAGAAATTCAAAGCATGAATGCAAGCCAAATGAATGAAATTTAATAATAAACCCCAGTGAAAGAATTTGCAGCGTTTTTAATAATGTATTCAACCAAGAAAAAAAAGATGTTAACCAGCATCCTGCAAGTTAATTTGTGTAGCGTACCAACGATGGCGTAAAAACCGAAACCGGTCTGCAAGTGTTTGAATCTTTTTGTTGGGAATGCACTAGCTACTTTGTCAGTCTCGATGTTTACCTAAATTTCTTACAAAAATGAATTATTTGAAAAAAAAAATCTCCCAAAAAACCCGTTTTGAGATATTCTAAAACTATTCCCATATTTCAACGATTGTTTTTCAATATAAGTACGAGTCATTCCAACCAATAGCTCTTAATGGGATAGAGATAAAAATTTCGCTCTCAGTGCGGTAAAAATTAAGCTTTCCAAACAAAAGGATGAGTTCACTGGACAACACTTTTTGAGCACATTAAGTTAATCAATTAAAAAAATTGAAAAAAATACCGAAAAAAAAAGAAATTTGTTTTCTCGGTTGATAATTGAAGGTTCATTATTGTCATCAATGAAACCTCAATGCAATCGGGACTAGAATGGTCAAACGTCCACCGGATCGCTAAACAAACAGTGTAGAAACACAGGTAATTGTTCCTTCTAATTTAGAGAAGCGAATTGTGATGTTACACAAAGAGGTTATATGTAGGGTGTATCAAACTCGAACAAACAAACTTCGTGGTTCAATTCTGCGATTAATTTGCAACGAAGAGTGCCTCGTTGAAAAACATTTGTGGGTTTGATTTGAATTATTTCACTTCTAAAATTTGTTTTCGTATGCTCGACCTTGTCTCATTAAAATGATCGTAGCTCTCATGTTTTCCATGAAAATGAAAATCTGATGAACAATTAGTAAGAGCATTTAATTTGCCATCAGTTGGGAATCACAGCACTATATCGGACGTCCCTCTGAAGGAAGGCTTTGTCATTACAGTTGGGCCTATTAGAGTTGATCCAGGGGGCAGGGGGAAACCCAAATATTATTTGAAAAAAATGAATACAAATCATTTTAATACCGCTCTAAGACCAAATCCGTGAAAAAAGACAGGTGTGTCTCTGTGTGTTTGTGTGTGGTTGTGGTTGATGGTCTCCGATAGTGCTCTGTATCCTACATTTAATGTACTCGTGATAACATCAAGGTCACGACCTCGACCGTGCCATTGCGCGGTTTGTGGTGCCGGAAGAGTGCCACGGAGCTTCTCAAGTTAGGCATCGACGAAGGAGTACTTCGTGGTGTCATCACCCGCTTCCTTCGGCGCTCTTATCTCAACGGGTGGTCATGTAGTAGCTACTAGTAGGGGCACTTCCTTCCATATCCCTTTCCCTCCGTCATAAACTGACCATCTTTTGATGGGGTGAACCGGGGACAGGTGAAGTTCCCCCCGAAGCTGAGAAGGGCCGACGAAATTGTGTGTAAAGTCTAGCAAAATCGGGCACAGGAATAGGGGCTACCGAGGGTGGGTGGCTTCCCCTCCGCACCCCCTAAAATAGTTTATTTATACGGTACCGAGAACACTAATTCGCAGGTCTCATAGCGCTGTTAGCATTTTTTTTAAGCGGAAGACGACAGAGCGCAACAGTTATTTAATTTGTTGTTATATTAAGCTTACTTGCTTGTTAACGAGAGGATAGAGACGAAACGTGATCATGACACACAAAAAAGACAGGCAAAGTTTGTAAATAATAATATATTACTGACCTTAATAAAGTCATAGGTGATTTTTCCTAGAAATGCATAGTAATCGATTTAAATGTCACTTATAATGTTTACATATTTCTGGCTGCATACTTCTCTGAACAGCGAATTTTCCGTAAAACAGATTTCTGCTCAGTAAACTTCTTCAGAAACTCTTCACATCTCATATTAAAGTTCACTTTCACTATTAATACTGCACGAAGAAGATTCACTGTTGTGAGTTTTCTGGCGTTCACATAAAATTCATATGGAAAAAGCTAGCTCAACAGAAATATTACTTCCTGGTAAACACATCATAAGTTCTGCAACTTTTTTCAGGTTTTTGTGTGACACAGAATTGTCCTTAAAATGTAATAAAGCATCACGCCATTTATTTTGTACTTCTGCCCTCTCTTCTGTCCAAGTTGATATCTTTCCAGTCACATATTCTCTGAGATAAGTGAATTCATCAAATAATTCATCAGCATTTATGTCAATCGATCCACACTTTAACTGCAGAGTCCTTACTGCTTTTTCAAAATCATCTCTGTTAGGAGCATCTCTAAGAAGCAGGCATCTCAGATTTTGGAGGTCATCTGTGTGTTGATTCCATGCTGTTAAACAATTGATAGCAGTGTAAAAAAATGAGTTAGATACATTCCGATAAGAATTCTTCGTTATCGATCCATTTTCTCCAAGTTCTCTGAGCTGTTTTGTCGATGGCAATAATCGGGGACATAGGGGAAACATTCAGAAAAGTATACATGTTGCCATGGTAACATAAGATTTGTGTCAATAATAATCACTGGCAACCCACACTACTCAAACCTCAAAGACGACCTAATGGTCATTGGACGGTTTCCACGTCTCGCCCGCTAAAAGACCCGGGAGAAGTGATTGCGAATTTCATAGCAGCAACTCGTGCCGTCGGTTGCAAATTATCCGGCCAACGAACAACAATTCTAATTAGTCCCCACCGAAGTGCATTCTTGTTGGACGCATCGTCGAAAGAGCATCCGTTAGATTTATCGATGTTGACAAATAGGTCCACAGGCCGAGGGCCAACGGAGCCTTCAACTGAAAGATACAGTTTCACGAATGAAGTATCGACGGCATTTCGTTTCCACGTAGAAAGTTCATTGCAAGGTTTCATAAATAAATCCATGGTTCTCTTTTCTTTTGCAGTTTTGCAGATTAGGGCAGTGGAGAGAAAAGCAGTGGGGCAAAAGTCCGGGACCTCTAAAAAAAAAAAAAATAAATAAATAAAATGAAATAAAATAAATAAAATTGAGTTCTACAGATCTGGAGCTTCTAAAACTTCAAACGACCGAAAACGGACCCCCTTACGAAGGCTAGACCCGGAGGTATCGGGTCCATTATCTCCCCCCTCTCTACGGGGCTGTTGCAGAGGTTTTTGATGGTGCTGAATCCGAAAATGATAGCCGATTTTTTTTTTTTTTCAGTTGGTTCGAATTATTCCTGCTTTGTTCAGTTTTTTGGGCCTTTCTTTTCACTGAATTAGGTAGTAATCACCGACTACACAGAAGAAAATGTTAAAAGTGCTACAAGTGCTTATTATACTCTGTTCAAATGTATCTGAAATGGTTTTAGATCTTGAAGAATTTTCCAGTATTTAGGTCATTACCTCTTGAAAACCATCCTTGACTCGTATTCGAGGCCCACAGGTAAAGGGACCGTACCGTGGCGTAAAGCGTATCGCCTAGTCGCCGCTGTTGGTTACCTCATTGTCCGTTAATACCGTTCCTATGTGAAAATATTTAAAGCCTTTAATGGAATCCAAATTCCCCAAGCTGCTTTGTGCCGTTGGTTTTTCCCAAGCCACCTTTTTTCTGGCAAACGGTCAGTCACCCGTAGTCTCCCCCCTGGCACCCTGGGGTAGTTGTAACCCCGTCCCTGATTGGTTTCTACTATCCCCCTCTCTCTGCTCACCGCGATTCCCCACTCTAAATTTTCTTCACTTCCCCTCCAAACAAAATTTTCCCGTTTTTGGTTAACAGAATCGAGTCAGTTCTCTCCTTCGTTTTAGCCGGCTCTTACACTCTTGTCAACTTGGCTCTCCTGGGACCTCCCTAATATTGGCTGGAATCCCTATATAGTTATCACTTATTTAACTTGACTGACTTCATATCATAGTTATCAAAGCGACTTCATTTTCCTAACTAACTAGTGGCAAAGCAGCATATTTTGTGATATTGTTGGCTACCCGAAAAACCTCAACTTTGGCAGAAGCGCCCTAAGGTTTTGTTCAACAACACCTTTATTTATTTGATTGGTTCACTACATCGAAGAATACGAATTGAATTATGTATTTCCATACTCGTTCATTGAGCATGTACGCATTCATTTGAAATACAGCCTCCATCAGTCAACTGCACAACCGTTTACATCTTCCTTGGCCCTTAACAACCTCTAATGGCCGGAAAACTTGCGTCCTTCCGCGTCATTTGATCTTCGTTGATTTTTTTTGGTCATTTTTCATATGACTCTGTACATCTTTGTGGATAATGTAAATGATGAAAAGTGGATTGTGAGTAGACCCCGTTAATCTTGGTCTAGGTGTTATCACGTTTCCAGCGACTACATACCGTGTGGTATAAATTGGATTTCATTGTGAACCTATTATTTGCGGATCATGTGTTGGATATGGTTAGTTTGCCCTTCCCGATTCTTGAATCCGCCGCCATGGGAGATATACCAGACGCCTTCCAGAGTCTTGACAACCTCTGTGTGTTGCGGGAATTATCCGCATTCGGCTCATTGAAGGGGAACTGTTATTATTACGTGTCAGCATGAACGTGGTTATGACCAGTGGCCTTTTATTTTGACTGTCCTGACGCCCAAATTCCCTCGCCTGTGCCTTTAAATATGTGTCTTGAGTAACAATTATAACCCCTCCCTTTATGGATTTCCGGATATAAATTGTCAACATATAATAATTATTGCTCATACACACATACTGCACATATGAGGAGGTAAAACATACTCAATAATAGTCAATTTCGGAGGACTTGAATTTTTTGAGTTCATATAATGACAATTCAGACTACAATTCAGTAGCGAATAAAATCACCACAAAGGTAACATTGACGTAAAATGGACCGTAAGTACCTATACTTACATTACACAGGTCTGCAACCAAAAAACTGCATACGATTTTTTTACTGTTTCCCATGGATTTTTGCATGCTAAAACCAGAAAAAAGTAATCAAAAAATTCCATCACGTCTAGTTTTCTCGCAAAACTGGTTTTTTGAATAAAACATACGGTGTTATTCGGCGTTAAACCTCAATTTGGTAGTTGCTTGAAAGTTGTCAATTTTATGAATTGCATGCATTTTTTCACTCTCATATTTAGTCATGGGAATACGAAAAACCCTAACTACAAAACAATTGTGAATCGCATGTTGGCTGCCTAGTAGGCAGTAGGCAGTGTAGGCAGTGCCTACAAAGCTCAAGGATGGAACATGAGCCTAAAAGTTCATTTCCTACACTCCCATGTCGAATACTTCCCAGAAAACCTGGGAGCGTTCAGTGAAGAGCAAGGAGAAATATTTCACCAACACATTCGAGATTAGGAAAAACGCTACCAAAGAGGATGGAACGTCAATATGCTAGCTGACTATTGTTGGATACTCAAGAGGGATACGGACAATGCTGGAGCACGAAAACGTGTGCGACGAAATATCAAAGAAAAAAAAAAGGTTCCACAAGCAAACTGAATGAAGTTTTTGAGCATTTTGTACTGAATAGTAAACAAATACTTTCTTTTATTTTGAGTTTATAGACAGTACAAATTATGGTGTTTTCTCTACGTTGTCGTTTTTTATGTCCCCCTCTTCTCCAATTTGCAAGAAAACTGTACGTGATGGAGGAAAATAGCGGTCATTTTTGGATTCAGCCCACCAAAAATCATGAAATTTAGCTAAAATATTCCATGGAGCAGATAAAAAAAAATGTTTTGCAGACCTGTGTTATTCATGCGCCAACTAAATTATTACGTAAGCTGAGCTGAAGCATGACATCGCGTTCAAACAATACCAGCAGCCGTTTTTAGCGTTGGCGAAAGCGAGTGGGGGCCACCAACGATGGCAATCTCGTCAAATATTCACTACACCTCCCGAATGGACTGTTATGGCGGACACCCATTTACCGAGCCGCGTGAATCTTAGTCAATGACAATAAAAAGAGGAAACCTCCGAGAGGCGGGGACACTTTCGCCCTCGATATTGCCCGAAGGAAGAACTGTTCCCGCTCTTCTGGAACCGTTCAGTTAATAATTCATGAACTCCCGCGAAAAGGAGGGATAAAAAGGCACGTCCAAGAGGTGCCGTCGCTCATTTCAAGAGGGCGGTGACTGGCGCAGTTTTTCTTTTCACACTTCAGCAGAATGCGTCATTCCCGTTTTTTATTAACTGCTGAAGGATTAACGATAAGAGGTGAAAGATTTTAACTGCGGATTCCAGCGGGTGTTTTAGTCCACGTTTATAGGTCAACTAATAACTGTCTACGTCGAGTACAAGTTGAGAGATAAATAACAACGCCAACAATGGCGAATGGTGAATTCTATGGTGAAAAGGAAAGTAGTGTAAAATGCTTATTAGACATACAGTCTTGAACGATATGCAGGGTGTCCCACGCGTTTTCCATATTTGAGCTTTCCTTACCATAACCCGAATAATTTCATATCGGACTTATATCAGATTCCAAAAATCTATATAATCTCCAATCCGGTTTGTTATTCATAAAAATACCTTTCTATTTTCAAGTTAACATTATTGAAATAGTAAATTAGGGTTTTGGGGTAGAAATAAGTGTTTATTATCATAGATAATTCCAACACTATTTCATGGTAAATAGTCCCTCCTAAAATCGACCAAATGGGAGTAAAAAAAAGTTATTTTAAATCTTCATATTTTTTGTTTAGGGATTTCAAATATCATATTTGCGCACTCCGCACAACTGCACAACCACGCCTAATTGACATCACTTTCTTCTAGACCTCCGTTAAACCTAAAATTAAGGTTACATGCGACAAACTGTGATATGCAAGCTTGCTCAAACTGTCCTTTGGTGGCCAGATCCGATAAAACCAAGTACTTTCCAAGGTATAACGGTCATTCCAAAATGTCAGTCACATTGATGTCACTGATCAGTATTGCCGTCAAATCTCAACTAAATACAGTTTTGTAAGTGTTTTAAAATTGTCTCCTATGTGGATGTACATGTTCCATGGAAAAGTATGTAAACGTTGTGCCTACAGGACCCAGGAGAAAATACCGAAGTCCGTATTTCTCACTCTCTACAGCTGTCACTAACCAGAGGTACACAACTTCCATCGTCACTACTCAGCGAAATATTTATTGGGGCTGTTATATCCACTTCCACTATGAAAGAACATACCATCTACAATATCTGCCTCAGGGAAAAAATTGTATCAAATCAAGTAGCCTTATCAGCCCATTATTTCAGTGTCACACGGCTTTTCCTCACTCCCTACAATGTTTTGAAAAGTAGCCCCCAACTGACAGGAATGGGTGTTTATGAAGTTGCTTCTGTTTCGTTAGTATCCCTTCTTCAAGATGGTCCCAACGCTGGTGGTTGGATTTTGCCTAGACCTTCCCACTCAGTTCTACCGGGGAAACCATCCCTGGAGGCAGCAGTGTGGGTTTTTTAACTCTCACTCCCTACTCCAATAAAATTCTGACTGTGGGTAGTGAAACTTGATCGCACTTGTTGACAACTAGTGTAGTTGTTGGAAGTTCGTTGACAACATTTTGGTTCAAGCAGTTTCAATTGATTTGTAGCCTGTAAAGGCGGTGAAAGGCTATAACGTCACTCCCCAAAATATCCAGCCAATAGCCCCTGGAATTGTAAGGAGTGAGACCTGCTTGTAGCAAGTGAGATTTTGCTAGAAAACCTCAGTATTTACTGTAGCTAAAATTAAGCTAATTTGTGTGTTCGAGAAACGGATGGGTGCACCTCGCTTGGGACGGTCGAGGATTAAGAACGTGTTATCTAGCGATGTGTTTGGGACGATCGGTGGCATTTCGTTTATTATTTTGATGTGCCTTCCATAACATTTTGATTCACATATGGGGTTACCCTGGCGGTTCCAAGTCTGCAAAAAAATGAGAGGGAAAATGCAGTGCACCGCCCCAAACCCATCGTCCTGGAATCATGGATATGACTGCCTACATTATCAACAATTTTTCATTTTCATGTCAAGTTATTTACCCATTTTCATTCATTGTTTTTTAAAATAAGTTTTAAAGCATTTTTTGGTAACTTTAAAAAAATGAAAAATTATACCTACTGAGGAACCTGGGTTTTATATGGAATAAACCAACCGTAATGCTAAGGTACAAAAATGTATTACTTCTAGAAAAAATACCTACCGTAAAAGGGGGTGGAAAGAATACACTTTATGAGGTTTTCTCGGATTTTCGACACCCCGCAAATCCGGGGTATTCCCATGTTGAGAAGCCCTGTTACTTTGTGACCCCACGACACCATCTTAGGAATCTTTTGAAAACATGTGAGCTCCAGAAAATATTTAGAAAAACCCTTTTTTCCCCTCAGAAAATCAGAAATGGCTTGACTATGATCCTTCCGCAGGTCTCTGGAACCTTTCCCGCTAGGTAAATTTGTTTTAGTAGACTTTGTGATCAAATTAGGGGCCTTATCAATTTGAACAACAGCAAAGAAGAGTAAATATATTTATTTTCTAAAAAAAGTAGGAACATTTTCATTGAAATATCAATAGAAAACAACATTTTCTCTTCGAAAAATACACGGAAGGCTTCTAATTGGTTGTCATCACAGCGTGTTACCTAATCGAGTCCTAGAGTTATGAAGAACTTAAAAAAATAATGAAGTCTCTTAGTTTCAGTGGGTGACTACCTCACAACCGATGGAAATTATGAAAAATGTGGGTGTCTTCCCAACGAACTACATGAAATTACTCCTCCAGCAGCAAAATCGCAGCTGAATTTCAGCGAAATCCAGGTCCGTAGCTCAAACCATTCCCGATATATGGGCCGATTTATGCTGCCAACATTTGCATCCACATTCACTACGTCACTAGGTTACTGCGATCAAAGCAAAAACAACAGCGTTTTTTGTTGTTTTGATCGCAGTAACTTAGTGATGTAGTGAATGTGGATACTGGAGTGAACTCCTAAAAGAGTTTATAGCCGATACACGGGTTGAAGCATTCTGATATGCATGAAACGCTGCAAATTCTTTCACTGGGGTTTATAATTCAATTTCATTCATTTGGCTTGCATTCATGATTTGAATTTCTGCTAAGCTTTGGAGTGTGCGTGTGACAGATGATAGAGCGATTATTGAATTTCAGGAGGCACACGAATATGATCAACTGACCAATCCAAATAGGTATTTTAATTGAGAACAGATTTACGTGCTCTATGCACATCTCCAGAAATTCAAAAATCGCTCTATCACCTGTGAAACACGCACACTCCAAATCTTAGTAGAAATTCAAATCATGAATGCTAGCCAAATGAATGAAATTGAATAATGAACCCCAGCGAAAGAATTTGTAGCGTTTTTTTGCACGTCAGCAAAGGATAGTGTTTGTAGGGTCTTCCTCCGAGTTTTTCCAAGTAATGGCTAGGCGTGATTGCTCTAAAACTAGACGAGAAAGAAGAAAAAAATTAGTACCCTTGTCACCCCAAGAAAACAATGTGAGGGGGGGGGGGGAAGGATACACTCAGCTGTAACCTTTACACCCCATAAAAGGCAAGTGTTTTACTTACATTACAATTAAAAATCTTCTAAACGTAATTGTTCAGATTTCTCAACGGATTTAGATGGTGAATTAGTAAACAAGGAAAAAATAACTCACTGGTCGTGCGCAAATCCTTAGCGACGTCCCATTATGCTCTTTGGCAGGTTATAAAAAAAAGTGGTGATATCAGCTTTCATCAATACAGCCCTCACAAAACGAATACAGAACTGAGAAGAGATGCGGATGTCACAACTTCTTCTTTCACATTGGTTATTCATGGGAAACATTACTGGAGCCCGTTCCCGCCTGTTTTACCGTCGCTATGTGCTTTTGAATTTGAAAAATGTTGATGTACGCTTTTCACCCCCTTTTACAGTATATTAAAAATAAACGACATGCGAATGAAAAAAAAAGTAGTACCCCCAAATTAGTAGCCAGTTTCATGGACGAGGAACGTTCCCCATCGTTCGAGGCTGATTCCTGTTAAAAATTGAATTTCATGTAAGGAAAGCACCTATAATGAATGAGCGGGATTGAAAGTTGAAAATATCACACGTAACCTAAAAAACTTAATGTTCTAGCGACGAACTAACTGCAGGTTCAGATGTTATGTCAGAAACGGCTTCATAGGGGAGCGGATGCGATACAATCTGCAGACCGAGGAGAGAGGGCAAAACATTTATAGCTTTATAATCAAACAGAACCTTCCTTCCCATCACCGCTACCACGTCCATTGGATTGATTGAGAAATCACTCATTCATGCAAGAATCTATCATTCATGTCTGTTGCATATTGCATTCTGTGCTGTGAACTGTTGAATGATATTGTGTCCGGTAAATTGAACCGGTCATGTTCAGTAAACATGCGAGTGAGCGATGGAACTAGCTACTTGCGAGATCGTCAATAATTGAATAATTATTATTCAAACATTCTCCAACGAGACTACTCCAGTGAACAACTGTTAATTGCACTGAATACATCACGAAATGGTATTCTAACGCCAGAGGAGATACAGTTTCATGTCAATGAAATACAGAGGGGAGCATATCATCATAAGTTTGAGATTGAATTTTATCGTTACATGTTCAGGGGTTGCCGAATTGGGCTGTCCTAAAAGTAGTCAAGGAGTGGCACAAATTTTAGATTTCAATTTTTTAATATTTATATCTTTTAGCAGAAAATCCAACAATTGCACTCGTAATATAACATGTTGTTAACAATAATCCGATGTTGAGTCGAGGATTATGCGGTTTCCCGGTCTCGGCGAAAGGGATGGGTGATCACGGGGACAGGACACCCGTATAAATATGCCCGGACCAGCCCTGGAATCTGCCTATTGACAGAGCTGGGTTCAACGGTATCCCTGCTTCTATACAAACGAGTTTTAGTTGTATTTCTCCTCAGGGAATTACTTACACCTTTACGTGTCGTAGCTGACGGCTGAAATGAATACGGGTGAAATTCGTTCACGGTCCCTTCACCATCCGTTCAGGGAAATAAATAAATCATCATCACGTTGAAATACCTAATTATTATCAAAATTTTATTCTTCCAAATTACTTCACCCATTCAAAATTTCGCAACCTAACACCGTTCTACATCCGTTCTATACTAGATGTCCTCTCAAAATCCCAACACTACCCATAGATATTATCTCTTTGAGTTGATTGATGATGTCGTTAAGATTACTGGCACATCCTAGATCGATGAATGATTTGGAGGAAGATTTCGTAAAATTTATACCAGCAATGCCAGAGAAAAGAAACTTTTCTTTTCTTGGTCGTTTACTAAACTTCAGTATTGAAACCAGAAGGAAGATGGAATAAATAGAGTAATTTCCTGCAAGAAAGAATTCTAGCAGACCGGTATCGGTTTTTATCCCATCTTCAGAACACTAAAGAAGCCTATTTCGTCAAATGGAATTGTTTCTAATTCCAGAACTTCTCATGACCAGCTGTGCGATTCTTCTAATTACCTTAAACAAGTGGCAGAATCAAAAGTCGGCTGTGGGTGTAAAGAAATAAGAGTTTACAGAGAGAGATTACAGCGCATGTTGGTGCAATAGAGGCGAAAACTTTGTTTTTAAAAAACGCGAAATTCGCTCTTCTCAAGAGTGTTTCCGTGAGTCATTTCAATCAAGAATCTCACGATAGTACGGATTTTGGGAGGAAAAAAAATAACCTTCCGTTTGATCTATTGTCAAAGTTGAAAATTAACAAATTCCCCTTGAAAAAAACTAGTTTTACAAAATGTCTCCTTGCCAGTATAAAATTCCTTTCGCCATATGAAATTCATGTTAAGTATTTCTAACATGGGAGAAATTAGTGGATAGATGAGAAAAAGCATAAATTAAGCGTTTAATTAGCAAAAACTCAATGACATGTTTTTCGGGGATTTCGCGTCGAATAAGTGTCCATGTTTCGCGTATACGAGTTGTGAAATTTTGAACATGTGACTTCGGAACGTGTGAAATAGTTTTGGAATAATTAAATTTCGATAATAAATAGGTACTAGCTGACCCGGTAAACCTTACATTACATATCACATATTAATTATAATAATAAGAGCGAACAACCCTTATAACTTAGGGTATGAAACTCGATAGTAGGCGATTCTCAGACCTACAGAATACGCATATAAAATTTGGTAAAAATTAAATCCGTTTCGGCGGGGTACGGTAACTAACATTCTGACATGGAAATTGTATATATTAGATTTGATACTGATTTTTTATACTGGTGTTTGATATTGTGAAATACGTATTTCCCTGAAGGGGCGATGAATGGGCCGTGGATCAAGATCACCCGATTTAATTTCGGGTGTCAGCTTCGACACGTCGAGGAGCCAGTAATTCCCTGTGAAATTAGGCCTAAATTTTAAAAGAGCAGAGTAGGTTTAGGGCAGAGTGACGGAATCAAGAGAGAGGATGCGAATGAATACCCTCGGGATAGTTCGGGCTTATTTATACGGGTGTTATGTTAGTTATCCGTGTGGGATCTCCCATCCCTTTTGAGCATTGTGCGGCTAACGGATTTTTTTGTGTGGATTCTACATATCTTGAGTCATAAAATAACAAGTTTCGAAGGGATGTTAACATTTGTATGTCTTGGGTTCATTATTGAGGAGAGACGGAAGGTAGCAAAATCCAATTCTCAGATCAAAAAGCACAACAAACGAAATGTGCCTATTGAGAACGAACTTTGCTCAACTCAAATAAACCGAAACCACGTTTCACGGGGAAATACCTTCTAAATTAAACCGGTGTTGCATTTGAGAGACGCCGCCGTAATTAAAACTGCTACACGTTCTTCGAAAGGGAGGTTGGTGGTTGTTGACATTCAAATGGTCGGCACTTAGCGAAAAAACAAGCGGCCGGATGCTGGGAGATTTAATTCCGATGTTCATAATGAAATTACTCCTTGAAAAAGAACAGAAAAATTCCAGTCCATGACCTCTGTAGTGGGGGGATGGGGTGGTATGTTTTATCGCTCGTTTAATTTCAATTTCCTATTTCCCTCTTAATGCAATAAAGTCGAGAATGTGTCTCCAAAGCGGGTTATTGGATTGCGCGGTTACATGAAAACAGAGCCTGAATTATAACAGTTGAATTCCTCCTAGATTGATTCCTCAAATCTGTGTAATTTGTGGCTTACGAATTGGTAGATGAGCTTATATTTAATTTCAAATAAACAAAACCAGTACAGGCGTATGATTTATTTTGAGAAATTTTACTATGAAATGAAGCTGACGGGTGTCCAAAGGTTTGAAAATGAAAATTCTCAAAATATTTTTTTCATGGTAATCCATTTTGACTTTGTGATTGACTTGCTGAAATGTTTCTTCATGGAAATCCGTTTTGACTAAGTAGTTGACTTCTGGCAAATAACTAAGTGAACACTGACATTTACTCGCCTCCCCAGAATTGTATCGGTAGACCTGCCAAGGGTTGGAGATGGCTAAACGGAAACGAGCGCTCACATCTGTGAGCAGCACTCGCTATATACCTTCAGCTGATCAGTGTGTCATGACTTGCAATTGGCTCCTGGAATGACTTACTCCTAAATATTACTCGGTTAACATCAAACTTCACCAGCCCCCTTGTACGAAACAAAAGTTGATATAGGAATATAGAACAAGTGAAATTTTAACGAGATAGAGTTTTTTGGTTTATATTCAATAATAAACCATTGTAATCGCTCTTGAAAAAAAATTTAAATCGGGTTGTCAAAGTAAAATCCCTAAAAACCTCAAAAAAGTCAAGGCGGCCTAAATTTGGACTTTTTTTGAAGAACATTCCATGAGGAATCGAATGAGACCCTCCCCAGGTCTCTAGCTAAAACCATTCCCGATTGTTGGCCCGATTTATGCTGCCAACATTTGCGTTTTTTTGGTTTATTATTGTTTTTGTTTTGCTATTGATGTACTGAATGTGGATTCTGGAGTGAACTCCTAAAAGGATTTATAGTCGATAGACGGGTTGAAGATTTCTGATATGCATGAAACGCTGCAAATTCTTTCACTGGGGTTTATCGTTTAATTTTATTCATTTGGCTTGCATTCATGATTTGAATTTCTACTAAGCTTTGGAGTGTGCGTGTTTCCCCGGTGATAGAGTGATTATTGGGTTTCAGGAGATATAAATAGACCACGTAAATCTGTTCTCAACCAAAATACCTATTTGGATTGATTAGATGATCATATTTGTGTGCCTCCTGAAATTCAATAATCGATCTATCACCTGTGAAACACGCACACTCCAAAGCTTAGTAGAAATTCAAATCATGAAAGCAAGCCAATTGACTAATAAACCCCAGTGAAAGAATTTGCAGCGTTTTATAATGATTGCAGAGTTTTGACCCGCTGCATTCTGTTTTCGTACCACTGTGGGGCGGACGGACTTGGCAGATCTTGAATCGATGCTCCTTGAAACGCACTATGATAAAGTTTGAGGGGAGTGATAGACAAATTTTTCTGTACGACTACAAAGGCTTACCTACTACTGAAGATGACAAACCGAAATACGCCATATAACAATATTTTGTAACAGCTGCACTTCACAGGTTCAGCGAAAGTACAACTTCATATTCAATAGTTAAGCAATACAAATCAATTCGCGTTCCGCCGCCACAAAGAGCTAATATTAGAGTCAATGTAAACATCAACAGAAACCTTGTTGGAACAAACAAATGAAACCGCTCGTTTAGAGAGCGTGGGGAAGGTTGGTTGAGTCATCTGTAATTTATCTCGCTGTCGACCCGTCTTAATAATAAGAAATACGGCCTAGAACCCGTAAATCAAAGAGCGATTAATTGAAAAAAACCCAAAACAAAAATCCGAGGGGACATTACGTTTGATGAGTCGGGCAGCCTTGGCATGTTCCCTTGGTAAACAGCTTATAGCTACAGCTACCACAGTAATCCCGCTAATGCACTTTCCTATTTTCGCCTTTCATGGAGACTTGAAAGCTCTTCTTGCAAGGGACGTGGGGAAAAAAGAAGTTAACTGAAGGTTTGAATGAATACAGGCACCGTGCGGATTCGCTCTTGTTACTTTCTTAACACTTCTGGAGGGGTGAAAGTTTAATCAATGATTGTTTCCTTGAAACACTACACCACCACAACTCTCAATGGATACCAATGTTTATAAAAGGTATCACAGATCCATCCGCATAAGTATCGATTGATCTAATCAATAGTTAATAATACTAAGAAATAATATTCATGCAACATGTAAACTATTATCGCCAATTTCTTGTTGTTGCAGGTCTGATGAAGAATTACAAATAAATCGAATATATGGCCCGATGATCGACAGACCCAAAAGAGCCAAGGTTTAACGATCAGCAGTCAAGAACGTCGTGTCAAATCATATAAATATTTATATCTATATATCTTTGAACATTTCGGCGAGATCTTGAGAGTCAGTCAGAGGTTAATAGAGAACTACAATTTCAGTGCCAACGTTTCGTTCTATTTGTAGAACCTCTTCAGATCTAGTGGATGACAGATTGTTAGCCACTAAGTACAACCGTCAAGGTATGTTGTACAGCCATTTAACTTCTATGTTTTCACTCTTCTCTTTTCTATCCATTACATTAGTAGAAAGTCTGTTTTTTTTTTCTTCTAAGACACACAAATGCATGCTTCATTCTTGTCATTGATTCTTTCAGATTCAGCTATTTTCATTCATTAAAACTGTCGTAAATCCTTCAATTTTGGAGATAGCTCAAATTGGATGGCACCGTTGAAAACACGTTGGACACCGTTAAATTTTCTATCTACTTGGTGTCAGAAATTTTCTTTGTTGCATTGAAGATGTGCAATTGCTGCGCGAAATGGCAGTTTTGTCAAATCTTGAAATCTCCTGTTTTTCATCTCGCGTAGCAACCCCATTAATGCTTGAGGCAGAACTGTGCAGTCCAAGTAAAACGTGCGCTGAAATGTCGGCTTTCCGACGGTGTAGTCGTTTTGGTTTTGAAAAATATTTTTACGTAAGGAAATGGTGTTTAACTGCAGAAACACGTGTGATTTCTGTTAAAATTGAGGGTTTTTCAAACGTCTCGACGAAAAAACGGCTGTTGTTAGTGTTCATTTACGATTGATCGCGATGAGTTGCATTCATCTTTTTGGTGACACTAAGGACCCTTATCAAACCAGGCTTCCGCATCATTACCAACTCTTCCCTTTCGTCTCTTTCCTCGCTGTATTTCATTCAGCGTGGTTTCCTTATTGCAAGTTTCCATTCAACGAGATGAGCTGTGGCTATACTACAAGTGAGTATGTTGACATGATTTTTGCGCACGGTTTTGCAAATGCCTATGCTTCTGAAACAGCAAGGGGGTATGCTCAGAGGTTCCCCGACCGACGGATTCCATACGCACACCGTACTTACCTTTTTTTTGTCACAAAGGTTTTGGTTATTACCACCAGCTATGTTCAGTGGCTGAAAATTGCATGTGTTTGGGTAGGTGTAATGTCAGGCGAAAACGGCAAATTTCTCGTCCTTTCCTTGAAAAAACCTCAATTTTAACAGAAAACATACGGTTTTTTGCAGTTAAACACCATTCCCTTATGTAAAAATAGTTTTCAAAACCAAAACGACTACACCGTTGGAAAGCTGATATTTTGGCGCACGTTTTACCAGACCTGCACAGTGCTGCGTCAAGCATTAATGGGGTTACTAGGCGAGATGAAAAACAGGCGATTTCAAGATTTTGTCAAAACTGCCATTTCACGCGGCAATTGCACATCTTCAATGCAAATAAAAAAAAGTTTTCTGGCATCTAAGAGATAGGAAATTGAACGCTCTTTTCAACGTTGTCTTCAAATTTGAGCCATCTCCAAAATTGAGGGAGTTATGACAGATTTAGTGACGTAAGTTCGAAAACACGAAAAAAATCGTAAATCGCGAATAACTCGAGGAACGAGGCCTCTAAAAGTGTTTAGGAGACACTTTTGATCGAAAATGAGTTGTAGAACACGTAGGAGTCGGATCGGGCATAACTCGTGGGATACCCTATAGACAAACTCAGGCATAATCACTTCGGGCCGGGAAAAAAGTTCAAGTATTCGCCCATAGTGCGGACGGACATGGCAAATTTTGAATCTTTGCAACTAGAAATGTAAAGCGATAAAGTTTGAGATGGGTTATAAAATATGTTTGTTACACGATTACAAAAGCTTATTATTGAAAATGATAAACCAAAAGTAGTCATCACAAAGGAATCATGAGGTTGCGAACTCTGATATTCATAGAGTCGCCTTATTGGGTTAGGCGGTTTGGATGACGTAAGGAATCGAGGAGTTCGTACCTACCGTACGGCGAGACGGACCAGTCGTACGGGTGTTTGGCGAGGATGGCGTCGCACTGCCGCAGAACCCCGTTCACCATCGCCAGCTCCTTCTCGTTGTCCGTCTTCCCCAGCCGCCCAACTTCTCCTGCAAAAACAACAAAGGAAACACCGTGAGTCTTTTTCGACCTTTCAAGTTCCTCAGTTGAAGTGAATACAAACGTCAGAATCAGCTCCCACCAGCTGCTCTGCAAACTTTGGAAAAACCGCTACAAATTATTTCAGGAAAGTTTATCATTTTTGACCACCCCTCATAGCCCCCTCCCAGTACACACCAACTTTGCTGCGTTAAAATGATACTTTCCAAGTTATCTGAGCTTGGACTGGTCACTAAAAGCCATCTAAATCGATTGGGCTTCCAGAATCAATTGGAAATGATTGCTCGTGTCATTGTCAGGCATGGAGAGTCACTTTTAGTTCCAGAAATCACGAGTATTTGCTACGGGTGAGTCTACGGGTCTGGCTAATCAGATCTTCCGGATTCTAGGCCTTAGGCTCACTCAGCTGATGGTGAGCGCCTCCGTCAGATCCTAGCCACCCTACAGAATCGATCATTGCTAACATTCAAAATATAGCAGAAAGTAAGGACTTGGAATGTCAATACCCGCAAAGTTGCAACATGCTGTACATTGACGAACAAAATGAAAATCCCCGAGTAGAACAACTAAAATTCATCAAGGTAAAATAAAGCACCTACACTTCACTTGTACCACAGTTATATTGCATACGACTTGAAAAATTCGTTTACAAAAGGAACTCTTGTAACAAAACTCAGTCATTACATCATCTGATGCGATCCTCAAATGACACTAGGCGATTTTTGCTTATGTCCAAGCCCTTTCCATCCATATTTGAGTTTCCGTTTTTTTTCTGTCGACTTTCTCGCTCGTAGGGAAAGAGAACGGATGAACATTAAGCGGTGCGGGTAGGCTCATTCGATTTTTTTGAAGCACCTCTGTCAAAAACATGAAAAAAAAAAAAAAATGTTTTAACAGGTTTTTGAAATTTTAGCTTTTAGGATTGTCTGAGATCGATACCGAGAATTCAGTCCCAAACAAAACCTAAATGTGATTTTTGATCCTAGCTTAAATTTCTTTCAGTCTTTTTGGACGGCAGACCGTCGGATTTTTCAAAATTGATTTTCGGACCGTACACATCTTGACAAGTAAAACAGAAAACTTTGAGAGGGCGTACATAACTGTTTTTTACTTAGTCGATCATGAAAGTCCATTATTGAAAATAAAACCCAAAATTCGTCACGTATCATTGGCAAAACTTGGCTTCACTGTTCACTTGACTCACAAAAGTTATTGTTGTGAATTTGTTGATGGTGATTTACGTATTTCCCTGAAGAGGTGACGGTGACAGTGGAGCTAAATCACCCGAATTAATTTCAGGCGTCAGATATGACGCGTCGAGGAGCAAGTAATTCTCCGAGAAAGAATGCAGCTACAACTCGTTTCTACAGAAGGGCGGGGGTCACTTGGCCTGTGAATTAGGGCTAAATTTTGAAACAGAGGGTCAGCACAGAGTGATGGAATCAAGCGAGAGGATCTGAATGAATCCCCTTGGGCTGGTCCGGGATTATTTATACGGGTGCGATGCCCCGTCCCTTCTGCTGTGACCGGAGAAAACTTCGTCGGTCTATTGTTAACCACGTGTTATATTACAATTCTTGGGGCTTCTCCTAACGATTATCAACAGATTTTAATTCGCGCCCACCATTATTTTTGCTTTGCTCTATTCCATCAGACCAAAACACAGAGAGGGGCGTCGTCTACCACATTCCGCCATCAATAATCAAGATTTAAAGTTCCCCCCGAGCTTTCCTTCTGTCTATATTTCGGTTTCCAGACCTATATTTCTGTATCTTTTAATATCACCCCTTTCTCCGAAAATGTACTCCCGACTAAAGAGCGAGTTGGTGGGGAGAGAGTTGAAAAAAAGGGTTCTTTTCATGTTTTCAGACGGAATACTGAAGCAGATGAAATTGCAGTCAGACGGAGAATTCCAGGGGAGGCCCTAGCAGAACGTTGCTTGCCAGGGTAAGGCTGTTTTATACGTCGTCGTGGATTGTTCTTGAATAGTAACGAGGTTGCTAACCCTAAAAAAACTTCCCTTCTTTCGAGGTTGTCTGTGCGACGAGGCGTTTTCCGTCTATCTCTCCTGCGTGTTGGCAACATCTCTTCTCGGTGTTAGCGTCATCCCTTCTGTGTGTCACCCCTTTTCCCCTTTCCCTGCACTCTCGCTCTTTGAACCCTCGAAAATCCCTCTGATTCATGAGAGGTTGTATGTAGGACAAAGGGTGTTGTTTCCTCTTTGTTCTGTATGTTAGATACTGTAAACATTATTAAGCCATAAAGAAAATATTTGTGTTGTTCCATCGCGTGAATCTTGTTTGGAGGAGCTGAAACGGAACGAAAATAAGATGAATCAATGTTAAGTTTGTTGATCTGTTGGATTTTTGCTTCCGAGTCTTCCTACAAGAAGCGGAAGCTGTGCTTTCGCTTTCAGTGTTATGAACATTTTTATTCCAAAATTAAATTTCCTGCTCGCATTGAGAGTCTTGGGTATTGAGAGAGATAGATAATTTATTCAGTTAATCAATTTTTTTTAAGTAGACCGGTGAGGAAATCTTTAAGATCCCTAGATGGAAATCGGATCTCGTAAGATACCCAGAAGGGGCCGCTCTGCGGGTTACGTAGGATTCAAACCCCCTAAAACCTCATCTTCCTTTTCCCACGTTGGAACTCGGCCTGGAACTGTTCAACGCATTACATCAGGCCAAGTCCTTGGGATGTATTTAGTCCTCTCGGTCCCTAGATAGCCTCCTCTGTCTCTCCTGTTCTTGGGTAATCTTTCTCTGCAGGATGCCTTCCACATAGAGAAGAGGTCCAATGCTCCTCTCTTTCAAACATTTTGGCAACTATATTCTCCGGTGTCATGTCCTCAGATGGCATTTCCAGGTCATCCTGCAGCCATCTTCTTAGTGTTTCCCGCTACTTACACACGAAGAATTTGTGAAACATCATCATCCCCTCCATCACAGTTCGGACAAGTTGTCTGATTCGGTCAATCATCATCAGGGTCTTGGCTAACCGAGGTCTTGTTTAGACCACAACAAAAAAAACTTGTTTGGTGTGTGAACTTCTGTCTTTCTGTGTGTTTGTCCGTAGATCTTTATAAAAAGCCTAATTTCTACGGTTGTAATTCGATTTCGACGGAATTTTTCTGCAATGTACGGGTTATGACGTTCATTGCTCAGAACTCTGCACACAGTCTGGGTATGCGCGAATGTACAATCCACCAAACAATAATTTGCTCAGGTTCCAGAGGTACGATTCGCTGAAATTCACGAGGACGTTGGAGAAAAACGATCTGATAATCTCATATCAAATGCATGAGTTTGAGTCTAGGCGATAGTATCATTAGGAGCTGCTGCGCATCGGCAAACGTGAAATCCTTGTATCAAGCCAAAATTCTTCATCAAATTTTAATTAAATTCCCAGGGAATGAATGAATGAATAATGAAAAATCAATTCATGTCAAGTCATGAATGCTAACCCCCTCATAGATCAGTGACATGTGCCAAGGGGGGGAGTTGCACGAGTGAATTACTTCTTATTCTATTTTATACTTAGCTTCTCAATTCACCTACAATCATTTCATAAATAATTAGGTTACTGTATATCTATATACCTATCCATTATGCTTACAAAAAAACAGAAAAATTATGTGATAATGTAAAAAAATTATTCATTAAACAGTATAGATACTGCACATTATGTCGTCGCATTCCGAAGAAGTGACAGCAATGAGGTACGTACGAGAAGACAGACTTTTTGTTTATCGTTCTGCTGACGGAAAGAAGCCGGTACTGATCGCAAGATGTATGGCAAGCTGTGATACAAAATTTGATTTAATGGCAAAATTAACCATTTAATGGCAAGACGTAAGTATTAAGCGGCTAGGTGGGAAGGGTTGTGAGTCTCACTGCACGGGTTTTCTATTTAGATAGATAGATATATAGTTAATTTACATAATTTTACATGTTACATTTCCAATTGAATAATAACTGATGACCGAGCTGGATAGCGTAACCTTAGATATCTTGGATTTCAAATTTTTCCAAATCTTTATTGACTATTTGCATGCCTCTGTATTTTGTCGTCATTTGAGCAAATGCACTTTTTACTCTCGGCAACTTGAGTCTGTATTATTTAGATTGCCACTGTCTCACATCTGCAAAATATATACTTCTGTGCTTACGGATTAGTTTTAGCAAATTTAATGCGTACAATTGGTGGACAGTTAACGAATTCAAATCATGGAATAATGTGTCACTGGGATGGCGCCTGTGAACAATGCCCTTCATATAATTTTTTGAATCTCAAAAATTTTATCAATTAGGTACTTGAAAGTGCTCCCCCATATTGTAATCGGATACTGTAAGATTGAATCAAACAGCTCCTGATAAATATTGATTTTCAGTTCTTCTGATAGAAATTTAATTCTATACAGAGCATAAGCAAATTTCCTTAGCCTTTGATACAAATTTTGAACGTGGTGGGTCCATTTCATTTGAGAATCAAACGTCACTCCTAAATAAACTAAGCTATTAACTTTTTTGATTTTCGAACAATCACACGGTAAGTCATTGCAGCTGTGACATGTCAAAGGGTCACTCGATGTAGATTGTGGTTGTCTTTTTCTTGCTATGTCCATGAAAACTCGGATGAGTTCGGCTTGTTAGTATCCAATATTTCAGGATGTTTCTGTAAGTTTAATAGAGCGTGCTTTATATAGGGAGTTGCTTCGTTGTGGAAACCTTGGCCTCGTCGAAAGGCTCAGTACTAGGGAACCTCCCGGGTATTTTTTAAAAGTACCTTCAAAGTAGCTTTCTGCAATACATTTACAGGTTCCAGCACGCTATTGTACGCATTTCCCCACCAAATAATGCCAAAACTGAGTACTGACTGCACTAAAGCTTCATACAGTAAAATAAGAGTGCACTTCGAGAAATAGTTTGTTGCCATGGTATGAAACTTGTGAACAAATTTCCTGATTTTCTCCACCAAAGCGTCCACCTGGGTCTTCCAATCAAGATTCTCATCCAACACTAACCGTAGTTATTGTGCAGTTCTAACTGTCTCTAGTTCCAAGCATGCTTTGTAATGAGAGGGTTGGAATGTACATCGTCCCCTAAGTGTTTCGCAAAAGCAAATCTCAAATCAATACATCGCTACTCTAACAGAAAAAAATAAGATCCACCAAGCATCATCTTCGCAGTGGCGGTTTGTTTCGGAGAAGAAATAAAGGCGATACCAGCCGACAAAGTAAACGCTAACCGCCCTGTTTTGCATACTTCGTCTGCCTGTGGATCCGGGGACTTCAGTTTACATTCATAATACATTCAAGTAGCTATCGATGCAATTTGAATAAGAGGAGGTCTTGTACAAACTGCAATCTTCGTCACGAAACCCATTAATTCACTTTTGGCCTGTAGGGAGAATTTTCCGCTAGCGCGACCGAGTTGAAGAGATACACATAGCCCTAGCATTACATTGAAATCTAGTAAATATCTAAGAAGCCGGGTGCGTGATCAGGATCAGGATCAAGACTTGAGGAAACAAGTCAAATCTTTGCAATTTTCATTATTATACTTTGATTTACCATTTTCTCCAACAAATTATCAACTCAATCGGCCTCTACACCGTCTTCTTCGTCTTGCCAATTTGTGTTTACAGACCGACCCAATGTAAGACTTTTTTAATGATTCCCCTGCCATGCTGAAAACAATAGTACAATCCTCCCCAGTATTTCAATTGTAGTCCTTGAAAGTTTCATGCCATGAGAAGTTGTATCTGATTTCTATATTTCTATAGTCTCTCTAATAGTGCCAACTACAGGCGGGTTCACCATAATATATCTAAACCTCGACAAGGGAGGTTCTGCACATTTGCCGAGGGGGAAGAAAAATATAATATATTATGGTAAAACGAATTCTCCAATTTTCCAATCTATTTTACGGTAACACCAGTATACATCTGCTCAAAGTTGCATATCAATACGCGGAATACGAAGACAATTCAACACTATAAGAATGTCGTGAGTGCAAGCATAAAATCCACTTCATATATGCGATGGGTCAACATGGTCATTAACTGTGCGACTAGTGTCATTCTCTATTTTAATAAAATTTAAATTGGAAATTTTTGTTGGAGTGTATTTATGACAATATGGTTTTGTGATTTTGACTGTACATAATAAAGTCAAATGTTTTGTTTTGCTTTGCTTTTTTTTGTTTTTCTTTCATGATTATTCAAATTGACCTTTGACATTTCTCTCTGGTCTTGATGCTATTTTCTCCAAAAATGCCTTGTTATCATTTAAATGATTAACAGGAGTACAATCCAGTTCTTAGCGACCGTACCGACCCGACAGTCCCCCCCCCCCCCCCGCACAACACTCCTTCAACTAACCTTCTGGTGGGCTCCTTCCTCCGCCCTTTGTTATCTCGGTCTCACCACTTTTCCATCCGCCCGAGGGGGTCATTCGTGTACCTGCCAACCCGCCCCCCAGCCCCCCAGCCGTAGCTCTCATCTCTGTTTACTAGCTAGAATCCCATATTTGTAGGTTGCACATGGCAATTTTTCATCTTCGGTACTTAAATGTGTAAAATTAATCATTAAAATGATCTGGCTGTAGAACCATAGAGGTCTACTGTCCCGTTTTTTTAAAAAGCTTTTATTTTTTTAACCCAAAATTGTTTTTAAAACCTGTATTGTAGACATGTTTCATTAGTTAAATGTTTCACAATAAATATCACTGAAGAATTGAATTAAGAGTTATGTTTTTTGGGGGAGATTACCCCAGATGGGGTAATCCCAGCCAAATCACACTCCACAATTATTGGAGTTTATTTCTTTATCCACTACATTTTATTCAACAAGTAACGTCAAGAGTAAATTTGTTGTGCATTACTAGGCGGAAATATAGCAACTGAAAGTTGAGTGGATGTCATTATACCTTACTCCCCTATAAAACTTTGAAGAAAAGGTCATCTTCTCAGTGCCCTCTTCCTCTGTACGGTACTGTTTTTATCTCATGAACAATTCAAGTTTCTTGTCTGTCTTTGATTTGATTGATAGACATGCTCCTACTTACCTATTTAGGAAGTTTCGCTTCCAAGTTGCTTCCAACTCCCATTATCTTTGACGGAGATGGGGGCTCCAGTACGGTCATCACTTCTGCGCTGACCGATCCCTCAATCATCCCGCTCTGACACTGGCAGATTCCACCTTTATCGCTTATCCCCCCTTCGCGCGGAACTTTTCGCTTTGGCCCCAATCTCGAAAAAAGAAAAAAAAAGTCAACACAAAGCGCAGAAAAAGACCTTTCCTCCGTTGCCGCCACTCCATTATTCATAAGGGCCAACACCGGGTGCTCGGTGCGAGGTGGAAAAAGAGAGAAGCAAGAGTTTTTTTCGGACTTATTTCCGTTGTCAATTATACGGCTTAAACGGCACCTTGGCCTCCCTCGACCGACTTCGGACCTTTTTGCCCGCTAGTAAAACAAGATTGGTCCGCCCGTGTCGTATTTTTTTCCCCCCCTCGCCACTAAACCCGGGGCCCTGGCTCTTTTCGGGGAGGTTGAGGCTCCGAGGGGCTTCTAGAGGGATCACGACCCCCGGGTGGGTCGTGGAAGTGGATTTTGCAGAGGGCTCCGTGACGAAGATGAAGGAATTACCGGGATTTGGGGTTTGCGAACGAGGGCCCCAACACAACGGGGGGAAACGCCGTGAGATGTTACGGCTACCAGTTATGCTAACTGCCGCCCTTTGTTAGGCCACCTTCTGCTTTCATACCCGACTTGTCCACGCTACGCCTACTCAAGTCCTACAAACATAACTTGGAAATACACTGCCAAGGATATGGCCGCCTCCTCGTTACAATCAAAGTGACACCATTATAAAATAGAAATAAGGAAATCTTCATACAAAAGATGTTGAGATAATTGGTAAAACTTCCCAAAGATTCGTTGTGACATTTTACAGACTGAAGTAAGTGTAATTACTTGAGATGAAAGGTGATTAGAAATTAAAAATCTGTTTAATCGTTGGTGTGTGACAGCAAGCCGGAAAATGTAAGGGTTATGGTTTCACAATGGCAACCCAAGCTGTAACGTATGAATTTTTATTATTTGCCAAGTCAAATCCAAGCTTTTTCAATTCAAATTCTACCGTAGTATTGAATCTATTCCACAGCAACATTGACTGTCCCCAGCTGCTTGAATTAATGAATTCCCATGCTCCCTTCCACTAGTTATACGAGAAGGAAGATTTATTTTATGTCCCTTCTCATCTTACTAATTATTTACCAAATATACCTATTATTAGAGTTCAAAGAACACTCTCCACAACAAACTACTGTTAAATAAGCAAATTCTTCGCCCTATCTGGACCTATGGGATTCAAGTATGGGGCTGTGCCAAAAAAACAAACCTCAAAAAACTGCTAACATTTCAAAATGAAATACTGAGGAAGCACGGACAACGGCTCCACAAACACGAGAACCCGGAGATGCTTGATGTTTTGGACAATACGGATGAACTTCGGTGCCTCAAGAGGAAAATACCACTTGTCTCAGTTGCAGGCCTGGTGAAACGTGCGCCAAAACGTCAGCTTTTCAACGGTGTAGTCGTTTTGTTTTTAAAAATATGTTTAGCTAAGGAAATGGTGTTTAACTGCAGAAAAATGTGTGTTCTTCATCGACATCAATCGTAAATGAACACGAACAATACCGTTTCTCGCTTTTCGATTATCCTGAGTTTGGCTGGACAGCTTAGAAATACCGTAGATGCTGTTCACAAACGAACGTTTTCATTCATTAAATCCATTTTCATTTTTATTTTTAAATATTAGTTTTTTGGTTTATATTTCAACAATCTTATTTAATCTCTAACTCTTTGTGTGAACTCGATTTAAACCCCAATATCTTACCATTGTCCTACAACTGGATAACAAGTTTGAGTAAACAAACATTTTACTAAAACTGAATTTGGTCAGAAACAACAAATTAACAACATTGCAACACCCAATGCTACGGCCAAATCAGATTGGGGTTGATAATACACGGCGCACAAAGCAACCCCTCCTTCAAGACCCGGGGGTCGTGCGGGTCATTGCATATCCGCGCCCCTGACCAAGACAATGCCTCCTCCGTAGCTTTCCCAATTTTCAAACATTAGGTCTTCTTTAGTTATACAGGGTGTCCCCAGGAATTATGCACAATCCGACTCCTACGTGTTCTACAACTGATTTCTGAACAGAAATGCCTCTTAGCAATTTTTTGCCCCGTTTCCGAGTTATTCGCGATTTAAGATTTATTTCGTGTTTTCGATCTTATGTCATTAAAACTGTCATAATCCCCTCGATTTTGTATGTAGCTCGAATTTGATGACACCGTCGGAAAGAGCGTTACATTTTCTATCAATTTGATGTCAGAAACTCTTTTTTTTTTATTGCATTGAAGATGTGCGATTGCTGCACGAAATGGCTGTTAATAATAGGTCTATTTGGTAAATAATTAGTAAAATGAGTCGAGACATAAAATAAATCATTCCTTCTGGTATACCTAGTGGAGGGGAGCATAGAAATTCATTAATTCAAGCAGCTGGGGACAGTCAATGTTGCTGTGGAATAGATTGAAAATAATACGGCAGTCAGCAATTAGGCGCCGTCGAGCCAATGTGTCCATAGCACAAAGTCGAAGGACACTTATCATAATCAACATCAAGCCAATTGCCGCGCTGCTTAAAGGCAACGTAACGTGTGAACTTACGCTGAATGCGTTCAATCCGGTCAATTGCAATGGCTTAAAAGGGGGACCAGACAATCGACCCATTCTCCGGTACAGATCGCATTATTCCTCATAATCCCTGATAATGGTGAAAAAGTTGAATTGGACTTGGAAAATGTTGGATTTGAGTTGGAAAAGGTAGAATTTGAGTTGGAAAACCTTGGATTTGACTTGGGAAATATTTAAAATTCACACGTTACAGTTTGGGTTTGCCAACACTTATTTACACAATTTTAACGATGTAGCAACTGTACTCGCTCGCTGAACGGGTTGAGCGCGGGCGAAAAAATCAAATCATGAACCAAATTACCTGGGGAATTCACGGTCTATTATCATTCACCAGATTTTTGATAAAATGCCAATACATTTTGGAAGCAGTCACTGCTATTCGATCGGAAAACACGAATAACATATTAATGGAACTCCCCTTCGATAAATTGTAGAGACTATTTCGACGTAGGTAGAACAAGCCGTTCAATTTGTTAAGTAGTAAAGAACGACCGTGAGCTGAGTTGGGAGTAACAGGTGCGACCTGAGAAAAACTACGGTTAAAATGCGAGAGGGGAAACGAAAAGTTCGACTGCGGTGAGACTGACATTGATAAACTGCCGCCTTACTTTCCGAAACAGATTTTTCTCATACGGATATCGGAAAGTCTCTCAACTGACGATGAAGCAGTTGGTATCAAAAGAGCGGTTGCTTCTTCAGCGGAAACCAATCATTTTAGCGAAGGTTCGAATATCCTCCTCAAGTTTAAAGTCGCTAGAAGAACTTACGTAGAGTTTTTACCGTAGAGTTCATCAATGTTCCAGTACGGTGATAAATCAACATTGAAAATTGTTAAAAATGCAGAAGGATGACCAAAATTTAAGTTCAGTATAGGAAAAACCATGTACGCGTGACTTAGGAAAACATTTTATGGAATGAAAATTAAAGAAAGTTTTACGTTCCTTTCAACGGTATAATTTAGTAAATTAAGGGAGTTACGTTCATTTCAGTGAAGTTTAGTCGAAATTATGAAAGTTGTTGCAAATTAGTTGCTGAATCGACCCCTGAAATTTCGTCGTTCTTTATACCCTGTATAGTTGATCAAATGATCGATTGTAAAAGAAAACTGGCATCTCAATTTAAACTTTTGGCTACCTAATTTCAACTTTTGGCATACCAATTTGGGCTTTTGGCATATCAATTTACACTTTTCACAAACCCAACTAGTACAACATTCCACCCCAATGATCAATAGATGTTTTCTCTCTCTCTCCCCCCTAATTAAATCAAACAACCCTAAACTAGCACTGACATATTGGTGGAGGCGCCTAACGTGTCAAAAATTTGTTGAAAATATTCTTGAAAATTATTTAAATATTCTTGAAAAATCATGAAAACTACATTTATATAATACTGTTTTGACTTGGTAATCACCAGAAAAATTTAGTAATTCGCATCGATTGATAAGGGATTATCTGCGATGTATCAGTGCATCGTTGATACCTCTGTCCATATCCAAAAGCGTCACAAACAGATTCACCACTGCATTTAATGACCACAACTAAATAGCCATATTTCAGCAATAAATTACGAATTAAAACTCCGAAACTGAAACCTGTTGCTTCCAAAACAAAACATCACGCCATTTCATATCTCAGCTGACCGATATCATGCCCGGCGTAGCGGCAGGGCTGCCTATGTTTAGTTCGCTCCCACAAAAATTCCTATTCTCGTTAGCGTCCTGATTTTCTGTTAGGTTCTATACCATTAATTAAATTATTATATTGTTTGTTAATTGTTCTGACCATTCCATAATTTTGTGTTAGGTTTTCTTTATATCAAATTAAGTAGGAAGTTCTTGTTGGTGAAAAGTTTGTGAAAGTGCGTGTTTGTTCCCTGGATTTCTGTCTTCAAAATTTCCGGCACGTCGCGATCTCGTGGAATGACGTCATTCTCGTCGCAGCCTTGTTCCCTGAAAGTCACCCCCGACCTACCTCAACCTTTTTTCTATTAACGCCTGCTTCCCGGTGAGATTCCCGGAAGTGTGAATCCCGCTCTCAGCCTTTACGTTTTGAAAATCGTCTACGTTCTCGCAGCGCATCAGACATCTAAACCTTGGAAAATTTGTTGTCTTCCAAATTTTCCCCAACCTTGGAGAAATCCCCCGTGGGCCTGGATTCCAGCCTGTACTGGTACTCTAGCACACGTGCTACGTGTGTTGGGATTCATGGTAAGGCTGAACAATTTTAACTCAATAATCTCGACAATATATTTCGTGGCCACAACATTTGGTTTCTATTGACCCCAAAACGTCACTATTATACGTCTGCACTCTTCAACCAATAGAACTTCATCATTCAGCACATCATGGACAATTTCAACGGGGGATTCAGGGGGGTTTGATGATGTAACATAGAAATTTGAATATTAAAGTATTGTTGTCAAACCATTCACGTCAAAAATAATTTATATTTGTAATGGCAGTACCACGCCCTTAGCAGTGGCCACTGAATTAGGTAGGTAATCAATTATTTATGCAAATCAGCTATTCTGGTTTTCTTTTGAATAGTAAAGTTGAATTTGCACAAACGTTTGGTTAACTAAGTTACGCCTAAAATATCGATGTAACATATAGTTGCACTGCACAATCCAACCTATAAAATACAGTCCACTCTATAACGTTCAACTTGATTTAAACGCCATCTAGCCACATACTTAGTGCAGGTGCATAGCTGCAACCAAAACAGCCTGCCCTGATCACGCATAACAAATATAATTTAAAATATTATTAAGAAACAAACATTATTGATTACATTAAATTAAAAAAAATAAGAAAATTAAAAGAAAAAGCAAATTCAATAATTAGAACAAAATTATTAATTAATAATTATCTTGTGTCCCGCTCATCTTGTCTCTCTTCTTTTTTCCACTGACAGCGTAATGCAAAAGAGATATTAAGGAAAAAAGAGCTCCTTTCATGATTAAACGACATATCAAAAAATTTAAACTTATTTATGCATTGTCAATAAATCATCGCTGTTTGGGATTAGAGAGTTTTATTGTTAAACCCTTACTCAAACGTACAGTAAGAATTTTTGCACTTAAAGCGCACACAATTTGACGTAAATGTATTACGATAATATTGGGAAATTCGCTCATACTGTCATGCCGCATGACTGGAGCTTTTTTCTTTTTTTTTCATGGAGGATCGCACATTTTTTTGAATGCCGAACAAAGCGAAGTCTTCAGTTCGACTGGCGAAATCGATCGATTGCTCGTTCCCCCTTACGGCGTTAGTTAGGAACTCAGGTGCTACTGTTTGGGTGAAAGGTGGCTGTACTTAGCGAAGTGAGAGCCTCAATGATTCAAGCGCTAAAGCCCCCGAGGGACGGAACGTGTTTGGAGGAACGCCGACGCACACGGACATACGTTACACAACTTGGTTAATCAGTTGCCCAAGCTAATATGAAGGGCTGGAGACTCCCGAAGAAAACTTCTGTTTTCCTAGGTTGCGTTAACACCTCACACAAAGCGATGAGATGCGAATGTATTTATGCTTTTATAGCATTTCCGAACCAAATGAAACCTTTTACATTTCAAATGAAGCTATTGAGAAAACGAGGGAAATCAGGTATCTAAATAACCAGGTACCCTGCAAATTGCAGGTAGATGCAATTGTACTTATCGTAGAAAGTTTACAAAATGAAAATTATGAATTTTAGGCATAGGATTATCGAAGTAGATCTCACCTTAGTAGAGAGGGTGTCGGGAATTTTTTTTGTTCTATTAAGGGGGGGGGGGGGGGGTTTGAATTCCCGTGACCAAACTTATTAGTGTTCGCCCAGGCTAGATCTTGAAAATTTCCCCTTCTAAAATTGTATCCCAAAATCGCTTTGTTTTATTTATTTATTTATATAGATACGGGTCAAGCCCAGTTACAAGAAATCCAGGTTAAAAACGATAATAGACATACAACAATGAACAGAACATGTACGATAAAGATCTAACAGCATACTAAGAAGGACTAACAAGACATAAACGAGGAACCAATCTAAATATTATTTATCTAAATAGTTAATGTACCTATCACAGTAAGGATTTTAAAGATGAGATGGAATCGGCAAAAAAATCAAAACCATGCACCGAACACACGACATTGGCTTCCCTAGGCATTCGGAGAAGAGGGCGGTTGAGGAGATAGTTCCTGCTGGCAAATGGGAAGAAAAACAAAGATTCCTCTTGCGGTGCACAGGGGCCTTTACCTCAACACCCCGTGGAAAAGACAAGTTCAGTAGAGACTAGAATTTCGGTTAAATTAAACACTACTATTCTTTATATATACAATCTCTAGTCTGAATACTTTTATGCCACAATGCCACGTAACGAATGTTCTCTACCTTGTGATGGTCAGAGGATCTTGTCGAGGAAAGCCGCTTGTGGGCTAAGCTAAGCCTGGTGCAGCTTGGGCTAAGGTTCTTCAAAGTCCGGAGAGTCTTCAGCAGGGGAAGGATTCGCTCACTGCCCGAAACAATTGGTTCGTTAATCAGACGAGGAATAACTGGATTTTTCCGAACCGTTCTTGAGGAGCCTTTTCCGAATCCTGGAGGGTGGTATTTGTTTCCGCTGCTGTGACTAGTGGGGTATCGACGGATGAGCTGTCAGTGTGAGGAGTCAAAATTTACCTCAATAATTTCTATGTTTTGAGCAAGAGGTAATGGGCTTATTGAAATGCACATTGGAAATAAAAGATAGTATATCTTCTAACACGTCAGATTTCTGAGTTTTTAAATTTTACATATACATATTCTGGGTTAAAAAAAAAAAAAAAAAAAAAAAAAAAAAATACCTATGCGAATTGACGACCAGCGATTTTCCCTCCAAGCAACTTCAAAAAACGTCATTATCAATTGAATAAAATGTAGAATGGATTAAGAAACCTCAAATGGGTCATTTTAGGGTGTATTCGCGATCATCTAGCAATTTTCTGTGAGACGGTATCATTTAATAATTTTGTCTACCTAAATTGGTCATTCGTCCCACTTGCGATGTATTTTGTGAGGGTGATGGAATGTTATAGTTGCCCCTTCCAATGAGGTGGATGCATTGATAATGCTCCGCCCCGCTCAGAGGATGTCCCAAAGGCTTGAAGGCGTCTGATTCATCTCCCAAGGCGATGGATTCTAAAATCGGGAAGGGGCCAACTAACCATATCCATCACAACTTAGGTGGCGATAACAGCTGGAACGGTGGAACGGCTAACTGGCGTAGTACAGGGGTGCTCAAACTTAAACTGCTGGCGATCTAACTCAATTTTTTTAGAATACCTACGATCGACTCTGAGAGGCTGCAAGTGTGTGATGCAGGGTTGTCGTACATACACGATACACCCTACCTACCTAGTTAGGGTGTACCGTAGCATATATGGATATTAGCTTTCCGCTCAGTTTACATTATTTTAGTCAAGGTTTGGGTTAGGTTAACTTAAGTTCTTCTCTATAATATCAATGAAAAAACTCCTAGTTATTGAAAATTGCGAGTTTATTCGTTGTTACAAAACAAAAGAGTTACATATGGTGTTAAACTTAACTAAAGAGTGACTTTGGATGTTGAAGCGTAGCACTGCATGTCCTCAGCATACTTTTCATAAGATGGTGGGTAACCACTGAGTGCTAATCGCAAGCATGATGACATATGATCGTCAGTTAGTCGATTGCGATATTTTGACTTAATTATCTTCATTTCAGAAAATGCAGACTCGCACAAGTAAGTTGACCCAAACATTGCCGTCAGTTGAAGGGCGATTTGTCTTAGATCCGGATTTTTATCTTCAGATATAAAACACCAGAAATTTGTATCAGATGCTGTAGCTTTGAGATGCATATCTGATATAATCTGCACCAGCTCATTTTCAACAGAACATGAGTTCATATTTAAACTGACTTGCTACTTCAGTAGCTAATTCCTCAATGTTTTCACATGAAAAAGGATAACTCATAAATGATGCTATATTTACCAATTTACTGCAATCATTAAAACGCATTTCGTATTGTCCCAAAATAATTGATAATTCAGCCTCATACGTATCATAGTTCAACTGAGGAATCCTTGCTTTCAAAGACGGAAAATGTTTCAGATCCTTTCTTTTCAGTTGATCTATCATAAGTTGCAATTTATTTTTGAATGCGTTTACTGCGAAAGCAGTGTTATTATGTAATAAATTTTTGTAGTTTAGTTACCTACTTATTAAAAAATTGTTTCTTCTCGAGATCTACTCAAAAAGCACTCGCGATCGACCGTTTGAGCACCCGTGGCGTAGTCGTTCCGAATTCTACTGGGAACTTCACACCTATATCCTTTAAGAAAACTCGGAAGAACAAATGTACCACTTTGTTAGTTTGTTGTCTCCCCGTTACAAAGAATTGCTTTGCTTCGAAGTCTGTGTCAGCAAATGATTTCTCATTAACGTTTTACGAAGTTGCCTGGGAAAAGAAGAAATTGAATTCAGCAACGAAATTTACTGCGGACAATCAATAGCCTACCCATAATGATACTCGTTATATCGGTGATGCATTACGAGGAAGAGCAATGTTCTGAGAAGTGGCGGAGTACTTAAATTATTTATACATATAAAATTCAGGCTCCTAACATCTGTATTTCATCTTTTGAGTGACAACGTGTTTTCATGAAGATTGAAGTCTGAGAGGGCGGATCGCGCTTCTCAACCGAATATACAAGCTGTTCTGTACACCACCTGACTACAAAAGCTGTTTTATATTCCCGCCACACCGACCTGCCGTCTCCGCAATAATTCCAAGTTCCGCATTCGGAAAGAAGTTCAATTGAGAAGTCTGTGATGGTTTCGTATCCTCTCAATATTTTCGCGCTCGCTATTCGAACCTACGCAGACAGTCGTTCGTGGAAGCGGTAGAGGTGAAAATGTGTGCGTGCCGCACCGGCAATATCACATTCTACCAGCTACGGGTTGTGACATCAATCTCGGCATTTTGGTTAATCAGTCAGGGATTATATTTAAGACTCATTCTATCGAAAAATCGAAATCTCAGAAGCTGTTGATGTAAGAGGGCAGTTGCTTAAACATTTACAGAGAAATTCAAAGAATTGTATTGTAGTGTTACATTCTGAGCTACATAGGAAGCTTTCAAGGATGTTGGGGCAATCGCACGACTTTCCTTATTGGAGTGGAAATAGGTTCCTTCCGTTGAAAGGGACATCGGAAAGATCTCGTTAAAGTCTTCTGAAACTCTAAACCTCTAGAGGGAGATTTGGTTTCAACTAAAACTTGAAAGCCTTCTATAAAGAAGGTATTGTATGATTATACCTTTGCATAGGTTCAATCATTCTTTGAATAGATGTCATTCCATAAATGGATTATTATTCCATGATCGGATAGTATTTCAAAGATGGCTTTTCATTCTATAGATATATAATCATTTCAAAGATACGTAACATTTTAAAGGATACGGAATGACCTCGCTTGCAGAGCTTGTCGAGCCCTTGAAATCAGCTTTGTTTCGACCAAAGGGCTACTACGCTGAACATCGTCTATATTCTCTCTTCCACGGTCTACCGACAGTTTCTATGGAGCCCGTCATTTCGTTCGTTGATGCTGACCGCCTTTTGTTCAGCAAATAAAGTCGTAACATTGTCGACTGTGTTGTAGTCGCTACAGTGATTCCTTTGAGAAACGAATGCTGTTTTGTATTGATGGTTACGAGTTTGATAATTGGATTCAACTTGAAATACATTACGAGTTCTATCTGACTCTTGTGTAGTGACATCATGTTTAGAAGCTTGCCTGCCCCCCCCCCCCCCACTACTGGCGTTTGTTATCTCTCAAACGTACCCAGGGCCACAGATAACTAATCATATTTAGTACAATTAGTGATCTGATATAAAATATACCCATGACAACTGTCTCCCAACAGACCCGGATGATTATTCTTTTCACTGTCTAGCCAGGTTACATCTTCCTTTCAGGAGCAGTAAAAACAATGTATCAAAACAGCATCATTGGATTACAACATTGGACTCCGAAAAACGTTGGTCAGACGGATGAATCAAGGGCGGACTTGAAAAACTGGCCAAACACAGTAATTGGCAGGCGCTAGTAAAAAACGGCCAGCAGACCTCTCGAGACGGGTCTATTAACTGGCCGGTGGTAAAGGAGCGATGGAGGTGGGAAGAGGAAATGAGGAGAGGAGTGGGGGAAAATGAGGGGAGGGGGTAATACGAGAATAAATGGAACGCGGACGGCCGATGCTGTTCGTCTGTCAATTCGAGCTCTAGAACACGTTCGGCGTTTCCCCTGGGGGTCAGCGGCACTTGAAACATTTGAGAGCCCTCTACCAGCAGTTAGGGGGAAGACCCGTGGTGGTCTAACTATGTCACTATATATCCCGAAATCGAGTTACACGTCATTTGGCGTGATTAGACTTGATTGGGTTTTGGAAAAACTGGTAATCAAAGCGTGGGGAACGTCCAAATTAGACTAAAATGTAATAAAGTACCACTTCCAATCATTAATCCACGAGTTTGAATCCACATATAATTGAATGTACGATAGTCTGCCAATATTTTACGGACTCCAAATGGGATTTTTCCAAAATGAGTTTAGCAATTCGGGCCAGGTGTTATGCTGTATTCAAATCCTCTTAGCTTTATCCAACATCCTAAACTGGAAAAGCCCTTACGCCGAGGGCCGATACTCTTCGTCTGTCAATTCGAGTTCTGAGACACGTTCGTCGGCTCTCCTGGGGGACAGCGGCACCTGAAACATTGAGATCCCTCTACCAGTAGCTAGTGGGAGGATCTTTGGTGGCCTAAGTCACAATATACGAAAATCTAGATACGCGTTATTTGGCATGATTAGATTTTACGGGCTTAGGAATCCCAGGGAATTAAAGCGAGGGAAAATTAAGAAATAGATTGGAACGTAACAAAGTTATAGCTCCCATGTAAACGTGTGCCAGTGAATTGTCGAACATAATACTCAATGATTAATAAATTATGCTGATCCAGTACCTATGATCATCTGTACTTATATGTTATTGACCGTAGATGGATAATTATGTAGAAAAAGCTTCTAGGGGTTCATTGTGGTTCGGTCTTGAATGAAAAAACTTTCTCCCAACATTTTGGAGTTCTATTTCTCCATTGTCAAGTGGATTAGGATTGGGAGAATTCGGTGTCTATTAGTTATTCTCAAGTCCAACTTTGGACTCGGGTAGTTTACGAAACTGTGCACACTGCTTACTTGGACTGGAAATCCTCCCGATGAAGAAAGTTATGGTCTGCAATGAAACACACACTTACGCAGGGTGTCAAGTGATATCCGCCGAACTTCGTCCACTTATGCTACAACTAACTTGAAACAAAAAGAGAATACTGGGAGTTTTTTTAAAATATACATTTCTGCCTGAGTTTTCGACTTTTGGTCACCAAAAAGGCCACAACTCTCTTAATATGAAGAGTATATCCAAATTTGAGAGCACCATTGGAAAGAACGTTACATTTACTGTCATCTTAGCTGCTAACAAGAATTAAAAAAAAAAAAAAAAAAAAAAAAAAAATCTCAAGGGGAAAAAGAATTCAAAATGTTTTCTGAAACCGTACTATTCTCCAAAGTTCTGATGATACATAACAGTCTGCCCTCTTAAAAATGCGTAAAAGGCTCAGCTTTCCTATGGGATAACCAGTTTTATTTTTTTATTATCATTTAAATGATTAACAGGAGTACAATCCAGTTCTTAGCGGCCGACCCGACAGTTCTCAACTAAAATTCGGGTGGGCTCCTTCCGCCCTTTGTTATCCCGGCAGCACCACTTCTCAGTCCGCCCGAGGTGGTCATTCGTGTACCTGCCACCTTGGTAAGCACTAGCCTCCCTGGTGCTCTGGTTGAATCTACAGATTTTTCCAGGGAGTTGGTTAGGCTAAAGTAATCCTAAATTGTACATATTCCGCTAGTATCGTGAATTCGGGTGTTTCCCGTTATAAACAGATGAAGGTCGAACTGAAAACAAACACCGGTCTCTCCTCTACCTTCATCCACCCTAGCCGAAACGAGGAAATGAATAAAAAATCGCCGCCGAGCCGACAAAGAACGTCCCATTACCGCTTCATTAAATATAACTAATCCGCAACGTCGATTTGTCCCTTTAATCCTTTTCAATCTTTATTTCAGGGTTTCTTCCCCCATCTCCCCTCCTCATGGCCAGCCCCACTTTACGACTTCACTTCCCCAATTCTTTGTATCCTTTTTTTTTTATTTTGACGCTAATTAAGAGAAATTGACTCGTCAGACTTGAAAAATCTATCAGAGCCCGTTCCGGGGTTATCTCAATTGAAACGGTTCCACATTAATTTGAAGCCGGTTTAAAAGTTATGGGGTTTCTCCTCCCTAACCCCTTCGCCTTGTATCGCTCTTTCTTTCATCTCTCCCTTTCATACAACACGCCATCTGGGAGGCGTCCAAGTCGAGGTTGTTGCTACAAGTTACCGAAATCCGTCTGCAAAATTGAACGTAACATTGTCAACCCTTGACAATTTTTGGTTATATTATTCACAATAATGAACCTTTGGAATCGTCCAAGAAAAAGAATTGTTAAACCAACAGCATTTACTGTCGACCCATTTCCTTGACAGACGTTATTGCCAAGATATTTGAGAAACTGCTCAAAACTCGATTAGAGAACTTTCTGGGAAAGTCAAAGACCGTAGGATCACAACAATTTAGATTTGAAAGATGTGTCAATACACAGGACGCTTTATTAAAAGTCACGGATGAAATTTACTCAAACTTCGACGCAGGCAAAAAAATAACTCTAACGTGCAAAGGCTTTCGATACTATATCAAGACCGAAACTTGAAGAAAAACTGGATGCATCAGGTATCCGAGGACTAGCATTGGAAACATTCAAATCATATAATAGTGACAGAACAAGCAGTCCACATAGAAAAAGCAAAAAACAAAACTGCTTTAATCCACGAACACGGCTGTTCCCCAGGCGCTTCAATTGGGCTGATTATTTTTTCCCTATACGTGAATGAATGCTTCACAAAAATATTCCGGGAAAATCTACATGTTTGCTGATGATGTTGCCCAAGTAAACTCAGGGCAAACATGGCATCCATCGAAATGCCGAGAAAGATTTGTGGGCGATTGGACAATGGATAAACACCAACTAGCTAACCATCAATGCTACAAAATCGGTTTTCATGGATATAGCAAGAAAAACAGAACCACAATCAACATCGAGTGACCGTTTGACATTACACAGCTGCAATGACTTAGCGTGAGACAGTTCGAAAATAAAAAAATGTAATAGCTTAGTTTATTTAGGAGTGAAGTTTGATTCTCAAATGAAGTGGACACAACACATTCAAAGTACCAAATCAAATATCTAATTGATGAAATTTTTAAGATACGAAAAATGAAATTAAGGTCATTGTTCAATAAGCCCAGGGACATTATTTCAGGATATGAATTTGTTAAATGTCCAACAATTGTACACATTGAATATGCCCAAACTAGTTGGTAAACAAAAAAATATAAATTTTGCTGATGTGAAACAGCGGCTAAAATTAATGATTGCATAAAATTAGTAGCTGTATAAATGGCGTGCGTACTAAGCACATCATTCTATGGAAGTGGAATTTAAATTTTAATTATTATTGTGGTGTAAATATAGTGTTATAGGAACCTTATAAAACTTAGAAGTAAGAGAGCCACAGTGTTACACTATCCAGCTTTGTCATCAGTTATTATTCAATTGAAGAATAAAGAATGTAAAATGATGTAAATAAACTATCTACCTATGTAAACCCCCACCAAATTTTTTTAGTTTTCGATTCAAGTCACGAGGATTTAAGAAATCGAATAAATAACGCCGCAAGTTGTTACACAAAGTTATTTCTGTATTAAATAGCCCTTCTACGTAAATCACCGATGTTTGGATATTAGGCGAAGTCTGTGTTGCGTTATCTCAACTTGACACCTCTAGTCGAAAATACTTAGGCTGCCGCCAGTCTCCCGCTACCTCAAACCTTCAGACCTGCAGCCCAGCTCTCCTGCTTCCCTGGTTTCATTCGATTTGATCCAGACAAACAATAGATAGCAAGACGAAAATTGAATTTTTCCGCCACCATCTGAAGGTTTTTCCGAAACTGCTGGACCTAATTTCACAAATTTGTTCGAGGATGTGACAGTAATCATACCTTCCTCAATAAACTGTAAGGAATTACACTTTAGAATCAATCAATCAAAATATTTAAATTTCACACATTTTCGATGATTTTGTTCTAATCTGATAGAAATTAGTCTTTGCTGCACAACACCCATTCGCTCACGATTCACAAGCCTGTCTCTTATGGCGGAGATGCTGAAAGCGAATGGAGACAGACCTGTTCCAAGATGGATGCTATACGAGTATACTAGTTTTTCATAACTTATTAAATAAGTTATAAATTAAATAAGTACTTAAATTGTATGTATTAAGTGTTTTACTTACACATATACTTTTATAATATGTAATAATACACTAGTGTGGTTAAAAAGTCACGCTGGGATGGTCGGGAATGAAGAAGCAGATCGAACAGTAAAACCAACCATAACAGCGGGAGACATCACCGCGGGTACATCACCGTAGTGCAGAAGATCTCAGACGGTACAACAAAAATGCGATGTACCATCCGTGGAACAGGGAGTATCAAAATGCTCAGTTAAACAAAGGGAAATTGTATATGTGTTCAAGATCTCATACACAAAACTATGTGGTTTAATGAAAACTTGGATAAACATCCATTAAAACCTTATGCCGCCTCTGTTTTGACCACCACCGATTGCCAAGTCACCCGTATAAGATTGGGATATACGATCAGCCCAATTGTTCCTGCCTTGAGCGGGAATAAGCAGGCGCAAATCACACTTTTCTTAAGTGCTCACGGTTCGAGAGAAACAAGAGCGAATTATTAAAGAACCTGCAGCAAGAAGGAGTGGAATTCCCTACACAAATTAACAATATTTGACACAATCGTAAAACCTACAAACGTATACTTATGTAGTTGGATTTTAAAGGGACAATTCAATTGAAATAAAATATAATTGTATGTGTTGGAAATCAATACTAATTCGTCATAGTAGGATTTATATTATGAATGGTTGCATACTCGTATCCCAATTATTGTGAATCATAATGATTGAATATGGCGATATACTTTCCATAATAGATATCAATTAATGAGTAAGGAAAAATATACACAAGTTATGTCTCTCGACCCACCCTTACAGCTCGGCCTTGCTGTTGTTCTCGACGAACCCTGTTACGTGTTCCTTAGGTCCACGCCCGTGTTCATTGTAAACGCTCCCTGTTTTTTAAAAAGTAACTCCCCGCGAACCAAACCATCACTTATATGTATCTTTGACAAAGATACAAAGACTTTGTGTATCTACATGTAAATATATTAAGCAGTAGGGTAACCAGGTGTACCCAGGGCCTGGTGTTCCCAGGGCCGATCAAAAGTTGAAGCAGAAGAAAAAATCATAACAGTCATATCTATCATGCTGCATAGCCTTTTCCAGGCACGTGTGAAAATTCCATATCAAGTGTGCATGAGTAAGTAAAAGTAAAGTAAGTAAAGTAAACAAGGAATTTCACCTTGGATTTTCGTCCGACTACCCGGAGGTGTCGCGGACGTCGCCAGCCGTCCTCCAGAGAGGATCGGAACTAGGTCTGACGATTTCGCTCGTGGCTTCCCATTGCCTCACGCCCCTGGGTTGGGAGCGTTTTGGATTCACGTGATATCGAGATCAGGGGTGAACTGTCTAACGACAGGACAGGTATATAACACTTGATAGGATTTTGACCCTAATCATTGGTGATAGCCGGATTCGAACCGGGGCTATCAGTACTCCCACTGAAAGTAAACAGCTAGAGGACTGATGCCTTAGCTCGCTTGGACAACCTGTCCCCTTCAAGTGTGCATGATAAAAGTGATAAACCCGTGAGAGCTGTCTAAAGTTTTTGTGTGGTGTTCTCGAACTCCGCTGTTAAAAAGTGCAAGTGTTTTTGAGCTGGAAGTGAACAAGGTAAGTAAAACTACTCATGTTTCTATGGCATTACTCTATGTTTAACATCTCTGTAATAAATTCTGAATCACTTTATAGGATTTGATCCAGAATTATAGGAGATATGCTACTTTTTAATTTTCGATACATCTTTCTACCCAGGATGCCGGCCCTGGGTACAATGTCTGAAACAATATTGCATAGAATAAGATTAGGAGTATAAAATGAAACCAACATAGTCAATTTTGTTATTACTATAGGTAAATCAATCTTTTTCAGATGCCACGAAGTTCTGTGGGTATAAAAAAACCACCGCCTTCTGATCAATCAACTGTAAAGTTTACTGGAAAAAAGTGGAAAAGTTCAATGCTATTATCAGGTATCTTTTTCATTTCGATCAGGGGGTGCATATTCGCCTGTGCTCCTGTCACCAGCTGCCCCTGATCTGGAATTCAGTTACAATTCATAGAAGCGCCTGACTCCAATGATGTAACAAATGCTACTGTTATTTTATATTTTAAAATGTCAGTTAGATTTCTCTGTGTTTCCGATTGTGTCTAGAGATCTTCTCTGGATGTTCAGTCCAGTTCTGATAGCCCTGCCATCCCAGAGGGTTTCCCAATAACAGAAGTGATAAACTTTTTCGTAATAATTTGTACCGTTTTATAACCTCTTCAAACGTTGTCACTTTTCTTTTCGAGATCCAAAATCTGGATAAAAATAAACCTGAGATTGTACGAAAACCCGTATAGCTCCTTGAGGAAAATTCGGGGAACATTTTCAAACGTAATACCCATTCACCTCGATGGCACCAAGGCTCTATACAATCTCTCTCAAAACAAAATGAAAGCAAGCACTTTCCTCGAAAATCTTCAAAGCACCTTCTTAGAGGAGGGTTAAAAGAAGGTTTAAAGAAATGAAAATGGCAAGGAAATCTCTTCCAATAAACCCGAAGAGTTCAGTTTGCGCTTTGGATCAGCAATCTCGAATTGAAAGTACAGTACTACGAAAAAATGGCAAAAAAAAAAAATAACGATGAAGTTGGTACGTAAATAATTCCGCCCTTTTAAATCCAGTCTTGTTAACTTCAACTCGTCTAGTTAAGAACGTTCGTCGGGAGATATCGTTAAAAGAAGAAGGGGATGAAAAACTTGGGTCTTTCTGAGTAATCGTCCTGAACGTCACTGAGACGGAACTAACATAATCAAAAAGGACGATTTGAGGGAATGACTTATTTTTCTAGGAGGCAGAACCTTTTACCGCGACAACAATGGTGTTGTAGAAGTCGATGTTAAGACACTAAATACAAGATCTAAGGAAATTGGAGCCCTTAGCGATTTTATGAGGTAGAATGGAGTCAAAAGTATCATGGAAGGCAAAGAATCCAATCACCAATCGTCAAATGATGTAGATGTTTCCTGGAATATCTTTAGTCAGATAGATAGATGTATTGGAAAATATGAATATACAGAACAGAAAAAACAACTGCAAATATGATGTTTCTCTCACACTTATTTCAAATAATCGAAAAAGCAAAAGCTAAATCAAAAGTTCAATAGTTAAAGAGAGAAAAGTGGCAGAGAATGATTAATTCTGATTGAACTTGTGTTATTCCGTGGAGTTGATCTCTACCACTGAACTGAACGGAAGTTCCATCTCAATTATCAAATAACAGGAGTAGACCGTTTGAAAAAAAAAAAATAATAATAATAAGAATAATAAAAAATAAACATTCGTCAAAGCATTCTGAGCATATTTTTACGAACTACATGTTGAAAATTTTTCTTCAAATTAAAAATATTTTTGTATTTGCGCAAATTTAAACAATTGGTATTAAAAAAAAAAAAAAGAAAAATCAAACCAACAACATAGCCACTCCTTCCGAAAAGTTCCAAATTAATCTTCGGTAATCTCATACTTATTAGAACTAGTTGCTGTTCTTGTGCTATAATTGCTACTACTAACATGACAAGTTTGCTACAAGTTTGATGTTTACATGTATTCCCTCTAAAAAATGAAATTTAACATGCATCTTTAATGAATTTAGCTTTTAGATGTAGCACATGAAACTGCCTGTACAATTCCTTGGTGCTGAACCGAAATGGTTTATGAAGTAAAATGTTAATTAAAGCGTTTCGATTAGTTTTAATTTCCCTAAATATGTTCTATTGCCTCCACCCCAAACAACAATACCAAATTTAAGGTATGAGCAAGGACAAAATAAATCATTTTCATCAATTTGAGGCTTAAACAACCTGATAAAATATTGAAAACATGAAAAAACCTTCGTAATATCTTCACCAATAAATTCATTTGAATGTCAAACTTCAATTTTCCATTAAGCTGTACCCCGCATTGTTTACGGTGGTGAGCGAAAGGTGATGACCGACACAGACATGACGAATCTCAATAACAATCGTAATCATGAAATATAACCTCTTTCTTAGTTACTAACTTTGATCAAGATGAAGGAATAAATTTGACAGTTGACATCTACGTCATGGCTCAAGAAATTACAATCCATCCAAGTTTGGATTAGGCTGAATTGTTGGACTGAATGAGAAAGTTTCGATTCCCTCATAACAAAAGCTGTATCGTCAGTGAATCCAAATTCTCACCCTCAAGAATAATATCCAATAAATCATTAATATTAGCCAAAAATAATAATGGACCCAAAACAGTCCTTTGCGGCATTTGGTGTTAAAGGCTGTGTTGACTGTTTTGCTCTCTTTCATACAAAACTATAATTTTTCCTATTTTCGATGTAAAATTTTATTCTTCGACAATTTGTAATTGTACGTTTTTATTTACAATGTTATACCACTCAAATCTTCTTATTTCCTTATTCTGATTGAAATGAGAATTTCATCGGTCTAGGTTCATTATGCATCACAATACTGCTCCAGGTCGCTGTGTGCCCAACGATGCCATATGGCATCGGCCAATATTGAAAAATCGGCTACAGGGAGAATTTTTTCGATATTTTTCCCGTGATCCTCAGGTCAAAATTAGTAAGGATATGAAATTTCACGGAAAATGTTCAACAAAAATAATTTCGGTCATTAATGGGTTAAAGTGAACAATCCCTTAATTGTTGACGGCGACAATGAGGGAAGTGAACAAGGGGTTCTTAGAATTACATTCTTGTAGGTAGGTTGGCTTGAAATACAATTTACCGTTTCGAATTTATTCTTTCTCAAATGGTTAAAATTAATAGAATTACTCTTATTAGAGAAATTGTTGATCCAATAGATGAAATCACATTTCATGTTGTAAATCGAATAGCCGTTCTATTTGTCCTTGAGGTCGCCGCATGTGGAGATTGAATCCCATAAAAATTAGTATCATCGTACTAGCAAACTACAAACTGACTCGATCTAATTCAGGAGCTAATCATTTGTTGATTCGGCTTTAGTAAGTACTTCTGATGCGGTCATTTAGGGGGGAAAAGGCTTAGTATTAAAAATTATAAACCAGAAAAAAAATTAAAGATTGTTTCACCGTCGGTCTTTGTCTGGGACTCGGAAAAAAGTTTGCCTGTCCAAACTTTACTTTTCTCCCCGTTGAATTGCTTTTTACGGAGGAGGCTGAAAATCCGCCTTCCACGCCCGTCAAAAAGTGGACTGGGAAACACTGCTACGGACATTTTGTTTTTCGGGTTTCACGGAACCTTTTCGGTATCAATTGGTTTTGTTTGTTCGGTTCACACGCTCACACAAAAACACATTAAAAAAAAACAGAAGTTTTTTTGTTTTCATCGTTCTCTTTCATTCGAGTATTTTTTTCTTTTTAAGGTTTTTCATCGAAGCGATCAAAGTGCAATCAAAGAGAAGGGCGGAGGGTGGGGGGATGTTTTTTCAAGCTGGTCCGGTATGAGAATGGAAAAGTTTAAAGGGGGTTTATTGTGAGATCGAACGAGGTTCGTCTGGTGCAGACAGGTGGGGAAGGGGACTATCGCCTGTAGGGGCTGGCGATATTACGTTCCGATGGAGCTCGTGGCCGGAGATTCATAACCAACTTTCTTGAGGCATCACGAGGCGAATGTGGATGTTCGGGTGGGGGCCAGGAACCCTCTTGTCGGATTCCAGGGGGAAAGGCGGAATTCTCCGGTTCAAAGAGTCCCATTCTTATTGGCAACCCAGGAGATCGGTAAGACCGCGTCTTTTACAACAACCCCAACGCCGTTGGAGTGCCGGACGATAAGTGGATAAGGATTGGAAAGAGAGTTTCATGCAGGGATGGGCTAAACTGCTCTTTTCAAAACTAGTTATCCAGTTATCGCGATCTACCAGTAACTCGTTACAGTAACTAGTTATTTCAGTTACACGATACTCACTCGCATCATCATTAAAGTGTTGAGAAGTACCGACATCATTTTCAAAACCGTTCAATTAGTATCTACCGACTATTATTTGGTGGATCATCTGAAGGAGCCAAGAATTGTATCATGTAAAAGAGAATGACTTAATAGAAATTATGAAATATTTTTATTGATACAAAAAGAAGAGAATATTTGTTAACAAATAGTGAGAGTAACATTATTCATCCAAAAAGTAACAGTCGAAAATGATTGTGACTAGGGGTAAATCTAATACTTATATAAAATTCCCATGTCACAATGTTAGTTACCGTACTCCTCCGAAACGGTTTTACCGATTTTCACCAAATTTTATATGCGTATTCTGTAGGTCTGAGAAATGTTGATTTTTGAGAAAACAAACTTTTCATTCCCCGAAATTGAAAACGAAGGTTCCGCTATCTACAGGTGGATTCAGATGCGAAAATTAATAGGTTAAATTGAATAGACTCGTGTAGATGGTAGCGAGGAGATACTCCGGGCTTAGATGGAGCTGGGCGTTGAGAGGAGGCAGGTGAGGTGGACGGCGGTCGCCCCACTCGCGTTATTACGTTCCGAGGGAGCTAGCGGTGGAAATTCATATTAAGCAACTTTCTCCGCCATTATGAGGGGACAATGGGTGTTTGGCGAGGATGGGAAATCCCTTTGCGGCCGAGAAAGACTAAATTCGCTTTCAGAACTCGACTCAGCGCGGCGAGGCCCGTCAAGGTACATGGGCGACCGAATATGATTTCCCTGGAAGGTTGCGGTTTAGAGCGGAAGGGTCCTAAGGCATGACTTTGTCGAATAATAGACCCTATGAGGGAGGGATTCACTGAAGTACCACGAGTTAGTTATTATAAGTGAATGTCAGAATTGTATTTAGGCTGATCAAGAAATAGTGCAGAAACAGTTCTGTCTTCTCTCACCATCTTGCACAAACGTTTTCGCCACTTCCTCAGCAAACAGCAGTAGAAGCTCTAACTCAAACAAGTGATAATTATGACATTCCGAACAAGCCAGTCAAGGTTCCAGAACTGAAGAATCGCATAAAAGAACTAAAGACTAAGAAAGCTCCAGGGTACGGCCTTATCACTGGTTAAATCACCAAGGAATTTCCTGAAGTACGAAAAGGGAAGCTCCTGTACCTTATTAACGCAGCTTTCCGCCTCAAATACATACCGTTTCAGCGGAAGGTAGGAAAGGTCAAAATGATCTCTAAGCCTGGGAAGAACCCAGCTGGTGTAAAGTCTTGTAGACCGACCTCACTCCTGCCAGTAATGGCAAAATTATTTGAGAAGCTACCTAAGAGAAGACTAATCAGTGTAACAGAAGAAAGTACTCTTACTCTTAATCAGTTGTTGAAGAAGCGTTGAAGTGAAAAAAAGTGCGTAATGAAGCATTTCTGGAGGTGTGGCACTAAGGCCTATACTTAACAAGTTGAAAAGGTTGTTGCTTCATCAGTTTTGTGATATGTGGCCTTCAGAGTTGATGACGAGTACTCAAAGCTTGAAAGAATCAAATTATTTAAACCGAATCCCTTATTTGGAGCATGAATTTTTATTTTCATCGGATACGTTTCGTCCTTCATCGAGGACTTCATCAGTCTTATTATGTCATCAATACATGACTGATGACAGAGTTCTGGCTTAGACGATTAAAAAACTTTTTATATTATTGTTGTTGTCATTAATTTAATTAGTGAAAAAAAGGATGAAAAAGAGAAAAGGGGAGAGAGGAGCTGCAGGCAAAACTAAAACCCATTGCATGAACATCTAATCTAATATCATTATATTTACTATTACTACTAAATTATTTATGAGGCAGCGTTTTGGGTCTTTAGTTATAATAGCTGTACACACCGGATATGCCTCTCAAAGAAGGGACTACTACTGCAACATTTGCGGATGATACTGCAATCTTAGCTGTTTCAGACTCAGTAGACAAGAAATCTACTGGAAGGAACAACTGCAGCTAATGAATGGGTTAAAAAGAGGCGAATAAAGCTTAATGAAACCAAATCTACTTATGAAAATTTCGCCAACAAAAAGATTGCAACAATACCATTCATATTGAACGGAACCTTCACAATTCGGCAAAATACTTAAGAATTACATTAGGTGTCAAGCTTAGGTCGAAAGAGCATGTGTAGGAGAAAGAAAGAATTCACTATCAAGTTCAGAAAAATGTACAGGCTGAGGGGAATGTATTCGCAGCTTGACATCCACAAAAAAGTGCTGATATTTGTATGGACCTTTGGAATTCAACAACATGGAGCATACTGTCAAAGCAAACATTAAATTAAATGAGCCAAAACTTTCAAAATAAAATACTTCAGTCAATCGTTAATCCTCCGTGGTACGTGAGAAATGACTGTGGTACGTCAGGTGGAGACTGTCAATGAGATAATTTAAAATATCCCACCAGCAACGAGCTAAGGTTGCTCATGCATAAGAACCCAGAGGCTGGATTACTTGCAGCAAGTACGGCGTTTGAAGAATCGCAAGCTCTTGGATGCTGACCTCCAGCTCTACAATTGGACTGCAAGAAGTGTTGTGGTACCCGATACTGGACTGCTACCACCGTGAAAAAGTGTATGTGTGCGAATTGAATAGCTGAATATTTAACTACACAATAATGCATACTTACTTTTTAGAAAAAAAAAAAAAAAGTTTCTTTGCCGATTACACTAAATTTATTTGAACTTCGAGGAAGTGTCTAATTTAAGCTTTGTAGCTTCCAGATATCCTCTGGGTGTTTAGAATAATCGCCCCAGCATTTTGGAAGGAGTGCGATTTCCCAGGAATATGATTTCCTTTGATGTGTTATGGGAAATGTAACAAGATTTCCCAGGAAGGTTGGGGCTTAGAGCGAACGGATCTAATATTCTCAACAAGGAATTACTCTGTCGAAGGATTCACCGAAGTACCTCGAGGTAGTCATTATAAGTTAATATCAAAATTGTGTACCCAAGTATTTAGGCTGATCAAGAAATCGTTTCTTTGTCGATTATGCAACATTCATTTAAACTTCTGGAAGTTGGGAAGTGAACAATTTAGTTTCGTAGCTTCCAGGTATCCTCCAGATGTTGCAGCATGACCGCCTCAACCTACGGTACTTTCCCCATTTCTAAATTTTGCAAGGATCGACTATTTTATGGAATTTGAAGCTGAATTCGTAATATTCGTATACACCCCATTTGTAGGGTCACAAATGAAGTCTCACTAAGTTATTGCTGACAAAAACCTAAAAAAACGCTGAATTTTGGTGGTTCTCCGAATAAAAAGTGGTTTTTTCTCAGATATTTTGTAAATCTTAGTAATTAAGTTTTCGTGAAAGAAACACCCCAGCATTAAAAGTAGGTCAGTTCTTGATAGATACTTAATTTCCCTGGATATATAAATACATAAATAATAGCATGACAAGTAGATTGGAACGATAAAGATTGGTAGAGGAAACAGAAGAAAATATTTACGATCGGAAAATGAGTCAGTTTTATTAGCTGACCAGGAATATCTCCAAAACATTTTTTATATCCAAACATAATTCACAGAATTCCACTCATTGGATCCCACGGAAGGTGTTTTGGACGTTTCGTTATTATGTTACAGGAATAAATTATTAGCTGTTCTTTCCTAATAAGGGATAACTGTTTCGACGGAATTAATTTGTTATCTCCAACGCGATTCGTCGTTAATTTTGTTTTCATTTCGGTCCTCGAAGTTCAAAGTTCGTTTCATCATTATGCGGTTTTTAGTCGCTCGGATCAGTTTACCCTCGGAAACTCCAGCTGCGGAAGGCAGCCGGTAAATTGATCGCTCCTTAACTCAATAACTGCGCCAGAAAGGGAACAGGAGTGCTACTTAACTTAAATACAAGGGGATCGATTGTTCGGAAAGTTCGAGCCGGGCTCGGGGAACTTGGTACGATGACTGAGAAGGTTGGGAATCCAGTTCACTTCTCTAAAACATTTCTTGAAGACAAAAGGGAAGAGAAAACGGAGGCTTTTGGACAGTCTTGAGTGCGGATGAAGGAGGGACCCGTTCGCCCAAGTTAAACTGTTCGAGTTTACAACTTCGTTATGCGGAAGGTGAAGAGGTGACTTCTCTTTGCTCTTCCGAAAGCTGATGATGGGGGAGAAAAAGGTAAAGGGAGGGTTGAATACCGATAGTTAATTTCCAAACATCAAAAGGCCAAAGGGAATGTTATGAAGTCGGCCTGAAATATTGCCACAAAGTCCACCTGCAGCTAGTAGAAGCTTTTTCACTTCCGCGAAATCTGCTTTTTCTCTTTCTTGAAAATCAAACTTTTCCATTAAATTGCCATTACGGCACAGTAACTTACCACAGAGCCAGTACAGTAAATTTTGCGTTGATTCCAAGAAACACCATTTTCACGCACGTGCACAACAAGTAATAACTTTTGGTTTATTATTCAATAATAAACCATTGTAATCGCTCTTGAAAAAAGAAAATTTCTAACCTTCCCTCAAAATTCCATGGTTTACGTTTCAAAGGGTGTAGAATCCAAATCTGAAATAAAAATTTTCCGTCGGTCCGCCGTACGCCGTACACCGTACGCACGTTTTCTCCCAAACGGCTGGAGCAAAAAATCTGACATTTTCAGGAAAAATCCATATTGGTCCGACAACGCCCCAATTCTTTAGCCAGCTCTCTCACTTAATTTAAAGTGCCACTTGAGGGTTGTCAAAGTTTTGTAAAATCCCAATAAAATCTCAAAAAAATCAAGGCGGCCTAAATATGGACTTTTTTTTAAAAGAACTTTCCATGAGGAATCGAATGAGCCCTCCTCAGGTCTGTAGCTCAAACCATTCTCGATATATGGCATGATCTTATGCTGCCAACATCTGTCTTCGCATTGCTAAGTAAACAAATTAGAAGGTCATTCGATGTGGGACCCGTAGCACAGGAGTTACAAGCGGGACTCACAACCCCAGGTCCTCGGTTTCGTCCCCGCGTCCCCGCGTTCTTGCCCCATTTGAATATGGTATGCACACTTCGACACAAGAGAAACGTTTTGCCCGCAGACACACCAAGGCCCAAGGCAAAACAAAACTTCTAAGTTTACCTAGGACTCATGGCAAGAGAAAACATGAATATCTTCCTATTAAGACCGGAGGGTGGTTAACGTTTTTTTCACCTTCAAACTGGAATTCCTTAGGGGATCGTTTATGATTGTAAATGTGCATTAGTCGTAAAGGAAATTATACGCTGAATCCAAAAATGTGGTCAAAAGTAGAAAAAGTTGTTTTGAAGTGGAGAAATGTGGGTTTTTATGTCAAAAAACGTGGTTTCCTGAAAGAACTCTTTAAAAAATTATATCTAGAGAAAGGGTTGAGATAGAAAAGTGCGGTTGGCGGGGTTTTACTACATTTTCGATGCAGATTAACAGAAATTTTTTTTCACTTATCCGCTTCCACCCTGTATAGGAAGGAGCTCCTTATTTGTTCTTTCACAAAGAATTTCTTCCATTTCGTTTTATCTTTTCACTAAGTAAAGTTTATTTATTTATTTACGGGCAAGCCCAATTCACAAAATACAGTAATATTTACAGTGTCATACAACAAAACGGAGACTGATTGAAAATTACAAAGGAAAGAGAGAGAAAAGAAAAAGAAAAAGAAAGAAAGAAGATATTAGAAAAGCTAGGTGTAAGAAACGGGTGAGGCAAAAAACAAGGACTTCAACAATGAGAGGGGGGAGTGAAAAAAGTAATGCCAGAAGTAATTGGTTTTCATCTTTTGAACCCGCTTCTGGTATCCAACAGCGAGTACAGGATAACGAGTTGGTATAAGTGGTAGAAGAATTGAATAAAAAGCTGGCATGGTAATCGGGGAGATAAATGTGGAATGACCGGTATCAGTTCTCGTGCTACTTGGTACTGAAAACCTAACAATGAGCGAAAAATAAGGAGTTTTAACTGGGTTCAAACCCCTGTTTTGAACATAATTTTTCTGTTACAATTGATTTTTTTCATGGAATTAGAGATTGAATGTACCGATTTGCCCTCATACGTAGGGCCTACAACATGAAACTAATAGAAGCTACAGTGAGTGCCTGTTATGGCGATCTGTTGTGGGAAGCTGTAGGGTCAATGTAGAAGACTAAGGGAGGGTGAACAACTAAACTAAATAAATGGGTGCAAAACCCTGTTTTTCGGAATGAGGGCCAATGTCATGTGTACTAAATTTTCTCATGGTTTTCAGTTTGAAACAAGCTCAAAAGAGGTCCGGGAAATTGTATTTACTTTGAGAAGTGAACAAAATTGAAGTGAAAGAATGGCTTTGTCATTATTCCGTGATCATAGTTCTGTGTACGTATTGTTATTGTTCTGCGGTAGTGTTCATTTGTTCGTAATTTTGAGGCTTCCCCTTTCCTGTCCGTCTATATATTCTGTGTTCTTCACCTCAAGAAAAACACCAAATCACTGAGTGGTACAAATTCATAACACCAACGTATCAACCCCAGCCTTCAACACCATAACGTATGAGGACTCTGAAAAACATTCAGGAGTTTTAACGTAGCTGTCGGAATAGCAAAACTTCACCATCTGCCGATTGTTTACACAAACTCGTTGCCAATAAAAAAGGAAGGACCTTATTCATATGATATAGTTCATAACTGACTTTCGTAAAAGAATTGAATAGATAAGTCTGTCCAATTTGTTTCGTTACCCCTTTCTTCGGTTTCTGCAGGTAAAATCGCGTTTTCAACCGGAATGGCAACAATTCAGTCTCAGCCAACGTTTGTCGCCCCCATGGGCACGATAGAACAATCAAGAGGAGCAATGAAACGTGCGGAGATCGAGAGAGATCGCAGAGATTGCGTACTCACCCAGCGGCAGTTGTCTTTGTTACGAACATTTACCCCGCTCGTACACTCCAAGACAAACTTCGTAACACCTGAAGCCATAGCCGTTCATCCCAAAGTTGCAGGTGAGGAGGGGAAATGAACTTGTGGAGCGCTATACATAGATAGAGATATATCTTACTGAATCGTTCATGAAGACGGTAACTGAAAACCAGCAATTCCAGAATCAAACATCATGTAGATTGGGATATTATAAGTAGGCCAAGCCATCAAAACTTTAGCCCCTCACCAATTACGTTTCAAGATGTGAAAAAATTGGAAAAGAGAAAACAAATCGGCGCTCTGATGCTTTTGGCTTGAGCTTAAGGCTTAAATTCAAGAAATATGGAATATGCTTGAGCATCTCTCATTAGTATCTCATAAGGAAATAGAAGACCTGGTACTGCCCACCCTAATTGCTAGTCTTTGTTTAATTCCCTTTATACTCTCTATACACGCAACCGGGTCACTAGAACCTGAAAAAATGGGGCTTAGTGACCATCCACTTTTTATTAAGTTTCGATAATATATTCTAATAATTTGACTTGTATTTTAAAAATATTGCTGTATGAAGCTTTATGTTATTATCATTTCTGTTTTATGGTTATTATTCCGTTGTTGAACAAATACAGAAGCAGTCGAAAAATCTGCAATTTTTACAGTTTCCCTTTTTTAGTTAGTTTGATAGTTTCCATTGGCCTCCATAATTTCTAGTATAAATTTTCGCACACTACACGCCGTACTGACTTTGTTCTCACCTTCGGATCAATCTAAAAATCTGAAATGTTTACTGTATAATTTTGAGGAGTATAGAATATGTTGTGCTAAATTTAAAACTTTTAAATTTGAAGTAAACATCCTCCGTTTCACATTACGGAGACTCCAAAACTGAGGCTAATGTCCAGTGGGTGTCGGTTTTCCACATTCCAGTCAAAATAGTTCGATTTTTGTGTGTATACGGAAAATGTGTACTGCGGATACAGATGCGTTACGGATAAAAGTAACTGTATATGTTCCCGTAGTTGCTTTACACCGACAAGTATCTATACCCGCTGATTTCAGATAGAACTACAGTATCCATGAAAGTATCCGACATAAAATGCAATTCCAGGGCTTGTAACTGGATACAGTACCTGTAGCTGCTAGTGATTGTATTTGTTCTCCAAGTTACAACTTTCCCAACTCTGGTCATGAACCTACAATAAAATTTAGTGTTATGGAGCCATCTGGTCTTGGCCCAAGCGCCTCCAATGTCTCCTTGGGCGTTTAACTGCTCAAAAACCAAATATTTTGGGAAATCAATCAGTTTTAGGAAAGACCATCCAGCATAACCCATAGATTACCCGAACATTTCATCATAAACAGATTTTTATGTTTTCCAATGCTATAAGATTACAAAAATCTACAATATAAATTACTGTCGTACTTTATTACACTTCACCAGGTATTTCTTATATGTTGAAAGAGAAAAAACGCCGTTTAAAAGAGGGCAGAGTTGCTATCAAACTCCGATGCGTATGAATGAAGACCGAACGAACGCAATACCATTTAACAAACAATGCACTGCGCTATTCACAGAATTAAGTCAAGAAGAAGTCTTTCTGTATTTTTGGGGCAGATTGCTTATGCAAGACTCCCTTCCATGCAATATTTGCCACAGCCACTTGAACTGATCTGGTATCAAAACTCAAGGTCTCAGCAACATCAGAACGAATCTCTGCAGTGCTGCACTCTATCTTCTATCTCCGATGTATACTGTTCAGTGAGTCCCTTTCAGACCCTGGTACGTCCAGGGCATCAATGATCCGAAAGTCCGTGGGTGTTTCAACAACAAGGTCTGGACTATGTCTCCCAACGAAAAACATCACACCTTGCTGAATGCGGTTTACTGTCTACTAATAGTTGACACAGCCACTGGAATTGGTGTAGCTTTAACACCCATAGTATCAACAACATCAGAACAAATGCGGTTCTATGCTTCACCTTCTTTCTCTGATGAGTGGGTGCCGTAAGACCCAGATAAAACCTGGGCATCAATGATCCAACAGCATGAGGGTGTATGAACAACAAAGTCTGACTTATGTCCCCACATCGCACTTTGCCGAACGAGGTCTACTCACCGATCTGCATACTTGGATGATGTGCGCTGCGCTGCAGTTTCCCTTTGTTGGCACCCTCATCGGCAGACTATTGGCATTGACTGTGTCAATGACGGCCAAATAAACGCAGTAACGTTTAACACACAATTCACAAAATCGAGAAAATCCCCTTTCTATATTTTTTTTGGGCAGATTGTTTATGCCAGATTCCCTTCCATGTTATAGCAAGCTACAGCTATTTGAACTGATGTGTTTTCAGCACCCATGGTCTCTGCAACATCAGCTATACATTACGGTGGTACTATTTCACCTTCTTTTGCTGATTAGCACTGTTCAGTCCCTTAAAGACCCAGATACAACCTGGACATTGATGGTTCAATAGCCCGAGGATGTTTTAACAACAAGGTTTGGCCTATATCCTTTAAAACTATCAGCAAGTGCACTTCACTTCGAACATCCTAATGCTTCTTTTGTCGATACATAGTAAAGAAGCTAAAAACGCACCTTATTGCACACGGTCTACTGATGGTTCTGTATACTTGAATAATAAGCGCAATGTTACCCTTTGTTGGCATCCTCTTCCAAAAGTATTGGAATTTACAGTCACGATCCCCCAGTTTTCTGAATGTTGCCGTCAAAGAACCACTGTCAATGCTCACAGCAGCAATCGTCTGCCAGTCAAATAAACGAATCAAAACTCAGCAGTTAATCTTGTTACAAACGCAATAAACATAAATAAACAGAAAATAAAGAAATTTTTTGAAGATGGTCTAAGCCGTAAAAATCAAGAAAAAGCTCCCAATCTTGAAGAAATTTTTTTTTTATTTCCCGGAAGTGAAAGTAACTTTTCCGCTACCTGCAGGGCACTGAGATATCAATGAGCCACTAGGCTATAACCTGCAGCGATTTTTCTGAAGCAGATAGAACTCAAGAGGACTAGTTCCGCTCTTCAACGGAAGTGGGGTCACAACAGAATTTGCGGCGTATAAATTATTTATTCACCCGATCGCTGCTCTTGACTGTCGAATAGGGCCCCCGTGATAAGCTTTCAACGGCCCGCGCATTCTCATCTGTTCACGTATTGACCGATTGATTGTTATGGCATTTGAGTGGCAGTGGACAGGATATACACGACCCTTGAGTAATAGACGTGATTTGGATCCATCATGTGACTAATTGAATCAACGTCGTATCAACATCTGGATGCATAACAGATCCTCAGTCACATCACACTACGAATACTGTTTGGTACTGTCATCATGCAGCTGACTCCATATTTCAGAAACGTAAAGCAGTAACGTTAAATGGATAATTCTAGATCTGGTTGGGAAAGTAATCTTCGGCATTGATCAAAGTCATCCTAAAGGGTGAAATAAAAGGGATGAAGTATGTCAGGGACATCCAGAAGTCAATTGTCTTTGTATTGCATTCGGCAACTTGAGGATGGACCCATACGATTACTAGCGTACTTCTGTCCAGATATGCATAGCCTCTGGAAAGTAATTTGTGCCCAATTTCACGGTGGTCTCCCATTTCAAATATAGGCGTCCTATTTGACATAACATCAAATTTTGGTTGTTAAGCCATATTTGGGATAATATTTTAAAATTTTGTTTTTTTTCAAAACTTGTATATTCTTCTTAGTTTTGTTACAAAACATGGGAGGAATAAGACAATTTTCCTCAACTAGATGCATTTCAGTTTTCAATTTCGGAAGTGAACATAGAAATCATGTTAGACAGCCTCCGATCTACTCCAATAATGATGCTTGTATAATAGAAGACCGAACAAGCAACGTAACTCGAAATACTGCAACATAGAAATCTCACATTATTGAGGGATGTTAGACAGCCTCCGATCTACTCCAATAATGATGCTTGTATAATAGAAGACCGAACAAGCAACATAACTCGAAATACTGCAACATATTAGACGAGACAAGAAAGACAATACTTACGACGACGACCAACACGTTAGCTGGATACCCTTTTGGGATGATGGTGTTCCTTTTTACTGAGCCACAGTCCAAGTGTGGCTTATAGTTTTGGAAAGCCCTAAAGCTCCTTTTAAACTCAGGCATTTCCATGAATTCCCGTTCGTACATTCCTACGAACATCCCGTACGTACATGTTTTCCTACCATTCTAGAAATAATTTTCCTTTCATGTCGAAATTCCGGTTATTCTGTTTGCTACCGACCTCTAGTGAATTTACAATGCAACCGACCTCCATTTCACAGCGGATTTCCATTCAAATTATGTCTAAGGAAAACTTCAGTAAAAGCACTGTTAAGAAGTAATAAGGGGTTTTGGGGTTAACTTTTGGCAGAACGTTGGTACGAGTATGTTGCATTTATTTTGCATCTGATCTGATCTTTTGTTTCTGCGTGTTTTACGTCAAATTGATCCGAACTCAACGACTACATTCCAGGGTGAGATAGGCAATGACCAGCACGACCTTCAGGTCTTGAAGGTAGGGTATACTCTGTGAGCCGTGATGTTTTGGAACGCTTCACCATGCCCGTCAAATTTACACTAATTTCTGTGTAATGAAACTGCATAGTTAGAATGACATTGATCGAAATCGATCAATCGAAAAATATCGTCCACACCAATCAACAAGATCCAAACATATTGGTACTCATCATCAACTCCTGGATCTCCTGACCTAGTTATACAATGTATAATAATGATATATTATAATAATGAGAAAAATTATACATATTTATACATGTATTTGTGTAAATAAGATAGGAGCGACGACGGTATCTGGGCTTAAATGAGTGGAGCCTACATTAAGGTTATGGCTGCAACATAAGATTTGCAACATAACATTTGTGTAAATAAGAAAGGAACGACGACAGTATCTGGGCTTAAATGAGCGCTGCAACTGCGTCATGGCGCAGAGTGTGGTGCGGGAAAAGTGCTACGGAGTTACTCGAGCCAGGCATCTCGTCGGGAGTACTTCGTGGTGTCGCCTCCTGCATCATCTAGGGCTCTAACGGGTAGCATGGCAAGGGTGCACTTCCTTTCATCCCTCCCTTAGAAGGAGGATGTAGTACACTGCGTCATTTTTACGTAGCCCACCTGTAATAGTCGATTCTGGAAGTCCACCTAACTAAGGTAAATACGTCACAACGGTGACTACAATCCAGCCATCCAGCTTTAAGCTGCTGACTTTGAAGGAGCTGTTTTCTGTTTGCCTAGAGAAGTTTAAGGAGCAAAAAAGCAGTTGTTCTTGCAGGAGGCTATGAATTCTAAGAGGTTCACGTCAAATAGCATGGCGTATCGCTCCGCGATGGTACACGAGCTTGACTTTAAATTTCTTTCTATTTTATTGTATTTTGTTTTCCATTGCAGACCTGCTGACACCCCCGGCAGACGGTATGAAAACCGTGTGATATAGAAGGAATCTTAAACTTTGTTTTACATTATCAATAAACTTGTTTCTTCTTCTTCTACTTCTGGTGATTGCAATAATTATTATAACCTACAAATATGGAAAGAAAACCGATACTCCACCAGTTCATTCCATTATTCAGAAAATTGTGTTCCGTGCTTTTCGGGTGGTGTGTTCTTCACCTCATTATCGGATCCGATTTTCCGCGTTGCCACTTCCGATGCCTTCAGGATGGTTTTAAAAGTACTTCCCCGCTACTTTGCCAAACAAACTTCGGGAGCGGAACTGAGTTGATACAGGGAGAAGTTGTAGGGGGACGAGGGGACGGAGGCAATTACTGCTACGTAGAGTCCCCCATCCAACTTGGCCCGGTTTGTCTTTGTCAATCTGGATCAGATTAGTTTGTCACTCCAGCGATAACTGCCTGAGGTTGATCTTTATTGATGGGGCGAAGGGTGCTCGTTCGCAAAATACTGTTTCGCCGTCTTGCGAACGGTGGCATCAATTCGCAGTTAGCGGCTTGTTTATCTAGATAACGACGAGTTTAGTTCTAACACTACAGTTATCGTATCAAACGGTTTCCCTCAATTCTCTTTACGAGGTCGTGGTACAGATAATTGAACTTGGCTGCCTTCGTGCTGGCGAAAAAGTTCATCAAACTTGAAGGGTCAAATCTACAACTCATTTCACACGAATGTGAATGTGAACGTCCTTGCACATAGTCAAATAGTGTACGACGAGAAGGCACAACTCTAATGTTCTCTGCGTGGGGCGCTGACTGCTGTAGATTTGTGTACACGTTATCTTACAAGTTGATTTCGGATCTTTACGACCTGAAAGACGTCAGAAATATGACTGAAAAAACCCTGTATATATGACATGAAAAAGGACCAAAAAAGCAAATGACGCTAAACATGACCACATCAAATCAGTCTATATAGTTTTCCAAAACAAATTCAAAATACCTAGGTATCATAAGTTCTGTTGCAAGGAAAAATGCACGGAGACATGTTTTCTCCACTTTTCCCGGGCATCGGCCTTTATTCCATTCTGCCACATTGTTAGGTACCTAATTTCTACTTTACAAATTGTTGATGATACAAAATAATTTCACTTTTAATGAAATTAAATAAGTTACTTTTTTAACAAATTCTTGATATTATTAAATAAATCTACACTTCAAAATTAAGTCTTTCAAAGAATTCAAAAAGTTCATTGTGTTTTATTTCAATCGTCACTTGCAATATGGTTTGTAGATTGAATGGTTGAGGGAATTCTTGGGTAACATTCCCCCTAGAATGGCATCGTGGGGTGGATTCCACCCCAGCCGCTCTCATTTTTAGTGCCGCTTCTTTTCCAGGACGCCCCTCTTTCCCCCGTTCGCAGTATAAATTCTGCAGAGTCTTGCGATTCGTGTCAAGTCATTTCCGGAAAGAGCCGAGTGTCAGATTCCAAAGTAGCACGTAGCAAAGTGGTTCTGGGGTGGAATCCACCCCACGGTGCAGGTAACCGACACATTATTCGCGATTAAGTCAGTTGTACTTTGTTCTTTTCCTAGCAGTTTCTCGGCTTTTTATTCTACTTAGATGGCTACTCGACCGTATTATTTGAAACCTGAAGAGATTCGGAAATTATTGGACCAACAGCAAGAGGGCGAAAACGTAGGCGGGGAAGCTAGTGATTCAAAAGATGAAGCTCTAGTTCAAGTTCCCTTAGGCATGGAAGAGGAACTGGATGAAGAAACGATTGACACAAGTGGAAGTCCACAGTGTCTATTGAGGATGATCAAGACGTCAGAAGTGAACACGATGACATCGAAAAATCTTGGTGAGGGAGTTCAAAAAGGCAGAAGAGAGGTCAAAAGTGATGGGCATGATGTTTTTGGTGAAAATCGTGTTAATATCCAACCTAAATACCAGATATACCCCCTTACTTGGAAGAGCAAGTGAAGTGTGCCCTCTGCGACGGAGGAAAATACAGAAAAACAAAAATGATGTGGATCCGGTGTAAACGAGCTTTCTGCAACGAGACGTTTACAAAATGTTGCAAAAGTTCACTGTTCCACAGGAAAGTCCCTGACGTATATTCTGAAGGAATCCTTGTTCCTTTTTTTATTATGGACTTTCTAGATTTCGAAAACGATGGTTCCTTGATACTGAGGAAAGTCAAATAAATGTTACCTTACATTCAAATAACCCTTTGAAGAAAAAATGTTTACGGATGTGTTCAAGTTTTTCCGAGTTCAATAAATGTATAAAGCTTTAATTTGTAGTTTCCTTTTTTCTGATTATTCCTTAGGTGTTGAGAAACCACTTGAAGATTTGCTGCGTTTTTTTGAGAAGTTTTAGGGCAGTTAGGTCATGGCTAAAGCACATTCCATGTTGGAACTACATTTCCATAAATTTCCATATTTTGTAGAGAGCGTAGAATCTGTGGTAAGATTCAACAACCAGGCTCCTATCGGGGGAGGAAGAATTTGTACTGCCGAAACTGGTTCAAGCCTGGGATTTAAACTTATGAGTGCTCAACTTTCAGGAGTAACACGCCCTCGTTTCGTAGTTTCTGTGGAGAGAGGGATGAACGTAACACCTGCCGAGGATGTGAATAATAAACGGATATTCATTTTAAAACAACACCTTCCGGAAATTGCGCAGTGGTTTGTGTGAATTCTTAGGGAACCTCACACAAGAGTAACAGTCCTTCCCCATCGTTCATAGGTAACGGGCGAAATAGCTGGACTTCGCGTATCACATAAAGTTCCGGTCCAATGCTTCTTCATTTTCCACGAATTTCCGCCACAAATGAAGAAGCAGTTAGCAACAACAATAACGGAAGTTCGAGAATTGAATACGAATCGGTTGAGAAGGATAGCGCCGCACAGTGGGAAATATGACCGATTTAGGTGGACAGAATTCTGAAACTTGTCCATATTCAACCTTTGGGTTCCCAGATTACGGGAAAAATAATAAAGAAAAATCGAATTAATTTTTTGACACGATTGGTGAGCACACAGTGGTCTAAAATCAAATTGATTAGCAAAATTTGAAACTTTCCTCCATTTAACGATTGAAGTCCCAGAATACGGGAAAAATAATATTAAAAAATCTAATTAATTTTTTGACACGATTGGCGACCACACAGTGGTCTAAAATCAAAGTGATTTGCTAGAATTTGACTGAAAAAAAAATTATGTATAACCCAAAACGCAAAAAATCGCTACGATTCTTTGCAACATTTAAAACTAGAAGATTGATGAAACAAATCCTTGGGGTAACTTGGAGGTAATATAGTTTTTCGTTATTGAATAGGGGCGTACATTTACAAATAGCTAAATTAAATCTACAGGTAGAATGCAATGTATATTCAATAATGAATGTAGAAATTTAATGTCTTTTCTGTATCAGCAATGTCCATTGTTGAACAAAATCAACTAAACTTTGCGCTACGAACACCTTGAACATAATGAATGGCCATCGAATAAAGGTAATCCCACTGCCATTTTTTAGGCACTTGTGTAAACATGACTGATTCACTCCTTTACGGCGGGAAATATTAGTATTAAGAGTCTCATTGACTAATGACAAAAAGGTTAAGCACTCAGAAATTCCAAACTTTTGACTTGACTTTTGCCCAACTACGAGTTGGGCAAACTCGTAAATCGGTCATATTTTCCACTGTGCGACGTCTACGAAGTAGGACGTTTCAGAGGCTCTCACCTGTGTTTAGTTCAGGAACTCGCTGATCATTTTACGACCGCTCCCGACCGAAATCGTTTCAGCAGTCTAACTTACTATTGGGAACATTTACAGGGTGTATCAGATAAGGTGCGCAGTACCACACCCACGTATTATGCAACCAATATCCAACAGAAAGTGCCTCTAAGTAATTTTTTAAAATTTCGCTTAGTTTTTGAGTAAATTAACTTTTAAGATTTTTTTCGTGTTTTCGACCTTGTCTCATCGAAACGGCTATAACTCACATACAGTATTATGTGAGGTAAAAGTTGAGGATGCCGTTAGAAAGTGCGTTAAATTTCCTATCTTTCAAGCGGCAAACCATTGCTTTTTGCTCACATTAAGTTAGCGAAAAATCACTCTACAAAGTAAACTTCTAGGAAATTTGAAAAAACAAGTTTTTCAAGCGTTCAGTACTCCACTCTAATTTGCATTTGATGAGATTCATGTAACTTCCTGTAATGTATTGGTTGTAACTCGTAATACTTGATATGACTCGTTATATCAATTCTGCCTTTTCTTGAGTACGATTTCTTGATATTATCCCCTTTTTGACCTTATTAATTAGGTACTAAGGTTATTATATGTACAGATATATAAGGTTCAAGAAATGATTATACACAATGTTTTGGCAATAGATTGAGTTATTTATTCAATAATTGTATTTATTGCTTCAAGAATAAATACGGGGCTCCTATTAACCACGAGGTGGGAAAGATTCAAGTAGCCCTTTACTATCTTTTATTTTTATGAAATAGCACCGCAGGGGTATTGGGTAAGGTTTTGGTCAATAGGATGGGTACGGAATATTAATATTAAATAGATTTAAACACAATGATAAATTGGGGAACGAATTACCTTGTCGTAGGTCGGCACAAAGCTGAGTGAGTAGGAGAGTCGCGGTAAGTAGTTGAGCCTTTCGTTACCTCTCCCCCCCACTCTTCTCACCCTCTCGCGATTTGTTCCGTTGATAGCCGGTGTCGGCTATCACAAACTTCCTGTAAGTCTGGCAGCTTCAGACTCGTTCTCATTGGAGAATCCATAGACATAAATCATATTCACGTCAATCAAATGCCTACTTATTTGAAACCCACTACCAATCGTCAAAAACCTTGACTTCCTTAGCTGCTTTTTGCATTCAAACGAGGTTTTTTCGATCAAATAAAATAGTGAAAATTGTTTTTGATATACCTACCATTCGAAAGCTGACCTTTTGGCGCACCTTAAGCTACAGGCACCTCATCAAATGCAAATTAGAGTGGAGTACTGAACGATTGAAAAACCTTCTTTTTTCAAATGAATGACCATGGCTGGATGGATACAGGGAGTTCAAGGAAGTTGATGACTCACGCATGGTTTGCCAAACCAGGTTTGGAGTTGAGATAGAAGTACCTAACGACTTGCGCCAAACTTGATTTTCTTCAATGAATCGCTGTTTAGATTGAGTTTACCATTTACGTTCCACACTGTATCTTCTATCATCCTCAATAATATCTTCACCATAACCCTCACCTACTCATCACCAATGGATCACCATTCTTCAATGGGCAACATCACCCATCACAAACTTCCGCATGTTCGTTGAAAGTTGAGCTCGCATATTTTGTCATTTCGGCTAAAAAACCACCCCGTTCGTTCTACTAGTTGTGATTTTACTCTGGCGTTAGCAATAATATATTAATTCAAGATTCATATAGGACGTTTTTAAACCTAGTAAGGTTGAAAACATCACAAGCTGTCTCGCAGTGGCCAATAGCTCATTTATCTGCGACTAGCGAAAAATAGCTTAAAACTACTTAAGCTGTTAGCTATTAAATTTGTAAGCTAATGCCTAACTTTGATTAGGCGGCATTGATCGGATTTTATGTGGTGTTATCGGTTGTTTGGAACCTTGAATATTATTCACAGGGGGGTTACATTGACATTAGAATTTCTCATTGCCTTTACAGAAACTAATCAGAGTAGCGTAAACAATGCAAATGGTTGCTCCCTCCTCTCTCCATCATAAAAAAGTGCGCTATCTATAATATAAAAATGAATCGCAAAATGTGTTGGTAAGCGCATAACTCAACAACGCCTGGACCAATTTGGCCAAATCTTTTTTTAAAATGTTCGTTGAAGTTCAAGGATGGTTTTTACGGCGAGAAAAATTGGAATTATTGCTGGAAAAAGTCTAAAAATAGCCCTTTTCTTTTTCCCATACAAATGATTTGTAACTAAAACGTAGTCAATTTGAGCCTCTGGTATAAAGTTCATATTAAAACTTACTGTCTAAGCTATGTAGGTGTGTTCCTAACGTCAAAGATTTCTATCAAAACAATGTGCGTGTGTGCGTTGGAAAAATACATAGTTGGAGGAGTTTAATGGTCGGATTTTAATGGGTAACCATCTTGGAATTCTCAGATAAGTTTTCAGCAAATTTGTTCAACGCCGCCTCCACGGATTAATATCGGAAACAATTACTGGAAACGGTTATCCATTGTATCGTCGCAGATCACAGACAATGGAAAATCAACAATTGTGAAATTAAATCAACAAGATATTGAAATAGATTGATTGGGTTGACATTAACTTGCATAGTCGATCTATTAAATAATTTGCTCCGTTGTGATTGGAATCTACTCCAATGATGTTACGTGATTTTTCTTTTCCTAGGTAGTTCACTTAGCTGTGCATTTAGAAAATGGACGAGTGTATTTTACAGCACAAACTGGCTCATCCACCATCTACTACATTAACCAGTTTTTTTGAACATGCTTAAAACGATGAGCTTTGCTATATTCCCTGTTATACCTGGAATCAATCTCAAGGAAAACCAGTTCATCCCACCTAGATAATAATAATAATTATGATTCACATGATCTACAATAAAGCGATTACTTACTTTTAAATCCTTACATATGTTTTATTTAATTATTTTTTATTCACAGGGTGACGGTTCTGTTCAGGAGAATTTTTTAAAATACATCACAAAATACTATTACAAATCTTTTGACAGGACGACGTCTGTCGGGTCAGCTATAGGTAATAAATTTGAAAGGCTCCGGCCCTGATAAGTTTTCAGTTTGTTCAACGCCGCCTCCCGGCGTGATTACCTGCTGCTCGAAATTGTATTCCGTTGGTTGTTTTTCTCGGTAACGCTCCGGGTACCGGGGGAGAGTAAATATTGAGGGTTGCATTAACTATAGATGAGGCTGTCGTGATTTTAGGTACCGTTGGCTTTATCCAACGGAAGCTTCCCGCTCGTATCGCCGCAACCGAATTAAGTTCGAGCCGATGAAATATGGAGCTCATAATTTGATTGATAGCGATTTAAAGACTATTGATCTCTACAGTTGGAGATATTTATTTGGCTTCAAAATATCAGGAAGCTCATCCAAATCACTTGTAGTAGATAATGGATATTTCACTGCCCGTTTTCTCACAGATTTTCAGACACTTTACCGGAGGCGGAAGGACTGAATCAACAGTTGAATATGTCAATTGTTATGGATATGGTTAGTTGGCCCTTCCCGATTCTGACTCCTTCCGTCGCGTTGGGAGATGAATCAGACGTTTTCAAGCGTCTGGGTCATCCTCTGAGCGCGGCGGAGTATTATATCCGCATTCAGCTCAATGGAAGGGGCTATACCACTCCATCACCTCACACAATCCATAAGATATGCAACGAGGAAAGTGATATGGTATAATTTTCCCTTTCAATGACCACTGCCCCCAACATCCCGACTAAAGCTAGGACGTTAGAAGGCTCTAGGATATCCCCGGAGATAGCGGTTTCAAGAATTAAAAAGGGGGAACTATCTGCATCCATCACACTCCCTGGGCTTTCAAAAATCCGGGGAAGTGGGGGATCCCAATAGGGATGGCAGGGGTGAATTTTCAATAGTTAAGCGGTTTAATGGAAGTGTGTAGTCCATGTTGCCTATAGGACTAGGCGAGGGACAGGGGCTTCGGACGGTCAATAATCGGGGTCCGTTATAGATCTCTATTCCTCTCGATCCTAGCTGGTTTAATAGCAATCTTCACCTTGTCTTTCCCGTTGTGTTTCTTCGATGCAATCAGGAAGAATCCGAACGCTTGAAGCCAATATGCCCATTCCTTCTTGAAATCGGTGGCTTCAAATTTAAATTGTTGAGGCTGGCGAGAATCAACCATTTTTAGAAAAACGTGGTTAATGGCTGCGGCGTTTTAGGGTTCGCGGTGTCCTGCCCCAGCGACGCGACAACTTTTTGGTTTTACGGCGGAAAGATGACTCGATTTTTTTACATGGGTATGCAGCCGATTGTTACTTAGGCGTTTTAACGCGATTTAATAATGGTTTTATTACGGAACATCAGATTTCTGACACCATTTAACGTTTACTAAGTTAGGGAGGTGAAATAATGGAGACATGGGTGAGAGATGGGCGCCCCCGGGACAAGACGATCACACTAATGTTGTGACGTCAACATCACAATTCTACTCCTTGAAAACATTTACTCCGAATTATTACAGAAAGGTTTATAATTTCTGTATTAGATAGCGGATGTGATCCAGCTTACTTCGTTTCAATGGAATTCACAAATTATTTTTTAATTTGAATTCAGTAACGAGTTAACTTAACAACTTCTGTTACGGCCTACTGAAGCGTAGTTAAAAGTTTTGTTTCATTTCATTCTGTACGTCCCTTCGCCTGTGCAGTTGTAATTGGATGGTGAAGCATTTCACGCTCCGCTCAATAATCCATTCTTTTAACCAGTGAACTGTGGAAAAAAGTTCATCACATCTGAAAATAATCGTTTTCCGAAAGATCCCTCCATTTTCCTTCCAGCGTCTCTAACTCTTTTTATTTCTCTACGAGTGATTATTCCTTTTATCACATTTTAATCGTAGTTTATAGTTATTTTTACGCTAGGAAATCTTTATTAACTTGAATATATAATAGAACACATAGAATTCCATTATAAAGTGACCCGTGTAATCGTGGAATAGGTGGAATGTTCTGTCATGCGTATAACAGTTATCTGCCACGAGAAACCGCCGAGGATGTGTCGGTGAAGATTAGCTTCCTAATTCACTGCTTCTATCTCAACGCTTTCCTTCCCCGTGGGTTGCGAAAACTCTCCATTAAAGTTTATATAAAAATTAGCTAGGGCGAAATAAATGCGGTTAACAATTACACAACAGTTTATTACTGTGTCAGTTATTGTGTTAGGTGTTATCCCTCGAGCCTACATACCTGGTCAAGATAAAAATACTTCCAGCTCCAGCCAGCCACTCTATCTTGCTTGGACCAGCAAGGCCTATCTGCGGAACTCCAGCTCGACCGACTACCCGACCGTAGACGACCAACTTTCATCACCCGAAAATGAGTTTTTCAAATGGTGAGCGAACCGATGATCGTGCGGCAACCCGCCCGAATGGTCTCATTCGATCCAGCGAACTAATTTCTATCTTAATACAACAAACACACTACCCCTTACATCATGAGTGTTTGAGATTTCGATTTTTCGATAGATTAATCTTTAAATATAATCCGTAAATGTTAATTCATGAAGGATCCCCGATTTCAGGGTTTTCCTTTTCCTTTCTTCTATGTTATTCGGGTTTTGAGAGTTAATTCCAGCCTCAGCAGCATTATCTACTGATTAAGTCGTACCTCTCAGAAAGGCACTTTAGAGTGAAACACGAAGATGAATACTCCAGGCTAAGGAAAATAGCAGCCGGAGTACCGCAGGGGCAGTGTACTTGCGCCAGTCCTGCAACTGCTGTTCACAAGGGACCTTCCAAAACCTGCAAACGATGTCAAAGCTACGTTTGCAGATGACACAGGAATCCCATCAACAGGAAATAAAATAGAGGAAGCCACTGCAAAGCGGCAGGACTCATTGAACACAATTCTTCAGTGGACTAAAAGGTGGCGAATATAGCTGAATGAAACAAAGTCTACACATATGAACTTGACCTACCGAAAAGTGAACCCAATTGAAATTGACTCTCAAATGGTACCGTACTGTAATACAGCCAAATATCTGAATATGACACTAGATGCTGAGCTCAAATGGGAAGGCCACGTAAGAAGAAGAAGGCAGAAATCAACCTGAAATTTAAGAAAATGTACTGGCTTCTGGGAAGGAATTCACAGCTCTCAGACCACAGTAAAATACTACTAAATGAGCAAGTGATTAGACCAATATGGGCCCAACAAATGATCTGCATCGCTATCTCAAGGTTGAGATGGTCGACGGGTTATAAGAAAAAGAGCTGTGGATGACGAAAATCGGCTCCACAATCACATCAACGTCAAATCCATTTCACTCCTGGACAACAGCGCTGAAGTGCGACGACTGAAGAACACCAAACTCTTGGACCTTGTTATGAATCGCTAATGGAAGTGAACTTTTTCGTGGAGGTAGCTAGTGATCTATGAACCTCCAAAAGTGAAACAAGTTAATTAAAGTAAAGTTACTAGATGTATTATATTTTTGACAGTTGTAAGAATAAACAAATATTTAAAAAATGCGGTTTTTGAAATCTACGTGTCTTGAAAATTTAACTTCTTTTTCGTGGTCGATTATAAAGGTTCATTATTCAAAATCATAAACCGAAAAATCAACTCTGAAATGTTTTATTGGTAAGTTCACCTTTTTTCAGTTTTATAAGTGGAATGTAAGGAATGGCAGAATCGTTTAATAATCTAGGTCGTGGGCATTACACAGCCTGCCTAGGCGTTAGGCATAATGATTAGACAGCGTGTGAAAGAAGATCGGAGAATTGAGAAATTATAAAAATTGGATAAAACTACAGAATGATAAGTCGTTATGTGAAACTACTGTATACACGTTGGCAATGACATATGGGTCATTCTAGAATTATGGGTGATTTTATGTCACAAGCCTGCCATACTATTCAACACAACCTACAACAGTTACAAAGGTGTTGCTCCAATATTTGGCTTTTTTCATTTATTGCCTTAGCTCATCTTTTAAAATATTCAATAAATGTTTTAGTCGGAGGTTTGACTTTACTTTGAGAATACATGACCGGAAAAAGCAAATTTCATTGTTGTATGGGATTTTCCTTCAGTTCGGGGTGTGTCACAAGGTTTGGTTCTCACAACCTACAATTTTTTTCAACTATTCCCCACACCCCGAAAAAAGATTTCGGGCAGTCGCAAAAATGTGTGGCAACAGGGCTGCAACATGGCTTCTTGTTTGTTTCTCATCAGTTGTGATCTGCGTTTCCGAAAATTCGTTGAGTGTAAATCATGTAAGTGTTTTAATACATTTTCAAAACCTACGACGGAGGTATTCCTCGAGAAGTTGGGCAATTTAGATAAAATGAGTATTATCAACATTAATGTCAAGTTTGATATTACATTGTTTCCATCCAGCAATCAGCCAGAGAGTGCCTCGCATCTCATCATAACCTCTTAATTCTCACAACCTACAACCTCACGCCCTACAAAAAATGTGATAAGTATTCGTAATTTTAGGTTGTGAGAATTGGTTGTGGGGAGTAAAAATAAGATCGTTTGAGTGAGTTCAAAACTCTTCAAATTATTACAAAAAGGTTTATTGTTTCTGCGTTAGATAACCGTTCTACGTAAGTCCTTTGTCTATGTTTATTAGACTTTAATTTGTGGCACATTCCATACTTCGTAATTGCATTGCAGATACTATTCAAAATGCACAATTTATATTTCAGCAAGATTGATATGATTGAAGAAATGAGTCAGAAAGCTCCTTCAGCTGACGTACAACTACGTTTTTTCTCGCAACCTACAACTGTTCTTACGTCCTACAAAAAAGGAAACTCCCTTAAATTTCCAAAATTCTATATCTTTGAAACTATACAGTAAAGTGTGTGCGCATTCTAGATTGTGTCTAAGGACATGTTAAGGAATTGGAAGAAACCAACAAAATTGGGAAAATTAAAGTTTAATTTTGAGATTTTATTTGCACTCAAAATCGCCCATAATTTTAGAATATCCCATATACATGTGAAGAGCTGGTAAGGTAAATATTCTCATCTGTTTATGATCTCGACATGCACGATTTGGTTAGCATCATTTGGACCCGGTGGATTCGCTTGCTCTGATTCATCGAACTGACAAGATTGTTCTGCAGTGAAGCAGATGGCCTCCACCATGGGCAACTGCCGTTTTGAGACGGTGAGCTCCGAGCAGCTTTTCATAAATGAACGTAATTAAGACCCGTTGAATTGAAGAGGGCTCTACCGGATGGAGGGGAAATTAGGTGAATGGAGGGGTGGAGAAAATGGATTGTGGTGGGGGGATTGGTGGGGAGAGGATGAGTTGGTTAATTAAAACCGTCATTTAGACAGGCGGACGAGTGGGAACCCTAATTACCCTATGCACCTGTCCGTACCTCTATCATGCAGGGGACCGATGGAGGTTTAATTGGTTTTCTTTGGAAATTTCATTCAATTTAATTATTATTTCCTTCATCAAGGATCGTCACTTGAAACAGTAGACCCTCGCTTTAAACAGGTTACTTACAAGCCAATCCATTGAACCGGGATGAATCATCCTTTCAAAGATTCTAATGCTTACTTGTTAAGTTGGTAGGTGTTTTGTTTCTGAGGAAGAATATTGCAATCTTGAATGACATTCTATAAACGGGCTGGTTTCTTTGGTGCAAAGATGGTGCATGGAAAGTGAAATTTGAATTTGGAATGAATAACGAAGTGTACGGAAGGAATATACAAAGGTAACAACTAACATGGATTTCACCCCCCCAGATCTGACAGTTGTGGAGCAGTAGGTACAAGATCAACTGGATTTATTCATGGCCTTCAAGCCATTAACTGGACATGGTTCCGTATTGCAGAAATTTTCAAAAAAAAAAGGTAAAACAGGGATCAAACATGGCATTTTCCCAAACATCGGCAGAATATGGTTTTTCGTATGATGCCATGGGAATGTGGCATTCGATGGGCTCTGCTCATGGGTCAGTCTGCAAATGTGCACACGTAAAATCCCCTCCACAGCGTTTTCACAGGAGCTAGTGGGCCCATATCGTACAAATTTGTAGAGTAGTCAGGAATATCCGATCCAATATCGATTTTAGCCACCTTAGTATTATTAGTAGCTTCTGCACCTGCGCCAACGTGGAATCCTTGGAACAAAAATTTCTGCAGATTTCAATGGATTATGATGAAATTTTCATGGAACGTTCAACATTGGTACTTTCGGATTTTAATCACTCACGTATTAGTCTGTGCATGCCCATTTAATGCTTAATTTGCACATTCCTTCACAATTTGGAGGGGTTGATGAAGGCCGGAACATGACCAGCGGCATTTCTGTCCTTGGATCGTTGTAAAAAGGTTTAATTTCTACATCTTTCGAGATTAAAATAGTTCATAAGATCCGCACAATTACTCGAACGTTATTTAAGAGGGGGAGCGACTCCCAACTTGACAAACGTTGTATTCTTTTAATGGTTATCAGTAGATATCTTCAGTATGAGAAGATATCTATTGACCAGGATCCTCCTGTGGTTTGAGGTTTAATCGAAGGCGAGAGATATTTTTAAAGGTAAACGATGGGATAGTACGGGATGATAGAGAGAGGGTGAGAGAGAGATGGTGAACGAAACAGAGAGAGTGACGGAGAGGGAAAGATGTCTAATGAAAACGGAGCGCTACTAATTGGTGGCGTCGACGATGGCCGGCGAAAAACGAAAAACCCGAGAGCGGTAAGCGATTTTATCGGATGAGACGACCTCTCGACGGAATGACTTGAAAAGGGGGTTAGGTATAATAGAATGGAGTGGGTCCCCGACCCGAGGCGGAATGGAATTTAAGCTGGCGGAGCAGATGGGTGTTTGAGTTGCAAACTGAAAAGATTGAAAGTGAAAGCGGAGGGTTTCACATTCATTTATCATTTATTTTTAGGTTTCACGATTTAAAAAACTTGAAGTGGTGGGGGAGTAGAGGATTCACTAAGTCGCTGCGGATTGTATGCAGGATGATACTTGAATCACTGTGTATTTTAAATTCCACCCAGCTATTCCGTTCATGTTCATGAGATGGAAAGAGGTTTTGGAATAGTAAAGAATCTGGGAACAAAGCGTCTGGTAAAGATGGTGTCTCATTTGAATTGTTCAAATAATCTGGCCGGGGGTTTTTGTAGCTGGTGTTGAAACAATTCTACCTACAACTTTCTTGAAATTGCAACGAGGGCAGTCTCGTTAAAGGAGTCACTGATATTTCTTCTATCTAATCTACGTTAGTGATGTAACAACCACACCTGACACCATGTTAACCATGTTTGCAGATCACTAAGCCGTACTGTCACGGGTAAGCAGAGAGAATGCCAGGCCGAGCCATCAGTGGCATGTATGAGAAATGGAAGACTGAAATCGAAAATGGCATTTGCTACTACATTTAGGGCTTTTGAGTATCTTTCGTTAATTCCCTAGTAATGGTGAAAGGTTATTTGGAAAAGCGAGAATTTGACTTGGAAATGCTATATTTCATTTCTAATGTTTCGTCCCACTTCTCAGTGAATTCATATGCTCAGCATTTGGGTTCGGACCCATATCCCAAGATGCAGCCACATCAGTGTTGGACGGTGGAATAAATTGGCTCTACAACATAGAGTTCCGCAAGGTCCATCTCTATCAGCGGGCGACACAGAAAGGTTTTGTTAAACAGATTCAACTTTTAAGCACCTGAACGTACCTTTAGTCCAAGAAAGAAGAAAACGGTGGAAGGGAGAAATTCATTCGGGAAAAGTGGCATTATTATTCTCCTCTAACAATTATTCATTTTGACTTTAGAAGTAAATCTAATTTAATTTCAATAAACTATTCGTCATGAGAAAGTTCAGGACTGGCAGTGATTCTTTTGTTGTATATTTACAAGTTAGTATTTTCAAATAAACGTTTTCTTGCTCTTCTTCAACAACTACCCCACTGGTCGAGATAGTAATCAATGCCCAATATGTTAAAATACAACATCTTTTTACATTTTTTTTAAGACGATTTTATTTACAGAAACGACCTTTTATTTAAATCGCTTCAAGGAGTGGCTGTAATAGCGTAGGCCCTGGTTGAAATTCGAAACGAAAGAGGGGATTATGAGGGTTAAATTCCGGGAGGATCAGATGGGTGTGTGACTTTCAAACTGAAAAGATTGCAAATGAAGAGAGATTTCACTTTCGTTTATCATCTATTTTTAGGGACGGTGAGGCGGAACCGGCGAAGGAGTGAGGACTGGATTCCCTCTGAACCCACTTCGTTCTCTGGAACAATCGTGAGCTTAATCTAAACGACCGTTTTTCCCTGGTTTGAGATCATTTTACCTCTCTTCGTTTGATGCTATCAAGACTTTAAATGGTTCTTCCTTCGTGATGGCTCGGCATCAAAAATCCCTTTTACTTTCCCGACAATTCTTAATGAAAATGTTATTCAAATCACCGCTCCTGAGCTTCTAGTGAAGACATTGTTGATCAAAACGTTTCACGTATTGTTGTAATTAATTAAATGCCGTTCGTTGTAAAGAGAAAATAGATTAATAAGCAACTAGCCACAACGGACCTTTATTTGATCAGTGTGTCTCCATAAGTTGTAATTGATTTCTAGATAGTCGGACAACGCCCGCTGGGCTCAATAAAAACAATGAAAATCCATCTGATCCGGATCGTTTCTGATGTAATTGTGTTGTAACCCGCTAGTGAACCTTGCGCTCCGGTTAGTACGTCCCTGTGAAACAAGGTTTAGTCCGTTGAGGGACCCCTTTTAGAATTGATCCAGGAGGTGGAGAAAACTCAAATACTAGATAAAAATAACTGAATGCAAACCCTTTCAGGCTTTGCCAAGACCACATCCGTGAAAAAACTATAGGTGTATGTCTGTGTGTGACTATGTGTGTTTGTCGTTGCGAGATATAGTAGTCATTAAGCCCGATGGGTCTGCCACAATCCTGGATGTTCCAGTTTTCAGTGGCAGCTTGGACATGGAACAGACCTGGGGGGCTCAGAAAAGTAAATTTGATTAGAAGTACCAGCGGCAAGCAGAATCTGAGCTTAAAGAAGTGGCACCTAATAACATCAAGGTTATAGCAGCAACCGCATCAAGGAGCGGAGTGTGGAGCGGGAAAAGTGTCACGAGTTGCTCCAGCTGGGAATCTCGTCAGGAGTGCTTGGTGGTTCCACCAGTCCCATCATCCGCGGCTTTCACCTGAACTGGTGGTCATTCTATAAGGGCGCTTCCTACCATTCCATTAAGAAGAAGAAGAAGAAGGAGAAAGAGGAAGAAATAAGTTTATTGATAAAATAAAAGAAAGTAAATGTCTTTCTACCTTACAAAATAAACAATACCGACGTGGTTTTCAAATTGTCTGTCGGGGGTGTCAGCAGGTTGTACTAAAAATGAAAAAGACAATACAATAAAATAAAGAAAATTAAAAATTAAACTCGTGTAACAACGCAGATCGATATTGCCAGGCTATTTTACTGAAAGCTATCAGTTTAGCAAAGCCAAAACCTGTTTCCGAGAAAGGACGGGCTTAATAACTTCGTCAAACTTTTGTAAAATCCCTAAAAACCTCAAAAAAAATCAAGGCGTCCTAAATATGGACTTTTTTTAAGAGCTTTCCATGAGGAATCGAATGAGCCCCTCCCCAGGTCTGTAGCTAAACCATTCCCGATGTATGAGCCGATTTATGGTGCCAACATTTGCGTCCACATTCACTACATCACTAGATTACTGCGATCAAAACAAAAACAACAGCTTTTTTTTTTAATATTGCAGTAACCTAGTGATACTGGATGCAGTGAATGTGGATACTGGAGTGAAGTCCTAAAAGGGTTTATAGCCGATACAAGGGTTGAAGCAGTCTGATATGCATGAAACGCTGCAAATTCTTTCACTGGGGTTTATTATACAATTTCATTCATTTGGCTTCCATTCATGATTTGAATTTCAACTAAGCTTTGGAGTGTCCCTGTTTCACAGGTGATAGAGCGATTATTGAATATCAGGAGATTCACTTAAATCGGTTCTCAACCAAAATACCTATTCGGATTGATCAGTTGATCATATTTGTGTGCCTCGTCTACATCAGTCTACATCTGGCTACATCGTTTAAATTTGGATTTGGGGAAGTTTTGACGCAATACGAGTGCTAAAGTGACTTGATAAATTATAGATGTTTTTATTGTGGGGGGTATTGAGGTTCAATAAAAAACGCTGCAAAATCTTTCACTGGGGTTTATTATTCATTTGGCTTGCGTTCATGATTTGAATTTCTACTAAGCTTTGGAGTGTGCGTGTTTCACAGGTGATAGAGCGATTATTGAATATCAGGAGGTATGCATAGAGCACGTAAATTGGTTCTCAACCATAATACCTATTTGGATTGATCAGTTGATCATATTTGTGTGCCTCCTGAAATGCAATAAGTAATCGCTCTACCACCTGTGAAACACGCACACTCCAAAGCATAGTAGAAATTCAAATCATGAATGGAAGCCAAGTGAATGAAATTGAATAATAAACCCCAGTGAAAGAATTTGCAGCGTTTTTACCTTGTTTGTGATTATTTTACTACTACCTAATTTTGGCTGAGATCTACTTCACCAGCCGCCACGAGTTCTTATGAACTTAGTTGGTTGGTGGGCAGAAAGCATTTTTTCTGTGTTGTGTTTGTTTCTATGCCATTTTACTCTCAATTTCCGTCGTTTTTCTTTCTTTCAATAAATTTCTATTCTATTCTATTATCTTGGTACGCGACACTTCGAGTGTGCCTGCTAAAACTTGCCGGGGAGCACCGAGTACAGCGCAAACGCCTTTCACTTTGGACGGGGAGCTTCGCGTAGTCACCCTTTGGAAAGGTCTCGCGGAATTTATTAAAACATGCAAGGCGTTGTCCTCGTAAACATATTCATGAAGTAATTTGGGTTTTTATCACCAGTCGTTATCACTGTCACCCCCCCCCCCCCTCCTCACTAGACGTCTGCGATAAAAATCGATGTAACACTGTAATAAAACATTTTGCCTGAGAGGATGACAAAAGAGGCGCTCCAAGAAGAATCCCGATGAAGGTCCGCGTGACGCTGAAGCGCCTGAATATTCAACGTTTAAAGCTCGACGCTTCCTCCCGCCTCCTGATTTATTCTAAGTTCGTCGACGAGGAAATACCTTCATTCGCTACAACTACAAGCCCCTTCCCTTCTCGTCCTAATCTTCCAACCCCCTCCACCATTATGTCCTTCCCCTCTTTGTGTTTGCTCTGTCCTCTGAATCATCCGGAAAAGGTGTGACAACTCGGGGAAAAAAAGCCGCTTTTGTAAACGAGGTAGCAAGAGGAAAATACGAGCAAACGTCGGGGAGGGGTTATGGAAATGTTAAAGAATAAATTCACTTGGAACTTGAAGTAAAGCGTGGTTCACATCTGGTTTGTAGGGGTGGAGAGCACCTTTGAGAAACGCGATCATTGAAGTGAGAAACGCTCGCGAGAGCACGGGGATTTGAGAAACACCATTCTGAATATAAGAGTGGAGTGAAATAGGTGGGGTTCATTCAATATCGACTCAATTCAACTCGACGAGGGGCGGATTGAATAGATCGACAATGTTGGTTTGAAATTGGATTATTTGTGGCAAGTGGAGATAATGGCTGCCATTTCGGTAAGTACAGTTATCAGTTCTCGTAACGTCACAGACTACAGTTATCAATCCCAAGGCCATTTACGGCTAGGACGGCGGACGGACACTAAAGATTTTGTATATGCACACCTTGAAACGTAGTTAAAACGTTTGAGAAGGGGTTTTGAAAACATATTCCTTCCGAGATTTTCTCGCATTGCTCAAGGAGGGTTGCCTTGTTTTGCAAACATATTCATTTTCCAACCACCCAACCAGGGGTTCCCAACTAAATTTTTCCAAGGACCCCTTCATCAAAGTACTACAAAGACCCCCAGTATTTCCTAAACCTAAAATTACCCGAAAAGAGTCAAAATGTGTGAAAAAATAAATCAAACGAATGCTATACTTACAACTCACGATTTATTTGTGAAAATACAGAGTACCTAAAAGTACATTATATACGCCAACGAGTTGGGTTCAAGGGACACTGACAAGTTCGGTTCGAGAGTCACGGACTTATTAACTTTAACATTGAATGAATTTTCTCCCTCTTCGTCTGTAGGCCTATCTCGTTCCAACGACACATTTTAACCAACGGTCCATACGTAAGCGCAATGTAACTTTCCGTGAAAAACAGAGCTTTTCAATCACTAAAATATTTCACAAAATCAAACATGTAAACAACACGATCAGGGACCGCACTAGCAATAAACTAACTTACTAACAATAGCCGACTGACATCTCTAGTTCCAGTGCCAGCAGCGAAGTGTGCTAGCGTTAATATATTTATTTTTTATATATCTTGCGGACCCTCAGCCATACCTCGCGGACCACCATTTGGGAACCTCTGCTATAGACTGATCTCCTGATAAACTACCACTTCTTCGAAGGGTGAAGAACGTGCTGTGATAATTCACGACGCTTCATGTCAGACATTACTCTCAGTTTTTATGCTTCAGTGTGACTAGGTATATCAGGAATGTGTTGAGTTGCAGGAATCAAGATAGCTGAGAATATTTGCTGAAACTATCGATAAAAACCCGCAGCTGAATGGGTTGTTGGAGCGGTGGATGGTGCGGAATCGTGAAGAGATAATGACTCGTGCCCTTGCCTCGGTTGTACAGTGAGTTGAACTTGAATGTGCACTCGATGGACGTGGTGGATGAGAGTTCACAAGTACCCCAGCATCAGTGCCGGTGGTTGATGAAGTTGCGGGGCTCCCTTTTGCGGCTTATTCACCTCCCTTTTCTCCCGGCCTTGGACAGAAGAGAGAAGTGTTCTATGTGCGATATGGAGGCGCTGGAAGACGTAAATGTTTTTTTTTCTGTGATTTTTATTGCAACTGAAAAATTTATATACACTTTCATCTAGCAATATTTTTTATAGTATTGTAGACGCGGCAGTAGGTTAGGTTTTCAATAAACCTTCCCTTTAGACAGTAATAATATTGTAATAAATCAATTTATTGCACTTTGCACAACTAAGACAAATGGTTTTCTCCTCTTGAGGCGCCGAAGTTCATCCGTATTGTCCAAACCTCAAGCATCTCCGGGTTCTCGTGTTTGTGGAGCCGTTGTCCGTGCTTCCTCGCGATCTTTGTAACTGTTTCATGGACTGTCTCTACCCTCAGGTCCTTCTGAATATCATCATTTCTCATGTACCAGGGGGCACCTACAATACTTCTCAGTATTTTATTTGAAATGTTTGTATTTTTTTAAGGTTTGCTTTTTTGGCACAGCCCTATAGTTGAATCCCATACGTCGAAGGGCGAAGAATCTGCTTATATAATAGTAGTTTGTTTTGGAGTGTCATCCTTTTATACATGATCTTCAATTCTTGCTTTTTCTTTTCTATGTGATTATTCCAATTTAATTTTGAATGAAGGTTCATCCCCAAATATTTTACTAAATTACTGTACGGTATTTTATTTGAATTGATTGTAACATCTATAGTTGAACATTTACGGTTTGTGAAGTTTATGTGTGTTGATTTTGATTCATTAAGTTTCATTCTCCACACTTTGGTCCACTCTGCTATGTTGTTAGCTGACTTTTGTAATTTTCGCGTTGCACTATCGACGTCATTACCAAGTGAGAGGATGGCCGTGTCGTCTGCAAATGTGGCAACTAGTGTTTCATCATGCTGTGGTACGTCCCTTGTGAATAGCAGATAGAAAACGGGACCAAGTTCTCCTGCTTTTATGGCTTTCAAACCTTGGTATTGGTCTTCTTGCTTCAAACATTCTTTGATGTTTTATGCAGAATAAAACCTTTCTTCAGGTAATTCTTGTAACTTAGTATACTACAACCCGGAACTTCGGCACTCAAGGTAAGATTTCAAGAGGAAATAATTGTCTTGGGGTCCGTCCAGTGTTAGGAGAGTTTAGGACGGCCTACCTCGGTTCATGGGTTCCCAGCAGAGAACGGGTGGTACAGCTTTTAAATGACGATCGTAGCGCAGGTAGCGAATTTCCGTCGCGTGGGTTGGCGCTACAAGACCGAACCGATTAGGTAATTTAATCGGTAATAATAATGATAATAATAGAAGATAAGATAATACAAGATAACAATACCAATAATGAGAAAATAAAAATGTGATGTTAATAATCAAATAATAATAATAATAATAGCGTGTTTGTTAACGTTTGAAACGATTGGTCAAATCTCAGGCAACGTCCGGACCGAGTTCTGGGCATGAATAATTGAATTATGTAAATATTTGGAAGCATAAAAAATATTAGATTGTGGATATATTTATTTTTTCTTTGCGTTTTTTCTAGTTTCATAATGAAGTAAGTTTCTCTCCCTTCTCTCAGTAATTTCAAATGAGAAACAATAGAAACGAAAACAATTAAGTGATGACAAAACTCGACACCATCGGAATTCGGAGTCACGACGGTGTATTTGCAAAACCGTAGACAGACAGCTGAAAAGACGTTAGAGTCGGGAACGTTGAGCGGAGTTGTCGCTCACAACTTAACAAGCCATAATCATTAACGGCCGGCGTGAAATGATAATTTTCTCGTCCGAGCTCCTTCGGGCTTTCAACAATGAAATTATTCCTCCGGCTGCGGAAATTTGTTAGCAAGCTCTCCGTCGAAAGATGAAGTATTCCCTTCGGTCGCATCCCGAGAAATTCGTTAGTCAGGTTCAGTAATTAATTCGACGTACAATAATAATTGTCAATTTACAAGGGGGTTACGATATTAGTCAAGGAGAGGGCGAAATGAGTGGCTGACAAAACAATTCGGATGCGTAAATGTAAAATCCACCAACCATTTGCTCAAGTTCAAAAGATCCGATCCGGTTCAAATTTGCAAAGTATTAATATAACGTAAAATAAGTATACGTATAATAAGTAAGTATATGATATTATTGATTATTGATTCGGTATTGTCAGATCGTATCATCATTCTCTCCAGTGTGGATTTTGTAAGCATATGGGTTTCCTCAACATTATAACTAAGTTTGTACTGCGGTACGTAATGCAATCCGGTCTAATTTCATCTACTGAACGCTTGGACGAGGATATAATTGTGATGTTAGTTTGATAATGACGTAGGACGCGCTAGTCATACCCTCATGTGTGTTGTTCACCCGTCTGAACTCTCCCCTCAAAATTCGGATTCACCGCGATGTGGATATCAAACGGTTGGACGCGGTTTACAGTTGACGAATCCCCGCAGGCCGTCGGTCCTTCGAGCTCAAAGGAAACCGCAGGGCTTCTGTGCCGTTCGCCCCAACAAAGGAGGGACACATGCTATTTCCACCCGTACGGTATTGTGATGTGGTCAGCAACTTCGGCTAATAATAGCGCTAACTTTTTGAAACAACAGTCATCCACGTACAATCCACTCTTTCAGATTTAGAAGACGATATGGGCTGTGCTTTGTGGTCTATAATAACAAACCGTGTTTGTGCAAATGAAACATTCCATGTTCTTACTAGCTGTTGGAGCTCCACAAATGAGGCCATCGGTCATTCCATTTTCATGTTAGGTTGGAAAGTCCTCGATTTACCAGATTCAGATTCCACACGCCAATCGGAAGCTACCAATCAAATGTCGGCTTTTTAGGTTGATTAGGCCAGAACATAGCCAAATAACTAAATACATTGGGCTATCGTTGAGTTGACGAATGTGTCTACAAGTGCCATCTACAAGTTATCTAGGGCACATTGTAAGCTTGTTAAATATATCTCTTTAAACCCTAAGCTTTAAGTAGGAAGCTTGAATATGGAAGTCTGAATATGCCGTGTGTTAGGAAAACTTCGTTCATACTTAGTACGAAGTACCTACATCTTTTTCTGCAGCTAAAACCATTCGATTGGACAACCATGAGCCTCCCACAGCCAAAATTAAATAAAGTAAAATTACTAGGTTCATGATTATTTACGTTCTATCTAGTGATGTATTGTATTTTTGAATGTCGTCTGTTTCGATCAACTTTAAACTCCCCCCAAATTTTTTTGGAACCCCCCAAGAATTTCAATAAAGTAGTCTATGTCATAGTCCTCCCACCCCCTTGTCGGTAACCCTGCCTAATACTATTTGGTACACTGCCTTTCGAGACAACAGGTGAACTAATTTTTTGGGTGCAGTGGATGAGCGTTTTGAGCATTCCACATAACTTCTGTCCACGTCATCTTTGAGCGCTGAAATTTGACCAGCTGCCAGATCAGCTGGGAGAGCGATAAAAGTAAATAATTCTCTTCTATTCACCCCAGAGCTCGAAAATTTGGAAAATGAGGATCTCTGTACAGATTTCGATGGGGGCGATTGCATCGTGTGCCCTCAGCATTATTTTGTGCTAGGGCTAACTTCTGACGTGTTCATCTTTTAGACACATCGTTTTGAGACCTTAGGATACTAGGTTCATTAAGATGATTTATCACTTGATCACTGAAGACGGTTTCAATCTCCTATTTCACGTTTTTCAACCAGACCTCGCTAACTTCTGACGTGTTCATCTTTTAGACACATCGTTTTGAGACCTTAGGATACTAGGTTCATTAAGATGATTTATCACTTGATCACTGAAGACGGTTTCAATCTCCTATTTCACGTTTTTCAACCAGACCTCGAAAATTAATCCCCGTAACAATCTAAAAACAGGCGTCTAAAATGAAAAAAACAGACGCAAGAAAACAACTTTCGGTCGTTATTCCTCAAAAATTGAGTCAACTCAAAAAAACGGATAGCATCACGTGAATCTGCATTAAAAATCAATGAAAATTCATAGGCCCCACTTTGGATTTCACCGTCATCCACTATTTGACAATTTTGGGGTTGCGCAACTTTGCGTGCTCGCTGAACTGGTTGCGCGCAATAAATAAAATTGGTCGAGGGAGAAAATTTTCTTTAAATTTCAGGTAGAATCCGAATTTGCAATAAAAAATTCCCTCTTGGGGCACTATGTATATGTTTCAGTTCTGTGTGTGATTCTAAAGACTGTAGATAATTTTTGTAACTAATAACAGTACACTCGAAATTGAAGTGCTTGGACAGAAAAGACAAGATGGACGATTGAGAAAGCAAGCAAAGCTGAAAGCTGAAACAGAAGTGACTATTAAGCCCTCTGGGATCAAATGTAATCAGTTTCAAATTTCCATACACAAGATAATGGAAACCAGCATGGAGTGATAGTACACTAATCGTGTTTCCTACCTACTCCCGAAAATGCTGAAATGGGGACGTGGTCTTTAGGTAAATAACATAGTATGTTTCAACAGTTTGTAATGTTTCTTTGATTATTGGGAAGATGAAACATTCATTAAGAAGTAGTTATGCAGGTAGATCTTTGATCTACGTTAATCTCTCAGAGAGAAGAGGAATCCCCGACCCAAAGGTGACTTTATGCGCGAATGAAACTTTTGATTAGTTCCACCTCTATCAAAGAGACATTAAATGGAATAGACGCGAGCCCTTCAAATACCTTTTCAACGTCGTTTGAAAGCAGACGCTCTCGGCAGATCAAGGTTTTTGGCCCTCGCACGGACCTTACGTGCCCGCAAAGGGCCTGTAATAGGAGAAATGTTTCGGATTCCTAAAGGGAGCCCACGCCACGGAGGAGGGCCTTCATCTTTTAGGGAATGAATACCTGCCACCTTGTAATAGAGCTGGGCAAATTGCGTTCCAGTCTCTAGATAAGATGGAACGTCCGAGAAATTGGGAGCGTGAGACAACAGGTCGGGTCCCTCTGTGCATTTCCCATTAGGAGAAGCAAGAAGTTGGGAAATAGGTGGATAGTCACCTTCAACCTTTGTAAGTGACTAATTAGATTATCAATTAGCATCAAAACTGGATACGTTTTCAGGAAAAAGCTGTTCTACCATCTCACTAGACGTCATCGATATTGATATGTCTATTGCCTGGGGTACGTGAGTACAAAAACTTCTACAATTATCTAAAATTCTTAAATTTCTACAAAACAATAGTTGTTGCAAATCTGTGTTGTTACAATTTCTTCAATTCAATAATAGTCGTAATTAATTCCATACTGTCTTCACTTTATTTTGATATATCTAAATATTATTTGTGATAAAGGTTAATAAGGCAAAGAAACTAATCACTGGAAATATTTTAATACCTATTTCCTTTATTGTGCTCCAACGGAAAGGAATGACGGGGGGGAGGCCTGAATGAGCTGTGGTCAGAGAATATTGTTGAATGCACTTCAATAGCGGTAAAGAGATACCACACTGTGGGCTAGATTTATGAAGGTAGCAATTGAGTTAGGTAGCGGTAAATATCTGCAGTAGTTTCCATCATCGTTATTGCTATACGCACAAAAGAGAGACAGGCTTTCACCTTAGGAAAAGCTGGGACCGCTATGGAGTGAATGCAGTGACCCTACTAATGTTCTATAAAATAGTTCTCGTGACAGTTCGAGACAACTGCGACAAACGGTTTCTATGTTCAATAATATGCCTTTGTTGTCGTAAAGAGTAAATTTGTTATAACCCCCCCCCCCCCTCCATCAAACTATGTCACTGCACGTTTCAGGATGCGTAGATGTAAATTGGGCTTGCCCGTATAATTGTAAATAAAAAACACATAAAAATAAATATGCACTCCACTTGGCGTCTGGTTGGTCCTAACTTCCAAATTCCAATCGTTCAGTATTGGAAATAACTATAAATGGGAGTGGATAGCTAACCAAGTGAATTGACTATTTTCGCTAGTGGGACTGGCGGTGTTTTGCTTTAGACCAGGAAACTTTTCGTGGAAAAAACGTCTTCTCGTTACGCGCGGGAGTGGTCGGAGCCCTCTGTTACCATACAAAGCTCTTTACGCCCGTCCGACGACAATAACCGCCCCGTCGCGCTTCTGACGTCTCTTTCTCCCATACACTCACACACCAGGCGAGATTGCGAGCGGATCGCTATATGGAAGGGAACCCACTGTAATGAACTTCCTTAGGTCAGGAGAAATATTCTTCCCTCTTCGGCCGAAAAAGTGGACCAGAGGCCTCACTGTAGAATACGAAGAAAAAGATAAATTACTTCCATAATGATCAATTACCTCCAGTCGAAAACGCATTAAAGTGTTTCAAAAAGGTCCATTATTTTAGCACTAGAATAAACATTCTACGTAAATCACTGATCTCTGTTTATGAGGGCCAAATCAGAGCTTCGCATCTCCATATCTTCTAATCAATTGCATTCTAGATGCCATAAAAGAGCATAAAAACAACAAATTTTGGAGCGGTATTAGACTTTTTTTCCGTTTCGACCTATCACAAAGGTTCATTGTTGAAAATAATTGAAAAAACTAGAAGACTGTGGACTATTCTATTGGCCGTTTGGGTTGGTCGGGATTCAGCCAAAAAAAGACCAAGGGAACTACAAAATGGTAGCAGGTAATCATTTTAATTTTTTGACGCTTCGGTTAGCATCCGTGCCCATCATTACACGAAAATTGTAACCAAAGAAGAGCAATAAGTTAGAGAATTTTCAAGCAAAAAGCTATCAATTTGTGAAAGACTCGGAAAACCATTTCTGTCACAAAATATTTCTTTTTAGTTAGTTCTCTTACGGACCGAATCCCAAACTATAAATATTCTTTTATATTTCTGCGAAGTCAACCTGAAAAATTGTCTTTAACAATTGAATTACCGTATCAATAACAGTAAAAAATTAATTTCATTACAAAAGTAGAGAAAAAATGCTGCAAGTTTACAAGTTTAGCTGTTTAGTTTTACAAGAAAGGTTTATCATTTATGCGATGGATAGCCATTCTCGTTAATCGCTCGTTTATTTCACTACAATACAGTATCAACTCGCCATCTTGCGCTTCCATTTAGTGTTTGTAATAATTATAATTAATGCGATCTACGTGCCAGGAAGTTTTCGACATTCCTATCACAAGGTTGTCCCTGTAGTTTCGGAGAAAAGCTTCGAATGGAGCACAAATTTGGGAACAAATAACAAATCTTCGATTGGAGGAACAATGATCATTAAATCATCCTATTTCAATTTTTTTTCGGGAAGTTATTTAGATGGGGAAATTGGAAAACGTTTTTCTTGGTCGGTTACTAATTTTCATTATTGGGAGTAATAAATTAATAAGTCGATGCATTTTTTACCGCAGGATGAAAAGCAAGAAAAAGTAATCATGATTTTCAGATACGTTTTCAACCATTTTCTGCATAAATTAAGTGCTATACGTTTTATGACTAGTAAAATTACCTAAAACTATTCATTTTTATCAACAAACTACAATACCTCATTCAGTTGACCAGTTGTTTAAACTGTTTGAATTTTCGTTTTCCAACAAATCTCAGTCCTCACCACTGCACTCCTTACCTGAAAAAGATTAAACAAAAATCAATTTTATGTTTTTCTTATTTCTAATAACGTATTCTACGTCTAGATTTTAACAAAGAATACATTTAATGTGAATTTTGGGTGCGGAGGGGCCACTCTAATAGAATGGTAAAATTTGAGGAAATATATTCAGGGGCTCTGAGAATTTAAGACAATTTTCTAATAAACTTTTACAAGTTAGGCTTGAGGGAGGCAAAACAGCTCAATTAATTAGTGAGCCTACAAGGGTTTGTTATTCGGGTATCTCCTAAAGCGGTATAATGAAGTCAAACTCAGAATTAAATTAGATGTTTTAGTGTTAGTGCTTCCGATTCTATTCTAATATTCACCGTAGGGAGATGAAAAATGCCGTATTCGTTAGGGCTTACTAATCTTTCTCCAGCCCATATTGTTAATCCGCCCAGAAAAATAAAAAATTTAAACATCCTTCATGCACATGTAAGGATTTCTTATCTCGGCAAAACCACGCCCGATACCTGGTGCTTCCTGCAGTACTTGACTAATATTTTTGATAATAAAAATTATGATCTTACACGTTCTAAGCGTCCTGAATCTCTGTCAAGGACAAAAGGCGAAAGCACTACATGTAGTTAAAAACAGGGTGGCAAAGAAATTGCAATATCGCTGGTAGATTCGTCAGCTGGAGGGCGCATTAGAAAATACTGTCAGACCTAAATCATTCGTGACGAAATTGTGGAAGTCCATGTCAATTAAAAACACAGATTTTATTTCCAGAAAACTAAAATTGGTCACTGACCTTGTGGAATTGAATCTCCTTTCACTATCACCGAAACCACTTGATTGGATGCTCCCCACACCACTTGATCAATGAGATTGAAGCTCGATTTCACCTTTCACTAAATAACACTGTTTTCTCGAAAGTACATTCAGTTATTGTTAACGATGATGAACTGTCAAAATCGTTTTAACGTTGTAATTCTTTCAATTTTTTATGGAAATACTCTGTGTTCTTTCTTTGTTTCACAAAAAATGGAACCCACAACCCTTCAGATTATTATTTTATCAATGACAGGAAGTAATGATGAACATTTACTCAACTTCCTCACTTTTGCAAGCTGTTTATTTACAAATCCGTACACACGCTCCAATTTGTTTTGTTGAGTTATTGGCACATGTCTATTTTGTTGGTAGAAGGAAAACAGGAAAACAGGTGGTTGGTAGAAGGGCACGAATTTACTGATAATAATATTATAATTTATTAAATACAACAAAAATATTACTCCGTGTATTTACATGAAAACAATAAAATAACACATCTTCATCATCGGTATCGTCACTTTCACTGACAGTGGTTTCATCGTCTGACTCTACAGTTATAATAAACTCTTCAATACCATCATTTTCGTAGACAGTTTGATATTCAATCTCACTCTTAATGGCACGATGACCTTACTTTAGTTAGTTCTGTTCAAATTGAGTTCCACCGGTATTTTCTGATGAACACCTTTCATTCTTTTCCTCTGCTTTTCATTGATATACTTCTTAATGATTCGCCTGATTGCAGCTAACATGGAACCATCAACTATTCACTTTGTATTCTTAGGATTTCGATGGTTTCCAGGAATAGAAAAAAAAACTTTATTTGGAGGAAAAACCCGATTAAAAAGTACAATTGTTCAGGCCGTTTAAATAGCGCATGATACTTTCTCCTTGGTTCCAGTCAGTTTTACCTTATCACAGGGATTCAAAAACGTGAAGTCGCGAAGGAAAAACTCACAAACATTGCTGGGGATTGACTAAGGAGCACTTTCTTCCTGCCAACGAGTGTACCAGAATTGTTTTTCTTCCGTACTGTCGACATTCTTGCTTGCACTGCGCTTAAAAAAATACTGATTTAGCGAAAATCTTCAAAAAGGCTGTTGAAATAATGGGGAGAATGAGTTGAATGAGGGGGAAAACTCACAAAAACTGCACGAAACGCACAAACAGCCGAGCCTGAGAATAACTGACCGCCACATTGCTTTTCCCGTACGTGGTCGGATGTTCAATTTTCGGTAGACCCCGGCAATCCTGTGCACGCATGTTTTTCTGCCACCACCCTGTTTTTGATAGTATATTGGATAAATGGAAATGTAACGGGAACCGCCTTTATATTTTCCTGCCTTCAAAAATCCCAACATCTTCAACGCCCTTGAGCAGACCTCCTTGACATGTGCCGAGGAACAGAAAGTTTCGTCGAACTGTACTCCCAGACCCCTGACAGATGTTTTTTCGCTGCAAACGACAGCCCCCCAGGGAATACCCGTGATGGATGGATGAGGTATCTTCCAAAAGTTGTTACTAACCACTCGGTGGTTCACCAAAGAGCACAAGTTCTTTGGAACATATTTTTGGTGGGCAACAACATAACGGTGACTTTTATTTCGTCGAATTTAGTTCATTTTCAAAGTGTTCATGTATGTATTCTCTGTATCTTTCTACAATATATTGCATATTATAGCCTCTGGTGTATTTAATCCGATCAGTACCAGTCATTCAAGACAGAAAGGGAGTTGTGCAGACTAGAGGCTACTAGACATCATAGGGACCGGCGTAAACTGTGGGAGGCAAAAGGAACAAAAATAAAACTGATGAATAACGCAAGCATTAAATGGATGTTTATATATATGTATTAACACTTATTAACAGGTTTTTAAAGTGTACCGAATTCTCGACCGAACAAAAAAAATACTTTTTGTAGCCATCAACTGTTGTATCCAACGAGCAGGGGGGAATGGTAGTAATGTCCCTGAACCGCGATCACGTATCCACGAATATCCTCACTGTTATATGAGACGAACTTCCCCGCCTGGTAAGAACGTCCCCGAATGGAGAAAATTAACTTTGAAAAATTGTAAAACCAGTATATAACAATTTACTTATTCTCGTCAAAAATGTTGGATAGTTTACCGCTAACCAACTTCATGAAATTAAAACGTGAATATTTATTGTCATTGTATTGGGTAATGTGGCAAGAGAGCCAATTTTTCTTCCTTTTTCGGATGGACGAAGGGGTTGGAGCTGAATCGGTGGCTAATTTGGCGTAAACATCGCCTTCGTACCTGCAGGCCATCAGTAAACTGGAAAACATAGCTGTTGAACGGAATGGTCAGTGCAGAATGGAAGCCCCCACATGCATTCGTCGTCCTGTTTGTGTCTGTGGTTTTGGATGCCCACATCTTGGGAGAAAAGTTGTTACCGTCCCTGACATATTAATGGATGTACTCACCAAACTGACCTGCTCTGTCATTACCGTGTGACAAATACACTATCTAGTCACAGAAACAATCGCTTACTTCTGGGGGTTTAGGTAAGGCATGCCAAAATAACTCAGATTCTTTGTCTTTATAATCAGCAGCTAGGCCCAGTTTTTGTATTTTACGGAAACTTAAAAATAACGATTTATTATTGTACGATACCTACGATTACTGAAACTTCGTTCACGTAGTAACCTGCACTACTCACCAAGATTGGCCTAAGTGGAATTTGTCTCCTAGGACTTCTGATTGAGGCTACGTTGAATTGATTGCTTCATAGATGGCTACTTCGAAATCAGCAGAAGGTATTCCAGTTTTAGCCATACACAAATCCGAAAGTACTTGAAAACAGCTTTCTATGTACGTTTCTCTTTACTAGACAACAGCGCGAGCACAACGGGATTTTTTTTTTTTGAAATTTTATTGTACCAAGTAATAACTTATTAACAATATTAGGATCCCACTGAGATTTCTCTCACCCGTTTGGGTTTTGGAAAAGATGGAGGGCCAATAAATAATCTATTATCCCAGAAGGTGGAATATATTTTAGGTAATTTCTCCCTACCTGATGATTCACATTCTGGTGATTCACAGACTGCCCCTAGGGGAGCTGGACTCTGGAAATAAGCCTGGAGGTCTTTAAGTCCACTCTCGACCAATTGAAAATACGAGTCCAAATAAACAGGGGTTGTTGATGAGGAGCTTATCTCAGGATAAGAGGAGCCTGACAACAATATTGCAGGGGTTCCAACAGGGGGGGGGGGGGGATATGACGCAGACTGCGTCATTGAAATTCTTGGGGGGGGGGGGGGGGGGGGAAGTTGATTGAAACAGTGTTTTGCGTGACGACATTCAAAAATAAACTACATCCTAGGTAAATAACCTCAAAAAATATACACGTTTTGTCTAAATAGACAATATTGTTGACTGGGTTTGAATTTTTTCCATACCTATTCTTTTAATTATGGATAAAATAAGGGGTGCATACCAGTACTTTTTACATTTGGGGGGGGGGGGTCAAATTTGGGGTGGGGGGAAGTCATGAAGCTAGGGGGGAGGGTGTGTCATGAACCTGGGGAAGGGGGGGCACCCCTGAATATTGTATGAAAATAGAGATAAACATTAAAAACTAAGATACACCATTGAGTTTTGTCCTTTCTGACTGATGGTTCCTCTCAAATGCTTCACAAATATGCAAGATCAAGTGGTTTGGTACGCTCTAGTCTTCTGGTGATATCACTTGCGTCAACAAGATGGACAGCTGTGATATCTTAGCCGTTGGAGATGACTCACAGCTTGTCACTTTATAGCCTCGCTAACTGTTTCGACCTGAAGTTCATGATGGAGACGTTCATTTTGAAAGTACCTTGGTGCATTCACAACCGTTCGTAGCACATTATTTTGGAAACGTTGGATGATATCTCGATTTGATTAAGCTACATAGCTCCACAGCTGGACTCCGTAGGTCCAAACAGGTTTTAGGACCTGGTTTTGCAGGATTAGCTTGTTCTGGATCGACAGCTTCGACCTTCTTCCCATCAGCCAGTACATTTTCCTGAATTTGAGTAGGAGTTCTCCCTTCTTTTTCTTAACATGGGCTCTCCACCTGAGCCTGACATCGAGCGTCATACCGAGGTATTTAGCTTCGTTAGCATACGGAATAACCTTGCCCATTAGATAAACCGGTACATACTCAATTTTTTTGTTAGTGACGTCGACATGTACCGATTTATTTTCATTAATTCTGATTCTCCATTTTGCTGTCTATTTTTGAACACAACGGGAATGCATAAATCGTTTTCGTTTGCATAAATGGTGAATATTTGCGTAAAAAATGTGACGCAATAATCGAATGTTTCATCCATGTACATTAGGGTGGCCCTTATTTCCCGACTTTTTTGTCCCCCCCCCCCCCCCTCCCAACCCCTAAAACTGGTCTAGTACACAAAAAACATAATCCTGTGAAGTTTCATTAAAATCGGACATGATTAAAGCGTGCCCCAACAGCACTGTGTGATGAACATAAAGGTTATGAAATTTTGGAATTAACTCATTTCGAACTCCAAATCTAACTGGAGCTTTATTGAGGTAAAACATTATTTATATTATAATTGAACCAGTGCTTACATTTCTTAGTTAGTTAGTTAGGCTGATCTTGGTCGAAGAAGGATACTTGTTCCGGTAGTCTTTGACGAACTGATGTACGTACTGCCGCTCGTCTTCATTCCTGGTGAGGATGTTGTAATACTCTTCTATCAATTTTATCCCTCTCTCAGCTACATCATTGACTTCCAATAGCTGTAGCCCTTTTTTATAGTTTTCGTCGTTTCCCCAACCAGAGGGATGCTTCCGCAAAAACGCCTTGTCAATCGAAAATCTCGTGAAAAACTTCTGAGATTCTGATGTTATAAACGAAGATAAATTTTTGTTACAAACGTCTTTCAGCTCCTGATCTTTCATGATAACCCTTTTGACAGAACCTTCCTCCTGTAAGTCAGGTTCGTCAAGTGGTAAGGAACCTACCATTTTTTCTTTGACGTGAAGTGGCACTTCCTCATCAAAAAACGCGAAAGCTGAGTTCTCTGGGGAGAGGTACCACAAGTGGTTCATGAATTTTCTAGCGGCTGATTGACTGATTTCTGGATCAACTGATTCGTATCGTACGAGTATAATGTTTTGTAAAAACTTCAGGTCTTCAGATGGTGCTTTGATGGCGCAGGGGGCTAAAAACCAAACTCTAATATAAATCTGTGTTAGAAAAATGCAAATTCTCCTCAGACCGTCCTGTTCTTTTTTTGTCAGTTTGAATTGATCCCTGAACAGGTATATTTTAAGAGCATATATTGCTTTAGCCATCCATCGAGCATGACTAATAGCACCTGGTATGCGAAACTTGATTCCACGAGGTGGAACATCTCCGAGGAAAATTACCGCTAACTCGAGCAGTTCTCTGTAGTCTTCCCGGCAATGTTTTTCTTGGAAAATTTGCTGCATAAACAGTTGGGTGTTGACGGTCTGCGTTTTTTGGTTGACGGTCTTTATTTGATATGGCATATATGGGCTGACTAATGATTTTGATGAACTCTGATGCATTAGGGGATTGGGGCACACTTTAAACTGAACCTTTTGGGCTCAAATTTTTATGGAGTTATTTTTTTTATACCAGAGACTAAGTTGCGAGGTTGGGAGAGGTAATTTTTTGAGTTTAGAGAAAAACCCCATTGCTAAGGGCCACCCTAATGTACATGTATGTCGATCGCGCAAGGCACTGAAGGTTAGGGGTGCAAGAGAGAAATGCCGTGCAGGAGGTGGTGGAAGCAGCGGAGAGGCAACGCCTGAACAGTTCGACATCTCCTGCAGACTCACACAAAGCTTTGTCAAGCTGAACCCAAATGTTGAACAACAAGCTCTGTTCGAATGTTTGCATTATTGGGGAGTGGTACGCTGTCTAGTGTATTGTCCAGTGCTGCAGCGTATTGATGCTTAAGTGACAATGTGTAAACATACACGAGTTTGAAGCTCCGTAGTCCTAGTACAGCGCCCTCAGCTTAATTGTACACAACCAACAATAACTTTTATGGGGCCCCCACAAGACGCTGACTCGTTTCCTGTATACGTTATCCTTCATCTCAATCTCCCGGGCGTTTCGCAGTGGGCTAATATCCCCTTCGCAATAAAACCGTCTGGAGCTCCCGCCTCCCGCTCTGAAAAGAGGACTCCGAAACGAGAAAAAGGCCTCCTGCTTGTCAATAATTCATATCCCCGCTCCATCCACAGCCAGTTATGGAACCGGGGTCGTGGTGACTCCGAAACCCCACTTCCACACCCCCTCCCTTCGAAAATTGTTTTGGCGCGACCCGAATATTAATCCCAAGGGATTTATGGGCGGTCGTTTTCAATAAACCGTGTTAACTAAGTGCTTTTGTACCTCCCTCACAAACACTCAATTCCGCTCGGCTCTCTCCGAAAAAGTGACCTTTCCTCCCCCCGGCTCGAAACTCAAACAGACCTCTAAAAAGACGGATGATCTCTTCCCCCTCCATCAGCGTCGATTACTAACAACAATGCTATGGCTATCTTCCAAAAGCTGTTACGACCAATTTACCCTTTATCACGGCGGAGAGAATTAAAAAGGGGGGATTAAAAAAAGAAGGAGAAGCGAGAAAAAAAGAATCAGAGACCGCGGGGAATGGGCCTCTCACAGCTAATTTGAAGACTAACTCTGCTCTAGAGAGAAGTTGATATTAATTACAGTTTCGCGACGAATTTATTAGATTATTAGAACTGATTCCTAACTGGTCGAGAGTCGGAGACGTAACTTATCAAAGTTTTTAAAGAGTCGAGGAACTAGAGACAATAACAATTATTGTAGCCGAAGCAAAGATGCAGCGATTGAAAATTATCTACTGTGCATCGGTTACCACAACGAATTGATTAGTAATGCAATCATACCAGGACTCTATATGTATATAATGATGCATGAGTCGTCCTAGGGAAAATTTGAAATGTCACTTTTTATTAATTGAAGAAAATTGAAATTCAAAGTTTGATGCTCATTACTGATCTTGGAGGAGTACGGTAATTAACATTGTGACATGGAAATTATATGTATGAGATTTTTTAAAAAACTAGACCAAACTCTTAATCGAATGATGAAAACTGTACTAATTTTAACAAATGGCTTCATTACTCCACACTCGATTACAAAGTTTTATTATGAAAAATACTGAAATAAAAGGGATTTTTGAAATTTAAATTTAAACTCTTTTACAACCTTTTCACTTTAAAATTGCATTTTCCTAGTCAGATGAGCTCGGACTGGTCTGGGACGAATCTCAGCGACAAAAATTTCTTAGAAGTGATTGTACCTGTCAGTGTGAGGTTTGGGGGAACAGTTAGAGGTTGAGAAATGTTCAGAATATTATTTGCTATGTGGGAGTTTCAACGGATTTGAAATCCCAAACCTGTTGAAACCCAATCCAGTAAATGTCGCGTCAAAAAACTTACAATGAAATGACATCCCACTTGCTCATGTCGGTAAAAACTAAAAAAACAGGGTTTTTTCACTTGTGCTGCTGTCTACTACATCACCAATTTAATGTTTTCGAAAACTCATCTCTTTTCGAGAAATCATCCTTTTTCTCTTTTGAGTAGATGGATTCGTGGATTTGACCTGTTTGAAATGGATTTGTAAGCTGTTATTTTTTCTCCACTAATCTATATCTGCAAAGTTCACTATTCTGATTAATATTCATTTGCCCGAAAAAAAAACACTAGTCAAAAGTCAAACGATTATTTCCTTCCAAGCTTGTAACTACTGATACTCGACCGTGAGTTCAGTTCGGTAGATTATCCATTCCACTCAAAGCTGCCCGTTATTACGGAAAGTGGAATTATATTGACTCCGACCGCTCTATTCGAGAGACCACGCCGTTTTCCCCCCCGGGGACACTTCATTAAAAAACGACAGTGGAAGCCAAACGGACACGCGGACACAACAACTGGGAGAGCGGCGAATGGGAAAGCTCTCAGACGGCAAAGTACCGACCGGTCTGTAGGGACGCGCGATTCATCATACGCGACCTATTGAGTTAGTTTGCGGACGGTCTGGGGGCTGGAATGAGGGGGCTCTGCGGTTCTGCTCTGTCGGTCGGTGGATGGGGCTCAATTATATTAATCGGACACGTTGATCGAACAGACCGCTGAATATCTATCCAGACTTCGGCTTCGTTACGCTCAATTATTTCAACGAGGGCCCTCAAAGGGTGACATTTCATTCATAATTACTCCACCTATATTCTCCAAGCTCTCCATTTTCTACCGCAGACGCTGAATGTCATATCTAGGGTTATGATCGAAATGCAAAAATGTAAGGCAAAACGTGCACAAAAGAAGCTGATGATTCCAGCGCTTGAGTTTATTTTTCAGATCACTGAACTGTAGATTATTAGACGGGGTGTATGATCGTTATCTAAATATATTGTAAGAGATACCAATCTACAAAGGAACGGGCACAAGAGTTAAATGTGACAAAACTAATTAAGAACGTTGTCAATCGTCTATTATCTAAACTCGGCTTCTCCCACCTCCATCTTTAGTCTTGTTCACTCTAGATGCCATAATAAGAGCCCCATATATCCACATCGATCGCTAGATCGATTAGGAACGAAATTAGCTGAAAGAGCATTCAGCTGATCAGTGATATCCATACCTTGTAACTGAATTCTTGTGTCCAATTCACGAGGTAAAATAAATCGCCTACCTACTTGCCCACAATTACTTTACATTAAGTCTTGAAAAAGTCGATTTCAAAAATTACTCTTGAAACACAATTACTCATTAATTATATCAGCTGATCTTATTGTCACAAAATACAAGGGGATTTTTAAAAAATAATAAAAAACACAAAATTTCTGTTTGAATAGAAGAATATTATCAAGAACATGTTTTATTTTCACAAAACATACAAAATCCAAACTCTAGGATTTAAATAGCAGCAAATAATTACACAAAGGTTCATTATTTCTGTATTATGAGGTTGAGGAGAGGATAATAAAAGGCTGCCTCTGCCTCTGGCTCGAGAGCAGCCGATACAACATCCAGAAAACATGACGTGAATGGCTGAAATATTTGTGTTACTGACTTTAAAATTTTCATTAAAAGAAGGGGAATAACGTGGGCATTTATCCTTTTAATTTTTTTTTTCATGAATTATCTTACAAGAAACTTCTTCACTGTTCCCTTCTGGATTTTAAATGATGTTTTTATACAAAAGGACAGAATCACTCCAACAATAACATGTGAGTGTTGACCAGGATGATATTGGTAGGATACGCATACTTAAATATGACATAGTGGCAGGACTGAAGAAGTTCCCATAACGGGACGAAACGTTTCCGAAAAAGAAAATAAACCTACTATACGCTCCAATCTCATCTCTTAAATGAAAGTGGTCACACCACAACCAACAACCATGAAAAAAATGAAAATTAAAACTCGAAACTTATGAGCTTCATATAAATATGACTAACGTGAACTAAAGTAGTCATATAAATATGTCTAACGACTCTACAAAACCATCATGGGTAGGTACTAAAAGTAACTCACTATCGTTCACCCGTCTGTACTTGAATGATCTTATACATTTCTCTCGTACTTTATCCGGGGTGCAAGAGATTTGAAAGGCCGAAACGATCATTTTTACCTGATCAGTTGTGAACATGTGTGACATTTTTTTTTTTATGATTCCTGGAAATTGAATTTGTGTGGAACGAACTAGTTTTGCAACATAGGCAGGATCTAACCAGTTTTGAAACCACCCGACTTCTGGAACGAGTGAGTTCTGTAACAATTCAGTGTTTTCGATTCCCTTTATCCATGGTAACGAACAAACTTCGCTTCAAAATCATGCTATATTCAGCTTTCGGTATTCACCGCTACGTGAATTGTTTCGAAAAATGGAAAGAGTCATCTTGAGTTCACACATTGAGTTCTATGAATGAATCTGTAGCATTCTGAGGAACTTTGAGTACCAATGTGCTTCGTTATTTCAACTCTGGTGGGAAAGAAGATCCAGAAAACATGATATGAATGGCAGCTTCTATATCAATATTGATGTGTGATAGGGGATGGGAAAATGAACTTGAACCCTACAAGTCGACTCCTGAGAGTTGAGAAGGGAAGTGACCTCAGGGAACAGAGCTATAAATATTCCTGGGGAGTCGATGTGTTACAATGAACATAACGGCGGGGAAGGGGTAGTGGTGACAAGGCGTCGATATAATGTAGCTGGATGGCGATGGTTTGTGGATGGGAGGATCAGACAGGAGCTGTATCATAACCAGGGGACGGGGCTGAAATGGGGGAAAGTGTTACGCCATTTTTCACGGCTGAACACTGAAGAGGTGAGGTCTGTTGAAGTGGATAAAACCGCCTCCCTTCCTACCGCTTAAAAGGGCGGAAGAGGCTTAAAAGAAGCGTCTCCAGATAAATGTGTCTTGAAGAAGTCTTGAGGGTGAAAGAAATATTTGTTTGAATGTTTTACATTTTTTAAATAATCCTACACATGAATGGACTCGACAACGTCGAGAATTGTATATAAAGGAAATCAGGGAGCAATCTAGTTATGAGTTTGGAAACAGGTAGTTCAATGTAACCCAGAGCTGAAGGCAGCGTCAAATATGAATCTACAGGAAAATTACGTTTTTCATTACGAAAGTAGCTTTCCCTCGGTCCCCGAACAATAAATTCGAAAAAAATTGTTACCAGTCATATATCGACATTTAAGTCCTACAACTTTCCAAACGTGTGAATGTGTAGCGGATCTAAAAAAAAGTTTTAAATTCAACGTTTTACTTATGTTTTGCATTATTTGCTTATTACTGCAAACGTTGTACCTGTCAGTATCTTCAAAAGTTCTGCGGCTAAGAGTTACAAAGTCGTACCAACAAGAACTCTTGAAAATCAAACCTTTAGCGAGTTCTGAGAAAAAGGTTCATGAAATTGGGCACCTTCTAGGTGTTTTTCCACTAGGGAAAAACATTGGGTTCTACCCTTGGTGAACACCGACGGGGGATTGGTGCGAGTTTCGCGCAAAATGCGGTTCGGTATTCCAACTCTGGTGTGACAGAAGACCCAGAAAACATGATATGAATGGCAGCTTCTATATCAATATTGATGTGTGAGAAGGGGATGGGAAAATGAACTTGAACCCTACAAGTCGACTCCTGAGAGCTGAGAAGAGAAGTGACCTCAGGGAACAGAGCTATAAATATTCCTGGGGAGCCGATGTGTTACAATGAACATAACGGCGCTGAACACGGGGAACGATGGGAAGGGGTAGTGGTGACAAGGCGTCGATATAATGTAGCTGGATGGGGACGGGGATGTAGCTGGATGGGAAGAGGGTGAGCTCGATGCTGTATCGTAACCTGGCGACTGGGCTGAAATGGGGGAAAGTGTTACGCCATTTTTCACTGTCCCATTTTTCACGGCCGAACCCGAGAGCGGTGAGGTCTGTTGAAGGGGGAAAAAAATCTCCTCTCCCAAGGGGGAAGCGGAGCGATAAAGACGGGGGTTAAGGGGAGCAGAGAAACATCTCCAGATAAAGGTGTCTTAATAAACCCCGACGGGAGCTGCAAATTTCGAACTGCAGAGCCACCCTTATCCATCCACCTTAACCACTTTCACCTTCCACCTTAACCACCCTCCTTTCGTTTTTTCGTTAGATTTAATAAAGCGTTACTCGGATGCTTGTAGGTTGTCGGCGGTTCGTTCCCGCCTCTCCTGGGTAGGTAAAGTAGGTTGAGGTAGGTTATTGAAGTAGGTAAAGGGCCACGGTCGCGGGCCAAAGGCGATAAAGGGTACAATATCGCCAGGGGGTTTTCTTGGCAACCGCCTCCTCGCCGAGAACTTATAGTCCCAGCTAATACAACCTCACTGTACCTCGCTCTACGTTCCCATCTAACTATAAATTCAAATCGCCTGAAATGTGTAACGCTGTTGTGTTTATCAGATACAATTTTATTCATGGGCTAAACAATACTCGGAGAGCTGCAATAGTACGAATATCATAGATAAATACAGAGGAACTAAAAAGGTTAAAACTGCCGTCACCACTTTTTAGGTCGTCCCTCTGAAACAAGCTTTATCAATAAAGAGACGCCTATTAGTATTATCCAGGGAGGTGTTGGACAACGTTGGGAAACAACTGCAATGATTGTAATTTAAACACGCGTAATGGGTGATTTTATACCATTTCCAAGTCAAATGCAACCTTTCCCAAAACAAATTCAACCTGCAAGAAGCTGAGATTTGTCGAAAAACTTCTCTGGTCTGTCATCTGCATAATCCAAAGACATAAATCATATCGTGGGTTTCCGGGTAAAACTGATCTAGTAACATTTTTTTCAAAATGATTTTATTTTGTTATTCCGGTACTAAGGAATATTGTCTACTGTGTGTTGTTGCTAAGAATGTCATCTTCAAACTGATATGTAAAAAATACTTTAAAATAAATTTTACCTGACTGACCCAAAGAGTTTCATGTGACCAAAAGGCATTTGCACTCAACCACCTAACACGAGATGGATTATAAATGTACTCTCCCTGGTGCATGTAAATGTTATCAGTTGCCATTTGATCACTTTTACTGAGTAAGATTTACAGTAGTAGGTAATGGAGAACCTTTTCTAACAGAAATACATAGGTATATCATTGTTATTAGCTGCAGTATTGCAATCCCAGATCGATTGGCTTGAACAGTATAGTGATAGATGGAATTTAACAACCAATCTAGAGAAGTCGAAGATCATTGTATTCCGAAAGGGTGGAAAACTGGGTTCCAATGAAGCGTGGACCTACAAGAACCTACCGATTGAGGTGGTCAATCGTTTTACTTACCTAGGAGTTTTGCTGACACCACGCTTGACGTACACCCCTTACTAACGAAATAAAGTTGCTGCGGCAAAATAAAGTTTAAATTGTGTTTGGTCGGGGTTGATTGCTAATGATGCAGTGTCTCTCTCCTCCAAATGGTACGTGTTTCTTTCAACAACGAGGGCTATCCCTACGTATTGTGCTCAGGTATGGGGGATTAATGAGAGCGAGAATTTGGAGAAGCTTTTGAGGTATTACCTTAAGAAGTTGTTCTGGTTACCGACTGCGACCCCAAATTATTTTGTTTATTTGTCAACAGGTGTTTTTCCTCTCTTCATTTACTTCCAAGAGCTTCATTTTGGCTACATAGACAAGGTTCTCAGGCTTCCTGCTCACAGGTTTCCGAGGATGGTGGCTGAGGAGATACTTGCGCTGGGGATTTCTTGGTGTGGTGCTTGGAGAAAGTTGGAAGCGAGGTATGGTTGCTCTCTTTTTTCTTCTGCGGGGTCTGTTTCCAGGGAGCTGTGTGAGAGCCTTATTGCGAGAATTAGGGATGAGTATAGGCGTGATTGACTATCTCGAGCGTCGTCTTCCTCCTCTCGTATATGGGGGTGTCGGTTGGACCATGCAATTCCTGTTGTTGATCTGCTTGATCCACGGGGAACCTCCGATTTTACTATACCGATCCTAAGATGGATTTTAAAAATACGGAGCGAGATGGTCCCACTGAACTATCATCCTGGATGGGATCGTGAGCGAATGGATTGTTCTCTCTGCAATTTAGGAGTGAGGGAGGATATTTTATTGCAGTTTGCCCTATTTTAAGTGAATACAGAGTTAAGTATTTTGGAGTTACTACAATCGCACAGACTGATTTTGTTCATATTCTAGAAAATAGAAATAAGTGGGTAAAGCTGGCGAACTATGCAAGCGATGCGTGGTCCTACCGCAAGGTACTAGTAAATGAATTCAATTGGTAATGTGATAGGCAGTGTAGCATTTTATTTAATTTTGAATAAGTTAATAGTCGTTTTCCATAAGTTAGTCGATTTCCATTTGGGTCAACTCCGGCAGACAGCCGAAGGCTATGCCTATTTTTACTTTCTTGAAGATGTTTAACTGTTTGTATGTGTATACTATTTTTAAATAAAGTAATTTTTCTTCTTCTTCTTCTTCGAGAATCATGTTGTTTTGTGTTATTTACGGTCTCTACAAAATTTAAGTTCGTCACATTGTACGCCCCGGAAGAAATTACTGTGTCATGTTTCCATAAAATATTCTAAGTTGAGTAAGTATATAAGAGTTTGTGCTGCTTTTGGGCGATCCGCACCACAGTGGGTATTCTCCTTGAACACCCTGTATTTCTTCATTCGCCTTGGTAAGCAGCAAAAGTTCTAGTCATGAAGTCACTTATTAGGTGAGTTTCTAATGAAACAGCTACTTTTAATTACAGGCAATCAAATTAATTTTCTCCACACCCTCATTTACCATGTTCCTCAGATTCATCGCTCTTACGTTCATTCGAACACACTGGTGTACCTGGGATATTTATGGACCAGTTTTCTTATACAAACTTCTCCCAGAGCTTGAGGGTTAATTTTCATTATGTACGTTACATTCATCAACTGTTCGTTGTTAAACCTCGGGCTACTATAAAATACGTACAAGTTTAGTTTAGTTTTAGTTTCTTGCACCTGATGTTTCTCTTGACAACGTATTGTGGGTTTTATGGAGGCGTCTTTCCTACACCAGGTGGTGCATGTTCTCCCTGAAGGTTGTGAAACAATGAAAGAACATGTACCCCGTTCTCTAACTATGTATAACGATGCACCGTTCTTCACACAACCCAGAGTTACATTTTGAAATGGGATGTTTTCAATCACCATGTAATAATGGGAGTACACGAATTTGCTTTCTGTAATTTAAAATCTATATCTCTAAAAAGAGGCTAATGTCATATTTATTTCACAGACGTAGGAACGCATCTAGTTAGTGAGTCGACATGGTTTAACTAGAAGGGTTACCTAAAATGGAAATAATGAACCTTCCACGTATAATTTTCCACCTTTTTGTTTATTATTTTCAATAACGGACCGTTGTAATCGACCAAGAATTACGCAGAGATTCCTAGGATCTATTCCTAGGCAGTGGCAGGTTCCTCAGGATAACACCCAGTATCCTGCCCTTCTCCCTTGACAGCCTGTCAACTGTTGGAATGACCCAATTATAATTGTCGGTAACATTCAATAACGAAGCCAAATAAAAACGACCTGAGATTTGGATCTTCAGTATACTCATTATTATATTAGACTCATGAATTGTGTTTCAAATGAATAAAACTTGTTTCAGAGTTTGTGTTCTTTGTCGAGTATGCTAATGCACTGTCGTATAAATCACAATTTTTGAATCATTCATTTTTTCCCCCTCCCGCTCGAAGGCTGTTAAGTTGCCCACGTCAGCTGCTGTACGGAATAACGCGAACGCGAGAAGGAGATGGACGGTAACACAGAGAGGCTTCATTAAAATGTAAAAGTTCCGAATGAAAAAGAAGAAGAAAAAAAGAGGGAAGATAGGGTCTTTGCGAAGTAGACTCCGGGTATAATAAATGCCGGGGGTTCAAGTTTGAGCATTACGACGCGTAAAAGATAGACAAAGAGAGAGAACCTCTTGGAGAGAGGAGAGATGATGGAAAGCCTTCAGGTTTAAGTGAAACGGAGAGAGAGAAAGATGTAGCGAATGATGCGGAAAGGAAAATCTCTCGGGGGTGCAGGCTCCTCGGATTGTGGCCGTGGTTGTGTGGAAGGTTTGAGGTTCGGGGAAGGGAAAAGACGGTTATAAGCCCGCGCAGAGAAGATATCACCGCGGGTATTTGCATACGGGAGCATTGGGGAATTGCGGACAACCGGCTTAGAGTTTTTTTTTTCTCTTGGGGGAATAGACAGATAGTGACGTTACACAAACAGAAGTCGGAAATTTTCCAGAACTGTGGGGCGTCGATGATTTAATCTCGTTGTATGAACTGTATTGTTCTCCCTCTAGGATTACTAGAAGACAGAGGCGGCTCCTGCGCTGAAACTCCGGGGGTGCACTAAAACCGTACCGGACAACCACGAAGGGAAATTACGAGTAAGACGAAAATGAGCTTTTCTCAGCCAAATACAAATGGTATCTATCAATATGCCAAGGAGATCAATCTTGTCCGCTTTCTCGGCTTCAAATCGTGAAACAAACGACTCAATCCTACCTTTACAAGTTCTCTAGTACCTACGTAAGTAAATAACCCCCCAAAATGAAAATTTTGAAATGATTGTCGAACTTCAGAAAACCGTGTTTTGCAACAGTTGAAATTCATATCTGCCCAGGAAGAACAATTGTGGAGGTGAAAGCCCTATTCCTCTTTAATCCGAGCTTCATTTCTATTATTGCAAGCAAGAAGACTAGGGAAGGTGAAAAGTTAATTATTTATCTCACATCCGCAGAGCCAATCCATCTTTTCGTAGTACTGATGGTTGAACTTGTGAATCCTAAAACGATTTCAAGGTTTGTTGCAGTCCTGTCAATACTGGCATCACAAATAATCACTCTTTGCTCCACCGACAATTTAGCAACGTTACGTTTTATAGCACTTACTGTATTAATCGCGTATTTAGAGGTAACGCAGTCCACAAGGTTTGCAGAACGGGGTATGCGGTACAGTGGTCGATTTACAGTTTGTCGAGGGCTGGAGAGTCGAATTTCCGCCAGGAACGGAGAACAGTCAATACCGCCATTTACGAGCTTGTTGAGGATAGTCGTTTTCGAAGATATTCCAAGCTTAAATGCAACATACAGCAGGAATTTATTTTGAACTCGCTCAGTTTGGTATTTGTGGACTGCATTATAAGGAGACCATATCGTTGAGGCGTACTCCGGCTTAGGAAGGAAAAGCTCCTTATAAAGCGTAACGATGGCATGAACGTGGCTAAAATCGCAGGTACGCCTCTTTAAAAAGCCAAGGGAGCGCATAGGGCTACTGCCAACCATTTCTATATGCCGTGAGAAAGTGAGCTGACCGTCGCACCTAACTTCCAGATCCAAAGTTTCATCCCCTCTCGCTAGGGGTGCATTTCCAAGGTTGTACGCAAACTCAAGGAGCGCCACTGATAAAGAATAAGAGTGTGTTTTGGTGACTATATGCACACATTCTAGCGGGTGAGTGGATGACTAGGTGTGCTCCCTGAAACTTTGTACTTTATATTGGGAGCGCTCTCATTGTTTCATTTTTTGGACCTGGATACAATCAAACGCTGAGTTCTCCGTGTAAGGTCCTTCCATTAGGAGCACGGCTGACTTGTGCTCCCCGACTGCAAGTCCCTAACCCCCCCCCCCTTCCCCCTCAAAGAACTCACGACTCCACCATCCTCTCACCCATCTTGAAGGTCTGTTTGGCATGTACATTTGAAACTGTTCTACTTTTCAATGAATATTCATGGGGAAAAGTTGGAATAATATTATACTTAAAATATTATTATTATCAGGTATCTTTCGCATTTTAACCAAGTGGCGTAGATGCGTCTGCGCTCATGTCAGCAGCCGCCCCTGCTAGAAGAACTCTTTCTTTTCCCATAAGTTCACCTGATTAGCGACAGGTGTCGTTTTCTTACAAATCGCTTCAAATTCAACCTATCCCAAGTCAAATTCAACTTTTCACCATTACCTACCAGAGAAATGAGGATGATACGCACAAGCCCTAAACGTACTACCAAATGCCTGTATGTGATTGGGGACTGTTCTGAAAACAATAGTCCAAACGTAGTAGGATAGTACCTATACATAAAACAAAATCATGCTTTATTAAAAAACAAATCAACAAGAAGTATAATTTAGAAAAAAAAACCTGTTTCTAGAAAAAAAACTGAATTTGGCTCGGAAATGATATTAATTAAATTTTTTGTTGATTTGGTGGGAAGAGTGTTGGCTTATCCAGTACCAATTCAGATGAATCAAAGTTTGCTTATAAAACTTGGTTTTTCCCATTTTCCAAAACGAGTGACTCTTGATTTCTAGATTTCCAAACGAAACAAATAATATCATCTATTTGGCTTTAACCTATACGTCCGCATTTGCTTCCATAACAATTATTTAGAATTCTAAATTATTTCTAGAATTCTAAAGAAGTCTAAACTATGTAAAAAATCGCACATTTTTGTGGTGTACAGGGACAGTTTTTACCGAGCGAGCCTCCACAAATGCCCAGAACCCACTTTTTTCCGATGAAACTTTTAATGGCTCCTCCTTTCCACCCCTGCACTACTTCTCCCACCATTTCCACGCTTCACTGTTTTGTTCGAAGATTGAAATAATTGAAAATTAAAAAGGCCCGCTGACCTTGTTTCTGTGTTTTTCTCTTTTCCATCTCGTCCAAACTCCTTTCAAGAAGAATGTTTCTGAAACTTTACCTTTTTCCTTCCCCTTTCAGCGGTATTAACGTTTACGTAAGAGTTGGTCGGTACTTTGTTGGGAAACTGGAAGCTTCAACTTTGAGGATCCGAGCCCCAACAACCCGTGTTGTTCTAAATTCGATTTTGAGGCGAACCGTAGGTTTTCAAGTTAATCGCCTAGTTTACGCGCAAACTTTTGTCCCAGGAAGAGAAACTTGTTTCGTAAACATTTATTGTGCTGGTTTGAAAACTTGGACCTGCATTTTCGTGTTTAATGTTATATACTGCGTCCCCCCTAAGAAGTGACAACCTTAGGAGATTTTATAGGAAATGCACATGAAGCCTCATTGATGGAAAGCTCAACAACGATACAAATTACTTCACGAAGGTTCATTATTTTGTAAACCCCTCCCTGTAGACCTCGATAAGTCCAAAATGATGGTGTTCCGAAGCATGAAATCAACGAATCCTGGTTCATAAAGAGAAGATGGTAGACGTGTTCAGTTTTCATAAGTACTTGGGGGTTACATTAACATCTGGACTATCCTTTTCAAAATATCTGCAGCATAGAGCAGCTTTTATAAGTACTTGGGGGATACATTAACATCTGGACTATCCTTTTCAAAATATCTGCAGCATAGAGCAGTTTTTATAAGTACTTGGGGGATTACATTAACATCTGGACTATCCTTTTCAAAATATCTGCAGCATAGAGCAGTTGTATTCTTCAAGCTCTCTAGGGTTCCAATCCATTCAATCTTGTGCTACAGTGCCTAGGTTCCTAGGTTCCTAATGAGTGTTCCTTTAATTTATTAATTTCTGTTCGTGGCTAGGGGTTGCTTATGGTTTCTACTTCTGAAGTCCCTTATCCCTGTACGATCAAGGTGATGTTCAGCTGCCATTGTTGCAGCAAAGATGAAAGAAAGAGAAGTTCATCCTCCTCCAAGTGGATGCGGTGGGCGCCACAGAATCAATGTAACTTGTATCGATTGTAGAGCGAAATTTCGTAAACCTTGATCCAGTAGTTTTGGTGATAATCTTTGGGCAGCGAACACCGTATTGCGGTCTAGTTTGTTCTCTCAGTTCAGCTGAATTTATTTTTCAAACTGTGGCTTTCTATTTTTCATTATTTTAATAAACCAAATTTAAAGAAAAACCAGAGTTTATAGAAGAAAACGTATCTAAATAGATTTAGCCTGTAAGGTCATCATCAGCAACAATGGCTGACACATTCGAGAAAACAGTGGTAATGTGATGAAAAGTGAAAGGGAGCTTCAATCCCATTGACCAAGTGGTCTGGGGGACATCCAATCAAGTTGAACGGAGGTGAACGGAAATACAATTCTATTGGTCTGGGAGGTGAAAGTGGCGGTCGAACAATATCGAAGAAAACAGATAAAAGTAATACAACATACCTAAGAAAATTGCAAGGAATGGAAAAAGGTAAAGAAAAAGCTATTTTAAAAATGAACCTATCAATGGGGAATCTATCTAAACATTAACAGCTCTATTGCTTTTAATTATTTCAAAATTTTGTAGGACGTTCAGAACACCTCTTCTCTGACAAAAATGAACAAATTCCACAAACTTTTTATTTTTGAAATCAACAGGAATCGTGACTGGATTCTAATATATGTGAGAAATTTAACAATAGAGCAGTATACCTTTTTATGGAAAAATTTCGGATAAAGTCGGCGAAATTCTATCGTCTATCGGGTTTTAAGTGGGTTTTAAAGCTAAAAATAATCTCGAAGCTTCATTAGGTTCTGTAAAAGATAAAGTTAACCCACAATGTACAAGTGGGGTTTATAAACTTAAATGCTCTTGCGAACTCGAATATTGTGTGCAATTTAGGGAAGGAATTAAGGAATATCAAGAAGAGTAAGTATAGGGATAACAAGGAGGGCCACCGTTTCCCAATCATCTAATAAAATAGAGTCACGATTTCAATTTTGATTTTTTAAAAAAATAAATAATTTGTAGAATTTGTTAACTTTTGTCAGAAAGGAGGAGTTCTGAATCTTTTTGACGTGGGTTCCCACAATTTTGTCAAGAATGATTTAGTGCGTGTTCAACACCGTTTGCGGGGGAAAAGCCCCAGTATATTGAAATTAATATAGTTGATATTAAAATATTGAATCGTTCCTTTATCCTTTCAAACTGGCGAAACAGTAAATTTGCGTTCAATTACAGTTTCATACGACGTTTAATTTAATAAATCGTAGGGTTTGAATTAAATGAATGGGGTAAGCAGCGAAAATAACGCACATTTAATGGCGACTCTTTCATAATCCGCTACACACAAAATAGCCCCCTGTTTGGATGAAACATTTTCCAATCTCGCATAGCGATCAAAGGCTCAAAGGATTTTATTCTCATCATAAGCACATAATACGGCCTGATGTTCACAATTCCGATCCGCTACGAAGATAATCCTTTGGATAAATACCCCCGAATGTACCAGGCATGCACGTAAATTACGTGCTACAGCTTGAGCTTGGATTAAATGGGATTAGCCGCAAATATTTCCGAATTTTCAAAACTTGGGAACGTCGGTAATGAATGAATTATGTTCCCCGGAAGGATAACCGTAGAACAAGATATGTTAAACGTTGATCTATGTATTATGGATGATTTTGTACGTTCAATAGTGGTAGATTTGGGTCTGGCAGAAGACTTGAGGGGGAAAGTTCGTAAACTACTCAAATTTTTACATGTGAAATTGTTCAGAATGCAGTGAAACGAAACGAAAAATGTGTCGGATGTGACACAATGTAAATTGATCGTGTAGATGTTTTCAAATGTTATCGATGATCTACAAACGTATAAAATATAAACTTGTTACAACGATTAACGTGACAGAAATACAGCGGGACATGTTCCACATTACATCAACGCCTTAAACAGGTTATTCGACATGTATTGCGGGTCTATCGCGCTAATTCTACAGCGTATAGGACAATCCTGAAAATACCAATTTTCCTGACAACCCTGAAAATTCGAACACGATCGGACATGTAAATCATGTGAAAATTATGCTTCGTGGATTTTAGGTTCATTATTTTCAATAATAAGCCTTGTAATAACAATAATTAACTAATTAATTGTAATTGTGTATTGTAGTATCGTATATTGCATTGTGCATTGTATATTGAAACCCCGCTTCAAACTTTTTCCTTTCAAGTTTCAAGGTGTGTAGATGTCAAATCAGCTATTTCAATTGCTGTTAAACATTCTTCCTTCCGCATATTGACTCCATTTGGAGTTTAATTGATCCCAACTCCTAGCCAGCCCGACTGCATCACTCACAGAGATGATATGGCCCAAAAAATTGATCAAATGATGCGATTGTGATTGAAGAAGGTATGCTATTGTTTCTGACGGCTGTTACCATACAAATATTGAAAAACAGGATGAGGCCGTAATTTTTCCTTTACGAGCCCTGTAAGTTCACACAGATGGGGAACTGTTGTAGGAACTGGAACGGGGGATTTAGGCCTCTGAAACGCGTCGCCTACGCCGCTAATGTCCTCAACGCAAGCAAACCGGAGCGAAAAGATAGCGGAATGGAATGAGGTGATGATGAACAGAAGACAGAGTCACATTAGGAGCACAGATCGGAGATCGAGTTGAGGTGCTAATGAGTCGGGCTCCGAAAGGCGGAACTCTCACGGTTCCTTGATGCGGGTGCTGGCAGTTTTTAACAATTTTCGGTGATTAAGCCGTTATGTCCCGTAATTATTTCTACCAGATTTTCCAAAAAAAAAAACTCTGTAAAATGGTGTAATGTACTGCTGGAAGTATATGGTACATAGGACGTAGCATACGACTGAGTCGCGATTTCTCAGCTAAAGTTCAGCTGGCAGATCGCGAGGGTTCTTCGAGGAACAAGCCACGCATTTTGAACTACTGCGCCCACGATCCATGTGAAAATAGGCCAGTAAAACTCCTTTCCTCTCATGGTGATTCGGTAACCCAAAATAACGCGAATGTTGGCACCATAAATCGGTCCATAGATCGGGAATGGTTTGACCTACGGGCCTGGGAAAGGGCTCATTCGATTCCTCATGGAGTGTTCTTCGAAAAGAGTAGGTACAAATTTAGGCCGCCTTGACTTTTTTTAGGTTTTTAGGGATTTTACAAAACTTTGACAACCCTTAAAGGGCACTTTAAATTAAGTGAAAGAGCTGGCTCAATAATTGGGGCGTCGCCGGACCAACATGGATTTTTCCTGAAAATTTCAGCTTTTTTGCTTCAGCCGTTTGGGAGAAATCGTGCGTACGGCGTACGGCGGACGGACGGAAACATTTTTAGTGCAGATTCGGATTCTACACCCTTTGAAACGTAAACCGTGAAATTTTCAGGGGGGGTTAAAATTTTTTTTTCAAGAGCGATTACAATGGTTTATTATTGAATAATAAACCGAAATGAATACAAGCGTGTTTACTTACGAAAACCATAGTGACGACCGGCTCACCTCACCATGTCACTTGAAACACGTTGTAAACGGATAAACGAAATGCAACTAGAGTTTTCAGCATGGAGAAAAAATACTGGATTTTGACACAAAAGTGTGAAACAAGCTTCAAAACTACCATATCCTTATTTGAAACCCTGTCCAACTACTGGGCTCCTTACCCTATGGTTCCATATACACTCGCACAGATCACGATACTTTATATTACCGGGACTGATTTTTGCTCTTACTGGTTACGTTCGCAATGACACTGTCCACAAACTAAACGAGATTTGAAGTGGGGTCCAAGTACATATTTGTGACAGTTGTGTAAACAAAACCAAGTTGCATTGTCTGATCGTGCTCATCCGTTGTTATGGATGTCTCACTTTTTGGACCCTATTTATAGTTCCTAGATGTGGCACGGCCGGAGAGGCAGGCAAGGGCGGATGATTTTTGTCGTTATGTAAACTTTTACACGTCTTGAGCGAGGAGATACATTCCTCATTCTGGCGGAAATTGCAGGGCTGTCTTTGTAGGACTACCTCTTCCCATCCCTATCGACTAATTCATATTTTGCACTGCTGTAGCGCGCTGAAATATTGTTTATCACGTTCTGGCATCTGAGTTTTACTGTTTCAGATCCTAGAGAAGCGAGAATAAAGAAAAAAATGTTTCTCACCTCGCATATTTACGTAACACTCCTGACGACTTACCTCACGTTTACTCACAATCATCAGTCTCTTGTTTTTGGACCAGTATTCTCGGAATTTTAGTTGAGTTTCAGCCCAAATCCTTACTGTCACCAGATTCTGTGGCTGTGATAATCATTAATCGGCTATTCAAAATCGACGCTTTAAAAAACATCGAATTTTTGCCGCCCTTGCCTCCGAAACTACTGAACGAAACTTGTTAAAAATCATACTTGGGGTCTAGTTGAGACTGAATTCTCGGCATTGATCTCAGTTAATCCCAAATGGTGGAATCAAAGAGCTGAAATTTCAAAAATCTGAACATCAAAAACATTCGATATGCCTTCACACAATCGAATGAGCCTAGCTGGAATTTTTTACGTCCACCCGTTCGATCTCTCTAAAGGCTAGAACGTTGATGAAAAAAACAACTGCAACACGAATGTACATTTGAGCGTTCTTAGACGTAGTAAAATCGCCTAGTGTCATGTGAAGGTCTCATCAGTTTTTTTTTTTTTCACTTCAAGGAACTAATTTTCAACAACTTTTACCTCATGGCCATAATGGCTATAACTCCCTTAATCTGTGGTGGGCTAGCACCTCCATACTTGGCAATTGTATTCTGAATGACATAAAAATAGCATCATTTGTATTTCAGCACTGCTGATCGATTAGGAACGAAATTAGCCACAAGGGTCCTTCAGCTGATCATTGAGTCTCAATACCTTGCAAGATGTTCTAGGTATCCCAGAGACAGCTGAATGACTTAACACCAAGCGTTACCAGTCCCTTTGTACAAAACAAAGGCTATGGTACAAACCTACAATTTTTACCGTCTAGATGTGTAGTAATTCGGTTAGTCAGTTTCGTGAAACAAGAATATGGGACCAATCGAGCTAGCCAAAGAAGTTGACTTGTTGATTGCCTCGACTGATTTTCTAGCGTTGGAACAAATTTTTAGAGTTTCAAGAAACCAAGTTATTGACTTTTTCCCGTTTTTTTGGCCATTTCGCCACACTGTGAGGCACTAGGAAGCGAGTTAAGAAATTGTACCTCAGACGCCGTTTAATATGCGTAGATCAGTTTTGGGTAGGTTTAGGATTCTAATAAAAAATACGATGCTTTTATTCTAATGAAAAAATATTGAACCTATCTCGGCAATTATTACCGTCACTTATCAACGTAAATCAATAAATTTGATCATTGTTCTCCTTTTTCGCCCCGAACGACTAGAAAGGGTCATTCAAAATTGGTTTGGAAATTTCCAAGCACTGAGTTGGAAGAAGCAAACGGGCTGTCAAACAGAATTTATTTTCAGAATAACCTCTCCTCCTCATCAAAGTTCAGGCGAAATTTAATTATGCCATTAACATAAAATGGACCGTTGAGAGTTCAAAAGAATAATGAGATTCCTTGTAGGATAATAATTTTTAAAATTTCCTAATGACTGAAGAAACCCTCGCAGGCTTTAATATTGTTTCGAAAATGTTTTCATAATTTGTAACATCAGAATAATTAACTTGAATCACTCCTGGGAGGAAAGTTTTTTTTTTTTTTTTTTTTTTTTTTTTTTCAAAAAGGAAGTAGACAGATTTAGATGGAAGCAAATTACAGGAGACGATCTCCTTTTTTTCAGGGTTTTCAATGAACCGTGTTTTACAGGCTCCGAGTGGAAGGGACCGACTTACAGCTGATCTTTCCATTATTTATGTGCCTCTTTTGTTTAAATATTGCCGCTCAAGATTGTTCATTGTTGTGTAGTTATGTGAATAGGTAGCTCAATTACAATGTAAAAATGTCAACTACCTAGTGCAAAATTTGTACATGTGTTAGCTATATGTAAACAGGGTGGATTCGGATAAGTGACGAAAAAAATGTCTGTTAATCTGCATCAAAAATGTAGTAAAACCCCGCCAACCGCGCTTTTCTATGTCAATCCGTTCTCTAGATATAATTTTGCTTCTACTAACGTAGCGTATTTTTTCAGAATGTGAAAATGTTTTATGTCTCAAAATCAAAAATTCCACTCGCATTTTCCTTTTTAGAACTTTCTGAACAATTTTGTTCCGTGTCTGTCTGTGTGTCTATCTGTCTGTCAGACCAATCACATTAATTAAACGGGCAAAACTACACGCAGTTAAGTCCGATTTTGATGAAATTTTCAAAAATTGTGCGGGTTGGGGTGAAATGGCCCCCTATTTTTCATGACCCCCAGATCAATAGAAGCCTCTGCGAATGCGCAAAATTCTTGTTACGCGCAAACTCCGGGAAAACTTGATCAAATTTCGATGACATTTTCAATTGTTACGGTTTGATGTGTAAATGGTTCCCTATGAGTTTCATGACCCCCGGATCAATAGTAAAAACGTGAAATCCTTGTTAAGCGCATCACTCTGGGAGTTCTTGATCAATTTCGATGAAATTTTCATGGATTGTTTGGTTTGATGTGTAGATGGTCCCCTATAGGTTTCATGACCTTCGGATCAACAGTAGTATCTGCGCATGCGCAAACGTGAAATCCTTGCCACAAGCATAACTCCTGGAGTTCTTGACCGATTTCGATGACATTTTCAGGGATTGTTCGGACTTATTAGGTATATTTTATGGTTTGTTCAATAGTTGAACATGCCACCTTTATTTTCTCAAGTTATTACTACTTACTTAATTGAACGTACTAATTGATACTTTGCCTAATTGAACGTTCTTTAGTTAATAATAATTTTCAATGATCTATACAGTCATGTTATGGATTCGAGTCGACCTCATGCAGAAATTCCAGTTGGCAGACGTTTTTTAAAGGTATTCAGGAGACCACGTTTTAAACAGAAATCGAGGACCCCGTTTAAAAGAAACAGTTTCGCTTTTCGAATTGGGAAAATGATTCTTCCGACCAATGCACATTCAAAATCATAAACTACTTTTCCCGTCAAAATGCGAAAAACATTTCAGTAATCAGATTAATTTAAAAAAATCAGACTACTAAAATTGAAAAATCTTGCGCCTGCCCAGAAAAGTCTTGTCTCAAAGATCACTAAATATTGTTTCTTATGTAGGCTCTCGTTCTTTTCGCATGGCTACTTTGACGTCGTGCGTTAGAGTTCTGTACCAAATATTCGAAAAACTCCTCCAAAAGAGACTGCTATGATTCTCGAGGAAAAAATTCCGCATAATTCGGTTTGTGAAGCCTGCCATTTTATAACGTAATAGAATAACTTTTATGACGTTTTGTCGACTCAATCTGCTTGTCATCTTCCTTGATGTGACTCAGGCATTTGAAAATTTGGCATGAAGGTCTTATTCAGCTTCGTTGCTACCAGACGTTATGGAGAATCCAGTCCTACATATCCAGCAGATATTTCTTAAAAACCGGTAGGTGCCTTTTCAACGATTTTTCGCATTGAAACTGGAATTTCTTCATGAACATACCATTAGAAAATTACCCTTGCTAATTTGCGGACGATACTGCAATTATAGCGACTCCTGAGGTTTTGAATCGTTCTATCTCCAGCATTTTTTGGACAGTGAGAAGAAAATGAAAGGCAATTCAGATTTATAATTTTTTTAAAATTTTCAATGTTTCTCCATAACTGCATTTGTGGTCCAATACGTTCCTTTAATGATTATGCCAAACTAATGTGGATTGGTCGTCAAGAAAATTTTACGTTGGAATACGAAAAATGTATTCACGAAAACTAGTCCAAAAAGTTGTTTTGTAAAGTAACGAAAGCGTGTCTGGACTTACGGTGCGCAAAAGACGTGTTTTTCCCAAGCAAACATTATTCAGCGTTTCAGAATATATGAAACAGATTAGAACGCATACAAATTTTTAGAAATGACAGACTTCACTAAATTGAATCTGTTAATTGAGCATTTTAGTAATTTAATCATGCATCACCTCTTGAGACAAGATCATGCCAATGCGTTTTAACACAGTGAGATAAAGAGAACCAAGCCACACGATTTAATTCAAGGTATTCATAAAGTGCACGTTTTATTGACAATGAAACCCACGTATTTCTTTAATGTAACAACTTTATATCAGAATAATGTTGACCATATTTATAATTTGCGTAAAATAAATTTAACGACCAATGCACAAAAAAAATCATAAACGAGCCCCTAAGGACCGCAATCGCAGTTCAAACATTGAAAATTTAAAAAAATTGCCAGTTTCTGAATTGCCTTTATTTTACTGCACTTCCAAGAAACGTGCTGGAACTTGTCAAACCTCAGGAAAACTTGCAAATTTAATCAGCTTTCTAATGGTATGTTCAACTCTGCGATTCCGCGTCGACCTCATGCAGAAATTCCAGTTTGAAGGCGAAAAAACTCTAGGCACTTTTTAAACAGAAATCGAGGACTCCCAGGGATAAAAGAAACAGTTCGCTGTATGAATTGGGAAAATGATTAAATCCGCTAAAAAGGTAGGTTAAAAAAAATAAAGTTATACTACTTTTCCAGAAAAATGATCGAAAAACATTTGTTGTAATCAGACTAGTAAAGTTTAAATAAATCAGACTACTAAAATTGAAAGAAGTTGCGCTCACAACTTGTTCTCAAAATTACTACTATTGTTTCTTATGTAGGCTCTCGTTCTTTTTCGCATGGCTACAACTGTTATGTCGTGCGTTAGACTATACCACAATATTGCGACTGCCTCTATGATTCTCGCCCTTAAAAATGTCCGCGTATTCCTCATTTGTGATGCCTGCCATGATTTTAACGTAACTGACCACTTTCATGACGTTTTGTCGACTCAACTCGCTTTCACACTTGAACTAGTCTTGAAACATTGGCTTGCGGATGGTAGTTTTCCTACAGACTCATGGAGAATCCATGAATATCCTCCTTTAAAGACCGGTAGGTGCCTAACGTTTTTTCGCATTGAAACTGGAATTTCTTCATGAACATACCATTAGAAAGCTGATTAAATTTGCAAGTTTTCCTGAGGTTTGACAAACTCCAGCGTTTTTTGGAAGTGCAGTAAAAATAAAGGTAATTCAGAAATTATAAATTTTTTAAAATTTTCAATGTTTGAACTGCATTTGTGGTCCTTAGGGGTTCGTTTATGATTATGAATGTGCATTGGTCGTAAAGAAAATTTCACGTTGAATCCGAAATTGTATTCAGAAATAGAAAAAAAGCTGTTTTAAAGTAACGAAACGTGGGTTTTTATGTCAAAAGACGTGTTTTTCTGAAGAAAAAAACCTTTAACATATATCTAGAGAACGGATTGAAATAGAAAAGTTTGGTTGGCGGGGTTTTACTACATTTACAAAACGCCTATTTTTATAGCCGTTTTAGTAATTTAATCATTATCATCCCTCTCGATAACTGATCAATTATAGCGTTTTAACTGTACTTCGGTTAAAATTTCCCTTAGCTTATGGTAAATCTAAAATTTTTTATTGAAAATAAACATTTATTTCTTTAAATCTCTTTAATCCTGATATATGCTTAGTGTGACCAATCTTGGAATCTTAAAATCTAATTTGTAAAAGTTGCAATGACCATCAACAAATCCCAAGGCCAAACGATGTCTATTTGTGGCATAGATTTGAGTACACCATGTTTTTCACAGGGGCATTGTACTCTCGAGTGAGTAAACCATCTGGTTTGCTTGTGCTCGCTAAAGATGGGCTAACAAATAATATTGTTCACGCTATAGCATTAAAAGATTGATGTTGTTTGTTAATTTTACTGACTTAATTGATATGTGATTTTAAGAAATAAGCTAAATAAAGTAAAAATAATATTGTTTGACGTTTTTTATTTTTATATTCCCTTATCGTTCGTAGCACTCCATGCCTATTTCACGCATACTTACACAGTTATAATAAAAGTAAGTTACTTTTTGTCTGCACTAGAATTTATCTAGAAACTAGAAATAACCAAAATAGGCCAAACAACGTTCGCCGGGTCAGATAGTATTGGATAAAACCATCAACAAGAACACGAACGTGAATACAACGTGAACATAATTCATTAGACTCACCAAAGCTGTTTCTGTTTTGGTCGAATACAAAAGTTCAGTATTGGGAATAAAAAACCAACAGGCTGTTAACTGTAAAATAAAAGTTTTGTTTCGTCTTTACTTTGGAGTGGGAGGGTCGGAAGGTTTGGGGGGGAGTTAAAGCTTCTAATGAACGGTGGAAATGGATTATCAGCGACGAGGCAGGTGATGAGAGGCGGAGGGCGAGGGAAAAACAGCAGGATGGACGAATAATTAACGAGCTAACGGAATTGCGCTAAAACTCGCACCTCCCGCCGGATTTCCCACCTCTTAAATTAGAGGGTGGGCTCAGCTCTCGGGATATACTTCTAACAACAAAACAACAAAAAAAGGGAAAGAGAAAGTGAGAGGTGGCGTTGAAATCCGAGGAGGAAAAAAACACATTCGAGGGGATTATTCAGGTTTTTGCTGGACCCGACGACGAGAAATTGGATATGCGGGCGCGTCCATTGGGGGTTCGTGGATTAGGGGATTTGGATTAAGGGAGGTTAGTCATGATTATCCCTCCGACATCCGAGCCATACATATCCAGTGAGTATGTAGAGAGAGATAGATAAGAACTGCTATACATCGGGGGTTCCACATCAAGATAGGGGCTTTGTCGCGGGAATTAACAGTTGAATGTACGCAAGCGAAATATCCTCTGGCTGAACATTATTTCCTGAGGAATGCCCTCCCACAGTGATCTGATGAGCGTAAAAGTTACACTCATGATCATGAGTTATTCATGACCAGGGCTGCTGTAGTAAGTTATTATTGAATACAATGACTGAGGGAAAGGTAGGTCTACCTATTGAAAAATCTCAGAAGACTATCTTCTTCTTCTCAGAAGACTATCTAATATATAAAATTTCCATGTCACAATGTTAGTTACCGTACTCTTCCGAAACGGCTTTACCGATTTTTACCAAATTTTATACGCGTATTCAGTAGGTCTGAGAATCGGCTACTATCAATCCTTCATACCTTTAAGTAATAAGGGTTGTTCACCCTTAATAATTTTTTATCATTTAAATGATTAACAGGAGTACAATCCAATTCTTAGCGACCGACCCGACAGTCCCCCACCCCCCGCTTAACACTCCTTAAACTAACCTTCGGGTGGGCCCCTTCCGCTCTTTGTTATCCCGGCATCACCACTTTTCCGTCCGCCCGAGGGGGTCATTCTTGTACCTGCCACCTTGGTAAGCACTAGCCTCTCTGGTGCTCTGGTTGAATCTACAGATTTTTCCAGGGAGTTGGTTAGGCTAGGCGCTCATGTAAACCCTTGTTATCCCCCCCCCCCCCCCCGCCAGCCGTAGCTTTCATCTCTGTTTACTACCTCCCCTTTTGAGCTAGAATCCCATATTTGTAGGTTGCATAGGCAATTTTACATCTTCAGTACTTGAATGTGTAGAATTAATCATTTAAATGATCTGTCTGTAGAACCATAGAGGTCTACTGTCCCGCTTTTTTTTTTAATTTTTGGACGAAATTATTTGTTTTTATTTTTATAATGTGGCATTAAAAGATACCCACCCTTTTTGATAGCGTTAATGTAAGCGATATAGGCCTGTAATTGTACATATCGCTTTTATCATCGCTTTTAAAAGGGAGAATTACAACCGTTGATTTGAATTTATCTGGGTAAACACCACTAGAAAAGGCCAGATTAAAAATAAAAGCTAGTGGTTCGGCCACTAGACTGATACCTGCCGTAAAATTTTATTTGAAATGTTATTTAAAATGAAGGACCTTGAAGGTTTAATCTTTATTAGATATTGCTGAACCTATAACGAAGAAACAGGTTTCAGAAATAATGACTTCAATGGTTTTGCCTTGTGAACTCTACCCGCCAATTCACCAATTGATTGAGATGACAAGTCATCAACGTCCTCTGTAATTCTTTGTCCGATTTGAGCAAAGAAACTATTAAATGCATTCGCTACATCTGGACCACTTTAGCACACACAGTCATTGTCCTCATCTCTAGTGATAGTGATGACTGGTTTAACCTCAGAGTGCTTATATGTTGCGCTTCTTATTGTATCCCAAACAACTTTAGGATCCCCCTTTGCTTTCTCAATTAGGCCTCGGAATCAAGAACTTTTGGCTCTTTTGATAACGGCATTTAGCAAATTCCTATACAAAATATACCGCGATATCAGGTTGACATTTGTGGGTTCACGCTTTATTTCAAGACTGAGTCTGTCTCTATTTTGAATAGAAACAATAATACCTTTTGTAATCCACATTTTGAGCTTTTTGTATTTGCCTGACAATTTATTTAGGAACAGAAGAACAATTAATGTTTCTCCCGAGTTATATGAAACACTTCTACAGCCTTTTTCACGTTTGATTCGCAAAGCAGACTCGACCAACTTTCAGCACATAGCCGCTCACGCAAGCGATCAAAATCAATTTAATTTATTATTTTATGTTTCTTAATATCACCAAGATCACAAACCTTCCCTTTCATGAGCAAACTGGCCGCTCCAGTAAAGTGATCCGTAAAATCACTTTCATAGATTAGTCCCACACTCCCATCATCAAATCCCTTTTGGAACAAATGGTCCATGCATGATTTTGTTGCGGATATGTCCGATAGCACAGAGGCACAACGGCTACAGGGGAGTAACGATTTAATTTTGAATATAACTGTTTTCGAAGCGGAACTTTTGAATAAGCTTATTGTAATTCATAAAGTTTCAAAGATTTTCCGCAGATTTTTCGGGGAAATTTAAAAGATTGTAAACCATAGTTATGAGATTCCCGAATGGCGTTGCGGGGGGATGGAAATTTCGTCGCGGAAGTTGATTATGCAATCACAGCGATGTTGATGGTAGCGGTCGGAAAAGTTTTCAGTTTTTATTGGCCCTCCTCTCATTCCGTCTCCGCTCCTCCATTATCCCCGAGGTTTCGGGGGTCGGATTATGTTTGACCCTTTTTCGAATTTCTCGGGCCGTTATCGCTACTTTGCATTTTATGGGAGCTCTCCTGGCTTTCAACTCCGAAAAATACGAGTAAGCGATGAGCCGTATTTCAGTGATGAATCGGAAATTTATGAAATTTCCCGAAGTTCTTACACTTTTCACTCCTCCAAACTCCAGCAGCAGTTATCGAATTCTTTATCGTTAGTCTTCTTCTTTCGGTACTTCAACCGACTATATGACTTCTCAAATATCTCAAATAATTTAATGGCAGAAATTATGGAAAGTTTAGTGTGCGGATCCGCCCTCAAAGTTCGTCCATCCGCCGTAAAGGCCACAAAATACCTCTAAATTGACGTGAAGAATTAGTTCCTTCGCACATGGGTTCCAGTGGGAGTCTAGTCGGTTCTAACTCCTAGCCCGTTCAATTTCCATTCTTATGGACCAAAACTTGTCAAAAACGTTTCAAAAATGTGTTTTTTTTTTAATTTTTAACGACCAATACAAGTTGGCTGTAATTTTCAAGCAATTTTTGAACCATTGTCAAGGGTCCCAAGCCCAGTCCGACCTCGTCTGTCTAAGAAAATCCCAGTTTTAAGGGTGAAAATGTTGAAGAAAATTGGTGTAATTTCTTGGCAGTCAAGAAGATCTGCGGTGGGAGGGGGGTTCAAGAATAATAAACACTTGTGAAATAATTTGCTGTGTTTATGAATAATCCTGGATTGTGATTGGGGGATCAATTCAGAAATTGCGATCTGTAATTTGCTTTTTACTTTAAAGCAAGCATTTTTGCTAAACTGCTCATAAATAATGTTCAAATATTACTAGGAATGTGTCAGCTAAATCAGGCACTCAGGCACTTGCAAAACACAAATAAACACTGCCAAGGAGATGGCATAGCAGCTTACTCGTTACAATCAAAGTGACAACATTATAAAATAGAAAATAAAGAAATCTCTAGAAGAAGATGAATAGAATAGAAGATGAAGGATGTTGAGGTAATTGGTCCAACTTCCTAAAGATTCGTTGTGACATTTTACACACTGAAGTAAAATTTACTGAATTCATTTAATGAATGTATTAATTTTGAATCGAAATCGTGAAAGTAATAGGTAGGTACCTGTTTCAAAGATTTCACGTTATGGCGCAGAGCGTACCGCTGATTATATTGAGATGAAATTCCTATGGGACTTCAAGAGATCTTATCCACATAATCCCTCAAAATTAGAGATAAATTCATTGAAAAATGTGGAAGTTATGGATGTAACAAGGAAATGCAGACCACAGACAGACAGACCGACAGACACGGAACCAAATTTGTTCAGTAGGCTGCGGAATGCAAAACGGGAGTGGACATTTTGAATCCAACAAAAATTTTTTTGCTCCCGAAAATGAACAGAAGGCGAACAGAAATTAACCTTTGGCTCCAGAGCCCAATTAACTGGGAAAACGTGAACCAAAGTCATCAGTTCCCCTTGAATTAGAAGATGTACTCAAACGTCTCCTCTTAGTATTAAATATGGTCGATGACGCTTATGATGACGAACGTGGACGATCAACTGATGATAAATTTTTGGATTCGGCCTTCGATGATGTTCAGATGTATCTGAAATGGTTTTAGATCTTGAAGAATTTTTCAGTTTTTAGGTCATTACCTCTCGAAACCACCCTTGACTCGTATTCAAGGCAACAGGACCGAACCGTGGCGTTAAGCGTATCGCCTGGCCGCCGCTGTTGGTTACCTCATTGTCCGTTAATCCCGTTTCTATGTGAAAATGTTTAAAGCCTTTAATGGACTCCAAATTCCCCAAGCTGCTTTACGCCGTTGGTTTTTTACAAGCCACCCTTTTTCTGGCAAACGTTCTGTCACCCACGTCGAAATCAAATCGGTGATTTTTCCCTCTACCCGCTACAAACGCGCGTGTTACAGCTGTTCTTTGTCTTGGTTCCACAAGTTGTTCATTTATCCAATGTGTTTGCGTTTGTCAAAGAAATTCGTAAATTAATGAAATACCCCGTGATTTTCTCCATCAAATAATCGAATGTTGTTACTATTCTTGTATATGATGTGAACCTCTACTTTCTCTCTGTGTAAAGGGGGTGGAATTCCCCTCTGTTCGTGAGTTAAAATGTTCTTCACTTTGCATCTGCAATCGTCTATTAGAAATGTAATTAATCAAAGCTGGACTGTATGAGGCCAACAAAAATCGTCATAGATTAAAAAGTTCAGAAGAAACACTCATACTGTTTTTTGGAAAAAAGCGTATTCGAATGGCACGAACAGAATCTGTGGCGTTTCCCGCTGTAAACGCTGTAAACGCCGGTCCCGCTGGTAACGCTGAGCCCGACCCTGTCACGTAGGACGGGGTCACTTAGTGTCCCTCCTAGCATCCTTTTCCTGGGGTAGTTGTAACCCCGTCCCTGATTGGTTTCTACTATCCCCCTCTCTCTCCCCACTCTAAATGTTCTTCACTTCCCCTCCAAACAAAATTTTCCCGTTTTTAGAGAACAGAATCTGGAGTCTGTTCTCTCCTTCGTTTTAGCCGGCTATTACACCCTTGTTAACTTGGCTCTCCTGGGACCTCCCTAATATTGGCTGGGATCCCTATATATTTATCACTTATCAACCTTACTGACTTCGTACCATAGTTATCAAAGTGACTTCATTTTCCTAACTAAGTAGTGGCAAAGCAGCATATTTTGTGATACTGTTGGCTACCCGAGAAACCTCAACTTTGACAGAAGCGCCCTAAGGTTTTATTCAACAACACCTTTATTTGTTTATTAGTTCACTGTATCGACGAATACGAATTGAATTAATTATTTCTATACTCGCCTATTGAGCATGTACGCATTCATTTGAAATACAGCCTCCATCAGTTGACTGCACAACCGTTTACATCTTCCTTCGGTTCACCTTAACAGATGAAACCGAAAATGAAGTGGATGATGTCATGAACATTGATCAAATTGTCGTGAAGTGTTCATTCAAAACTATACTGACAATTTGTGGGTGGGATACCACTGTTTTGAAAAGAAAGGAGAACCAAATTATTTCACAAAGCTCTCCCCCCCCCCTCTCACCCATAAACTTTTCCTCATATTTAATCGATACAAATGTATACCCATTTATACCAAAAAAATAAGGTTTTCCAAGTCCAAAGAGCTCTGTCTTGGATCCATCCCGCATGGATGTTTTATGCTAAAACCCCATACAAACGTAGGTTTTCGAAGCTTTTACTCATGTACCCATGGGAGGGCATCATTTCCAAGTAAGTTTAGACAACAAATAATAAGCCTTTGTGAAATATTTTTTGAGCAGTTAGTGTTTTATGTATAAAAAGCGCAATATTTTGAATTGTATAAACCCCAATTTCTTCTTTTTTTTCGTTTTGACAACTTGGCAATCAAGAAAAGTTGCTTTCAGTTGTTACAAAGTTCCTATTTTCCTTCAAATTTTCTCGTTTTTTTACTGTAATAACATGTCCCTGGTTCCTGCAAATTTCGCAAAATTTAGGTTTGTGCCAATTTGACTCTGTGATTAGCTTTTGTTGAACTAAACTATTTATTCTTCAGCAGTTAGAAACAGCCATTTTTCGATAGATTAACCCTTAATATTACCTTTTAGGGTTTGTTGGTCAACACACTGAGGTTACAGGCACAAAAGGAAAAGTTGGAACAGCCGACGGACTAATTTTTGCTATTCGATTTTTGAAATCTACATATATTCAGGTTCAGTATTGAAAATAATAAACCAAAAAGGGGCAAAATCGCCTTGTTTACCAAAAGTCGCTATCTTCAAAACTAGTCCAAAACACCTAGAAATTATGTAAATTATACCATCGGAAAATGGGTTTATAACTGCTGCATTAAATTTTCCCTCATTGAAAATCTTTTCAGTTAAGAGAAAAGGAGAATATGAGAGAGAGAGAGAGTGCATGAGATTAACCCACATAGCGACGTCGGGTCCTTGATCTTTACTGCCGTATGAAAAAGGAATCTTATGACGTTTCAATGGGCATAAATCCTTTTCAAAATAACCTTTCGAGTTTTTATCTTTTGTAACCTTCACAACAGTGCTAACTCTCATCGTGGAAACGAGCCAACGAGGTGGAATTTAAACAAGATTCAGTCATCAAATAATGGGGGCTGTCGCCGTCATTCGATTTGAATCTGCAATATGATCAAATAACTGAAGGCGGACATCCAAGTTGAAACATTGTGTTTTATATAGTAATAAAATCTTAGTCCCTATTTAAATCAAAGCTGTCCACTGATCTAGGGATAACAATATTGATGAATTATCCGCTGCTATGGCAACATCTAAACGTATTTATGCAACTACCTTTGCAGAAAATGGTTTCGTGGGCTACATGAATAAATAAACATGAATTTTTAATCAACCTTCTTTTGTTTGGATTATGTGATGCAAATTAGGGTTTCATATCACGGTAATATCGTGTTTGTTTCACGATTTGAGGCCGAGAAAGCGGACAAGATTGATCTTCTTAGCATATTGTTAGTTGAAAATTGAATTCGGCTGAGAAAAGCACATTTTTGTCTCACATTCCCCTCGTGGTTGTCCCCTAAGGTCTCGGTGCACCCCCGGGGTTTCAGGGCAGGAGCCGCCACTGTTTGGGATGTAGTTGCATCCCTTGAGTAGCAGTTCAATTTAACCGTCAAATACTCGCACGGAATCATGAGCGTACGATGTAATCAACGTTTTAATTTTCACTTACTTATATTGAATTTAGCTCACTTTGCAGGTAGAGCGTGCGGGTATTTCACGGCGTGGCTCACTTTTTGCACAACTTGGTTTCAAACTAAGCTGTTCCACACGTAAGGAGTTTCCTCCTTGGAGAAGTTTCAACCTACGAAAATTCTTTTGAAATTAATCTTGCGAGTTCTCCCTCCTCAAAACCGCCTTAAAAGGGTTTCACCCTCATCCTGAAGTCCGCCGCAAAACCGCCAACGGGGACCGCGGGCTGAAATTCAAACAAGATTCAATCTCGCAAGATAGAGCCCGCAGCTTGAGATAGCCTCAAAGCGAGATGAACTGAAGGGGGTTGGGATAGTTAGTTGTTCTCTACGGTTTACCGCGCTCCGCTCAACTTCCTTAACTCCTCTTACTTACGAGTATATCACGAGGGTGCGACTAACTTCACAGTAAGTCAGTGTGTTGGCCGACAAAGAGTTGCGGAACGTATCGCTCCCGGAGTGCAGATCAAAGGAGTCGCGACAAAACGCCGGACCGCAATATTTCGAAGCGAAATCGTCACGTCTGGCTGGATTTCAAAGCTGACGAGGTTCGCAGTTTGACTTCGGTTTCCGAAAGTCGGGATATAAGCAATAATAATCTACACACCCTACTGTGCCAACGAACTTCTGAACCCAAACAATGTCCATTCTTTATTCGAACTACCACAAGTGATGGCATGATGTTTTTGGTACCGAAGAAGGTATAACATTAGGAACTTGAATATTTTCGTTGAGTATATTGAGGGTTGGTCGAAATAAAATAAGCTTTTCTAGGCCGACGTTTCATTCAATTTATTGTACTTACTCAGGCCTAAATAGTAAAGGTATAAATAATGGATTAGTATCTAGGTAATAGCAGTCTACTTACATTAGGAAGATAACTAGTTTTTAGTAGCAAAAGAACCGTGCCCACCATGAACCATGCCTACCATGCACTCACCTATAACCATAAATTTGACTTCGACTAATACAGAATTTTAGACATAGAGAGTAATTATAATAAGAGAAATGTAAAAGAAATTATTTATATCTAACGAACCCCCAACACTTGCAACCACAGAAGTGATTCTGCCAACCTAAGTCGAGTCTATGCTAACCCAATTAAACAGTAGTTGCCATAAATTAAAATCTACTCTATAGTTTCAAGTCAAGATGCTTAATTATTAAGTTACCAGCTACCTACATTGCATGATCTGTTAAACAGTTTATGTATGTAGGTACTTACATACATAACACTTTTTTCTCCCCATACCCCATATAAAACATCGATACTCTGACCAAACTCCCTAGAAAATTAGTTCGTAAAAATAGTACCCAAATATTTCATGTGGCAATTCATCACTATGAAGCATAAACGCAAGATAGGTACCACATCTACTTCATACGTCATTCAGTCTAGCCTAACCCTAAAAACTAGTTATCTTCCTAATGTAAATAGACTGATATTACCATTATTTGTACCTCTACTGTCCAGCCCTGAAAAAGTTCAATAAATTGAACGAAACATTGGCCTAGAAAAGCGTATTTTATTTCGACCAACCCTCAATAAACTCAACAAAAATATTCTGTACTGAGTGGTCAATAAACAAGGATACTGATTAGGAACTCTTTCTCACCTTATCTCTAGACCGATCTTGAAATAATTTTCACCACACTTTCATTTTACGACAAGAACTAGGTACCGAGTTATTGATCCTTCCCACACATTTTTTTGTATCTCATTTTAAAAAATAAGCTCACTTTAAGAGTTTTGTGGTCTTAATGTTGCAGTGATGAAATACAAAACCTTATTCACTGTGCCGCCATAAAAGTTGGTTCTTTGGTGGTGATGCCAGAAACAAAGTACACATTGGTTATTTTAGGAAGCATTAGTTAGTTAGTCAGTTTATTTGTTGAAGGTTGTTAGTCTCGAAAGTTACACAATCTACATCGGTATATTGAAATTAAGTGAGAAGAATCTAAAAGAGAAATAGGTCGAGAAGCACAAAAAATTTTAGATGATTGGATTCTAATCATATTCTCCTTCTGCTCAGGAGCTCAAAAATGCGCATCATTGATGTATTAGATAGACTTTCTACGCAAATCACTGATATAGGTATGTTTATTAGATGTCGCCTCGGTACATAATTCAAAGTCGGCGCTTTTATAAATTGTAATTGTATTGAAGATGGTATAAAATGAAACCCATTTACATTTCAGCGCGGTAGGTCGATTAGCAAAGAAATTTGCTCAAGGATTATTCAGCTGATCAGTGTGCCTCCATACTTTGTGATTGACTTCTACAGTAGATGGATAGATAGTATATTTACATCATTTTACATGTTACATTCTTGAATTGAATAATAACCGATGACCGAGCTGGATATTGTAAATGAATCCATTTCAAACATAACTTCATGAACGCGGATTACGATTATTGTGAAACAAAACCCAATATTGAAATACCCACGATTGCGTAATACACTGTATATATCGCAACCTAGAAATCCATGAATTAAAATTAGCATCGTTTTGTTATTATTCGTTTTGAATATTGATGCGCGGAAAGCGATTACAAAGTCCGTTTGTCCTCATCAGTTTCAGGAAATGATTTAATAATATAAAACAGCTTGATTGTTTTGGAAGGAGGTTTAATAACACAGGTCTACAAAAAAAAGTCATGCCCTTTTGAGGAAACTAGGCATTTTCTACGAATATTGATGCGCTGAACGCGATTACAAAGTCCGTTTGTCCTCATCAGGCTCCAATTTTTTTTTAATTGTAAAATACAGGGTGAGTCCCTGGTAGTGTACGAAAAATTTTTGGGTGGAACTAGACCAAAAACGGAGCAAAACCCCAACCGCCTTCGCACTGTTCTATCTCAACCCGTTCCGGTGATATTATTTTTCAAAGATTTGTTCGAGGAAACCACGTTTTTTTCCATAAAAGCTATGTTATGTGCACTTGACTCCAATGTTTTTCAATTTGTTAGTACATTTTCGGATTCAGCATCAAATTTCCAATAAGATGGTAGTACAGGTTACCATAAAAGTCACTAGCTTTGCATCGAATGAACAGCTCAAACTTCAACTTATGTAGGAAAGTTACATTTTCTTGTTTTTCATTATCGCTCATCAATTTACTAAAAGACCACCCACGAAACTGCAAATTCCATAAAAAGTAGCGCATTTAACCAGCTTTCGAATTATATAGTCACAATTATGATTTTGCTGAACGTTTGGTGGAATATCATGAAGAAGTAGTGGTAGATCGTTTTGCAAAAAAATCCAGGTAACTCACACCATTCAATCTGTCAGGCAAAAAATGTGACCATATCCAAGAAGGTGTATCGACAAACTGAATATTAAACCCGCCCCGTTTTAAAAGGAAAAAGAACTGCTAATCCACAAGCGATAATGTTCAAAATACTCCGAAGGTTGAAGTCACTGTTATTATGATACCTGAACAGACCAAACGTTTATTTTCTATCAACAATACTTTTCTTTTCTCTTCCGCTGAAGAGTTTGTTTTGTATAAAATACAGATTTTAATAATGGGAATATCATAATGTACCTATAATTTACCTACTAAGTAGGTACCTGATTTTCATACCAAAATAATATACCATGTTTTTCGGATTTAAAATGTGAATTTCTCTACGAAATCGGACCAAAATCATAAATGTGACTATATCATTCAAAATCTGGTCTAATGCGCTACTTTTTAAGGAATTTGCAGTTTTGTGGGTGGTCTTTTAGTAAATTGATGAGCGATAATGAAAAATAAGAAAATGTAACTTTCCTACATAAGTTAAAGTTTGAGCTGTTCATTCGATGCAAAGTTAGTGACTTTTATGGTAACCCGTACTACCATCTTAGCGATAATATATTTTGCAATAAAAAAAATTGGAGCCTGATGAGGACAAACGGACTTACTAGGCTACTACTTACACGTTTTAGTAGGCCTGCACAGTTCTGCGTCAATTATCGATGGGATTACTAAGCGAGATGAAAAACAGGCGATTTCAAGATTTTGATCAAACTGCCATTTCACGCGGAAATTGCACATCTTTAATGCAATATAAAAATGTTTTCCGACATCAAATACATAGGAAATTTAACGTTCTTTACAACAGTGTTTTTAAATTTTAGCTATCTCCAACATTGAGGGAGTTATGACAGCTTTAGTGACATAAGATCGAAAACACGAAAAAAATCTTGAATCGTGAAGAACTAGGAAACGAAGCCTCTCAAAAAACTGCTAAGGGACAATATTGGTCGGAAATGAGTTGTAAAACACGTAGGATTCGGGGTCGGGCATAAATCGTGGGACACCCTGTAGAAGGTTGCGTATTTTTACGTGAAATTACACATTACATGGTATGTATTTCAATAGTTTGATAGCTCAGCAGTTCACGTCCCATACTCGGACATACATACATTCGTTAGATTGTTGTAGAAATCTGATGCCAAAAGAAGTTAGGAGTGTGGTCAGAATTATCACAATTTCAATAATCGAGAAGGAAGAACTAACCGAATCCATCACACTAGTGAGAAGGCACAGTGAGGGAAAACAGCCACTTGTGCAAAGATTCTTGCGAATCATTGACAATAGGGCAATTGTGCATTACCTTGGGGTGATGAAGAACAGCTTGGCTCATCTCTTCATAGAATCACTGTGCTGGTTACTTTCGTTTTTAGCAATGTCGCTAGTACTATCCATACTGACTAACCACCACTCACCTGAAAATGGGAAGATAGATTTTATAAGGATTTTTGAATTCAAAAAGGAGGTAAGTTTGATTTGTTTTTGTTTCAAAGTTGAAATTGTTGAAGAGATCAACCATCTTGAGATTCCTCTAGAATTATAGAACATGATTTATTTTCCAAGTCCACTTAGATGATCTGTTTCGATCCATAATACTCAATAGTACCCACCATTTATGTTTCCTACATTATAATTGTTATAAAAATAAATTCCATTCAAAGGGGGAAGGCACTCCGTTCAATTAAAACGAATAAAACTAAATTAAATTATTGTGGGGAGGACGCCCAAATTCACCCGACACCAATCTTAAGGATTTGGGATGATGGAGGAGGTAGGGAGTTGAAGATGTTGCTATCATGCTACCAATGTTAGGATACTATCGGCAAATCTCTACCTGGCAGGATGTTTTGTGCATTTCATTGACGGATATCGTGGAAATGATTCGAATAAAACAACTCGGATAGCTGTACGGGAAAACATTCAGTGTTTTCTTCACTCAGCAAACAAACCGGGGACGTGTTTATTTAACCAACTCAGATGTTTGTTTGTTACAGGTAGTCTGATGCCAAAATTCATACTGGAATCCACCCAAACGTGATGAAGAACGACGCAACGTTTTGTTTGAAGGTGAGAGTGGCAAGCTTCACTGAATTAATTTCGACCTATCGGAGATCGGAACAGCGAGGAGTTTCCACTTGGGAGGGAGAATCGTCGCTCCTGATCACCTGTCAAGGTTCGATAGGAATCTGACATAATATGTCTATATTATAGATTACCAACCATTGTAGGAAAGAATCGAAAAACCTGGTCAAAATTCTTAAGGCATTTTTCTTTGTACTTTGAGGACTGCCGAACACCAGGAAAATATTTAAATATTCCGGAACGCTGCAAATTATTACGCAAAAGTTTTTTATTTCCATATGAGTTGGCTCTTACGCAGATCTCCACACAGCCAGAACTGGAGAATCACACATAGATTGCACATCCATAGATAGTGCTTCCTAGGTACAGTATAAAACAGACGTAAAAATCCAATAGAAATCCAATATAAATAAAAAAAAAAAACGTCTGCCAAGTGGGTGTGGCACATAGCTTCCTCGTATCCATAACATGACTGTATAGATCATTGAAAATTATTATTGACTAAAGAACTTCGTTCAATTAGGCGAAGTAAATATTGAATTAGGGTAAATTTATTGTTATGCAGGAGCATAACTTGAGAAAATAAAGGTAGGCATGCTAAAACTTTTTTTCTCAATATTACTCACGAGGACCATCCTTACATCAGTCCGAACAATCCTTGAAAATTTAATCGAAATCAGTCATGAACTCCCGGAGTTATGCGTGTAACAAGGATTTCGTTTGCGCATGCGCAAAGGCTACTATTGATCCGGGGGTCATGAAACCTATAGGGGACCATCTACACCCCAACCCGCACAATCCCTGAAAATTTCATCAAAATCGGACTATAACTTCGTGTAGTTTTGCCCGTAACAAGGATTGGCTGACAGACAGACACACAGACAGATACGGAACCAAAATTGTTCAGAAAGGTCTAAAACGCAAAATGCTAGTGGAATTTTTGATTTTGGAGACAAAAAAATTTTCACATTCCGAAAGTGAAAACAATGCTTCCGCTACCTTGGTAGACTCGGAAGCAATACAGGCAACAAGACCCCCCCCCTCTCTTGTCTCAACTCAACTAAATTGAAGCTTGGAAGACAGCGTTGTAGATAATATTATAGATCTTTCCTGAGTTTTGTTCTTATTGCCGGAAGTTTATACTTGAATTTTAAGAAATTCAAAATTCTCCATGCTTTCCAAGAAAGCAATGACTCATCCCCGAGCTGTTATCCCCGAGCTGTTAGGTCAAAACAGCTGCATACTTTTCTTTTAAAGAGCTACTTCTTTCAAAAAATGAACACACCTTTATGGTCTAGTTTCTACTCTGAGTTGAATCATTGATGAGGGAGTACCGAACTACTCTGAAATAGGCGTTTTCTAGTAGAATAGTGACAGAATAAGTGACGGATTGAGTGCTTCTTTCAAGAAAATAATAAGTAAGATATTGAGTAGTGGCAGTAGTATAGCTGGATATAAAATGGTTCACCCTTTTTGCGCCTGGAAGCAGGTCATTCAGAACGGAGACCCTTTTCTGATTCTGAGGTGGAAAACGTCAGTTGATCAGTTCACGAGGCGTACGATATGTGGAAGGCGAGCGCTCCATTCAACTCTGAGGAACCGGAATAATTGAAGGGAGGCTTTGTCATACAGAAGGTTTTCCGAGCCGGCGAACATCGGGAAGACATGGAAAATGAAACGGGGATCCCGGCGTATCTCTTGACTGTGCCGTAGTCATGTGACAAGGGAGCCCACAGCGGGATTCGCTCGTCGAACTTATTACATAAGCGTAGTTGCAGGGAATGGAGAATCCCGTCACTTCTGATCATATGAACCGAACTCCCAGCAAAACCTCAAGCGAGATAATATACGATGTTATACATTGTATCACTCAACAGGAAGTTATCAGGTAAATGTACGTACATATATTAGCTAAGTCGTCCGTAATTCAACAAGAATAAATAACGATTTATTGAGCGATCAGCTGTTTTTCCTCCAAACTAGAGATGGGAATCGATAACGGATATTTCAAAAATATAGATATTATGTTAAGGAGAACCGATTTTCTTACATCGATGTCGGGTCGTCGATATTTATCGAAAGTCGATTATTTTTAGCCTATAAATCGAGAGAAAAAATTGATAAAACGTCGCGGTTTTTTCTCAATTTCTTGTTGATTTAGTAACATTTATTCTCAGTTAGAAAAAGCATAAGTATCCTTAATCTTCCCTCGTAGGAAGGAGAGAACAACAACCAGGTAAGCCCCAAGTTTACCAGCGTCTGTTTATCTTTGTGTTCAGTCTCTGTTTGCATACACTTGTTTAGGGAACTATTTATCTAGGATCATTTACTAATTTTCTTCCTCTTCTGGAGGAAGATGGTGGTTTTTAGGCACAGTTCTGGTTAGTGGGTCAGTTGGAGTTGGCAGAGTGTATTTAGGAATTAAAACAGAATTTAAAGAAAAAATTGTCTATTTCCACCAAATACTGAGTTAAAAAGTTAAATCGATTTCGACTGTTAGGTCATCATCAGTAACAAAATATAACTGATGTTACTGATGATGACCTAACAGTCGAAATCGATTTAACTTTGTAACTCAGTATTTGGTGGAAATAGACAATTTTTTCTTTAAATTCTGTTTTAATTTTTTGAAATGGGTTTCCACAACTTCAGTGATTTAGTTTGTATTTAGGAAGTTTCCGTAGTGTTAACTGATGATTCTAGACAGCAGTACGTCTGCCTCATCGGGCTCAAACTGACAGATAGGATGGGAGTTAAGTTACGTTTGACAGTGTTTCTGTGACATATAGTCCGCGTATACCAGTCACTCTAACTTGGAATAGGATGGATATTGAGCAGAGGAAGTCAATGATTTCAGACCAGTGTCTGCAGCAACAGACTTCGTATCTCAGAGGTGAAGAGAGGTGGTTGAGCAGGGGACTCGATGTTTCCACAATACAACTTCTGCGGACGTCTGACTAGGTGTACCTACTATCCTACTCGCAAGAGGGGGTTATTTGGGGTTTTTAGCAGTAATAAGGCAAAGTTGTCAGCTTAAGAGAGAGCTGACTGCCCAACTGAAGTCCCGGCTCAGTTTCCTGGTGTTTATACCTGGTCGTATCCCTATCCCTGGCCCTTGGTCCCTGCTCTACTCCCGTTTATTGGAATAATAATTATTATGTGTCTTCCAGGTAATTTCCCTCACAACTTGGTTTTTTTTATGGTGCTGGGATACAAATTGGCTTTAATTTCTAGTGTTGCTGTTGTTGGTTAAATACCTATTTGCTTCTACGGAATTATGTATAAGGTAGGTAGGAAGCTATCTGATATCTATATTTACATTGCTAACTGGTTGTAATATAAAATTCAAAAAATTATAGCAGATAACACGCAACTGCGTTGGTTTTGGATGGTTAACGAAAGTATGAACAGGAAAATCGATATTTAGCCAATATATTGACGGTAGTATTGACGGTTCGATGTTGGTTTTGGTGTCATAATCGATATTTGGGTACCGACATCCTATCCCTACTCCAAACCGTGTGACTTGATCTTCAATACTGACATGAAAGAAGAGAAGGAAGGGCCACATCTTATGAAATTGCATGCATGCGTTATCCCTCCCTGATGCGAGTGGTTTCTGATGGTAGCTCTCTAAACTAACGTAGTACACTGAATCTTCGGTAAACTCCGCTATGAAACGTCTCATCTAACCTACCCTGCGAATTTCTCCACAAAACTCTCTCATTCTTTACTTTGTTTTTTTTTTTCGTCAGCATTCTTCCTAAAATAGTCAACAGCCTTTATAAAACATTGCGATAAATGACGTGGAAGAAGAGACTGAAAGGTTCACTTCATAAGGAATTTGGTGTATGACACGAACAATAGCAGGGTCGCCCCACTCAATACGCGCTTCACCGATTTCCCTGTGCCATGGTTCGTTCGGCTCTAAACAAATGCATTCTATGTTCAATCTTCAGTCTCTTCAGAATTTTGTTTTTTGCTCCCTCACATTTCAACACAAGCGCCTATGGAGTAACTTATTGATAGGGGATTGTAATAGGTGACATTAAATTTATTAATTAGATAAATAAAAAGTTAAATATTAAATATTATAAATGTTACTAGCTGACCCGGCAAACGTTGTTTTGCAATCATCTTTGCTTCATCATTATCTTCCCGCTGTTTTATTTAGTCATCTTTTTCTTCAGCTTTTCGCGTGTAAGTAGGCATGGAGCGCTATGAACGATAAGGAAATATAAAAATAACAAACGCCAAACAATAATGTTTTTTTAGTTGTTATAGTTTATTTCCTAAAATTACATATCACACATGAATTACGACAGTAACACTAACAAACAACATCAATCTTGTGATGCTATAGAGTGGACAACATCTTTACGTTAAAAACACTATGATTGATCAGTTATCGAGCCGGATGATAATGATTAAATTACTAAAATGGCTATAAAAAATTAAAATAGGGATTGGTGATAAAAAAAAATAGGGATTGGTTAAAAATGTAAAAACTTAGGGTTGTATGTATTTTTTATTGCCACATTATAAAAAAATAAAAACAACAAATTCCGTCCAAAAATTAAAAAAAATATATTAAGGGTGAACAACCCTTATCATTAGGAGTATGAAAAAATAGATACAAGCCGATTCTCAGACCTACTGAATACGCATTTAAAATTCGGTAAAAATCGGCAAAGCCGTTTCGGAGGAGTACTAACATTGTGACACGGAAATTTTATATATTAGATTTTATTTATTTAGGTTTACAAGGGCGTGTAGCCCAATTGAAGAATAGATAATACCTAATCAAATAGGAAAATAATAATACAATAAATGCTGGAATTGTGAAGAATATATTTATATACAAATAACTTATGAAGAATAAGTTATCAGTATGCAATGTTGGTTAACGCGAATATCTTTTTAGGGTTTGTGCCTCAAGGAATTAAAAATAAATCAATTTCGTTGTTAGATGCCACAAGATTTGAAGATCGAAGCGCGCGAAGAAGCGCGGGGATTGTTAAACAAATTATCAGGGGTTGCCTGCACGGAGCGAGTGCGATTTTGAGGTGTACGTATGTCAATTCGCTGTAGTAGGGCAGGTCAATCGATTACAAACTTAAGAAGGCCGCTACACGGCGACGCTGATTAAGAGAAGCCAATTTACCTAAAGCCAACGCATCATCAAGATCAAAATCCTTTTCCAGTCTATTCAAGGAAACAGTGCCAGGGTATACAGCAACTGCTTCCTAGCGGTACCGTAGAATGTCCGCACCAGGGACAGATTTTAGAGGTTTTCCACTACTATCCTTCAGAAAAACTTGGTTTTCCCCACTTTGAACCCTCATTTTGACTTCTATAGAGTAACCAGGACATAATGACTTTGGAAAATCATCAAAAATTATTTTCCTTCGTATTTTTTTCTATTTTCAAAAACTGTCCCGATTGAGGGGCATAGGTTCCGGAATAGGGACACTCGAAGTTTTTCTTCAAAAACCCATTTATATCATCCATTTCATCAATAGAGACAAGGTTTTTCTTTTTTTTTAATGTATAATTTTAATAAGAATAGTATATAATGTAATGTGAGATACACGTTAACGAAAAAAAGTTTAGGAACTCAGAATTGACCTGCCTAATTGATTCGCCACTGACCTTCCGCTGAAGTGAACGCTCAATTTTCTTTTTTGGGTGCTTCATATATGGGCGTCGAACTCTTACAGAGTCAGACGGCATGATTAATCTAGAAAAGATGACATCGCTTTTATTGCTTTAGGAAAATATTTGGTGACAAGGAGAATGATAAGATCGTGAATATTTGAATGTCCCTATTGGGGCTCACCACAACGAAAAAATGACTTTTCTGACAAATATCGACATTGTAAGTATTCAAACAACCCTTTTTTTAAACCTGGAAACGGTTTTTGTATCGTGAGATGCCTGGTAACCCAATAATAAATGCAGAAACTTGCCAAAAATAAGTCGTACCCAAGTTCTAGCAGAAGTTTTTGAGGGTAGCAAAAACATCGATATTACCATTGAGCGTTACCTGCAACAAAAGGCGGCAAAATCTTCATCGTCCTGTCCTTTGAGGATCACAGGAAGACATAACGATGGAACGATTCCACGCAGAAAGCATAATTCCACCCAAATGGAATCCTAATCGTCACTACTTGAATCTCGTTCTGCCAATAACGTCCCTATTCAGGATCCAGTCCCTATTGCGGGTATTCTACGATATCCAACACACTGTGACCATCTTAAGAGGAACTTTCAGCCTCATTTCGTTACATCGGCGTTGGGACATAAACCCTTTTTTGCTGAAAAAATAATTTACGTCAAAAATGGCACAGCCATTTTTTATTCCACCATTCAATTTAGATTAATATTCCAAAAGTTGAGTAATAATTCGTTGTTATTTTCCTATTGCATATAACATACCTCTCAAATACAAGAATGATAAAATCCTAATTTAGCAAAACGATCCATAAATAAGTGGTCATTAGCGAGGGCGTACTTGAGGAAATGGCTCCCACAAATCACTTTAGTGACCTTCCTAGGGGCAACTTCTTGCCAAAAACGGGACTTTTAGAATCAATAAACCCAACCGACTATTATCCCCTGAAGAGAGGTCTTTCCCTTTTATGTTATCACCGCCTCCGCCCTCGGAGAAACACGTTTCTTTCGTCCATCAAGCTTGAAAGGTTCTTTATTTTTTTTTTCCAAAAAGAAACTGTTCATTAATGTAAGAAACGGGAACGATTGATACGGATTTCTTCTGAACAAGCGGGCGTTTGGGCGGCGGGCCAAGAACGGACGTCTGGCAGGGGGCTCTCGGCTTTCGCTTCCCAACCGCGACTTGGTCCGCTCCGAGTTATTTTATTAAGTGGAACCGCCGTTCTGAGTAGTTGGTGGTGTTTACAAAGTCGACCCCCTCAAGTGTCACTAACAAGAAGACGTCTTCATTTATGTTCTGACTTCGAGCTTAATAGAACTGTGATTTACGGCAGGGCTCAGTAAGTAACGAATTCATGAACTGCTACATGGAGGTACTTATAACATTTAAAAAGGACCGTATTAAGGTGTCTACGATTTATCCATCAAACTTCGCCCACGCATTCAATTGTTATTTTTATTTCCCTTATCGTTCAAAGTGCTCCATGCCTATTTCACTCATATACCACATACTTACGCACTTAAAATAAGTAAGTTACTTTTTGTCTACACCAGAACTTATGTAGAAACTAGAAATAATTTATAAGGCGAAACAACGTTTGCCGGGTTAGCTGGTATATATATATAAATAAAGGTTTATGACTACATTCGATTGAAAATAAGTTAAACGGATAACATGGAACGAAAATAATCACTAAAAATTACGTTATTCGATGCTTGCCATTTTCAACCTCTGCTTAAATTACCGTAAAGCAGCGTTGTATTGGGATTGTGTTACCTACAATGGCATTCCAGAAACCAAACATTGATTTCACAAATTAATTTTACAATTTGGCTTGTTTTTTGTTATTATTTCAAAGTTAGAAATTGAAGGTTATTTACTTTTTGATTACAGCCTGTGGTTGTCCTCAAGATCGGTCAATGATATTTGCTAAACAGGGTGTATTTTACTATTAACATTTTACTACTAATTTCAGACAAAAAGTGCACCATACTCACGTGAAATTCCGAATTTTTTCACGTTTTGTTGTTGTTTGTTTTAGCCAATGTTGTCAAAGCAAGCTCGGCTACGCCTTCTTCCACTATTTTTTCTTCCATTTTGGTTTATTATTCAATAATAAACCATTGTAGTCGCTCTTGAAAAAAAAAAATTTCTAACCCCCTTGAAAATTTCATGGTTTACGTTTCAAAGGGTGTAGAATCCAAATCTGCAATACAAATTTTTCCGAAAAAAACCCATATTGGTCCACAACACCCAAATTCCTTAACCAGCTCTCTCACTTAATTTAAAGTGCCACTTAACGGTTGTCAAAGTTTTGTAAAATCCCTAAAAATCTCAAAAAACATCAAGGCGGCCCAAATATGGACTTTTTTTTTAAGAACTTTCCATGAGGAATCGAATGAGCCCCTCCCCAGGTCTGTAGCTCAAACCATTCCCGATGTATGGCATGATCTTACGCTGCCAACATCCGTCTTTGCATTAAAAGGTCATTCGATGTGGGACCCGCAGCGCAGGGGTTTCGTGAGGGACTTACAACCCCATATGAAAACGCTGCAAATTCTTTCACTGGGGTTTATTATTCAATTTTTTTCATTTGCCTTGCATCCATAATTTGAATTTCTACTAAGCTTTGAAGTGTGCGTGTTTCACAGGTGATAGAGGGATTATTGAATTTCAGGAGATATGCATAGAGCACGTAAATCGGTTCTCAACCTATTTGGATTGATCAGTTGATCATATTTCTGTGCCTCCTGAAATTCAATAATCGCTCTATCACTTGTGAAACATGCACTCTCCAAAGCTTAATAGAAATTCAAATTATGAATGCAAGCCAAATGAATGAAATTGAGTAATAAACCCCACTGAAAGAATTTGCAGCGTTTTTTGAAACTTAAAACAACTAATTTCGAAAGTTAAACATTTCTTGGTCTAATATGAAGAAAATACACATTATTGAAATTAATAAAACAATAGAGAAAATATATTGAACCGTTTATTTCCGCGTAAGAAAGAGTTTCAGGCTTTGTCGTTAAAGTAATTGCAAAATACGGTTGAAAGCAACATGCAATATCAATGTCGACAAACTTTTCTCGGAGAGTACGTTGAAGTAGTACATTGTTCTAGGACTACTATGACTGGATAGTCCGACTCAACTTAACTTTGTTGTCCTTACTATTTCCAGGCAAATGAAAAAAAACTGACACGGAAAGGGAGTGGCGGCCTCATACAAGCCCAGAACTCGACGCCGAGAAGGCGAACCGACTGAAGAAAACGACCTCATCCCGCTAACGGGTCGTCTCCGTAATTAAACGGTAGTTGCCTTTTCTTTTCACTTGGCGATACGAAATCCCGAGCTTCTCCCATTTGGGTCTGAGAAGCGCACGGAGTCCGCTCGACCGGCGAACAAAAACTTGAATCTCTTCTTGAAAGCCCGAGTCCGTTATATTAAGAACGTTCTCATTTCCCGAAGGAAATGGGAATTATGAATCAACACCACAGGGGTTTATTATTTCACACGAATAGCTCGCCGTTCGGGTTAGTAATTTCCTCGAAATTGTAAGTGGAATTCGAATTTGACCCTACAAATAGTAGCTGGGTCATTACAGCTTTGCACCAGCTTTGGAGTAATTGAACTACGAGGTCTAAAAATCGTATATACAGGGGGTCCCACGAGTTCCCCCCCCCCCTCCTAAAATCGTCGAAATTTTTTTTTTTTTAATATTCATTTTTTTCAAGGATCTCAAATACCATAACTGCGCAACCATGCACAAAAATGACCCTAACTTTCTCATTTCAAACGGGGACCCCCATTTTTTATTGCGATTCGGATTCTACCTAAAATTTAATGAAAATTCGATCCCTCAATCAAGTTTTTCGATTACGCACAACCGGTTCAGCGACCACTCAAAGTTGTGCAACCCCAAAATTGTCAAATAGTGGATGATGGTGAACTCAAAAGTGTGGCACATGAATTTTCTTTGTTTTTTAACGCTGCTTCATTTGATTTTATCCGTATCTCGATTCGACTCAATTTTTACGGAATAATGACCGATTTGACCGATGAGTGACGTGAATTACTGAACTACCTAATGTGTGTACAAACTATTGAAATACATACCTACTATGTAATAGATAATTTCACGTAAAACTACGCAACCTTCTACAGGGTGTCCCACGATTTTTGCCCGACCCGAATCCTACGTGTTTTACAACTCATTTCCGACCAAAATTGTCTCTTAGCAATTTTGGTTTATTATTCAATGATAAACCATTGTAATCGCTCTAGAAAATTTTTTTTAACCCAATCTGAAAATTTCATGGTTTACGTTTCAAAGGGTGTGGAATCAAAATCTGCAATAAACATTTTTCTGTCCGTCCGCTGTACGCACGATTGCTCCCAAACCGCTGGAGCAAAACATCTGAAATTTTCAGGAAAAATCAACATTGGTCCGACAACGCCCCAATTCTTGAGCCAGCTCTCTCACTTAATTTAAAGTGCCCTTCAAGGGTTGTCAAAAGTTCGTAAAATCCCTAAAAACCTCAAAAAAAGTCAAGGCGGCCTAAATTTGGACTCTTTTTGAAGAACTTTTCACGAGGAATCGAATGAGCCCCTCTCCAGGTCCGTAGGTCAAACCATTCCCGATGTACGGAACGAGTTATGCTGCCAACGTTTGCGTTTTTTGGTTTATTATTGTTTTTGTTTTGACATCAGTAACCTAGTGATGTAGTGATGTAGTAATGTGGATACTGGAGTGAGCTCCTAAAAGGCTTTGTAGCCGATACACGGTTTGAAGCATTCTGATATGCATGAAACGCTTCAAATTCTTTCACTGGGGTTTTGGTTTACAATTGTTTCTGTTTTGATAGCAGTAACCTAGTGACATAGTGATGTAGTGATGTAGTAATGTGGATACTGGAGTAAACTCCGAAAAGGCTTTGTACCCGATACACGGGTTGAAGCATTCTGATGCTGCAAATTCTTTTACTAGGGTTTTTTATTCAATTGGCTTGCGTTCATGATTTTAATTTCTACTAAGCTTTGGAGTGTGGGTGTTTCACAGGTGATAGAGCGATTATTGAACTTCAGGAGATATGCATAGAGCACGTTAATCTCTTCTCAACCAAAATACCTATTTGGATTGATCAGTTGATCATATTTGTGTGCCTCGCTTTTTTCCCCCAAGTTGGACTCTTGTCTAACGAGCCCAAACAAAAAATTGAGATTTAGCATTGATCAGGTTGAGGCCTAGCAGACGTTGCCTATACCTCATACCGCACACATCACACTACTTCACAAGGTAAGATGGGAATTGCATTTTTTCGCACTACCTCGAAATGATTAACAAAGCGTTAGTTTACAGTTGTTCACGTCACCTTCAAAAGGCACGCTAGTACTAAAAACTCTATACTTTGATTAGAAACTGGAGTAATGACACAGTTCAGAATTAATTTGTGAATTAAACCCAGACGTCGAATAGTTTTCAAGTGATGTACATCGTACTCATCAAGCTGGTTAATATCAGAAAACGGCGTTTGACGAAGGGTTGAGGCGTTTCCCCCAAAATGTTATTTAATCCCTACAGACGGATTAGCGGCAAATGAGTAGTCGGGAACCTCAAAGAGAACGTTAGAGGATTATTCCGAAGCCGTATTAGCCAGTATATTTTAGACTGAGGGCCCACGAGGATTAAAACGGAGGGATTAACATTATTGGTGGGCGGGGAACCGCTTTCTTCCTCCTTAGTTCCCCGTAATGGTTCTGGTGACCCCTCCAGCCGCTGGAAAACTATTAGTCTGGGTACTAGGGTAATGGCTGCGAGGCATTCGCTATATTTTAAGGGTTCGCGCCTCTAACTTAAACTCTCGTCTCGGCAGAAACTTCCATTGAAGCAAGTTTGTACCGAAGTAAGAGGCATTGGATTACACTTCTTACAGAGCTGCTAAATGAAGATAAAAATATAAAAGATCCAGTTGTACAGTATGATGGGCCAGTTTTAGAAAATCATTGTGTTAAAAGTCATTCGTCATGAACTTTGAGCTCATTAGATGAAAAGAAATAGTAAAATCAGTTGGGCACACAAACAGGAACATATTTATAAGTAATGCAAGCATTACAGGAACTTCATCCAGTCCGGTTTTCATAACATCACACTTATAAATATAAATAGAAACAAATAAACATTTGTAAAAACTTGGCCAAATATTCAACAACAAAAAAATACAATTCCGAAAATTGAATGAGAACCCTTCCAACATCAAACAAAAAATTTGGAAATTGTTTGGAGATACTTGAAATTTAATTGAGCTGAATCGAGGTGCTGGGATATCCCCCACCAGATGTTCCCACAATGCACCACTAGCGCTTTTGCTAGTGCTTTGCCGAAGTGGTAAACTACGAGTAGAAGGAGAGGCAAGGAAATGCGGTAATAACATGATAACCAATGCAACTGAATTGTATTTGATTGACATTTTATCAGCGATCAAATAGAATTAGATGTAGATTCTAAAAATGGAACAGGAAGTTGCCAAATACTGTCTCCCAAGAGTTCAATTTGGTGTATAAACACTGCCAAGAGGGGTGGGCAGCACAAAGTCTTCTAAAGGTATGGAGGGGACTTTGCAAATCTGACTAGGAAGGTGGGCAGTATAAAGTATCCCAAGAGTGTAATGAGAACTGTACAAAAACTGCCAAGGGGGGCAATCCAACGGCTTCCAAGAGTTTAAAGAGTACTGTACACAGACTGGCAAGGAGGGTGGGCTTATAAAAGAATATAAGGACATAAATATTGCTTAATAAAGAAAATGAATGGGTTTTATGTTTCTTGAATTTGAGAAGTAGGCTCTAAGCACAAGCAAATTGGGGTCCGAAGGGGAGGGTATTTTTTTGCTAGGTTTATCTACCTTGTATAGTGCGAATATGAAGATTTTGAGTTCTGCCGAACGGGATATTGTAGATTCGCCCGTCTTCCTGCGTGAACAAGTATACTTGAAAGGGGCGTTTTCACAACTTTATCTTTAAACATTTAGCTCCTCCCAGAGGCTTTCCTCCTTTCTCCGTTAACTCCGCGCACTTTTTCTTGTGCGGCTTTCAGCACCAACGCGCTTCCCGGCTAATAAACACTCTCCGTCTCTCACCCTCAACACGGGCGGGCTTCAATGAGGCCAGACTGATGAGGCTCCACGCTAATGAGAAACATTAAATTAAACTGCAACGCACTTTGAGGGGCGTGTAAAAGAGAAAGAGAGACCCAGCAAGAGAGAAACAGCGAGTAGGAGAGAGAGGGAAGGCTTTACACGGCTCATCGTGTCAACTTGAACGCCTTATCGTCACCCTTCACCTTCACCTTTCACTTCAACCTCGTCAAACGACATCGCGTTAATACGGGACGTCGAAATTATTAACGTAATACGTCGCGTAATCGAGTCAGGATCTCAAGTTGTCAACGGGCCCGAGGGCGAGACAATGTCGCCGAGGGATGAAAGGAGATTGGATCTTCATTCTAACCAGAAGTGAGCCTCGTTTGAACTAAACAGCCTTGCGCGATATTCATCCCGTTTTCAATATTGTAATTCGAATTCATGTCATAGCATACTGATGACGAGGAATGAAATTCTTTCAGGAACCTGATAATATCAGATAATATTCTCAGTCTGCCTCAACTATTAAACGTACCGAATGGTTTGCAGTCGTACTGGACCATTTTGAATGTACAGGATCTTACTAAAAGTGGAATGTCGTCAAATGCTTCACCTGACTAAGTAGCATGAAGAAAGAAGGAGGGAATTATTTGTTTAAAGACTTTCATTAAATTGTGACTCTGAACCAATTCGTTTTTCTCTTCTTCTAGTTCAATAAAGAACAATGTGCTGTCAATAATGAATTTAAGATTTTACACAGTTCCAGGAGCGGGTGTTGAGAGGAGCACAGATGCATCTGCGCCCCCTAGCCAAAATGAAAAAACGCTGCAAATTCTTTCACTGGGGTTTATTATTCAATTGGCTTGTGTTCATGATTTGAATTTCTACTAAGCTTTGGAGTGTGCGTGTTCAATAGAGCGATTATTGAATTTCAGGAGGCACACAAATATGATCAACTGATCAATCCAAATAGGTATTTTGGTTGAGAACAGATTTACGTGCTCCATGCATATCTCCTGAAATTAAATAACATCTATAATTTATCAAGTCCTTTAGCACTCGTATTGCGTTAAAACTTCCCCAAATCCAAATTTAAACGATGTAGCCAAAGGTAGACTGATGTAGAGGAGGCACACAAATATCATTAACTGATCAATCCTAATAGGTGTTTTGGTTGAGAACCGATTTACGTGGTCTATGCATATCTCCTGAAATTCAATAATCGCTCTATCACCTGTAAAACACACACACTCCGAAGCTTAGTAAGATTCAAATCATGAAAGCAAGCCAATTGAATAATAAACCCCAGTAATAATATTGAATAATAAACCCCAGTAATAATATTGAATAATGTTTACCTATATATTATCAGCGTTTCATACATATCAGAATGCTTCAACCCGTGTATCGGCTATAAACTACAAGTATCCACATCGGCTATCACTCCAGTATCCACATTCACTATAACTCGACGCTATTGGCATCACTAGGTTACAAACAAACAATAATAAACCAAAAAACGCAAATGTTGGCACCATAAATCGGGCCATACATAAGGAATGGTTTGATCTACGGACCTGGGGAGGAGCTCATTCGATTCCTCGGGGTATGTTCTTAAAAATAAGTACACATTTAGGCCGCTTCGACTTGTTTTGAGGTTTTAGGGATTTTACAAAACTTTGACAGCCCTTAAAGGGCACTTTAAATTGAGTGAGAGTGCTGGCTCAAGAATTGGGGCGTCGTCGGACCAAGATGGATTTTTCCTGAAAATTTCAGCTCTTTTGCTCCAGCCGTTTCGGAGAAATCGTGCGTACGGCGTACGGCGAACGGACGGAAAAATTTTTATTGCAGATTCGGATTCTACACCCTTTGAAACGTAAACCATGAAATTTTCAGGGGGGTTTAGCATTTTTTTCCAGAGCGATTACAATGGTTTATTATGAATAATAAACCAAAAGACATCTGATAATAATAATATTATAAGTATAATATTATCATACTGTTTACCCACTTTTCCCCATGAATCTTCATTGAAGAGGAGAATAGTTTCAAATCTACGCTCGTAACAGAGCCTCAGAATGGGTGAGAGGATGGTGAAGTAGTGAGTTCGATGGGGGTTTGCTACCCGGGAGCACACTCCGTCCATGCTATGAATGGAAGGGAAACACAGCTTTTAATTATATCCGAGTCTAAAGAATAAACCAATGAGAGAGCGCCCCAAGTTTCAGGGAGCCCACCTAGTTGTCCTCTCACTCGATAGAATGTGTGCATCTAATCAACAGAACACACTCTTATCCTATTATTAGTTAATTGTCCTCAACCCTTGTGACTGAACTGTGTTAGCTGCGAATACGCGATGAACACAGTAAGTGCTATAAAACGTGGGTCCGCTAAACTGTTGGTGGAGCAAAGAGTAATTATTCGCAATGCAGGGTGTCCAATGCCAGTAATGACAAGACTGCAACAAACCTCAAAGGCAAACATAAATCGTTCCACAATTCGCAAGTTCAACTCTTAGTACTACGAAAAGGTAGATTGGCTCTGAGGATGAGGGTGTGAGGTAATTGATGAACTTTTCTGCTTCCCTTGTCTTCTTTGCTGCAATAATATTGATGAGGCAATCAATTCAAATGTTGCACGATTTGAAGCCGAGGAACGATTAATCTCTTTTGCATGTTGGTAGTTGAAATTTGTATTTCGGCGAGAAAAGCTCATTTACGTCTCACGTTTTCTTCGTCCGTTATGGTCTCGATGCTCCACTGGGTTTCAGGGCAGCTGCCACCTCACAGTTCATATTTTCTGCAATACAATGGATGTCATTTGAGGGAGGGACAGTTCCTGACAAAAACTTTTGTTTTTGCGGGTTTAGTCCTTCGGGAGAGTATCGGGGACACTCCGAAGTCTATCCCTGTCATTTCAAATTCCTGCCGGATCATTCACTCATTCCGAGCACTTACCCAACCCTTTCTGGGCTACCCACATAACTCAATAATCCTTGTCCTCTTGCCCTCATCCTTTTTCCAGTGCCTTCTTTTTCCAATACTACGAACGAAAACCAGCCAGTTAGGGTTCGGGAAACAGTTTCCCTTGGTTGTCGTTCGTTAGGGGGAAGGGATGCGAAATAGCGGGAGGGGTATGAAATAAAGGTGAAGTCGCGGGCTCGAACATGTCCCGGTAAAACAGGTGGTGGTTGCGGTTGTCGACTTTAGAGCTGATGGGAAGGTGAAGGCGTGGAGGAAGGTGCGGTGCTCCGGGGTGAGGCCTTCCCCCGAACACGGCAAACACTCTATCCCATCTCATCCGACGTTGGCTGAACTTGGGGGCTAATCCATTACTCCGGTTTTGGAGCAAGGAAGACTCCTCCCTCCCCCTTGGCTCCCCACTTCCGCAGCTACAGCCGAAAAGTTGATACATGGAGCCTTCATCCCTTCGGTATGGCGACTTTCCCTTGAGAAGGGTCCGGGGGTGAAGGGGCGACACAGAAGTTGGCAAGTTTTCCTCCCCTCCAAAGATAACGTCCTCGGTGAGGATCAATGACGAACAAAACAATGCGATCGAACAAACAGATCAAAAATAACTGAAACTTTCTAGGCGTGATGTGAACGAGGTGTGTTCTACAGCCTCAGAAAAAATCTCGTTGATCTGCGACGAATAGGGACAAGTTATTGATTATTTTGGTCATTTTCAAAAAAAGGGACCCACTAGAGAATTAAATTTACGCCAAGGTTCAAAAATTCACATCCTCCGAAGAAAAACAGATTAAAACAATTCGAAAAAACCTGGGGGGGGGGGGGGATTTGTGCTGGATGTTTATGTGCTTGACATTTTGATTTTCTTAATTCGGGGTGGAGTAACAACATTTAAAAGGTTCAAAAGTGTCCACATTGTGATTGTGAATTCGACAAGTCTCAAGAAAAATATCAACAGTATGGGTTCCTGTAGGATTTTCAAGGAAGTTTACCAGGGTGACCTTTGTTTTCCTGCATTTTCACCACATTTTCGTTGAGGCTCGAAAAATTTGTTGTCCCCAAAATTCTTCCTCACGGTGACGACAATTGTGGCAGTCCTGGGAGGGATAGAGGGAAATTTGAAGATCCTCTGTAAGGCACAATGTATAACGCAAACTGGAAGTTGTGGCTGAATCAACTACCATGAAAGGGTTGGTCTCCATGTCACGGACCATAAAAATAAATTTAAGTTCATTTTATAGTTGTCACCATTGTAACTCTAAATTTCATTACCTGACATTATTTGAAGCAAGCTTTAGCTATTCAAAACCATTTTCTTCGGAATGAGCAGGGTGTGTCTACAAAACGGGTACATTAAGAAATGCTGCTTCTTGTCCAGTTTTGGTTTGTCTTACGCTTCAAGATGCGCAGAATACGACGATCAGATGAAAATGTCCACAACTTATGTTTTTCAAAACGAGATATTTCTCTCTCCTCAATTGTGTCTTGCTCAGTCATTTTGCTAGTTCCACATAAAACAGTAGCCTTGAAGATTTGATCTCAACCAATTACACGAAGTTTGAACTGAACTGAACATAAACGATAACCCTACGCATCATAATTTGCAGAATTTTGCTGTCTCAGTTCATCAGTGTTTCCACGCATTGTGACAAGTGTCATGAGAATGTAGTTTTACATTTTATGGATAAGAACGACGGCGGACGTTCGGACAAATCAAACTTCACCGGTTCGGTGGAAAGTTCAGACACGCTATCAATACACTTGAAAGAGCAGAAGCGACCTTCACTGTCGCGCTCAAGTATCTCGTCGTATCCTATCGGGCGTTCACTTGCTTTGTTGACGGACGGAAAAAAACCATCGGAGAATGTTCCGCGGAATGATCTACCCTCACTAGAAGTTCCTATTCAGCTGAACCATTGAGGTGTGAACTGCCAGCTATGTGTAACGCTGGGAGTAACGATCAAGGCTTTGAAGAACTGTCATTTGTTGATTAATTCGCTCTACATCCCTTTTGTAAACAAGCTGAGTAGGAACTTATGAAACGCTGACTTATAAAACTATTTTTTTGAATAGAGAATTGAGCTATATGTTATGTGATGGTGGTGCATGATATCATTATATTGTTTTGCTTCATTATTTTCGGTGTTGAACCTTAATAATCGAACGAAAAAATGATAAAGTCCTTTACCTCCGGATGCTTTTACTTAGAGCTTACTGGTAAAATGCATGGAACATGTTTATTTTGTTAATTGAGACTGCCCACCCTCCTTGGCAGACTTCGTACAGTCACCTTTACATCCTAACACCCCCCCAGTTCCATTTGACACTCCTACTTAAGGGGTTTTGGTTAGTTATCCAAGGCTTAATATAATTAAAATCACATAAAGTATAGTATTTTATAAATTATAGTTTATAAAAAACTTGACCAAATTGTTAATCCAACAAAAAGAGCAAGAATATCGGTTGAGAATTCTAGTAGGTGTGAGTAGTGCTTGAATTATCGACCATCACCCCCTTCATCCCTTCCCAACAACGAATTAAAAATGTCTGTGGGCACAAGAGACAAAAATTAAAACAAGAGAGATTTGTTAAACTGAAATTGGGATTGAAAAAATAGAAATAGTGAAGATTAATGGCTGATTACCCCTCTCCTCATTCGCCCCTGTCTTTGCTTGTGTACTTGATTGGGGTTATAGATAATTAAAACCAATTAATCAAGTGCATTGTTTATAATTCTTATGATGGGTTGAAATATAAATTGAAATTTTTTGAGACCTATTGTGAAATATTGAGTCAAAATTGTGAAAGTTATACCTGTTTCAAGAATTTCACGTCAGCGCATGCGCAGAGAGTACCGCTGATTATACTGAGATGAAATTCGTATGGGACCTCAAGACGCTTTATCCGCGTAGTCCCTCACAATATGAGCTGAATTCACTCAAAATTGTGGAAGTTATAGCTGTAACAAGCTAATGCGGACAGACCGACAGACACAAAACCAAAATTTGTTCAGTAGGCTATGAAACGCAAAATGCGAGTGGAAATTTTGAATTCGGACAACAAAAATTTGTTGGCTCCTGAAAGTGAACACAAGACTCGGACTTCGCAGACTCGGAAGCGATATGCAAGAAAATCGGCGGTAAAGCGTTTGAGCAGCTATTGAACGAATCGCGAGTAACTTCCACCCTCCTTCTTCTCATTTTTGGATCAACCCTAATAGGCACCAATGTATTGAGAAATAATAACTTCAGAGGGACGTCTTGAAAGAATGAATTCAGAGGAGAAATTCTCCAAAGAGCGAGCGAAATAGATATCATCTTCCGAAAAACTGGGTCGAGACATAATATCATGGAACATCTCTGTTCGAGGTCCATCTAGGAAGCCAAACACCGAACGTTAAGGGCTCCCTCGACAAATAAAATTCGAGGTTTTGTTTGACCGAGTTAAAGTTACTGACTATCAAATAGAAGGACGATGATTGAATGCTTGTGTCCAAGTTCAGCGGTACTTAACACAAATCTCCGGATGATTCCCTTGTTTCGACCCTTCAAAACAGCCTTCCCTCCAGTCGACCCCCTTAAGAGTGATTAAACTTGCTATTCACTCAGACGTCGGAACCGAGTTCAGGCTGGATATTAGCGATTCAATGGGATTTGCATTCATCAACCCCGTTCAGAGTCGGTTCTGTCTTGATGCCAACGGTGTTGCGAAAAGGGGGAGTCCCTGACAGAGATGGGATTGCTAAATGTATGCTTATCGCATACATGAGTTGTAAAATGGGGTGGAAATTCAAGGCGCGTCCTCACGAACGTTTTCATCAAAACTTGAGCTCTCTACGTTTATGCGTGGTGTAATAAGTGTTATTCACATTCTGATTCAAATTTTATTCGCATATGTAACAGCTGCAAGTTGGTGCATATTTATTAAACATTTCTGTTTTAGGTAAGCATTAATTACGGGTCCGCAGTTGTTATGAGAGTTCATGTGTCCAACAGTATCTCGGAGGATCAAAAACGAGAGCGCACATTCTCAGAATTAAGGAAACAGATTCATACAGCAATAAAAAACTTATATATCCGGCCATTACAAGTTGTTGAAGGGACAGTCCAATATTGTTTGTCGAACAAAAAAGACCCAAACCACACTTCAATAAAATAAATACATTTGGTAAAAATGGAACCATTCAAATGTTCCACTTAAAATGCGGCTCTTTAGGAATAATGCAAAGACCAGAAATGAATGAAAAACAATCATTTCAATGTCAGAAGCTATTCTTAAAAACAATTCTTCTACGAATGGCCCCCTTAGAATGCTGTTATGAATTCCGTTTTAAAGTTAAAAGAAATCCGTTTGCCCTCTAACGGGGATATACTAAAAATCTTTCATCTGTTGGTAGAAATGCACGCAGTACAAAACGTCTTCGTACAAACCAGAAATGTGTAATGTTTTTAATTATCCAGACAAGCGAATTTGGATGTCAAGGTGCGTAGATAATTACAATACATGATTTTTCCCGATTGGAAATCTCGAACAAAAGAGCCCTTTGATTTATAAAAGGGGAAAAACAAAGTCTCCGTAAGCGAAGTGAAGTTGATCTGAATTGTTACAGAATCAATCAAGACTCTTTCGACCCACAATGGCAACTATCAGAGGTCAAAAATTATTAAAATTACTGCAACAGTATTTTTCCGGCGACGGTCATGGACGCCTGTTGGAATTGATCAGGGGTCGTCGAACTTGTAGTGAGAGTGTAGATGAGGATATACACTTGAATATAAATTAAATACAAGAGAATACCCAGCGAAAATGGTAAAACGAAAAGTTAATCCTTCGCACATTCAACACCACCCTGCATTCTGAAATTACATCGAAAAAGTTCACCTTACAACCATTTTTTTATTTTATCTTACCACATTTTTCCGGCAATGAGAGAATGAACAGTTTTAAAAGTACCCACTCATCCTAGACCGAAAAGGTATTCTTCGAAGCGCCTTTGTTGCCCTATCGACAAGGATCGTCCATCGGATATATTCTGACACAAACCCGATCAGAAAGGAGAGAACGAGGATTGCATACTTGCGGCAAACGCAGATGTAAGGTTTGTCCACTGGCTATGGAAAGGAATATTTCACGTCTGCAAATAACCAACGCATACAAATGCAAATGGTCAGTAGATTGTCAGACAACTATTTGTGTGTATGAGTTGATGTGTAAACTATGTCCAACCTTTCATTTTGGTAAAGCAGAGACGGCGCTGAATCAAAGAGTCAATAACTACAGATGATCAGTGGTCAGAAGAAACGAAGATCTGCCCATAAACACTCGATTCTGTGAATACGACCGTATTTATATTCATACGCGTGAATACGAATGTATTCGTATTTATATTCACACATAATGTGTTCCGTGGATATATTCGTATTTGTATTCATGAATATAAATATGCCCTACACTGCCCCCATGTAAGTTGGTACTCCCTCCCCTCTGTCGTCCGACCACCACTACGCCTCTCGAAGATAACCAGAGTACTTTCGAAATTCACCGGACCTTCCACTGCCGCCACCATGTCGAGCGCCAAAATCACGGAAAATATTCGAGCACTGTCATTGTCATTTATACATTATCAGATAGAAAACAAACCATATTTGAATTAATTACTAGGTTCATTATTATTCAGGTACTATCTAGTGATGTAATATCTTTCAGTCAGTCTGCATCATAGCCCCCCCCGTGGGCACCCCTGAGGAAGGGGTCGCCTATACTCGACTTCTACCAAGAGTCTCACTTTTGAGAATGAACCTGCTTTCCTTGCATGGAAAGCTAAAATCGAAAAACAGACCACGTCTCGGTTTGTGAAACATAAGGCACCACTGCAGTTCTTGTTAGTTTCATGAATATCAGAATGCTTCAACCCGTGTATCGGCTATAAACCCTTTTATGAGTTCACTCCAGTATCCACATTCACTGCATCAATGGGTTACTGCAATCAAAACAAAAAGACTGCTCGTTCGGAGGCAAGTTGTGTATCTAGTGTCATGTCATAATTGTCACAACTTCAAAAAAGTAAAATTACTTATCTCTTTAATTTGGAAAAAACAATAGCCAAAATATAAAAAATAGTTTGTGCTATTCTTAAACGATTTTCATGACTTGTTATTGTTATTGTACGTGTAGTGTATTGTTATTGTTATGTGCTATTGCACCCATGCTCCCAGATACCAACCGGCGTCAATCAAAAGGTAGTCGATTGAATGAAGTCCCGTTTCTTGGAAGTTATCAAGCAAAAAGGAGGTCCCACTAGCTACTAATCCATCTTTTGAGCTCGGTTTTTGCTGTGTCTTTGAACTGTACGAACACTGTTTCGCAAAAATATTTGCCAAACACCTAGATTGGTTTTCCTAAAGTTCGACGATTTTGTTAAGACACTTTACTTGAATTTTACGTCATTTGTGAGACAATTCTTAACCGTAAAGTGCTCTGATTTATCCAGAACCAGAAACAATGGTTTTGAAACCTGGTTATACAATTAACTTAGACCGGAGGTGGAGGTCAAAATTCACCCTTCTGGCCGCGTTCTGAGGGTTCGCGTAACCCGAATGTTTTGGCCGACCTCAGCCGCGCTTCAGAAGTTCGGAGAGGAGTCGAGAGCGAACAATTTTCGACCCAGCCGCGTTGACCTAGTGAACGAACAGATTGAGAGAGTTTCTATAGGTACACAAATATTCGGATGAGGGTGATTAAAGTCCTAGTTGTACTATGCGTTAAAGGGATCGCAAGAGTGAGATGGGATTCCAATGGTTAGAGTTTTCTCCAAGGCCATACGCCCCCAAGAGTCTGACGGCCTTGTAGCAGCCTCTTCTACTTTCCGTCTTGCCCTGTAGTTCCAAAATCCTTTTACCGCTCCCACCACAACATCATCCATCTCTCTCCCTCATGAAGGATCCCTTTCTCACAAAAAATACCTTTTCGACCTTTCTAATCAGGTTTTCCAACGCCTTATACTGCGGATAGCTGTAGCATTCTCTTTTGTCCAACATCGCAGTTTCCAGGTGGGGCCCGAATTTGAATCTCATGAAGATTTTCTGTTTTTCTCCATTCTTGCTTCATCAGCAGCCCGTTTTTCAGTACAGCCAATAGGTTTGCTTTTATTTCCCTCTTACCTAATCCAGTAACGCCTACAGAAAACTGTGACAGGAAGAAAAATAGAAATGAACAAAATATGTAAGTCTTACCCTCCTTTGCTGTCGACAGCCTACCGAAGTTTTTCATCTGGAGGCGGCAAGCCTTGGACCAGCTTCGAGCAATTTCCGATTCTTTAAATTTCAACATTATACTCAGTAAAAAATGTTGCCGTATAACCACTTTGCTTTTGACAAATCTTGTACCTCATAAACTTTGTAAAAGGGGATACTAATTGTAAGAAATAATGTGTTTCAAGTCATCGAATTTGCCAACTGAAAAAACCAAGCTAAATTGACAACAAACATATAAGGGCAAAACAGTATTGGTACAGTCCATAGACACATCAAAAACCGAGCTCAAAAGATGGATTAATAGCTAGTGGCACCTTCTTCTTGCTTGATAACTTCCAACAAATGGGGCTTCGTTGAATCGAAGAGCTTCTGATTGACGCCGGATGGTATCTGAGAGGACTTGTGCAATAGTACTTACAATATCATAACAAAAGCACAACAACACGTACATAACAATGACAAATCATGAAAATCGTTTAAGAATTTCAGACTGGGCAGCGTCGATACACACATACGCACACGTAGATCTTACCGGAATATTTATGTTGAGAAAATTCATTCACACAGTGCGAAAAAGCTGCAAATTCTTCCTCTGGGGTTTATTATTCAATTGGCTTGAGTTCATGATTTGAATTTCTACTAAGCTTTGGAGTGGGCGTGTTTCACAGGTGATAGAGTGATTATTTAATTTCAGGAGGCACACGAACATGATCAACTGAACGATCCAAATAGGTATTTTGGTTGAGAACAGATTTGCGTGCTCTATGCATATCTCCTGAAATTCAATAATCGCTCTATCACCTGAAACACGCACACTCCAAAGCTTAGTAGAAATTCAAATCATGAACGCAAGCCAATTGAATAATAAACCCCAGTGGAAGAATTTGCAGCGTTTTTTATGGTTATCAGAATGCTTCAATCCGTGTATCTTCTACAAAGCCTTTTAGGAGTTCACTCCAGTATCCACATTACTACATCACTACATCACTATGTCACTAGGTTACTGATAGCAACACAAAAACAATAATAAACCAAAATAACGTGAATGTTGGCACCATAAATCGAACCATAGATCGGGAATGGTTTGACCTACGGACCTGGGGAGGGGCTCATTCGATTCCTCGTGGAGTGTTCTTCAAAAAGAGTACAAGGCTTTTTAAAAGGCCTTGACTTTTTTTGAGGTTTTTAGGGATTTTACAAAACTTTTACAACCCTTAAAGGGCACTTTAAATTAAGTGAGAGAGCTGGCTAAAGAATTAGGGCGTTGACGGACCAATATTGATTTTTCCTGAAAATTTCAGATGTTTTACGGCGTAGGATGTAGGATGTAGTACGGCGCACGGCGGACGGACGGAAAAATTGTTATTGTAAATTTAGATTCTACACCCTTTGAAACGTAAACCATGAAATTTTCAGGGGGGGGGGTTAGAATTTTTTTTTTTCAAGAGCGATTACAATGGTTTATTACTGAATAATAAACCAAAAAATAATCCCATTGAAGTGCCTTGCGAACGGCCGTGTCCGCGAATTAAAGCAGTTTCGCTTTTCGCTTTGCCAATGTGGACTGCTAGTTCTCAGTCGCGATAATGTTTTGAATAATTCCAATGCGTCCTCAAATCACTGATGCTTCTAGCTTTTCAACAAGTTTTGCTTTTGACACAGTGTCAAAGCCACTTCAAGGCACGTTAGAGTTACTTTTTGATGGGGCTCTAGTTAGTAGTCTAGGATTGAACTGTTGAAACTATTAGTTCAAGCGTGCGATAAGCTGATTGTTTTGGAGCTCTGAGGTGGGAGGAGAGGTCAACTGTTGGTTCAGGTGAATCAGTTCTCTCGAAGCCTCGTCAAAGTGCAGTGTTACGGACAATGAATTCGATGGAAATATCGAACTATACTTACACAACCACAATTTCTCTCGAGAAGGCATGACAGAATTGTGCTTCACTTCGGTTCTGGTTTATCATAATGTTTGATCTTTCTAAATTCCCGCCACCCAGTAGCTGTTTTAAGTAAATGCTTACTTTCTGTATTTTTCGTCGTTGTGGACAACCATGTATCCGCTTCCATTATTAGTTTTATTTGTTTCAACTATTGCACTTAATTATGAGGAAAACCAAGTTCACTAACATCCCAACCATTTAAACACATTTTTACTTAGTAATTTAATCGCAATTCTGCAACAATATTATCAACTAGAATATTCCTTGAGCTGGTAACTGATTTCAGATATGAATTCACGGGAGCCTGTGAGTCCGTTAACAGTGATACCAATCCTGTCTGTAATTACTTGTGTTGAGGCAAATGCATTCCCGATGATTAATTTTCATGCTAATTCCGACTTTTTACCACCACTCGAATTAAGTTTTATTTAGTTAAATTGAACTATCATAATAGCGAGCATTGCATTCTGTGCCTCCTTCAACACTTCAAATGCATTTCCTCTCAATGTCCCACCATTTTGCCTCCTCGGACTTCTGAGGCCTACAGCATTAGGTTGGGAAATGCCGCCAGGAGTGTCTGGTACCCAGGAATTTTCAAGATGCGAGTTTTCATTGGTATATCTCGCCATCCCACACTTCTCACCTCTTTTCTCGAATTACCTTTTTCCAATCGAAAAATTAACCACCTGTTTCACTCTCAACAACTGATATTTTTCCCAACTACTTAACGCCTTGTCATCTGGCTTTGAGAGTTTGAGTTTACCTCATCGAATCCCTATGGTTCCCTGCATTTTCCTTTCGGGAATACAGCACAAGAGTAGCTACTAGTTCTAATTTAAAATTACCAGAGATTAATTTGGAACTTTTCAGAAGGAACGCCTAGTTTGTTGCTTTGAACCTTTTTTTTTATACCAACAGCCCAAATTAGAGCCACTACAAACGTATTTCTGATTTTCAAATCAGATTCAATTACTCCTGTTCTTAAATGATCAGGATGGAACTTCAGTTCAGTTAGGTTTTGTTATTCATTTTGTCAACCAGTGTGAATTCTAATTATGTTAAAAAGGTTTAAAACTTTAAGTTGTGCTAATATTATCTCTCTCTCTCTCTCTCTCTCTCTCTCTCTCTCTCTCTCTCTCTCTCTCTCTCTCTCTCTCTCTCTCTCTCTCTCTCTCTCTCTCTCTCTCTCTCTCTCTCTCTCTCTCTCTCTCTCTCTCTCTCTCTCTCTCTCTCTCTCTCTCTCTCTCTCTCTCTCTCTCTCTCTCTCTCTCTCTCTCTCTCTCTCTCTCTCTCTCTCGTAATTAAATTTTTAGGATAACATAATAGAAAACAAAGGGTAACTCGTAGGTATTATTAGTAGTTGGTCGCTAATTGTTTGTTCATTATCAAAATAGAAGAATTTTAGAGTATGTAGCGTTGAATGAGAATTCTTAAACAACGAACGGTTCGGTTAGATAGCCAGGCAAACTGAACGAGAGTGCATGCGAGGATAAAACCCACTCGGGAAAGGGCTTTCCCGAGAAAAACGATCATTTCCCCGAAGGGTAGACCAAGTTGATTATCAAGCCCGTCGCAAATAACGAGAATTTCCCCCGTTCCCTGCTCTTTGCTCGGTATAAGCGCCAACTAGATAGCGCACTGATACAATGAGATTTGCATTCATCAGCTGACTCTGAAGAGCCGGCCGCAAAGCCTAGTTAATTAGCCTCCCAGTGTATGCGGCGAGTTTCCGCCTCGCCTAGCCTCGCAACGGTGGCGAAGACGAGGTTAGTTCCGAAGACTCGGGTAAATACTTTGTTACACTCTCCGTAGTATTGATGGTTGTCTGGCAAACTAGCCGGCTCGAAGTTGGGGAAATACCTGCTTCACGCTCCGAACGGGCTCGTCTTGGTTTATGACGCCCTCCTTATTAACTTTCCCTATGGCTCCCGCTCCAACCCAATTTATTCCGTGTGTTATAAGTTCATGCAAAGCCAACGACTTAGCGATGAAATTGAACTTCGTGATCCACGTCTTGAATAATAAATAATACGAGATGACGCAACTTTCCGTTCAGGTCTCCTGGCAGTTTTCACGTTCTAATCAACAACTTACCTCGAGCCTCGAGGAAGACAACGAGGGCCGCTAATTGAAATATTCAGTTAGTTACGATGTAATTCAATTAATTTAACATCATTCTCACCTGAGATTTTTTTGTCTCAATAATTCTTTATTGCGCCAAGTATGAGCGACATACTTAGAAGCAACATACATTTGATAATAGCATTTTTGATTTAATTACAGAGGGACTAACAAGGCCCTTAACTAAGTCTCTATTATTTTTATTGTAGTGGTGCCATTTGACGCACTTGAGTCTCAATGAGGTTTCACAAAACTGGTTTCACTATGGCTACACTCACTTCCACAGATCATGGGGTTGAATCCTCTTGGGACGTTTTAGTAGGTCGTTAACGTTGAACAACTGGACTGACGTGCCCTTGTGACCGCTTGTGGTGGGCTATGACTTCCTTCCTGATGACTTCATTTATGGTCGGCATTTGAAGCTCTATATGTAGCCGAACATTTCTGGTCTACCGATATGCATTTACACAGCACCTCAGTACATTGTTTTGGAACCGCTGTTTTACATCGCGGTTGCTTTGAGCAGTATAGCCCCACAACTGCACTCCATAAGTCCTAACAGGCTTAAGGACTTGATTGTACAAAGTTAGCTTATCCTGGATTGACATTTTCTAATGTCGACCCATTAGCCAGTACATTTTTCTGAACTTTTGAACTAGCTCTGCCTTTTTCTTTTTGCCATGAGCCTTCCACCTCAGTTTCGCATCTAGGGTGATTGGCAGATATTTAGCCTCATTGACATGTGGCAATGTTTTGCCTTTCAGATGAACTGGAATATAGTCGATCTGGCGGTAAGTTAAGTCGATATGAACAAAATTCATTTCGTTCATCCTGATCCTCCATTTATCTGTCCAGTGTTGGAGTTTGCTGCTAGCCGAGATTGATGGAATTATATACATTACGTGTAAAAGCGGTTTCAGTAGTTTTAGCTCCCTTTCTATACTTATAGGTCAACAGATGGAAAAAGTGAACCAAAAACAGTTAATAACTTAACCAATAAAATATAACTTTATTTACACTTGTGTGACTGATGTTAACCCTTGGTAACTGGCGCAAATAGTACTACTTGAACACTATTATAAAGACCCTATGTTCAAACATTTCACTTTTTCTGGAAAGAAGGGGTTGAAGTTGAATCTCTATAACCTGAATTACAAGGTTTACTGTTATTGACTAGAAATATAGCAAATTGGGTTCTAAAATATGGACATTTGTTAGGAAAATTCAAATCTAACAAAACTCCTCAAAAGCGTAATATTCTATTGCTTGCAACAAACGACTACCGTATGTGGTTGAAACAAGAAGAGCAAATAGTGGGATATTTTCGGTCTCTCGATCAGAGCAGAAATTACACATGTTGCTTCTTCGATGTTCTTGGCGCATTTCGTTCATCAATTTCAACCGGGAACGGCTAGGTTTTGGTCTTTGCGGAGGAATTGCCTACACCAACATCTTCCCGTCAGAAATTAGTAGAAAATGACAGCTCAATTGCCTGTTAGTAAAAACCTCAAAAAACCTTGTTTCACCCACGTTTTTGGCCAGTTTTAGAACCAAAGTTGAGGCGATCAGACTGGCTGGAAGTTAGGACCAATTAGACTTCAAATGGAGTCCATGTGGGAAAAAACGGATTTCCTACGTCAATTTTAAGGCCTTCTATGGCACATAGGGACTACAACGGATGGAAATTGGAGCTTTCAAATTTACGCACCTTAAAAACATCAAATGACGAAGTTTGGGAGGTTCGAATTTGAGTTTAATCTTTGTTCGCTATACGTTACGTACATTGTGTTTTGTAAAAGTAGGCGTTTGCGGAGTTAATTTAAGAGACAGTCATTCATCTGTCTTTGGGACACCTAGCAGTCAGCGACGAGTTATGGAAACACAGTGATTAGGTAAAAAATGCTTGTGGGTAGATTCCTTCCCAAGCATCTAGGCGTATGAAGTTTTTATATCAATTCTAAGGCCTTTTCCACGGACGGCATAAGGCGTACGACGGATGGGAGTTGCAGCTTTTGAATTTACTCACCTTAGAAACGTAAAATGACGAAGTTTGAAAGGTTCGAATTTGAGTTCAATGTTTGTTCGCTACACGATAACAAAGGCTCAACCCTGGAATGGAAGTGACATCCCGACCCCCCTTAATGGAAGTGTGATGGGTAAATTTGACCTGTCACTTTAATTACTCATAAGTTGAATTTAGAAAACTCCAACGTGTATCAATAGTATTTTAGGTAAAAATAAAGGCCTCTTGATTTTTCAATAACTCAATTTTTAGGCTCGTTTTCCAAAGTTGTATGCACCATCCGAGTAAAGTTGTAAAAGTAGATAATAGAAATTAAACTTTTTAAAAACACTTTGATTCAAGTTTATTTATTATTATCATTCCATTTTATGTAATAAATTAAAATCAATCATGCTTGGAATCAGTGATTACTGCTTACTGGTTTACGAAATGCAAGTTCCTACTCAAATCTTTCTTGAATAGACAATAACATCAGTGCAATAAAAAAGCTTTCACGTCCAAATAACTCATTGCATTCTTCTTCGTCGCCTTTAGCTGGTTAAAACAAATAACACTTAGATGATTCAGAAAAACTAAATTAATATTACCTTTAAAACAAAAGGAAAAGAAATCACGCCTTCCTTACAATAATAATGAACATGCATAAAACCCCGGATGCTTACTGCTTGGAGCCTGCGGTTGAAATTCAAAAAACATTGGACACGCTCTAGCGGGGCTTTTTTTTTTGTTTGCCGCTTTCAATTTGCTCTTATTTGCCCAGCTGTCTTAAGCTTTCCGATTTTTCGCATTCAGGAATACGGAATGTTCGAATTTTGATTGGGTATCAAGTTGATATAATAACGTTTAAACACAGTAAATACTCGATCACATACCCATGCTGCTTGCTTAGAACTCTCCACTTGATGATGTAACTAAAGGGACAGGTCAAATTGACCCATCACACTTCCATTCAGGGGGGTCGGGAGGTCACTTCCATTCCAGGGTTGAACCTTTGTTATCGTATAGCAAACAAAGATTGAACTCAAATTCGAACCTCTCAAACTTCGTCATTTTACGTTTCTAAGGTGAGTAAATTCAAAAGCTGCAATTCCCATCCGTCGTACGCCTTATGCCGTCCGTAGAAAAAGCCTTAGAATTGATATAAAAACTTCATACGCCTAGGTACTTGGTAAGGAATCTACCCACAAGCGTTCTTTACCTGATCACTGTGTCTCCATAACTCGTCGCTGACTCGTCCCAAAGACAATTGAATGACTGTCTTTTAAATTAACTGGTACGTGTGACACTTCCGTGTGGCATTTTTCGGCTAGTTAGTCCAACGCATTTTCCATGCTAAAAACAGAAATCTGCCGATTGATGGTATTGCACATGCCCTAACTTGTCTTCAAACAAACTTATAAAACAAATAAAATAAGCGAAATGAACTTAAAAAATATATTTATCCTTATTGGTATAGCAAATGCATGGTATGGTATTCCAAATTGGCACAATAATGTCTTGTATATTAGGATTCTGTTCTGTACTGATACATTCTTACGATCTAATAGTGTTCTTAAGCATATTCGATTGCAAACTTTATTAATGAGTTCAGTAAAATGATCTTTGAACGTCAATCGACTATCCAAGAATATACCTCGATAGTTGTGCCCTATTGCTTTTGGTGTGGGTTGTACAGCATATAATACAGGCGTTTCTTAGTATCTAAGGTTGTATGTAAGTTACGTAATTCTCTACATTTTTCCCTCCATATTGTGCGTTGTTACTAGAGAATGTGCTTACACAGCATAGCTCTCCTGTAAATGCATCTCCCTCCCACCCTTACGCTTAGTCTTGTTTCATCGTTCAATTTCGTAAGATCTCATCTCCGTGTTCGTACGAATAAAGTGCTTTTCAAAAATTCAACCAACGACATCTATTCCATTTCTCGTATATGTGACTACGCATAATTTTAGCGAGTTCATTTTCATTTTCCATGTGGTGCACCATTGTCCTAGCACCTCTAAAAGCTCGTGTTATGAAGTGAAAGACTGACGGTTCCGCAGTCCTATGTAGGTGAGGAAATGGAGCTACCTGCTGCACTGCCACACTCGCCCCAATTCCAGTCTCAACGTCAAGGACCCAACGAGGTAGTGTTTTCTAAAACAATACTATCCCAAATTGAAGCCTTCCATCTCCTCTCGTCGTTTAGGCGCCATTGTCCTTTCTTTATCTCCACACCCACGCCAGAGTGAATAGGTACCTACGCAAACTGCGTTTATCTTCCTACAATGGACATTCCGCTCCGAAGAGTTAAATGAAAACCCCTCCGACAACTCACTTACCGCTAACGTACCTTCCTCCCCAAAAAGCTGATGGGAGGCTCCGTTGGGAGTTCGATCATAATTTCCCCGTCACGAGGTTTTCATAACACATAAGCCCGATGTGGGAGCCCGTTGTACCTGTCGGCGGGTACCCCGGGGATCGGGAGGATATCCCGTCGGATGAATAACTCCCCGGCCTAGATGTACACAGGGAAGACCTCCCTCCAGGGGCTTTAGAGGCGGAGCGCGGCTGAGGATCGGTATTCGATGGCACCGGAGTTTCGAAATGAGTTTCACGGAGGATTCCTGATAAGCTGTGTTCAATAAGGGACTGCCCACTAACCAGGCAACTTTCCCTCGGGTAAATGAAAAAAAAAGTCTGCTAAATCGGGTGAACGTAATAGCTCCCTCGCTTATTGCAGTATAGAAGCAAATATAATAATAATAATAGTAATAACATTGTTTAGTACTGTACTTAACACGTTCATTGCGGCAACTAATTTTCTTCACATCACTCAAGTGTGGGACGAGACGAATTGACCCCGTGCTCAGAGTTTCATGAAGTGCGATGCGAGTCTTCTTGACCTCGTATTCCTGGACCAGGTTTTTCGTGTTCATTTCCCCGAAAACCTAGTATTTCCTAGAATTCTAGTTATTGCCCCGGAGTTTATACCTAGCACTATGTACGGCAGCCGCATTCACCAATCGAAATTCTTCATAGATCAATGAAATATTTTCCATTTTCCAGAGACATCTACAGACTACACCCGAAACAAATTGAATTCGAGAGTTATTTCTCAGTCATGTCCAATTTTCCCCACCTACAGCTCAAGAAGTCAATAGTGAGAATATATTATTTATTGTAGTAAAAATATATTCTTGCTCATGGAACCCCTGATTTCATTTTTATGTCGAGTTCTCTGCACAGGACTTCATAACTCTACGGGTACCTATGATTTATAACTTTTAGTTCAGATAGGTATACAAATATCTATTTTTATAATTGAATAAATTTATTTCTTCACAAAACTCATAAACTTAGTGTCTTTATAGGAGCAGAAAAATAAAATAACTCTCTCTCTCTCTCTCTCTCTCTCTCTCTCTCTCTCTCTCTCTCTCTCTCTCTCTCTCTCTCTCTCTCTCTCTCTCTCTCTCTCTCTCTCTCTCTCTCTCTCTCTCTCTCTCTATCTCTCTCTCTTTCACTCGAAATAGTACTTGAAGTACTTGTAGAAGCAGATACGGCGTTACAATGAAGAGTACATTTACCTGTGGACGTTGACGGGAAGGCAATCAGGAACAGGACAGACGAACATTATCGCCGCCGGCAGACGACTAATGAATAATTGATAAGGCACCGACTCACCAATTGAAGGGTGCCACTGGCAAAACGACCTAAGTTTCTGAGCAACAAATTTTCAGGAGGGAATAAAATGTGCATAAAATGTGTGCCTTAGCAACGATCGGTTCTAACTGAAAATCATAGGTAACTAAGCCAGAACTTCACTACAATAACAAGTTTTGTCAACAAAACAAACTCGTAACCAATGGTTCTCCGGGATGTAAGGAGGGGGAAATTGGCAGCATGGTATGTGGTCTGGTGTCAAGTATATAGAATAAATTCACAGCTTTCCAAAAAGTGGTGAACAATTTTTGTGCGATGAAAAATGGCGAAAATAAATTTCCTTAGCAACGATCAGTTGTAAGTGAAAACCATTATAAAAATACGAGCTCCTTTGTCTCACTTTTTCCTGACGCTTTTCGGCGGGGGGCTCCATCACAAAAACCTTTTCAAGGTTAAAAGCTTGGGCTATAAAAATTTAATCCTGATACAAATATTGCCGGATTTCTCAAAAACTATTTGCGTTAAAAACATTAACATTAACAACTTTCGTTTCATTTCATCGATGTCTGTTATGTCCAATGATCCTTACCTAAAGCTTAATTTCTTCAGATTCTATCCGATGTCAATCAGATTTTCAGGCTTTTTGGGTTAGGCTGTAGACTATGTATTCGATTGTTCAAAAAACAATACACAAGCCCGCACACACTTGTAAACTTTTCGAACCACAATTTTCTGTAAGTTGATCCAATCTAGCTTAAATTCGGAAGGTGGTCGGGGATGCCCAATTTCTACAAACTAACAATTTGGTTTTATTTTCAGGGAATGTGTCGATTGAAAGTGAAAATGAAAGGTAAGTGACGAAAATAAATCGTAAATAAAAGAGTTGTGTATTGCTTCTCAGTTTGGTCATCAGGTATCATGCTTCATCACATTGGTCCGAACCTTTGATTTTACCTCTCCTAAATTAGAAACCGTCCGACTTGAAACCTCAGTAGAGTTTGATTGTCCCGACTCAACGTAAAGTGCTCCGTTCATATTTCATAATTTCATCGGAACTGTACAGCGTTGATTGGCGCTCGGTTCGGTGTGTTAAAAGCAAACGAAGATTTCGAGTTGGAGCACGAAATAGAATGTGCGAGACACGATGAAATGTATTTCACGAATGACAGTGATCTCGACTGAAATGTGAGACGGTACACACAAATAATAAATGTTTGTGGCAGCGGTCGCGTTTCTCTTGAATTTGCAATTCAAATGAACGTGGATGCAGGTTTTATCCCAAGTGTAATGAGTCAAAGTTTGCTCTGGAACCAATGAATTTTCGCATGACATTTAAGTTGCCAATAGAAATTGTTAAGTAGAAGCAAACTGGGATGATAAAATTAAAAAAAAATGGCTTGATGTATGTCGTGGGAAAGTCTGTTCAGAATCTTTCAACCAAGAGCGCTTATGAGTGGACAAAACTTTTCACATACCAATGTAAGGAAATCCATCAAAATTTTTCATAATTATGATTTTCCTAGATTTAGTCTCAATTAACGGCCAGTTATTGTAAAATCATATTTGTCCAACCATTAACGTTCCTTACTGCCAATCATTCAAAGAGTTTAATGACGTTCATCATTCATTTTTCTTGAATTGCATCATAGTTGAAAGGCACTGGTGGTTGGAAGTGAACCAGTAGATGCTTGAATCTACCTCACCGGTAGGGCACCTTCAACCAAAAAACTATTTTCAAGAAAACAAATTGTGATAAAAATAAAGTTGACTAAGGCTATTCATGGCTAGATAGGTAAGCTTTCCTGTGGGAGGATAACGAATATTGAAAAAGTTGAAGAGTAGGCTCTCGATCATTTACGTTCAAAACTGGTTGAACCTAACCCACTCTCCCCTACCTACATTAATTATAATTAATTAATAATTATCCAAATAAAAAATTGGTCTCGATAAAATTAAAATTCCGTCACTTATCACCTCTAAGGCGGAACAAAGTTCGCCATGTCAGCTAGTTATAAATAAAAGGAATACTAACTTAATCAGAAAGCATTGCTTACAATTACCTGTGAGTTATAATGTAAAATATCTGGTTGATGAAGGACAGGTTTCAGGTTTTTCCGAATTCGCGGTTGGCTAGCGGAGTTTGCGATGTAGTGTGAGGACGAGGAGAAAACCGAATCCATCAGGATGGCAGCTTCCCACTTAATCCTCGTTACTCACAGATAATCCTCCCCATCATCGAACCCTCTCCGCCGCTTAATAGATTTTAATCCCGCCATTTCCACCTCGAAAACGGGTCACGGTATCAAAACCGACGTTGAGCCCTTCCGATCCTCCCGGTTATTTTCCTCACGTAGACTGTCATCTACCAGCACACAACTTGGTTTCCGTTAGCAAAGATCTAGCTGTGGCGGTTTCCCTTCCTGGGAGCATCTCAAGTTAGAAAGTGATGTCACAGCTTCAGTGTTGCCTAATGAACGAAAGGAGAATCTACCTTCACAGCACTGAGGTAAATTTTGCATCGTAGTTACTGTGGTCGGGTCTTTATGACAGAATTTAGTTTTTTGGGTATATTTGAAAAAATAAAGGGTATAAAATGATTACGTTCGGCTATTATGAACAACGTTTAATAATTATTTTCAGTATCAACTCAAAACATACAAACAAATATCAACTTGAAATAAATTTTTCCTTGTAAGAAAAAGCCCGTCAATTTTTGGAAATTCACGCATAAGGTAACATTTGAGTTTAGATTAGTACATTAGGTTAATCCAAAATATAGAATACAAATCAAAAAACTAAAATCATCGACTATAGAGAAGGGAAGTTCAAGGCAAACTAACCCAACCACAGCAGTGGTGATATGAATAGTAATTTGCGACCATTGTTAGTAATCTACCTACTTGTCAAGTCAAAATGTACGAATAATAGTAAAATACTTCACACTGAAAACTGTCACGTTCAGAAACGTATTTTAGAAGGAACATTCAGTGCACAAAACTTGAGAATGCGTTTTGCTGATGGCTCGTTTTGCACTGACTGCAGAATTGCGAGTATTTGGTATCGTTGGTGCTCGTGAAGAGATGGCATCTTTTTCTTTTTCTGAGTTGGTGAAATAATCACAACTTTTCCATCGCTCTAGTTGGATCTCATTTTCCGCTTCTGTGGTTTGAGCAGTCTGGGATTTTGCGAACGTTTGGCTAAGTGAATTTGAACGAGTTCGTGTGCCTTTTTTTAGACAATTTGAACGTAAGATTGATGAGCAGTTATTCTGTTTGGATATCCAGTAGAGTAGAGTTCGTACAGCAGAGTCGGTTGACTGTTTAAATCCAGTAGGTTGTGATGATTTTTTTTCCTGTAGGTTTGCACATTCCCTCATTAATGCATGGTACACCATCCGTCCGCTGTCCGGAGGTTTTTCCGAAATTACTGAACCAAAGTTAATGAAATCGCGTATGGGTCTGCCATCTTCCTTGATGTGACTCAGGCATTTGACCAAGTTTGGAATGAAGGTCTTATTCCCAAGCTTTGTAAAATGGAACCAGAACGTAGTGCTACATATCCAGCAGATATTTTTTTATAAAACAGGATGGAGCCTTTTCAGAGCCAAAAAAGATAGGAGCTCGAGTCCCGCAAGGCAGCGTACTGGCCCCACTGACCTACCTGAAACTGAAGTTAATACCTTCGCTACGTTTGCCAATGAGTCTGCAAATTAACAATCAATTAATCAGTTACCAAGTTAAATCGTTATATCTCCCACATTCATGACTGGACAGTGAGATGGAGAGTCAGAATGAATGAGACAAAGTCAGTGCATGCCGATTTAACTAATAAAAGCCAACCAACTAACTAACTAACTATGCTAACTAGCTAACGATGAGCCAGCCTTTCTCCATAACAAGGCGATACCATATGCCAATGAAGCGAAATACCTTGGAATGGCACTGGATGCCAAACTAAGGTGGAAGTTCCACGTCAAGGAAAAAAAGCTAAGCTTGGGATCAAATTCAGAAAAATGTACTGGCTGATGGGCCGACGGTCAAAACTGTCAGTCCACAATGATTTGATACTGTACAAGCAAGTCCCAAAGACTGTCTGGACTTATGGTGCGCAACTGTGGGGGTGCTCGGCCAAGAGCAACCGTGACATTATTCAGCGCTTTCAAAATAATGTCCTACGAGGTTGCTTAGATGCATACACATATTTTAGAAATGACAGACTTTACTACGAGCTGCAGATTGAATATGTGAATGAGGTCATTTGAAGACAAGCCATGCATCACGGGTCCGGTTGGTACTGAATTCTCGGCATCGATCTCACACAATTCTAAATGTTGAAATGGAAGGTCTAACTTTTAAAAAATCTGAACATACGAAACTTTCGGAACAACACTATTGTTTTCATGTTCATGATTGATAGGGGTCTCTCTTCAATGAATCGAATGAGCTGATTCGGACTGCTTCAAGTTCATCCGATCACTCACCCAACAACACTTTGACAAAAGAAAAAGAATGTGAGAGCAAACGTGCTGGAGATAGTAAAAACAGTGAAGTACCATTGAGTATCGGATCATTTGATGTAATATTTACGCTTTTTTTTTTAAATTTATTCATTTATTTTGTTCGAAACCGTTTACAACAATCATACCTCAGTGGCTGCTAAAACACATTATAATAAAACCGTCATTGTAATACCGCTACTTACATGAAAGTAGCGTTTCAGAATCGTGTAAGTTTCACAAACACTGAATTGTTCTGTTGGAGCAATATGATTCCCTACACTACAGATAAGACACAACGTGGCCATGTCCATGACGTGACGGGGTCGTACTAATCGCTGTACTTGCGGTCTTCTAAAGCCATCTACAACTAGTGGATTGGGGTGGTATTGGCTTCGTTGGACGAACGTATTCATATTTTGCGATAGAATTTGTGAGGGAGGTCAAGCACAAACTCATTGTAAATAGTTTCATTCCTAACGAACGGAGGCGTGTGAATGATTTGGCGTGGAAGGATGGCATTTTGCTGTTGCTCTAATCGTCTGATAGGTCGGATTGGAGTTTTATATATTATGACTTTGTGCTGTAGTGAAAAATGACGGCTGTTCAACAGGGACTTTAAACTTGTAACCCGGTTACGCACTCTTCTCATGAGCTTGGAGACATGTTCACTATAAGTGAGTCGCCTATCTAAGAACACTCCTAGATATTTATATATTTATGTCCTGAGGCTTCTGGGAGTCGGATCAAGTCATATTTGAGGCACTGTAAGTCACAACGAATGATTTAAGTGAATTCGCTTTGATCTTCCACTTTGTGCACCATTGGCCTAGTGTTTCTAGGAGCTGTTGTAAAACTCGTGCTGCTTCTCTTGAATACTCATGACTCACGGCGTAGACAAGCCGTTGGCAATATTTACTTGACGTTGTATTTAAGACTTCCTCTTGAAATCGAGTTTTTCCAAAATTAAATTAGATCAAGAGGGTGTTTTATTTTATCAGTGATTCCATTCGTGGATTTCTACGTATTGTCCATAATATACAGACGTGTTGACTGACAGCAGTTGTTTTGGAATCAGTTTCTGATTCCTATAAAGTTTCTTAGTAGTATAGTTTTGTGTTCACGGAATTAGTCTTTGGTACATCTAGAATCAATTACAAGGTGTGGAGACACGAGGTTTAGATAATGTAATGTAATTACATTAGATAATTTATTGGCCACGTCTAATACACATAACATTAGTAAAGTAGTATTTAATTGATATTTAATACAATATTTAATTGTAGTATTTACTCAAGTAGAGGAAATTGATATTTATCACTGGAGTACGATGGAAAATCTCGGTTACTTAGCGATCATATTCAATGTTTTTCGTTATAGGAGTATTTTGGGAACATACATTCTCTTATCAACAGAAACGTTTATTTGGACAGCGTATATAATCAATTGCCGACAGTATTAGAGTCATGGTGCCCTCATTCACACAAGTTACTGTTTAAAGGTGGGTTTTGAATAATCAAATCGACTTTTATTATGGAAATATGATGGGAAATCTGGATTAATTAGCGATCGTTTGCAATGTCTTTCGTTATGGGAGTATTTTAGGGACGTTTATTCTCTCGTCAATAGAAACTGTTTATTTGTTCATCAAATATAATCAATTTTCCACAATATTGGAGGTATGGAGCCCTGATTCACACAATTACTGTTTCGAGGTAGGTTCTGAATGGATAAATTGATATTTATAACGGGAATACGATGGAAAATGTCGATTATTTAGCGTTCATTTGGCATTTGAGAATTAACTTCATCCGTTTGAATACCTCAGAATAACCACTGATCATTAATGATAAACCGCATCACTTAGCGTCTACATGTGCCCATTTCGGTGAATACGTCGATAAATGGAAAACCATTGTTCTCGGAGACGAGTGCGCCCATAAATGATATTCGGCCCCATCTAAGCCACATATCGCCCATTCATCGACGTCAACTGTTTCGACCAAACATCGGTTGTATCTCATCCCTCCTTGAATACACTAAATACCCGCAAAGTGCATTTACCTCCCACAATGCAGCCTACTAACTATGAATATGGACGACGGGCCAATGAATAGAACGGCACGCACCCATGTTCGGCCGTAAATCCAGTTCCACTTTAATGGAAACATTTGAAATTCACTCATCGCTCCAGTCCGTTACGGACGCGGTCAGCGCGTCGCTCAATTACCTGAAATGCACTAAAGGTATAAACTAGACCGTTTGCGCGTCCCTCAAACGCACTAAAGTGATTACCCCGCGGCTGTTTTGCATTCGAATCCAATTCGGCGTGACTGCTTTATGGCGGGCAGGAAACTAATGGGGAGACTCAGTGCTCCAGCTCTAGGCTAGAGGAAGCGAGAGAGATCAGGAGAGAGGAAGCGAGATGGAGAGTGGTAGAATATGTGGGAGTGTGACTGAGATGGAGCTCTTTGTTTCATATTTCCTTGTTAATTGTCAGAGTTCAGATTCATGGGATGGATTTTCGTGTGAGATAAATGCAGGTAATCCTGCAGTTATTCTTCTTCAGAATGCAACAAGAGGCAAGAATATCACTCATCACTACTAGATTCTCCATCAAAACATTGCTCAATACTTGAAAAATTGCATTAATAGTAAGTACTACGAATGAGTACATTCTACACTTACTTGTCACTGTTAATATGAAACTGCAAATTAACTCTCAGGCATATAACAGCGGAGGGAGTTCGACGGTACCTTCTGTAGTACTCTAGTACCCCCAAACGGTGGCTGCCGAATTTTGCACGGTAAAGCCGTACACAAGGATCATGTCTGTTTTATTGTCGTAAGGTCGATAACACGAATAAAATATTAAACCGTGAATAACTGTGAATACATGTGTTGAAACAAAAAACTTCAACAGGCCTTTTTTGTTGCAAATTAGTTGTAGAATCGGTCTCTTGAAGGAATGAGACCTGTTTTGCAGACAAAATGAAGGAATGTTCTAGTTAGAACAATATTTTGTCGTGCCTCACACAGTGCGGCCACTTTGGTGTTTGCCGTCTCACTCTTTGAGCCGGCAAACGGTTTGTAGCCCACTCGGCTTGATCACTCACTTAATTCCATAAGTATAAGTAGCGTATTTTTTTCTCTTTTGAATTTCATTAGATAACTTTCTGTACACAATACTAAGTAATGCATAAGTAGTGCTAGCACTACTACAAGCTAGCTGCTAGTACTTAGTACTTAGCTAAGTAATGCTTGTTTTGCTAAATAATGCATTTAAATAGTCGGTACCCACCACAGAGTAGGTGTGTAGGACAGTGGAACGTGGTGAGCTGTCCATCAACAGTCCATAATAATATAATAATTTAAATACTAGGATATGAACAAAATTTGGCATAGTAATCTTGAGTTAGGTATCACAGTTAGGAATAATATACAGTTTAGTTATCTCCCATCAGGATCAGATCGAGTTGAGATGTTCAAAAGCTGCCGTTTATTGTCGTGCTTATGACTTCTTCCACGAAAGGTACGTCTAGAAATTTCTCACAAACCAAGGTGCGTCAGTCATCATTCGAAGTGCTCTATTTTGTTGAAATCGTACTCTATTAATTAGTGTCATGCTTGCCAGTCCCCAGGTAGAACAACCATACTGCCAGATTGGACGAATCCTAGTTAGGTAGAGGAGACGTTTGTTGTCTAAAGATAGTGGTGAATTTTTGAGCAACAGCTTCAGTAGATGTATACGGGAGCAGAGTCTTTTTACAAGTTCACCATTGTGGATATCGTAAGTGAGTCTTCGTCGCAGATCTAGTCCAGGGTAGCATATCACCTCTGTTTCGGGTAGGGTTTCGTTGTTCATTACAATGCGGTCGGTTTGGTTATTTCTTTGCAGCGTGAATGTAGTGGTGCATGATTTTTTGTTTTTGCATGAGCGTATTTTTTTTTTAAATTTTAATGGTTTTTTTTTTTTTTTTTTTTCAAAATGCTTCACGGGCCGGCTCAAATCTTACAGCGGGCCCGGCTGTTGCCCACATGTGATCTAAATCATTTGAAAATATCTGTGAGTACGTTCACGTTACCTAGATGTGAAGCTATGGCCCAGTGGGCAAGACCCACTCTCAACTTGGTGGACCATGGTTTCAACACAGAACATAATTTACCCATAGACTAGGTATTCAGCCAAAAAAGCTAACGAAATATGAAACGACAACTTGGATACCGATGATATGGAACCAAGGATCGTGTAACCTGGTGTGACCAATGCGATTTCTGATTCAGTGAGAGGAAAGTCACCGGTATTAGTGAATCATCAGTTTAGTTATCAGTTTGAAGTTTGATAATGCTGTTGTTTTGAATCCACTGCAAAATGAATTCAACGATTCTATCGACAAACCGTGATCTGACCTAACGAGATTCGAAAGGCTGAATGTATAGCTGTTCCATTAATAGCAGTTGCTGTCAATTGAACTTAGAACGGAATCAGATGCGCTCCCTGGTAGAGACAACTTTCCTTTGCTCTTGTAAAATTTCTTCTTACTTGAACCTTCGTCTGCAATCGCGTCTGTAAGTACCTAACGTGAGATTATCTGTTTTAAATCACAAAGATATGGAACTCCGTGCTGAAAAGTCAGTTTCGAATGTCAAGTCGGAAACAGTCATAACAGCTACTCGCAGTTTACCATATGTTAAGGGGTTCTTCCGGATAATGTTGTAATCTCAATAAAACTATAAAATATCTTCCTATCCGAAGACTGACTTTTGGTTTATTATTCAATAATAAACCATTGTAATCGCAATTGAAAAAAAAAATTCTAACCCCCTGAAAATTTCATGATTTACGTTTCAAAGGGTGTAGAATCCAAATCTGCAATAAAAAATTTTCCGTCTGTCCGCCGTGCGCCGTACGCACGATTTCTCCCAAACGGCAGAAGCAAAAAAGCTGAAGTTTTCAGGAAAAATAAAAAACGCTGCAAATTCTTTCACTGGGGTTTATTATTCAATTCAATGGCTTGCGTTCATGATTTGAATTTCTACTAAGCTTTTTAGTGTGAGTGTTTCACAGGTGATAGAGCGATTATTGAATTTCAGGAGGCACACAAATATGATCATCTGATCAATCCAAATAGGTATTTTGGTTGAGAACAGATTTACGTGCTCCATGCATATCTCCTGAAATTCAGTAATCACCTGTGAAACAGGGAATTTTCCAAAGCTTGGTAGAAATCCAAATCATGAACGCAAGCCAATTGAATAAGAAACCCCAGTGAAAGAATTTGCAGCGTTTTAAAAGGCTATCGATGATATGGAACTAAGGATCATGTAACCTGGTGTAACCTATGCGATATTTTCTTATGACGCGTTGATTATATGAGATTCTGATTTAGTGGGAGAGAAGTAGCGAAATTATGTGAAACGTGTGGGCTAAAACACATTTTGTGTTTCAATAAATTCGTCCGAAGTATGTATATAGAGATAACCACAAGTCCAGGAGCGCGAGTTTCTTGGTCGATTACATTGGTTCATTAATGAAAATAATAAAACCAATAGACCAGCAATCAACTTCCTGATACAGAAATAATGAACCTCTGATTAATAATTTATAGCGTTTTTTTATGCGGATTAACACAGCTATATACGTGGTAAAAAAATGCTTACCCCCCCAGATTAGTCGTTCGGGAATTATGCTTTTTCACGAACCGTAGATTTAAGGACGGAGTTAAAAATTAACACCGGGGAGTCCCCACGTTTTTGGATGTGGGGAGGGCGTTTTATTTATTTTTTCGCTGTGCCGCGTTATATGATGGAGAGATTTAGGGCCTGTTTTATCTCTAAGCCATGCGTCACAAGGGACGATTCAGACGGAAATACCTTGATGCTAGGTCTGTACCGCACTGTTAATATATTTTTAATTCGGAGGAACTCTCTCGTATCACTACTTGTGTATACGCATGTACACATACATATACCCAGGGAGTTGGGGCCTACCTGCTATGATTAATTGGAGGTTCGTTTGTGTTTTCCCCATTAGTCTTGTGCGTTGCGGCTCACTCTTTAATTACAAACGTGACGCAACCAAGAGGATGTTATTCGTTTCTAAAGGGAATGATGGAAGGATATCACACAAGTGGTTTGTTTATAATTTGAGGTAAAGAACCTTTGTAATCAAACGAAATATTCTATTATTAAGTTCGGAAATTGTAACATGGACGTTCATTACTGATTTATAAAATAGCTGATCTGAGGTCAGTAGTTATTTACTATATAGGAAGTCTGTGCTAAGTAAATAGATAGGTAGATATATAGTTTATTTACATCATTTTATATGTTACATTCTTCAATTGAATAATAACCGAGCTGGATAGTGCAACACTGTGGACAGCCCGGATCATTATTATTTTGTTATAAGGGTTTCCACAATTTCGTCGTGTATTATTTAGTAAGAGTTCGTTTTTTGTAGATTCTGTTCGTTTAGAGCAGGGGTCTCCAAACTGTTTGCCCCAAGGGCCAAATCATAATGTGGTGGTGGTCGGGGCGGGCCAACAGGGGGTCCAAAATTTTGAAAATTAAACACTTGAAAACAGGGTTTTAAGCACTCCTAGAAGAATTTGACAAATTCAAAATTAGGCCCAATATACGAAATAAAACTCAGTTTTTAGTGATTAAATATATTTTTTTAATTCCATGATTATTAGTTTTTAATTGTTCAATAAGAAATAATAACAATTTCATTTTCAGGAATATAAAAACTTAGCATTTAAAAGAAATGTGCCTATTTATTTTATTAAAATTATTACATTCGAAAAATAATTATTGGAAAACCAGTCTAATGTGATGTGTGCAATTGTTTTTATGTGTGCTAATTCTTTCACCGGGGTTTATTAATCAATTAAAACGCTGAAAATTCTTTCACTGGGGTTTATTATTCAGTTTCAATCATTTGGCTTGCATTCATGATTTGAATTTTCCACTAAGCTTTGGAGTGTGCGCGTTTCACAGGTGATAGAGCGATTATTGAATTTCAGAAGGCACACAAGTATGATCAACTGATCAATCCAAGTAGGTATTTTACTTGAGAACCGATTTAAGTGCTCTATGCATATCTCCTGAAATTCAATAATCGCTCTAACACCTGTGAAACACGCACACTCCAAAGCTTAGTAGAAATTCAAATTATGAATTTGTGAATAATAAACCCCAGTGAAAGAATTCACACAGCAGGGTTTTTAAAGGTAGTTACATACCTATTAGTGCACTTTTGCTAAGTATAGGATTTGCATTCATTATTTGAATTTCTACTAAGCTTTGGAGCGTGCGTGTTTCACAGGTGATAGAGCGATTATTGAATTTCAGGATTCACACAAATATGATCAACTGATCAATCCAAATAGGTACTTTGGTTGAGAACTGATTTAACCTCCTGAAATTCAATAATCGCTCTATTACCTGTGAAACACGCACACTCCAAAGCGTAGTAGAAATTCAAATCATGAATGCAAGCCAAATGAATGAAATTGAATAATAAACACCAGTGATTTTCGACGAAGTCCGTGATGTATAGAAAAACACACAGTAAAGTTGTAATAAAATCCAATTCGTCCAATTCCGAAAAAACGGAAAATGGATTTGGATACAGCACTCTCGAAAACACCCATCCATGGCAAAATGAAGCTGCTAACTTTGTGGTCACTTTTTGCGTAGAGGAGTATTATATATATACGTCCTTGTGATCGATACGAGAAAGCCTTGTGATCCACCCAACTTGACAAGACGTTTTTATCAGGTCGATTACATAAGCAGTCCCTCGTTAGTCCTTCGGAGCGTTTATAAAATAAAACAAATAAAATTATAATCACAGTCTCACTTGACACAGTTCTTTTGTTGAATAACCGATTCAGCTGGCCTGTTGACTCCCTGATTCATCACCATAGGAAAAAAACTCTCCTCCCTTTTCAAACCGAAAGGTCAAAGGTAAAAAGCTATAACGAAGGTAAAATAATCATTTTCAGGGACATTTTTAACTTGGGTCGATGGCTCGGACTGGGTCGAGATCAAAGACGACAAGAAATCCGGCAGTCACTTGGACGTCAAACCCTTTAGTTTCTTCAGTCTCTTCAAACTCATTTGCTCGCGAAAAACAGACAGATTTTTATCGTAGGAAACTCCGCACTAAAGACAATTTATTCAATTTTCTCAACTTTTCCGGATGATGTAACTCCTTAGTTGAGTTCTTGTGATTGGTTGATTATTTTCAATGAAGATATTTCGCAGTTACTCCAATTTATCGAAATGTAAAATGTTAATTCGACGATTTTTGTCATGTATATATTTGAAATACCTTTTCTTCTTCTCAATATTTTTCTTCTAACTTTGTGGCCAAAAATATCGAAGAGCACGTTGGAAAGCGGTCGGACCTGCCTCTCGTTTATCACTGAACGTCATTCGATGGTACGCTGTACTATTCTTCATGTCTTTGAGCATTTCACTAGAAAACTGATCTATCTAGGCGGGACCGAGTCTAGAGATTAATCTCGCTACCCTTTCAGAGCAAACAATAAACATTGTAGCTGTCCTTCACCTCCCCATATAATTATGTCGGAACACAAGGGCGTGTCTCCTTGCTCCAGTACCGTACTACAATGTGAAGGAGAGATTTACGTCCTCTTTCTACTAACCGCCGCAGAAGGGGGCGATTCAGACTGGGATACCGGGATGATCCGTCTCAACCGCTGTTTTATATACGTTCCCAAATCCGGGAAGGGAATATATATTTCCCGGCGCCGGTACCTGGGGCGTGTAATTGGGGCGATTCTTCAGAGAAATAGTTCGAGGACCTGACATATTACTTGAGTCGGAAATGGAGGAGGGCTGGATCGAGGCCGACAACGTTAAAGGCCAAAAGTATCACCGATATTGTTGTACCACCAATACAACGAAAGTAAAAACCTGCTGGAAGTGGACTGTGCAGCCAGAAACAGCGCTTCCACTCCCTCTTGTAATCAGCCAAGGAAAAAGTTGTTCAACTTTCCCTCAAAAATGTATAATAATATAAAACATTTTGATATTACTTTTTCTTGGAAACATCTTTTGATTGAAAGTCAAGAACAATTATCTATGTGTCATTCCATACCCTGACAGACTCGAAATGTACCGACCCCCTCCGATTTTGTTCATACTTTTTGTAGTTGCTTCCTTTAACGAATAAAAAAGGCCTGCCAGGTCAGTTCCTCCAAAAATGAACGGTTTTGGAAGCTACAGCAGTATGATATTTTGACGATTTTTTATGACCTAAACATAGTAATGGCAACAAGAAATCGATTTTTTGAAAAATCGATTTTTACTGTTTAAAAAATCGATTTTTTAAGATCGATTTTTTAAAGGCGATTTTTATTTAAAATCGATTTTTTTTAACCGAAAAAATCGATTTTTACCTGTTTAAAATGCGTTTTTGTTATATTACAATGAAAATAATACATTAAAATATTATCCAGTGTGGAGAATCTGAAATAACGATCCGTATTTACTCCGGTGGTCAGTATTCAGTAACGATGTGAGTTCTACTGATTCTACACAGTCACCATTTTACCACAGATCGAAATAGACGGCACTACCTTCACAACAACTCGATCTCGTTCGAATCGAATCGTCGAGGTCTCTCCACTCTCTACCTCCTTCCCTTCCTCCGGCTTCAGAGAATCGAGAAGAGAGATACAGAGAAGTGGAAGTCATCGCCCTGCCTAGACAGTATTCCTTTGTTAAACAACAACAACAACAAAATTAAAAAATTATAAACTACTATTTTAGACAAATTATACTGATCATACCACTCAGCAGAAGAACAAAAACAATCATCAGTTCAAATCAGCTGATTAACCATGTCAGTCAACACTAGTTACAAAATTGTAACTCTACTCTACTCAGTTCCAGTACTAGTACCCTTGCAGAATTGTAAAATTGTAGATGTAGATTGTAAATTACAATTTTACCGGATTAGTCCGTATTTGTAAACTTGAACTTTTAAGTTACAGGCCCCATATATTGTTTTATACCGTGTTATACTGGTATATCTCATAGATTTAAAAAAATCGATTTTTTTAAAAAATCGATTTTTTGGTCTCGATTTTTATTTGAAATCGATTTTATTTTTTCGATACATCGATTTTTTGAAAAATCGATTTTTTGATAAGTGTTGCCATCACTACCTAAACATGGCTTTTTGACTATATCTTCGGTTCCAATCAAACAAATTAAACGTACGCGGTCTGAGTTTCTTCGTGATAAAGTAAAGAACGCAACGGACCCAGCAGAAAGCCCGGTATGAGCGTCCGTTTTGTTTGTCGGGCGGATAACGTCCGCAAATCTTTAAAACGCGATCTTTAAAAAGTCGCTCAGTAGAATTAGGCGTTCGAGGTCTTAAAATGTTTGTAATTGCTTGTTTTACAATGCCCTCAACGAGTATTGTGTGTTATTTTCATTTGACGGAGTTATAACGATTTTAAGGGCTATGCACCGCCATTATTTCTGTGTATTTCCCTTTTTATCGATGTAAAGCTGAATTATCACGAAAACCGTTCGAGATAGCGAAAATTGTCATGGAAGAAAAGTTGTAGCTCTTAAAATTTCCATTCGGATGATCTTCCACTTTTCCATAGCTCCAACCGTTTATGAGCTATAACAAAACAATGTCTGCCCATTTGCGGGTATGGGTAAGAAGGTAGCAGTGGCAAAAAGAGTTTCATAGTCAGTACCGCTCAAATTCTACCCATGAGGTACAACACCAGTTTGACCCGTAAAACTTGTACTTTGCTTATCGCGAAGGTTTACGGGGCAAACTGGGGTTGTACCTCACCTGTGGTACCAGTTGTACCTGTTGGTCCGTTGCATTCTTCACTTTATCACGAAGAAAATCAGACCGCGTACGTTTAATTTGTTCGATTAGAACCGAAGATATAGTCAAAAACCAGGTTTAGGAACTGACCTGGCAGGCCTTTTTTATTCGTTAAAGGAAGCAACTACACCAAGTATGAACAAAATTGGAGGGGGTCGGTACATTTCGAGTCTGTCTGGGTACGGAATGACCCCTGTACTGAAAAAGTATCTACCTCGTAAATAGTTAGTAGTTTTTAAGGTGATTTTGGACCATCTCATCTTCTTAAACCCACTGGACATCCCAGTTATTATCATAATTTGTCCAGGTTCCCTAAGAAGAACAACGCAGAGTTTATAGAAGAAATGCAGTAAATTTCCACAAAATTAATGAGTAACAGGTTAAGGGCCGTCGTCCACTGGAACCGGCTGCACAGCCGGCAGATCGTCCGACGCGCCGGCCGGCACGCCGGACGAAATTTCGTCCGAAAACGCGCGTCCACTGGAGCCGGTTTTTGTCAGTCCTAGGGTTGTTCCGATATCGAGGGTCTTCCGATATTCGATATCGATAACGATATTAACCATCAACATCGATACACCGATAATATCGCAACAAAATATCGATATCAGCAATATCGAATGATATTACGCAATTTTTATGATTGCTCACAATTTTATGTCAAAACTCATTGTACTAACGTGATTATATTACTACAATCTTAAACTGATTTCATAATTAATTGTAAAGTAGAAAATTGGGTAAATTGCTATGAATTTGAAGCATTTTCATTCTTTGCTGTAAAATTTGGTTGAACATTTTTTTAGGTTAGCTAATATAAGTTATCCAAAACAATCACACAGTGAATTTCCAGTACCAAAACAGAAATAATAGTTTGTGCAATATGATTCTGGTACATTTTTTGAAACTGTGTATTGCAAATACGCTATTGGAATAGGCACAACTGAAACACAAACATTTTCACTCAAAGATAATATTTAGCAAAACTTACATGCATACATGGGCAGAATGAAATTTTAGTTTTTTAATAAAAAAAATATCATTGTCGTTCAGCGACTGTATTTTGAAAATTCAATATCGAAATCCGATATTCACCAAAATCTTTCGATATTACGATAATATCGAAATCCTTATATCGATAAAATATCGGAAATATCGAAAGAGAAATATCGATATGTATTGATATCGATAATATCGGAACATCCCTAGTCAGTCCAGTTCGTCAGTTGCTAGTGAAATGTTACATGTGCTTTTGTGTCTCGTGACAAAGTAAGCAACATTATAATGGATTTTGATGATGTTATATTGTTTGAAAATAGCACAAAGCTATAGACGTTAATCCAGAAGATGCTGACACAATCATTAAATGCATATGTTTGTTGCATAACATTGTTATTGATAAAGAAGGATCTCAGATTTTACCCTCAGATGTTCCTGCGTCAACACAAACATGTGATCGTTTTGCTACCGTTGGTGAAAATAGATGTGTAAATGCAGCCTATTTCGTACGAGAAAAATTTAAGACATTTTTCATCAATAACACAAGTATTTAGTTTTGGTTTTGAGCTTAAAATAAACCTCCTTCATAACTACCAAAAGTATAATAATTATACTAATTATAATTATAATAATTATTATTACCTATTAGCGTATAACTATTAAGATAAGTCTACTCCGCGTGTTTACAATTTTAAAAATTCAATACTGGCCTTGATTTAAAATGAGCCGAATAAAAAATATTAAATTTTGAATAATATAAACGACATGGTGACTCGACTAGGATTAATAATAATAAGCGATCTTTGTCCACAACTTCATTTGAATGTCTCGTCGATGATATCGTTTGTCCCGCATATCCCACAGTGCCACATTATCTTCTACTAAACTAATTAGTCTTTCACAACCCATTTTTAACTTAGGTTCATTATTGAATAATAAACGAAATAAGATAACTGAATAAATAAAAAAGAAAAGGTACTGTGTATACCCAAATGGTAAAAACTATCAAACCAATATCTTATTTTGTGCAGAAGCAATATCGGTAACCAATTAAGCCTTTTTTTAGCTGTGATATCAGTCCGATATCAAATTCCTGAGGACGTGAAGATATGACCGTTATAGGGGCCAACACATTAAGTAAAACCGTTATTTTCAATCTATTTTTCGAGGGAATTATTACCTATAACAAAAGTAGTGCCTATATTTTTCATGAGTAGGACATGGTACTCTGTTTTCAAGATTAATTCAAAGTGTGTTTTGTGAAGTTGCGTCAAAAAGTTCGTGTTCCCGAAGTTTTCGAGCGTCTAAAACTTCGAAAACACGAACTTTCCGGGCACCGCGGCGACCGCCTATCCCTCCGCCGGCCTGCTCGTATCGGAGAGCGGCCGGCTTCGACCAGTCCTTTCCTGTCCGTCTTCGGGCGGGGCGGCCTCGACCAGTCCTTTCCTGTTCGTCTTCGGGCGTCGAGGCCTCGGCCAGTTCTCTCCGGTCGTTCGGGCGTGGCGGTCTCCGGCAGTCTACTTCGTTCCGTGTTCGCGCGAATACCGTTCTATCTTCATTTTCCATTTATTGGGAACATGAATCTTCATGGATTGATACAATGGAATGCCGGAACATGCAAATACACAGGTAAGTACCAAGTATTTTCCTACTAAATCTCTAATAAAAGACCATATAGGCCGAGATTAGGTAGGTGCCGCATGTTTAGGAAGTCCCACGCAGTGATTGATCAATAGATGGATAATGTATAATCATTGGTCTTGGTGTAAGACCAGCTAAGCCCAAGAGCTGTTGGAAGTGACGGAGAGAACCGCGCGATTTGCTACATCGGGCTAGCTCAACCGAATACGTCCGAAAAATCCCAATTTATTCGGATCTAGAAATCCATCGCCCGTGCACGGCCGATGACGGCCGAATAGCTCTGATGCAGTGGACGCGCGTCAACTGGTTCGCTTGTTGTGGGATCATTCGGTCCTATTCGGCCGTGCACGGCCGATGTGTTTTCGGCCGAAATCGGTGCCAGTGGACGGCCCCACTAAATCAATTTCGACGGTTCGGTAACAAAACAATAAGTGAATGTGTATTCGGGAAAACAGTGGTTATAAACAGTGGTTTAGTAACAGGTGAAAGGGGCTTCAATCCCATTGGTCAAGAGGTGTGGGGGGAACATCCAATCTTAGGGTTTCTGAGTGAAAGGTTACACATATTGGTCGTCGTTTCGAAGTTGAAAGGGGGAGTGGAACAGTATTGCTGGATGCAGACAAGGGTAAAACAACAAACCCAAGAAAAATGAAAAGGCAAAGCTATTTTAGAAACGAACCTATTAAAGGGGGGAATGTATCCAGGAATATCCTAAATCAAAAAATTACCAGCTCTATCCCTTCTAATCATTTCAAAATTTTCTAGGACATTTACAACACCTTTTGGAGAAAAGTGAACGAATTCTACAAACTTTTCTTTTTTAAATCTACACTGAAACTGTGACTGGATTGGCGAATGCTGACTCTTTCTTGTTATTACTACTTTGGTAATAAGTCTTCTTGATGTTCTTTTACTATTTAGCGAAATTTTCTATCTGTCTGTCCACAAAACTCGAGTCCACATTATTCGAGTAGACAAGAGCATTCAAGTTTATAAACCCCACTTTTATCTTGAACGTTATGTTTTACAGAACCTAACGAAGCTTTGAGATTACTTTTATTTTTAAACAACTTTGAAACAACTGGATGGTTCAATTTTGACGACTATCAAACATTTTTTGATATTAAGATTTACTGATCCATTGTTTATTTCCTATTATGTTACTTTTTCAGATAAATTTGATACCCATACCCTATTCTTCTCTGGAAATGTGTACGGCACCACTCAAAAAGCATGAGGCCCTAATAGTGTAACTCATCGGCCTACATAACTCGACGGCGCCCGGCCTGAGTTTCGTTGGCCTCGACAGTAACCGCGACGGCTCACCGCGATTTTATTGGGCGCATAGTTCCCTCGCAGAACGCTATCCCTTTGCAAGTTTGATTTAACTGTAAGATCACGCGGGCTCGTGAGTTTAGATTGCCTTCCACCCCGTGATGGGAAACGCTCTTCCGCGGTGTCAGCCTGATGTACTGGGCCAACGACCGGGGATCACCGAGTCGTAAATCGGTAGAAACACGTTTCGTAACCTCCTCACGTGTCCTCGCTTATGAGCTTGAACGTTTTAGGGAGAGGAGAATAGGGAAGTCAATTTTGCAACCAGTACCATTTGGTTTATTTATTTATTTTTTAATGAATGAAGCTTTATAATCGCCCAAGAAAAAACATTTCAACCCACCCTCGTAATTGGTTCAACATTACAAGAATATGTTTAGGATCCAAGAATAAAAATATTAAATCCATCCGTCAGCGGTAGAACGAAACTGCGTTGGTTTTGGTTAGTTGAAAAAAGTACCAACAGGGAAATCGATATTTAGAAAATATATCGATGTTTATGAATCGATATCTACTGAAGAAAGAATTGTAAAATCAAGCAGAGTGGGGACCATGATCGTTCTTGCTTTGAGGCGTATGGAACCTGGTCGTTCTTGATCGGAGGCCCGTATTCAAACCCCTTAAAACATCGTATATTAAGATCTTTCTTTGCCGGAGGAATCCGCAAGGTTAAATTATTTGGTATAATCTAACAGATGGCGGGAGAATCTAGATTTTGAAACAAATTTACTCTGATTGAGCCCTACTCAATTGCTATCTTCCCCCGTGTCGGAAGTTTGCGCCAGAGGTGCGTTTAATGAGAGAATTTTGTGGACATTTGCGCCTGCCACCGAAATTGGACAAATGCGCCAGTGAAACGACTTTCTTCCATACGCTGTCCGTTGGTTATCCCACTGCTAAATAAATAAGGGTTTATCATTTCTTTACATGGTCTTGAATGTATTTTCAAAGTAATTTTTTTAAGTAGCGTGTAAACATTGTGTTTCATCAATAATACATATGTAGAAAATTTCTTGAGTGAAATGTCGAACATTTACAACATTGATTCAAATGAAGAGATCGGTTTCTAGAATTCAGAACACCGAGGCACTGTGAGCAACGACATTCCTAGGCGCAAACCTCCAATATTCACATCGAAAGATGTCTAGTGCAAACGTCCATGTTAAATCCGAGATTGGCGCGTATGTCCTCAGAATATTTAATTGGTTCGTTAATTGTCTGGCGCAAACGCCCACATACCACCGTTTAATGTGTGGATAGAAGTGTATTCAATTGGTGCACAATAAAAGAGATCGATATTGAAATATTTCCAGTGATTAATTTCTGTGCGTCTTATCACTTATATTTAAATATATCTAAATATAGTGAAGTAAGTAAGAAATTTAATCACGAAAATAATTTATGCTTTCAATTGAGCATTCAATAATTATTGAATGCACAATTGAAAGCATAAGAAAATTGATTTACGTATGAAGGGCTATCTAATATTCTTCACATCTTGTAACGTAAAAGAACCAATTTTGAAACGGGAAACACTTTATTTAATAGTCAATTACAAACGTTTTTCATTGACAATAAAATTACTTCGTTTTCATGGAGCAACATTTGTTGGAAGAGGATGGGCGAATAGGAAGCGTTAGGAGAACAATCAGAGGTACCAGTAAGAGAATCGACCATTACTTCCAGTACATGTAGGTATAGGATACCAAAGAAAAATATATCTCCGAGAGCGAACAAGGGAAAACCGTGGAGAAAAACGTTCCCTTTTATACGTGTTTTCCTTAAATTCAATCTCTTTAAATGACTCTTGCCGTAAATGTGGGCGGAAAGGTCCACTTCGCTCTGGGAGAAGGAAAACACGAGGGTCCCCGAGAATATGGTCGAAAGGGGAGGTTCGGAGGGCAAACTCGGGGAAATTATGAAGATTGGGGGGGAAGGAAAGCAGGGAATTTCAGGAGGAAAGAGAAAGCGGGGAATACTGAGGCCGTGTTTTTATTACGGGGAAAGCTCTTCGGAGCTTCTCCTGGGAGGCTATTAGGAACGTGGTCGGGGTTTTCGGGGCGGTGGTGAGGGATGTAGGGGCGAGAGAAGGAATCGAGAATGGAGGCAGCGGAACGGGAGTGTTTACTCAATTAACCATATTATCGGGTCTCGGATGCCGATGTAATCGTTGGAACGATGTCAATAGGGAGTTTTAAGGGGACACGTCACGTGATACGGATCAGAGAGGGCAATTTACTCGGCGTTAACACCGATTTGATATAGGAGCAAATACGACCTTTTTCTAAAATACTATGGGCTAGCGCAATTACATCAATAGTTGTACAGTAAAAATAACAGTTAATTTGAAAAACTGTTAAATTAAAAGTTAACCTACTTTAATTTTAATTTCATTCGATAATTTCATGCTGTACCGGCCGAAGTGGTAATCAAGCATATTTCGGAATCCCGGATGGTATCGTACGACATTCTGGTATGTATTGCCATTGATATCCCTTTTTCAATTTACTTACTTTACTAGATAATGAATTAGTAAATTAACGATAATAAAACGAAAACGTAACGTAACGAAAAAATAACGTCAACATAATTACCAAGGAATCAATTACACGTTTCCGTAGAACCGATATTCATAATATTATGCTGATAAAGTTTTGCTGAGGCGACTTTTTCTTTGAAATTCACCGCCGTAAAATGAAGCCAAGTATCACCCACCTTCGTGCACTCACTTATGCATATAGTTTTGCCAATGCATTTTTGTTCAAATTGGGAAATTAAGAATCAACATGATTGTGACTGCCAATACAAAATGGTTACCTATACAGAAGGATTATTTATACAAAAGCTGTTAGCTATTCAGAAAAATAATAATCCCACGTGCGAAGTTGGCAGTGTTCTAACTGGTTTTCTTATTTACTGGTGGGTCGATGACGAACACCCCCAAATCAAATCGACTGAGTAATGAGATGTTCGAACGACGTGTGGTATTAAGAGCAAATGCGTCATCCATGACATGAAAACAAAACAAAAACAAAAAAACATGAAAATAAACAAACATGAAAATAATTTATCCTTTCTCCTAGTTCAGTAAATATTCCTTTTTTCACTTTCTTACGTTTCAGTAAGAATAATAACTATTTGTAACAACGAGTGCTTTCTATGTAGTTTTCGATCATTTGATTTGTAAATTAATGATAATAAGTAATAATCGCTTTATGGGTTTTCAATTCCGCGTTATGCAGTTTTCTATTTGGTCCTTTTTCCAGAAGCAATCATCCTATATACAACTTGGCAGCAATAATATTCCTTGCAATGAATAGGTACACAAACATTCCTCAAGTCCACTCGTACTTTCTTTCCTAATACACGTTTTTTTAGCAAATTTTCAAAGAAAACAGCCAGCCACCGTTTTTTCCCCACAGGTTATCTGAATAAATTCGCTCATTTCGAAGGAATCTGCATGACTGGCTATTTTTGAGAGTAGATACAGCGAAGGAAGTTCAGCGAGATCACCTGTTCCCCCAATTTACCTTCGATGCTCGAAAATCTCCTGGTTTATTGCCTATTTATTTAATTATTTATTTATTTCATTATTATGGGGTATTTTCCGATTTCGTATTGCCGTTTTGAGTTGAATTTTCGGTGAATCAAATTGTATATCCAGTGAATCAAAATGTGAATCTAGTAAATCAAAGTGTGAATCTGAGTAGATTCGTATTCATAGATGTGAATCTGAATTTCAGAAATAACCGACTTGGACACAGAGACAATTTATCGCGTTTAATTCATTTCGTTTATGTTTGTGTTTGTTTATCTGGGGCGACCGCAACGTACAACGGAGACAATTTTGCGAGCCGGTGGGACATTGTGCTTCATAAGCATACACCCTTCATGAAAATGTCTCAATGTGATGCGGACTCGTACTCAACCGTTTCTTTGTATGAAACGTTTTTTGTTGATCATTCCTAGTTAAGTTTCTAAATTTGTCAAATTTCATTCAAGTAGGTCAAAAGCTTGAGTGCGTCAACCTATTTAGGAGATCCAATAGGGACTTCAATGCCTCTATAGAATCCCTCTCTCTTAAATACAGGGATTTCATACACTGAAATTGGCAAATTCTCTGACATCACTCAAGGCCCCTAAAATTTGCATTACAAACTTGATCCCTAGCCAAGCGTAAACGTGAACTTTTTGAGGAGGATCAGTAAAATTTAATGCTTTAAAAAAGGCAATGTTTTTTGGAGAGCCCAATGATAATGTCAGCTAACCAATATCCAAAAACAATTTCCCCGAACGGTTATTTTTATTTGATGTTATTCGGGGCGATTAACCGATAATCGATTCATTGGGTTCGATTATTTAGGTTTCTCTATATATGTTTTACTTCATGTAAGCGTTAAAATTCAAAAATCATTTCGGAATACTTCAAAACGGATTTCGGTTAAGAAATGTTTCGGAACTTTTCATTTTAAAACTTTCTGATTCATTGCACTAGCTTTATCTTCTGCGAAAGTTCGCTAAAAGTAATTTCCTATGTAAAACAAAGTATCAACTGCAGGGCTTGTCAACCTTCCTTGACAACAAAGTATCTGCTGTTGTTCTCTGGAGCCGAAAAGAGAAACCCTTCAGCCGGAGGGGACATCCGTTTTCTGGTGACTTTGTGTGTGACTGTGCGACCAACGTTGTGTGATGACGCGAATTCCGCGTTGTTCCTGAGCCGTGTACGCCCCGAGGCCGATGGGCCTCCTCCGAACGTCTCCTCGGCCTGACGTTATCTCATTCCCCCGCAAGTCAACTGTATCGGAGGCCTCCACTTTGAGTCACCCAGTTTTTCCTTCTTTTTCCAGGCAACTTCCCTCGGTTTCCTGAGCGGAAATGTTGAGGGTCGAGTTATAAAAGCGTCTTCACAATATCACGAGCTTATAAGCTTCCCACGTCTCACTAATGCCCCGACCCGAGGAGCTAAAATAGCGGTGAAGAGCAATCTGGGGGTAATTGTATTAATGACGCCGATTCCAACTGGTTAACTGCTCACTTTACAGTGGTAGAAGTGTTTAGAAGAAACTTCCCCGTTACAAGCGATCCGTGACCAGGAGAGAAACACGTTTGCCAAGTTAGTAAGAAACTCACGGGTCACGGGGTTTTTACCATTTCGGTTTGTTATCTTCTCATTTCATTCATACTGATTTTGTTCTTAATGCACCAAAAATGTCGGAACGTAAATTGCCGAACCAGATTACAAAGGAAGCCATAAGGTGGAGCATGAAGATGTAAATTTGCATTTCCCCACCAAAAAAGGATACCAATAATTGTTAGTTCCCACAAAGACGATACATTTGCACCGAAATATCTACTTACGAAATTGTAACTATAGATATCAGAAATTGCTGTGATTTCAACTGAGTTTTCATTGCAAATCCAGGTTTGGTGGTGTTATGTACCTACCCTAATTTGTAATCAGGCGGCAAGGTGGAAAATAATTTATTATTATGTTGGCTGTCAGCAGGAGTCCGGGGCTATCCCCACTCGTTCTAACGAGACATGTAATGGACGTCAAATGTAACACGTGAAGCAATTTAATAAAATACTTTTCATCAAGTGAAATCGGTTGACTTTTCCTACAAAAGGCCCCAAACGCTACAGATGGATTGATTTTTTTTTTCGAAAATGCATCATTGGTTGGTGATATCTGATATCTGTAATATTGGATGATATCAGATTTGGGTTGCCAATATCGGTAATTTCCACTTTACAGTGAGTTAAGGATGTTTAACGTAAAATACCCTAAATAACAAATAACTTCGCTTCCAAACTGCTTGGAGGAATTTTCCTAGAAAATTCCCTAATAGAATAATTTTACTTGACGGGTCATCTGCTTTTTATTCCTGAAAGATGTGTAAGCTTTCGTCCACTTATTCAAAGAAACAGTCTGCAAAATTAATGCAAATTGGAGATGAAGGATCGAGATCTCGGGCAACCAATAAGCCATATCGTCGTTCTACGAGCCGATTCTGTGTTGAAAAGTAACTGTCGTGCTGAGGGAGATTCAAAACCCAACGAACATCGATTTCTATTACCTCGAGTTGGGTTATCGATAAAACGGAAGTCTCGAACGACGCTAAATCGACTGCTTCCTCAATTTCAAAAAAAAAAAAATCGAATTTTAACTGATAAGACATGAGGCTTGGACACCCTCGATCTGCAACTTTCGTCTACGACAAGATGGCAATACAAGTACTGTCACAACCCAAATCAAACACTCTTGGACAAGAAGAGAGCAGAAAACATTGCTTTATCATCAGAAGATATAATTTTGAATATAAAAGAACCTTTGGATATCTGATTATTTAATTCAAAATAACCTTCATCGGTGAATTCTGTTCGACTTTCAGGGGATCAAACGGGAAACGTGAAGTAATTTGGTCACCAATAATCAAAAATTTGGCGCTCCTTGAACTCATAATGTAAAAAGAACGGGAGCTCTGCGACAAATTACATTAAAACAGTTCACAGCGTTCACGAGACACTGAAAATTTTGAGTCTGTTAACGGAACGTAGTCAACTGAAGGAGTTCATTAGACGTCCTTTTCCCTGAATCAAAATTACCTCGAAACTTCAAAGGTGAATAAAACGAGAAGGTTTGTTTCGTTCTGAGCTAGAAAAGAGGGCTGTGGACTAAGGGGTTGAATTTATATCACGGTCAAAGAAAAACTTCGTAGTGAGTCAAGGAATTCCGTCTCTTTCAGTTTACGTTGTACCAAGACAGGAGTGTGACCGCTAAGTAGTAAAATATTGGTTTGTTCATTTGTTTATTTTATAATTACGGGCAAGCCCAATTACATGAAAGAAAAGAAACAACAAGACTATTATTATTATTACTATTGTTATTACACAGGCCAACAAAAAAAAGTCATGCCCTTTTGAGGAAACTAGGCATTTTTGAAGTATTTTATGTATTCTGAAGACGATTCCAAAGTCCGTTTGTCCTCATCAAGCTTGGATTTTTTTTTTTAATTGCAAAATATATCATCGCTATTTTGAGGTTGTATTTTGCAATTTAAAAAAACTCGGTGCTGTGCGCCTCGGCGGGGGCTTCGCCCCCTGCACCCCCGGATGATTTCCGCTTAAAACCTGACGGCTATAATGTGATGTATCTTGAAAAGGTTTTTGCTCTCTCTCTCTCATCGCTCTTTCACTGTATTGTAAATCGCACTGTATTGTAAATCTCACTGTATTGTATTATTAAAGATCTGACCCCGGTAACTGGCCTGGAACTTTTCCAATCTATCCTGAATCTTTCAAGAGACCCCAAAACGATTTGAGGAATCTGAGAATATTCATTTGCATCCACATTCACTACATCACTAGCAAAACTTACTGCAATCAAAACAAAAACAACTTTTTTTTTTTAAATCGCAGAAACCTAGTGATGTAGTGAATGTGGATAATGGAGTGAACTCATAAAAGGTTTATAGCCGATACACGGGTAGAAGCATTCTGATATGCATGAAACGCTGCAAATTCTTTCACTGGGGTTTATTATTAAATTTCATTCATTTGGCTTGCATTCAAGGAATTTCAGATGTGTAATGTTGAAAATCTTTTTATAACGGAATCTTGTATAATGCTATATATGCTATATAAAAACGGAATTCATCCTACCAATCTGAGTAATCTATTTTGCACACGTATTGCAGTGGGTTCAAATATCTCTCTTCCCAAAGTAAATACTGAATTTTCTAAGCGTAATGCATATGTTAAGGCACTGTATTTGCTCTGGAAACATAATATCAATTTAAACAATTACGTACAATTAAGCAATTCAAAACCCTTTTAGCTAAAATTGTGCATACAGACGTTGTTCTTTTCTAATCTAATTCATTTTATAACGCTAAATTTTTGTTTTTACATCAAGGATCTTCCATTTCTTTTCTTCTCCTCTTGTTCTTTAGCTTTTAATTACAATAGTTTCCCATATTCAATTGCTTAAAATGTATATGAAGAAACAACAATCCTTTTTTTCCGACAAATTTTTTCTTATAAATAAGATTGCATATTATGTAATTTTCATACTACTAAATTAATTTTTTCTGAATGAATGGCTCCACTGCAGGCCACAAGTCTTTGACTATTCTCGCGGTGGGCAAAAACACCTCATTTAATTATTTTAGAAGGTATATTGTACTTTACGTTTATTTTTATTTTTATCCATTCTTTACTTTATGTGTCTTGTACGGCAAGCATTTTGTTCATTTTTTTCTCATACTTGTTTTTGCCAATAAACGAATATTCTATTCTATAATTTGAATTTCCACAAAGCTTTGGAGTGTGCGTGTTTCACAGGTGATAGAGCGATTATTGAATTTCAGGAGATATGCATAGACCACGTAAATCGGTTCTCTACCAAAATACCTATTTGGATTGATCTGATGATCATATCCGTGTGCCTCCTACATCTGTCTACCTTTGGCTACATCGTTTAAATTTGGATTTGGGGAAGTTTTAACGCAATACTAGTGCTAAAGGACTTGATAAATTATAGATGTTTTTATTTTGGGGAGGTATTGAGGTTCAATAAAAAAAACGCTGCAAATTCTTTCACTGGGGTTTATTATTCAATTTCATTCATTTGGCTTGCATTCATGATTTGAATTTCTACTAAGCTTTGGAGTGTGCGTGTTTACAGGAGATAGAGCGATTATTGAATTTCAGGAGATATGCATAGAGCACGTCAATCTGTCCTCAACCAAAATACCTATTTGGATTGATCAGTTGATCACATTTGTGTGCCTCCTGAAATTCAGAAATCGCTCTATCACCTGTGAAACACGCACACTCCAAAGCTTAGTAGAAATTCCAATTATGAATGCAAGCCAAATGAATGAAATTGAATAATAAACCCCAGTGAAAGAATTTGCAGCGTTTTTTAACGCTGTTTCACGCGATGCTATCCGTTTCTTGATTCGACTCAATTTTTGCAGAATAATGACAGATTAATGTATCATGATGTGAATAAATAGTAGGTTTTCGAGTCCTATCCAGTTGAGAATGTTTTCGTTGGATTCCGCACCCCAAACATCCATACCAAACCCAACTTCTGAGATTTGACCTCGGAATCGTTCACTGTGATATATTCCCAAGCAAGTACTCGTAGATATCTAGAAAAATCGAAACAAAAGAAAATTCTTACTCCAATCTGTCTATCTCTGGCCCCCCTTGAAAATAGAGGGCGAATATATCCTGCAGGTGAACTTTACATCAGGAAAAGCAATTTAATGATATTTATATTTTTTGAATCTACATGTACTCGTCAGTATTCTTTCAATACATTGAAATAACTTAGCTCCCTCTATTGTTGTCTCTCCAGATTGGCCAAATCCCGTACTGTGCGTTGAGAGATAATTTGCATCCCATTTCCTCCGCTACGGAGTTGAGCCGGCGCTCGAGTTAAGTTGGAGCTTTGAGCGGCCGAGTTGTTAACAAGGAGTCGAGCTGCTGAGAGCGGTCACCTGTCGAGAGCTTTGAGAAAGGTCGGCTCCTAAGTAGACCGCGATCCGATCAGTCGAGCCACCGCCCCAACTCCCAAGTCGAGCCCTCGATTTAAATCGTTTAAAAGGGCCGAAGGGACGAACAAACATCTCACGCCTTCCGCCAAACTTGGATCACAATTAGCTCAACTCTCCGACCTGAGCGCTATACGGATGCGGTAACTTTTCCCTTCGTCCAAGTTTGAATGCTTGAGCTACGCAGCTCACATGGAAGATTAATTTCTTGAATTAATTACCTATTACCTGTTTAAAGTGAGGTGTAAAACGCCTCCTTATCAATTTTCACTTAACGTGTCTAATTATTTATGGAATAAACTAATAAAAAATTATAAAAAAGGTGATTATCTTGAGTGATTTTTTTTTTTTTTTTTTTTTTTTTTTTTTTTTTGGTTACAATGCGACTGGTCATTTTTGAGATGCAAGTTGACACAGAGACAACTAACGCCTTTGCGGAAGGAAATTTTTGAGATCCTGAGGTTAGAATTGGATATCGTAAGAGATATCGTAAGATACTAGATACACCCGCCCCAAAAAGCACTGAACCCTGGAATGGAAACGTCATCCCTTGAGTGGAAACGATGAAGTCATTTTGACTCCTACTATGTATTTTCATTTTACCATCGATTTTTCCATCTGCTTACTTATTTTTATTTTTCTAACGGTGTAATTGAATTTATGTAATAACCAACTGATGGAAAATTTCCGTTTAATGCAAAACCCAACCACTCTTTCTCCCCCTAGTGAGTATTTTAGCAAGTAGTAGTAATTTAACCAGTAACCACTGAGAACGGAAACAGAACGCTGCAAATTCTTTCACTGGGGTTTATTGTTAAATTTCATTCATCTGGCTTGCATTCATGATTTGAATTTCTACTAAGCTTTGGAGTGTGCGTGTTTCACAGGTGATAGAGCGATTGTTGAATTTCAGGAGATATGCTTAGAGTACTTAAATCGGTTCTCAACCAAAATACCTATTTGAATTGATCAGTTGATCATATTTGTGTACCTCCTGAAATTCAATAATCGCTCTATCACCTGTGAAACACGCACGCTCCAAAGCTTAGTAGAAATTCAAATCATGAATTATTGAATAATTAACCCCAGTGAACGAATTTGCACATTTTTTCGATAAGGCACCGGAAGGCATAGGAAATAATTTGATGCCTTTCTAGTACTTTTCTGGTGAAAAAGGGCCTTACTCTTCAAATTTCATGACTATGAAAATGCTTTCACGACGTGTCAACCCCAGAAGGTTCTACATCTACATTGTAGACCACAGACGTAGTTTTTACTTCTTTTTTTTTTTAAATAAATTGTTTCTACCGGAACCAATTTCTATTCCGTTTCAATTCCTTTGAAAAGGGCTCGAAGGGCCCCCTTTCTCCTACCCTCCGCCCATTTTCAATTTCAACTTCATGAACGAAATATTCGGGCCGAACGGGGATAGCACCCTATGAAGCGGAAGGGAGGGTTTTAAAAAAGTATGATGATTCAATTGAAAGCAGCATATTGATGTAAAGCTGTGGAAAAACTCCTCCCAGAAAACGGAGCATTCAATTTCACCGATCGAGCCGAGAGGTTTTACTTTGTCGATATGAACCGAGACGGCAGTCGGTGAAAGTGGATCGTCGCTTTTGAAAAACGACTCACAAAGATTGTCGGCCTTTAGACGACTGTGATATAAATGGAGAGGAGGGGGCGGTGAAATTAAATCAATTTATTGACAAATACGGCTAATTCTGAACCGACGAAAATTGAACTCAAATCTCTCCTTTCGATGGATATTTCGGTGGCAACAAAAGTGTGTATCGGTTCATTCCTAATATTTTGTATCGTTAATCTGAATATTTAGTAATCTGATTTCCTTGAAACAAAGCTTCCTGATCGCTGTTATTGTTAAAATTTTCCCACAAACTCCTTTTCGACCAAATGTGCCTTGGACTTTCGGTATATTATTTTCAATAATGAAACTTAGCAGTCCACAAAGAAAAACTCCTAGTTTTTCCCCCTCAAAATTCGTTGTTTTACGTTTCAAGATGTTTATGATCCGTAAATCGAATTTTAAAAATCATTCCGTCTGCCCCCCCCCCCCCCCCCCCCCGCATGAAATGAATGAGTGTTTTGACTTGGAAAATGGTTTCATGCGATTTAGAATACAAAAAGACAATAGAAAAGTATGTTTTCCGAAGTTTAAAATCATTATTTCAGCACTGAATCTCTTATATTTTGAAAATAAAATTAATGTTGATTAAAGTGAGTACTTAAGGGTGTGAAAAATTCAGAGTGATAATTTACCAAGTTTTCGGTAGAAAGTTGTCTTTCTCGTGTCAGAGGACTTGGAATACGCTGATAATGGTTGTTTGAATTAAGGTTTCTTCCTATATATATTTAGGTTTCCCCTGATACCTTGTTTCTCAGATAGAAAGTGTTGTGTTGTAGGGACTCATTTAGATTATCCAGAAACTGTTCATTCACATTTGTTTGTTCCAATTATTCTTTATTCACCCCATTTATAGTACAGGGAAGTAAGCTATCGATTAGCTAAGTATTAAGAATCGATTATTCATTCATTCTCAACCAAAATACCAATTCGGATTGATCAGTTGATCATATTTGTGTGCCTCCTGAAATTAAATAATCGCTCTATCACCTGTGAAACACGCACACTCCAAAGCTTAGAAGAAATTCAAATTATGAATGCAAGCCAAATGAATGAAATTGAATACTAAACCCCAGTGAAAGAATTTGCAACTTTTTTATTATTCGTTCAATAACGGGACATCATTCGAGTTCGCAAGTGTTTTTATTTAAATAACCTTGAGGATTGACTAAGATCGATGACGAGAATTTAGTTCCAACTAGACTTCCGAATGTGATTTTCGACCCTAGTCTCATTAACTTTATTTAGCTCGGTAGTTTCGGCGGTATGAGGTGTTCAAAAACTGATACCGTTGGTAAGGCGATACCGTTGAACTGCGCTGCGTTTGATGAAGGAGAGTTCCGTTTTAATTATAACGGAAGCTTAATCCTTCGTAAGTTAAGCACCTTCCCTAGTTTTCCACACACAACACCGAAATTCCCCCAGGGTTTCGCTTCATTTGCCTCGACGTTGCCTATTCGTCCAGTTTTCACGGTGTTAAAGCTCGACAGCACGACAGGCAAACATTGTTCGCCCATAAGTTATGACTCCAGACTTTCGGCCGCATAAAAGCTCGTCGGCAAAGCTCAAGTTTTTGTTCTCAACACCCGTTTCATGGGGTATGCTCTCCCTCAAAAAAAGGTGGCATATTGTTTCAAAAGTTACGGAGGGCTGTTGTCGTGATCCGCTCAGCGGCCGATATAATCTGCATACGCCGTGGAAAACGGGATTAAATATTTTTTTGTCTTTTTTGTTCGGAGAGCCCTCTACTGTATTCACACGAGTCGGGGATCGTCGTTTTTTGTCTTATTGTTTCCAGGGTTTCCCATTTCGTGATTGAATACCGACTGTGGAGGGGGTAGCAATAAAAACCTTCTGTGACGGGTCAGATTGATTATTCACGTTCGTGAGTACATACTCGTACCTACCCTTAGGGGGTGGATCTTTGAAAATCCCCGAGATTCTGAAAGATAGATGAACTATATCGAATCGCTCATTCGATTTGGCCATACAAACGTTGAAATCAGTCAAATTACTACACAATAACGATGACAATACATTCCTGACCAAAATCATTCATTTTTCAGGTGTTTTATTACATTATACAAATATAAATTAGTAGGGGAAAACACCCGGCTTTGCCCGGGTTTAAAATACGGTTTTTGTAAAAGAGTAAAAAAACTGTTCATTCTCATGCAATAAACGGATCCTTTAATTTTAAAGCAACGTGATAGACAACATTTTTCGTAGTTCCATTTTCCTGGATTTTCCTCTTTGCCCACTCAGGAGCAGGCCACATACAACTGTCCATGAGTGTCTGCAAGTCTATACCAGCAATCTCAAGAGACTGTCTCTGTGAGTTGTGGATTGTTATCGCAAAGCACACTGTCAAATGGAACTGTATTCTCTTGAATTAAATGGTGTTGTGTGAGGGAATAATAGGTATTCTTGGAATGAATAAATCTTCCCCCTTACGGCACCTTGGGAGTACTGTAGCTTGAATGATACTTCGCATCACCATTTTCACGATCAATCTTCTCCCATTATACAACCTGGGTAAATATATAAATAAATACAAATATTATGTCACATTAGTTGAACTCCGTTTTCGTGTTGCGGACTACTAAACATTGAATATTGTAAATTGGGGTTGCCCGTATCATAAATAAATAAATAAATAAGTACAACAGGTACATTTTTAGCAGACGCCTAGTAGAATTGATCCAGGGAGGCGACGTACAATCGAAACGGCAGGATGGCATCAGCGCTAATCCTCTGAAGGTCGGTGTAAAAAAATCGCTAATTCCTGGGAAGGAAGGAGCCCACAAAAGCGCGAAAATTAAGTACCTAGCGAAAGCGCATAAATCTGTGATGTTCACAAAACTCGAACAACAGGTCAAAAAAAGCAAATGGGCAAACTGAGTTCAAGTCAAGTCATCTTCAAGTCTGCAATCTTTAGACAACACGAAAAAAATAACTGAATCCAACAAATCCGTTTCAGGTTACTCTAAGACCGAATTCGAGAAAAAAAATATGTGTTTGTCCGTCGTCGGTTGTGTGTGGGGGTACATTTTGTCGACGTTGCCCAGCTTGCGATTCTCAACCGATTTTCACCACTGTTCTTTGGTTCGATTCTAGTTTTACTCTAATTCAGCAAAAAAAGGTCGAAAATTATCCTTTTCGTGACAGGAGGGGGAGTGGACGGGTTAATAGTCCTTTCAACCGCTGCTGAAGCTTGAATTCTCCACCAAATCATGCCATTCTTTCTTTTTGTTTCATTAAAATTTTAATTTAATGTTAGAAAATATTTCAGCTAATTCAATTTTCATTTTGGAGGAGATTAAATGGAGAAGATAATACAGATAAATCGATTTTTCTTCACTGTTTCCATTAAATTTTACAGATTCTAAAACTTTTTTTTTTTTTTCAACCCCGTTTTTAACCTAGTGGTCCAACAAACCTTAGAAATTTTAAATTTTCTGTAGGGGAGGGGCTGGAGGGTTTAATAAACTATCCATTCAACGCTGATCGTTGAGCTTATCCTGCCGATTTCCTTTATTTCGATTAAGAATTTGACCTAGTTTTTTAAAATATTCCTAAGTTTTTGTGATTATTCGAAGTGTGATCATGTAAAAGACGAACATATTGACGTCTCTGTAATGCTTACATTACTTATCATTACGTTTGTAATAGGTTTAATTAATTAATAATGAGTTGGTTTAATATGTTAATTATCTTTAAAATATTAGTCCATTTTCTCAAGCACATGAAGAATGCAATTCAAGTACCCAGTGGTACTTTAGTGGTATTAGGGTATTCCACATGTGATTCTATTACATTTTCTGCGGGGATAGACCTCAAGGGATAGGGGATAGAATTTGTATTATTATCATCATAAATATATATATATATATATCATATGAAGGGGCGCGGGGAAGAACGATGTATAGCTTTTCCAAGTCGAATTGAGAATTTTACAAACCAAATTGAGATTTTTCCAAACCAATTTGAGAATTTTCCAAGTCGAATTGAACCAAACCAAATTGATTTTCAAATCAATTTGTCAATTTGAGAATTTATCAAAAAGAAAGAGGGAGTTTTCCAAACCGAAATGACAATTTTTTTAAGGCAATCCAACACTTTTATTGAAAACCAAATTGGTGAAGCTAAAACAATAGCACTTTATGAAAAATTAACATTGAAATTGTCAAAATGAACGAATTACGACCAGCCAAACGCAGAGTAGCCTCGATTTTTTCTGTTCTTAACAAGACCGTAATTTTTATGAAGTATTCTTCGTTCATTTTGTCTTTTTGATTTCAATGTTAATTAGTTCATGAAGTGCTATTCTTTCATTCTGCTTCACTAATTTTGTTTTCAATAGAAGTCTTGAATTGCCTTAAAAAATTGTCAATTCGGTTGGGAAAACTCCCTCTTCCTTTTTAGTAGTGAAAGTTTCTTAGATTGGAAAATAAATTCTCAAATTGGTTTGGAAAAATCAAATGGTTTGGATCTCAATTTGGTTTGGAAAATTCTCAATTCGACTTCTCAATTCGACTACCTTGGAAAAGCTATATATCAATTTATCAAAAATGTTGGGAATCTCAATTTGAAAGTTTGATTACGCGGACCTCGATCTTTCTTTGCCGTCACATGTTTTCTTTTTCCTTCATTTAGGCGCATGACAATGATCTTCACTACCGGTTTCGATTCACAATGAGATAATATCTCCGATACAAGCTACAAGATGGCATCACAATCTCATTTTTTTCAAAAAATTGACATTGATCGTCTTTCTCCGCGCCAATTCATATGAAATCATTGTGTATCATTGTATCATTTGACAAGGTTTTGTCGAGTTTGACGATGGCCTTACCTTTGACGATGAGAACCCCAAACACGAGATTCGGGTCTACGAGATCGGGACTCTTCTGGTAGTAGTTGAGGAAGGAGGTGATGGACTCGAGGAGCGACTCGTGGTCGGGGGCGGAAGACGCGAGCGCGAAGATAGCGACGAGCGGCGGGAGGGCGGAGGCGGAGAGACGCATCGCGGGCGGCGGAGGCGGCACAACTGATAGGAGACGGCACCGGCGGGGAGGCGGAGCGGTGTTGTGGCTGAGTCGGTCTCCCCTCCACCCCCCTGGCGGCCACAGGGGGACCGCGAAGTCCCCTCCACACCACCTGTAGTAGCCTACTTAGCTGGGCCAAGAGAACCCCCCCTACACCATCCACCATCCTACCTCTAATAACGGAGAATAAGAATTAATTGACGGAACATTAACATCAACTGTGATCTCCTCTTAAGCTTTACGTCCACTGGACGCGATTTCGAGCGAGGGGAGAACAAGCGAAAAGGCGATATTTGGGGCGAACAGTTCGCCTGTTTTCAAACATCGGGGTTTAAGTGGGATACCGTCCACTGCGAGCGTTAGTTTCGCGCGAGTTTGGGCGAACTAACGCGAAGGCAAAAATTTTCAATCCAGTTTGAATTCAGACGGGCGTGATCGGCGATATTCGGCATGGATGTTGAAAAATAATTGTTCTGGTGCAGGAGAGACCCGCAATATGGGACCAAAAGCTGCCCCAGTACCATGTGCCCATTCTCCACACCGTCTCCTCTGCAAAAAAAAAAGGTCTTTCACCCACACTTCTCTTACGCCAATTCTTCTTCCTCGTCTTCTTTTCACCATATTCGGAGACTCCAATGCATACAGTAATGTTAGGTAATGTTAATGACTACTTTTGTTTTAGCGGTTTTATTATTTCTTGTAATGAACCTTTTTCGTCGATCATAAAGAACTACTCTAAATCTATTTAGAATTTGGTTTAAACTTCAATTCATGTCAATTTGAAAAAGGTGAATAAAAAACATCCGACAATCTCCAGTTAAATTGCGATAATTTCAATTGTGATCCACTGCATCAGAACCACGAGAAACGCAGAATCCAACATTTGACCGATTCAGGTGAGTGACGACAACGGCGCACTGAGTCGACCTCACCATCACGACCGTTAAGTCGTGCGGGTTTTGCATAGTCACCCCTGCATGATTGGGAGCTCGCTGCGCCCCACGTCGGTCCTTTAGGTCTCATAGGTTTCTTCTTCTTAACGCGCTACAATTTCTGTTTTTCAATTTCATTTTTCTAACCGTCCTCGAGTAGTTAACCATCAAAATATGTTTTTGACACTTATCTTTCATTCAATCAACCCCCAACCTCACAACGACACGATAAATCATTATTAAATAAACAATAATAAAAGCGTATGTTAGGATTGATTCTAATGCAAAAATTCCCCCACCCGTTCCATACCAGAAATTCCCCCACTTTTCACATACATCTCTCCCCTTGAAGTTCTGGACATCTTTTTATTTAAACAGCTGTCTTCGTCGTCCTCTTTATACTTCCTATTGTGCTTCCTTTCAAGTCTATGTATTCGGTATCCCAAAGCCATATTTTTATTGATTTTATCAACGTCTTTGATCGCTTAATTTTTTTTTGCTTGTTGTCTCTTTTTTTATATTTTGTTGCTTCAGCAGACCTGTTCTTTCCCTTTTCCGAGTCCCATTTCTTGTTCTCTTTGTTTATCGTTATATATTACTTCTTTTTCTTGCTGTTTCCTTTGGTCTTCGATTACACTCACAAAGGAAATTCGCTTCCCTATCCATTTTCATGTTTACTTCTTCATATTCACCATCTTTCAACCTTTTCTTTTGTTTTTCATTATCTTCGCTGATTTCACCTTAAGCATAATTTTCGTAATTTTCCTTTTCAGTCACATTTTTATTGTGTCTTCAATTGGTAAATTATTTTTGCCTCCAGACTAGTTTCCTCTTGATACCATCAAATAATGATTCGATTCTAACGATCCTACGTTTGTTCCATTGCCACGATGTCAGAATGTTCTCCATCAGTGTCATCATTTTCAACCCCTTGTTTTTTATAACCATCATTTGAATGATTTTCTTTGGACCTGGGAGCTTGATTTTTACTTGTACGTAAAACCAAAAACACATTCTAATCGAAATGTTTCTCTTATTTTCCTTTTTATTTCTACTCTTCATTTTTCTTGCTCCATTCCTAATCCTTGTAGTTGTAGCAAATCTTCTTCTTCTGCCTTAAGCAGTCTCAATGTTCCTCTAGCTTTTCCGTTTTGGTCATCATATTCTCATTCGTAGTCTTGCTTTACTTCTGAGGCTCTTAATGTACTTGATTTATTTACAAAATGTTTATTTACACTTGTCTTCAAATTTTCAAATTGAACTGGAATACATTTTCTGTACTGGTGACCCCATTATCCCAGTACAGAATACGAAAACATATTCTGTTAATGATGAACGATAACATCAAAAAGCAATAACTATTTTGGCAATGAAGCCAACACCTTGATAATAATTATCATGAGTAACTATCATAATTATTATGAAGATGAATTTCTTTTAACCAATTACCTTACAACTTTTTGCTAACACTCATGCAGCCAATTAACTAAATTTTATACTGCTTTATTAATTATATCCTAATTATTGTATTCTAGGATTATATTCTAATTATACTGCTAATTAGAATAAATCGTCAGTATTCTGTTTTAAATATTAGAAATAGAATTATAATTATTAGGTACCTAAAAATTAGAACTATTCTTCGAAAGGTTGAGTCACCCCTTTTGTGACGAAGATTCGGGCAGGACAGGTCAAATGAGGAAAATCAATTTTCATTGGTAACATCTTTATTAAAAGTACGTTCAATCAGTCAAAAAAGTGGTGCAAACACACGAGGTTACATATAGTAAAAATTAGCAGTATGATTTGTGTTTCTTTCGAAGGTGTTGCGGGAGAAATCAACGGGCAAAGAGGCAGTCGGTGTGGAAGGGATGGATGTAGGAGCCGGCCACGCAACCCTCGACTCCTTTCCCAAGTTTGGTGCACTTGCCGTTGATGCGCTTCGTCTAAAAAATAACAACAAACCGCCTTAAATGAGATCTTACTGTTACCAAGAAGGTACCGCATGCCAAGTATTTCTGGGGTTGTGGTGGAGCAGTGATTGACTTGAAAATTCCTTAATGAGTGCACTTGTAAAAAGACTTCGCAAAACTTATCCCGATTGGTTTGGGAACCAGACTAAAACGTAAAATACGAGTGGAAGTTTTGATTTCGAGAACCACAAATGTTTTATCTCCCGAAAGTGAAAAGAATGTTTTATTATGGCTTGGTACATTCCGAAATTGCATATGGCATTCTAGTAAGGGGATCTATTAATCAAACTTGGAACATTTATATACCGTTCATAAGGGAGTTTTTACCGTTGCAGAAGTATCTGAATTATTTAATGTCATAGATGTGTCTTATATCTACAAAACAATAGTACTCATACACATCTACAAACATCTTAATAGTCATGAAAGAGTGTATGGCCATACTAGACCAGATGATAGTGTACATTTTAACTTCCGTTTCACCTATCTTCGAAAGCGCAAATTTTTTTCCCTTATAAGGGGATAAAAAATTACACTTCGAATAATTATAAATCATCCATTCATTAGTTTGTAATGGTTTTTTTTACCATCTTCTTTGTTTTTTGTTTGTTGTTTTCCTCGTACGCAATAGGCAGTTGACAGAATATTTCAGTTGGATTAATGCGTAATTAGATAAGGGTGAAAGAGTTCAAATAGATTTTTTTGGTTTTTCGAATCAATATTACAACAGTAGATATTTGAAATAGCTTAAGCTACTCCACTCCCCAACACAAGTTTTTAACTTATATCATTTTTTAAATCAGATATCACTTCTCTTCATATAATTTATGTATATTCTTTGAAATAAAATGCACCTATTTATATTTTCTAATAAATGTATTTAGAAAAATTAATAACATGAGTAATTAAATACAGCATCTATTACTTCAAGGAATAGTCTGACGAATTGAAAAAGAAAAGTGAAGAGTAAGCTTAATTGATGAAAATTAATATTTTAATAGCAACAATTAACGTAAGTAAATGCAATTATTTGCAATAAAGTAATTTTAGTTGCAATTACTAGCGATCTCGATATTGCCAATCACGACTATTTATCGGCTCGAAGTAATTAAACTAAAAGTGCTGTTAAATTCATTTCAGCACTGAACAATGTTCAATGAACATGCTTCAGCCGATGACTTATCTAATCGAAAACGTGACGAAAATGTGTCATGAAATTATTCCACAAGTCAAGGTTTAACCACTCATCCAGGTGATTCCACTCATCCAGGTTGAACCACTTCTCCAAGCCATTCTACATATCCAGATCATTTCACTTATCCAGGTTGAACCATTTATACAGGTGGAACCACATAATATTATCCATGTTGAACCACTTATCCAGGTTAAACAACTCATGAATGTAATTTCACTTATCCACATTTCTGAATACCGCCTAGGTAGGTGGCTCAACCTGGTTAAGTGGAATAACCCTTATGATTTCGATATCCCTGATAGGCGGTTCTAGATGTGTGGAATATTTTTTGTCACACAACCAATTAACACATTTTTTATATTGATTTCAGCGTTTTTAATGAAGTTGAATAATACATCACTTAATTTAAGGTTTTCGTTCAAATGAATTAGCTAAAACCAATAAAATAATAACACTTTTTAATAATTATTATTGTATACAATGTCTAGTTTTTGAATCAGATTTATTGATGTATGGTTTCATTCTTGAAATTAATTAGAATTCATATTTACAAAAACTGAGTTACACATGTGGAGCTGGAACCATTTTTTTTTCTTTTTAATTTGCTTAATTGTACGAGTTTTTAATGAATTATTATTAGTTTTTGAATTCTAAACGTCTTGAATCGAAAGACAACAAATTTTTATGGGCGGGAAGGGGATTAAAAATGTCTCCTTCTTTGTCGATTATAAACCAAAAACCGTCATAACCCCCCTTAAAATTACTATAAAATGAAAAATTATGATGTGGTATTTGCTACATTTAAAAATTACCAATTAGCCACAGATCATCTTAAGTGTTTCGACTGATGGCGTCCGCAGAGAAGGAAGTTTGCAAATATTTCATAAGCTGTGGTTGCTGTTGTCCATTCTTGACTCCTCGTGGCCCGAATTCCTGAAAGAAGGCCTCACCAACTCGGGACGAGCAGGCCGTCATTGTGTTGGCCGCCCCCCGAGCCTTCTGCCAAGATGAATCCCAATCTTCCCACCGACGTCGCGGTTTGATTTCATTTATTCTATAATTAGCCGTCGGGGAGAGAGAATTGTTGTTCGCGAGGCTCAGACGTGGTCTGGTGGCTCCCTCAGCGGACCCAAAGTGCAACGTGACTAACACGGTCAACGGCTGACTAACGGCCCTCGGATGGATCTATTTACGACTAACAATAGATGGGGCGACCGTGTGTTGTACCTTCTCCCCTACTGCACGGTACAACAGCTGCGAAAATCCAGGAATCTATTCCCAAATCCACGTACCACAATGTTCCCATGAGATTCCGACAGTTTATGTTAATTGGTTACGAGTATTTTCAATAATGAACCTTTGTAATTGAAGAAAAAAATGCTGCAAACTGTTAAGCTGAGGTTTCATTTCTGTGTTTGATAACCCTTCAATGCTACACTTTTGGATTATGTGGCATATTTGACTTCAAAGGTACTAACGATGGAGATGGAGAAATAAAGTAACCCCTCCACTCGTATCAATTTTCACGATAGACTACTGCAATATAACAGTACAAAGCGCCAAAATCGCCACAATTTAAGCAGGAGTACGAGGCCATAATGTTCCCAGTCCAGATTATTTGGTATGATAATCCACTCGAAGTGTCCAGTGAAATTTTCTATTAAAATTTTCTAGAGTATTTTTATTCGGTGGTCTGCTCACACAATAATTTTCACGGATGGAAGCAAAAATTCTACGATTGCAGGTTGTGCATTTTGTAACATTACCAATGAATTCATTGGAAAATGGAAATTAACCGATGAATGCTCTAGTTTTACACCTGAAATAATTTCCATTCTACAAGCCTTGGAATACGTTAACTTTCAAACCAACTCAATGAGAACACAAATATTTCTATATTCCGATTCACTAAGTTCTTTGGGCCTTTTGAAAAGTGGCGGACCACGCAGGGCTCGCAATCCACTTATCGGAAATATACTTCGCATACTATTTGACCTTAAATCATCAGTAATATCCGTTAACTTTGTTTGGGTTAAGGGACACAGTATTTGTTATAACGATAAGGTGGTCTCATGAGGCTGTATATCAACACCGCCCTCTGATGACAGATAAGTTATCTATGAGACTCAGAAAGCTGTTTGAGTGCCATTGCGCATGCGCCAGCTCTGTGGACCCGTAGGAGGTTGAATTTTGTTTTTCTCGGTCGATAACGAATTTTCATTAGTTGTCAATTGTCTACTCGTTTTTAAACCAAAAACGATGGAGGGCGGCGTATGGAGACCGTCCTAGCGGAACTTCAATATAAGTTACGAAGGAATCTCGATTAAACACCCGGCCACCCACACATGCTAATATTTATTTTGGCAAAGAGTTAAGTACTAACAGCTATGACCTTCTCTTTGTGCCTCCAACTCATCCCGTACGCAAGCCACCTCCTTCACTCATAACTCAGTTTGAGGTGACAACTCCCCGCTCTAAATCCGTCCTCATCAATCTCTTCATTTTGATTTGTTTTTTTTTTCTATCTTTTTTTGTGTCCTCTTCGCGCTTTTGTTCCCATCTCCCGTTGCGACATCCGTCTTGTTGCAGTCCGTATCGAAATATTGCAGGTCCCGCCCAAGGACGTGCCGCCCCCTCGTAAATTTCAGGATAAATTCCCCGCTGGCCGTTCTCTCTCTCTCTTATAGGTTAGTTCTGATTTCATTATTTTGATTCATGTTCAATCGAAGGTTCCAACATTCTTCTCTCAACCCATTTGAATATTATGTAAGGAAGAAGTAAAACATGAAACTATGAATAACTGCAAATAGTACAAGATTTATTCGCACACCCGGCTGACAACTCCAGAGTTCATGATTCCCATAAATGATTAATTTTTAAAATTATACAGTGAAGCTAATTCGGATGTCTAAGCTCCTGTTTTTCGATTTGAAAATCCCGAACTAGAGACCCATTCGCTTTAGAAATGCCCGGAAAGGGGAACAACTGCCTCCGTTAGCAAAATTGGAGTTCATCTGAATCTTCCCACTGGCCAAAGCAACTCTCGGAGAATCATGAAAAATACGGGATAAGATTTTTCCAGCCACGGTCAATGAGTTGTCACACTAGAGGGCAAGAAAAATACGAAGGAGGAGAAGAACGGAGAGAAAAATAAGGTGGATGATGAGGTAGAAGGTAATAACTACTTTATGGTAAATTCCCATGGATATGATGATAATTGAGAAGGTCAATGTACAGCGCAGTGCGCTGAGCGCACTACCCTGAAAAAGGGCATCACTGAAACCACAAATATTCACGCAAATTATAAAAACGCTTCAAATTCTTTCACTGGGGTTTATTATTCAATGATTCATGATTTAAATTCCTACTAAGCTTTGGAGTGTGCGTGTTTCACAGGTGATAGAGCGATTATTGAATTTCAGGAGGCACACAAATATGATCAACTGATCAATCCAAATAGGTATTTTGGTTGAGAACCGATTTAAGTGTAAGTGCTCTATGCATATCTCCTGAAATTCAATAATTGCTCTATCGCTTGTGAAACACGCACACTCCAAAGCTTAGTAGAAATTCAAATCATGAATCATTGAATAATAAACCCCAGTTGAAAGAATTTGCAGCGTTTTTTTTAGGTTTTTAGGGATTTTACAAAACTTTGACAACCCTTAAAGGGCACTTTAAATTAAGTGAGAGTGCTAGCTAAAGAATTGGGGCGTTGTCGGACCAATATTGATTTTTCCTGAAAATTTTCAGATTTTTTGCTCCAGCCGTTTGGGAGAAAATGTGCGTACGGCGTACACGCGGACGGACGGAAAAATTGTTATTGCAGATTTGGATTCTACACCTTTTGAAACGTAAACCATAAAATTTTCAGGGGGGGTTAGAATTTTTTTTTTTTTTTCAAGAGCGATTACAATGGTTTATTATTGAATAATAAGCCAAAAATAGAACAGCTTGTGAAGGCGGCTCACAGGAACCGGATTCCACGACTCAGGCTAACCCGGACGGTCATCCTTTTCGTCGGAAAAACCATAAAGGGGAGAAAGGGCCCCTGTATGAGGGCCAGACGTCCAGGACCTTGTCACTCGTCCTTGTGGAAGCCCTTCTGGCACTTTTTACTTCCAAACAAGCCATCTTATTTCAAACCCCCAAAACTTAACTTCAACCAGTCCTTGGATCTTTGTGAACCAACTAGAACCCGGTCAATTTCGAAGTATCCAATTTATGAGCATTTTCTGAGTTGCACATTTTCGCGCTCTCCTGAACCCTGGGTTTTTTCCAGCTTAATTATATTTTTGATCCCTTTATTATTTGCAAGTACTTACGTATTGGATTTCCATGACGCAGCCGCTCTCCATGGAGTTGGTTAGGATGTTGGGGATCACGTTTGACTGGACCTGTGAACAGCAGCATCTTGTATCATTTAAAACATATCGTTAAATAGTGCATGCACTACAGTCCGGTTTTTATATGATCACACGTATAAAAAAAAATTATCGAACAAAAAAGCGAAAAAGGGGCTGAGAATTCCAGTAGATATGAGGATCACTTGAACAAATCGTCCATACCCTCAGGACATCAAATTCAAAATTTCTGGGGTTTTTTGCACTAGAGAGGTTGGAAAACATTGAAATAGTGAAGACAACGATTCATCACCATTACCCTTTCCACCGCACCACCACCACCTTCTTCCAGAATTAAATTAGGAAGACCTGAAATTTGTTCCAGAACAAGTCCAACGTTCATTATCGAACAAAAAGAATCATTAAAATCGGCAGTATAAGTTGTAAAACCAGGAACGGATTCCCTGTTACCCCCTCCCAACAGAAAATTCAAAATTTCCGAGATTTGTTGCTTAACTAAACAAGAATTAGGGTCGAACAAAACTAATTTTTTTTTTAAATTAATAAAATCAGATGAAAATAGTGAAGAAATTACAATTTTTCATTGTCATCAATCCATTCAGCCCTTTCTATCGCGAATATCGAATGAACCGAAATATTTTTAAATACTAAACCAAACTCTTAATTGAACAGTAGAGGAATGAATGTAGTTGACATGAATTGGTCAAGAATTCTCGCTTGAGCAGCTGTTGAAAGGGTTGGCTACACCAGAAAATTGGAGACGAACTGACATCAGTGACTCCTTGAATTAAGGAAGTATCCGACTAGGGGATAACACGAAATATCATATAAAAATGTCTTTCGCAGGCTAGACACCATGCGGTCGATTGAATTCACGCAATACAATGAAAATGTTCACAGAATTTATTAAAGCTCGGGAATATCTGACGGAATATGAGGCACTTACGGCGGATGTGATATTGATGATTGATATTTATCAACCAGCCGTTGGAATCAACACACTACGCCACGTATACCTACATTGATCGCAATAACACGTATTTAAAAACGATGCAAATTCTTTCACTGGGGTTTATTATTCAATTGGCTTGCGTTCATGATTTGAATTTCTACTAAGCTTTGGAGTGCCCCTGTTTCACAGGTGAGAGAGCGATTATTGAATTTCAAGAGATATGCATAGAGCACTTAAATCGGTTCTCAACCAAAATATCTAATTGGATTGAGCAGTTGATCATACTGTTGCAAAACACGGTTTTCTGAAGTTCGACAAACATTTCAAATATTTTTTAAAGGTATTTACGTACTAACTACTGAACTTCTTTTGAAGGTAGGATTGAATCGTTTGTTTCACGATTTGAAGCCGCGAAAGCGGACAACATTGATCTCCTTTGCATATTAGTAATTGAAATTTGTATTTGGGCGAGAAAAGCTCATTTTTGTCTCACGTTCACTTCGTCGTTGCCCGTTTCGGTCTCGGTGCACCCCCGGGGTTTCGGGGCAGGCGAGGCAGGTTTTTTTCGGTTGTCCCACACCGCCCTGAATCAATTCTAATAGGCATTCCTCTACTGACGAAGCCGTGCTTCAGAAGGGCGTCCTAAAATACCGCGAATAAAAATATGGTGACATAAAGGTCACTCGGCACGAGAAAATATCGCGGGCTTTGAGGTGGGACTTGCGGGGGAAAAAAATGAGGCTCACAACCCCTTCATCGTCTTATGTGGGAAGGAAATGCCCTCAGCTTTAGCCCAACGTAGGTGTACGAAGTTGTGATAAAACTTTTTTTCTGTGTTGTTGGGTGGCGCACAACGCCCCGCTCCCTCAGATAAATTTCCGTCTTCAGTGGGGCTCAAAGTCGAGAGTAATAAATTCCGTAATTTGCCGTAGATCCGCTTTCGCCGGTAAAATTACGGCACAGGGAAAATTAATGTGGTGTAAAGGTGGGAAGTTGGGGGCTTATTTCTTGCGTTATGAAAATTACAACGCGCCGGTTGAGGCAAGAAGTCAGTTCGGTGTTTTTGATCTTACGTGATGTTTGACGCCCAGAAGGAATTCATTTTGAAACACGGAAAAACATAATTACGTTAATTATTTTCAATGAGAAACGTTTGTAACCTCCCAAAAAATACAACATTGTTAACACACACACCCTCACCTTCGGAATTAGTTGTTATAGCAAGGGCTATAGGTATACTCTGTCCAAAATCGGCCTATACATTTGAAATTTGAACCGTTTTTTCCCCCTACGCCGCGGTCGGATGTGCTTCAGCCGATAGATCTTTGGCAGCCCAATATAATTTTCCTATTTTTGACCATTTGGTCTCATCTTGATCAAAGTTTTGTCTAATGCCCTCGAGTCGAGGGCAGTCAGAAAGACAGACACCTGTCATGATAGATGTTGAGTGGCACAGAGTACAGGAAGGGTCATCTCTCAGCCGAATGCAGTGGAGGTGGGCATTCAGATAATCGTGGCCAGTAATGAATCTCAACGCAGCGACTGACTGATGACGGGACAGGTAGGGAGGGACAAATTTGAATGGTGGCTTCTGTTCAGTTCTCTGAACACTTCAGAAGTGTTTCCATTTGTTATCCTGTTTTGATCAACTCTAGCCGCAATTCATTTGGCCAATCAATAGGCCTGTTTCGCAACATTTACGATTGGTGGATGTGCAATCGTGAGCTAGTCGCCGTTTCGTCCTTACACTTTGGTCAGTAGCCATATCGTCTCCCAACGAGTCATTTTAATAATAGTCGAGGTTTCCAGAATCTTCTAAATACAATTATTCACAGGGTCACCAGCATCCCACATACTGCATTCCGCACCGGCATCGCGATTCTACGGACCATCCTTCTTAAAATACATCAACGGATCATTATATAAACTGTTACCTCCGTTATGAACTTCCTCTGTTTTACTGTTGAATTATTCAAAAATTGTCAATATCAACTAGATGTATATTTCAGAAGAAAGCCAATGGGCTTCACCTCCAAATCAAGTTTCATGTTATATATGTATACCAATTTAACTGGAACCCAACTTGTAATGCATTTATCTAATGCAATTAAGTTATACTTTAAAAAAAAACGAGCTTCCCACTGTCCTTTTCTTACTTAATCGGTTCAATTGAGGATAGAAAATCCCGCAGCGTGAAATACACACAATATTTTACGTCACCAGCAGCGTCCAACTATCATATCTCCGTTTTGGCAAAATGTGCAGACTTCCTCATAACCGGTCACGAAAGATTTGGTCTTTTCGGCTGATTTAGCACAGCTGTTCAGATTCGCCCATTCAAAAAATCACCTCTCCCTTGTTTATAAGATTCGTGGCAAAGGGCTCTAAATATACGCGCGGCACGCCCAATTAGTTTTATGTTGCCAGTGATACTGTATTTAGGAGAGCGCATCAAAGACGGAATTCGACGATCTCTCCTCTTATTATATTCCATTCACGAAACAATGTATGATATAGAGGCGTTGAGTTGAGCACGCCTAGGTAGTTACTAGCTATTTGAATAGCGTCAGCTTTTTCCACCAAAGTCACTGCCAACTGCGAATCCCGCCCAGTTCTCTTCAACGTTTACCACGATGTCTGAGTGTCTCGTGAAGTATGAACTCTTGTTTTGGGGAATACGGTTTTTGCCAAAAAAGTTCTGTTGAAAGAGAAGGCAGCGAAAGGATCTTTGAAATCCTTTCCGATCTCCGTTTACGGACATTAAATTGCTGACAATCAATTGACTATATTATGTTATCGAGTTAATAAAATACTTTTTGAAACGAAGCGAGTGACGGAACAGATGGAAGTGAGTAAGACTAATGAAGATCGATCAGTGATTTACGAAGAAGGGTACATATTATCTTTCATCGATTTGATAAACTAAATATGCAGATATAACAAACACACAACACGGCGTATCTAATACAGATGTAATAAAACTTCCTAATAGACCGAGAAAAACACATGTTTAACCCCCTTCAAACTGTGTTGTTTTATGATTCAAGATGTTTTAATATCCGGAAATCGAATAAAAATCAAAAAACCGTCCGTTCGCTGTGTGCTGGACGCCGTTCAGAGCTTTTCTCCGAAACTACTGAATGAAAGTTGATGAAACTTGGGTCGATAATCACATTTATATATATGGACGGGCGAACGCAATTACAAGAGCATGGAAACATGAAATAAGTTCATTGGTCACTGGTAAAAACAATAATGTAACATATTATGGTAAGGAATTGAAACGAGATGTGAGATTATAATTGCAAATAAAAATCAAAATGTTGGCGAAGACACAATTAAAGACTTCAAAAATCTCTTAGTAATGCTGGCGAAACTACTGCACCATTCAACAGCTTGAGCAAAAACACTAGGTCTGCCACACTTCGTCGGCTCTCCAAGGGCAGAAGGTGACACAACCCCATCAGGGCAGCATAATCAACTTCATCCTGAGGGATCCCGAGCTTAAAAGCAATATACCGAAGAAATTTATGCTTGGCCCGTTCCAGAGTAAGCTTGTGGGCTGCGTAAGATGGCGACCATATGGGAGAGGCATCCTGCATTAGAGGCAGGACCAGTGCCTTGTAGTCAGTGTCATAATAACTTCAGAAGAGGTTCAGCCTATTAAGTTCATAATTTGATACAACAAGGTAACCCTGTGACCGTTAGTCATTCAACACCTACGAGTAATGACAACATGTAGGTACAAGGGAAGAGAAACCGACGGGACGGAACGTTTCCTTCTAATACCGGATCCATCTTCCGACGGTTAGTTTTCTCGCTGCATATTATTAACTAATAGGCATCGCCCTAGCTCGTTACTGCATCGTCATTCATTTAACTTTCCTCTTCTCCATTCAATCCCCTTTTGAATTAATTATTGGATTATTCGACAAGTTGTACATACCTCGAAGACGAGTATATTTCCAACAATTGTCCTGATCAATAAAAGGTTATACGGATTACGTGTTGATTCATTTTAAGTTAATACCCAGTGCGAGACAATTGATCATCAATTAATTCACACGTTACAACACTCTGGTCTATTATTATAATTCAACGGTGATGGGTGTAGCATTTACTCACGTCGTTAGTCGTGTCTTCTTTGTCGACCATCAGATCTGGCAGGGAAGACCTCATTGCTACGATCCCCGTCATCAGGACAGCCACGACTGCGAGGGTTTCTTTTCTGATCCTGTCAAACAGAAATGCACTGTTTCATTCTTGTGCTAATTGATGAAATCATAATGGTTTTACTATAATACACTTCAATTCATGTGGAATTAGCTGGATTTTGTGGAGCATCGCTTCGTTATCTATACTAATATTTTAAGGTGTCCACTGAGGGTTTTCGACCTTCCTTGACCGTGTTTCCAACCCTCTTCGAGGCGTCGCTGTTATGTTGACGCGCTAGACGCATGAGCCGCATGAGGAATGTAACTTCGGTCAAATTCGTTTCACTGTGTGGATCACGCAACTCACATCAGGAGAAAATAACCGATAATTACCTTGAAAAAACTTCCGTGGATTGTACAGAATAAAAAACGAAGTCCAACGTAGGGAAAGTTGGTTGAATCGAAGTACAAACAACACCAAAACACCAATTTACACTTCAAAAAAGGCATATTTTTGGGAGCAGGAATATGCCCTCTGCGACCTCCCACATAGCACAGCCTTCCCTTCAGTCTTCAGAAGGTGCAAACCAAGTGCAGAAAAAAGAGAAATACTTCGTTCAAGGTCCTGGGCGAGTGGAGGAGCGATTCAAAGTGAATAACCACCTCACGCGCCAGGTTCGTGCGACGCACTATGATTGAAATCACCCTTACTGAAAACTCACGCGCTGGGTGCATGACCCGCACTGAACGTATTAACGAAGTAAAAGTTTGAGGGTTTGTGAGTGATTTGAGATTTCAAAATCAAATCGAAATCGTTCATTTGTGCAACCCCATCAATGTGAAATAAGTTCAGAATATACAGATATCCCATTTTCACTGATAAGAAACATATACCTTAACTTTTATAATACACGTTTACAATTCTTCATTTTTAATACCAAGCCTCTACGGAGCTTTAGACAAAGACGCAGATGAGTGGTGCAGATAAAGACAGGGAAATTAAATATAGCATTCCCAAGCCAAATGAAACCTTCTCCAGCCAAATTAAACCTTTTTCAAATCAAATGAAACCTGTTGAGAAAATGAGTGGTATGAGGTACCTAGATAGGTACAGACCCCATATTGCAAGTAGATGCAATTGTACCGATCCTAGAAAGAAGTTGACAAAATTAAAATTCAATTAATAACTTTAATAAAATTAAGTTTGAGTTGGTACCTCTAGGTACTTAATTTCACTAATGTTCTCAATAGGTTTCATTTGATTTGGAAAACGTTTCATTTTGACTTCGAGAAGGTTTTATTGGGCTTGGATGCTCTAGAGTTTCACATTATCGTTACGAATACATTACAATATTGTGAGAAATACACTACTTTGAGCCGGTTCAGAAAGAGGTCTGAGAAAGACGGTGTGATGGGCAGCAGCCTAAGTATTTTCACTTTAAATGCAATTACAAATATGAAAGCAAGAGAAGCTGGGTTTTGGTAATGTACCACCGGCTACATCAATTTCATAGATCTTTCATAGATCTCTTCGTAATAATTTGGAACGTTTTAAAATTGGATTTTCGAACTCTACACATCCGGAAACGTAAAACCATAAGTGTTGAGGGGGAACGGCTAAAATTTTGTTTTCTTGGTCGATTACAAAGGTTTATTATTGAAAATAACAAACGAAACCTTGTGATATTCCCAATTCTACATATTTCACTTTTAGATGTAATTTTATCTTTATTAAACAATCAACTCTAGAATAAGCTACGAGTATTTGTAAGAAATCAATTGCAAAATCTATTTCAGAACCCAGGCTTGTTTTATCCCGAAATACAGAAATTAAATATCTTTGGGTGCAGAAACACATACGTGAATGAATCTATTTATCCTCAAAATACCAATTAAGGGTGTCAGATTCCGCTATCTCCAAAGGGGTATTAAGGATTCTTTAATCAACGGCACCAGCTGAATTTAATTGAGGTGGGAACGGTGGGGACGATTGCATGTGTGTTGATCAAACTGGAGCGAGTCACACTGTAATGAAGCGTTTCAATTAAGTGCCAACACCAATGTCATGTCGTCAATATTAACCCATTTTTCCTTTCGGTTACAATCAATTTAATTGGATCCTAACCAATTAGGGGGATGTTGCCTCAATGTATTTGAAGGTGAAAGTCAAAAGAAGGCGTTCGAGCGTTAGGGAGATGAAAACAAAAAGAACGAAGGAAGCGTCAGTTCGAAAAAAAAAAAACAAATGAAGTGGGATACAAAACAAATAGAAGGATATTGGTGGGATTTGCGAGAGAAACGAATCAACTTGAGTTAGACGGAGGGTAGAGATGGATGAATTTATAAAAATAGAGCCGGAGGATGATTGTCGTGGAGTTGGAAGAGGTGGGGAACGAGAGACCACCGTCCAGCAATTGAGGGCTAACGATGAATAATCACCTGACGAGCGGTTTTCTGGCGCAGTCATAATGGTTGGTTCGTTTGCTCTATTGACACAAGCTTTGCTCTATCGCTCAATTTTTACTATTCGCTAAAATAACCGCCCTACTTGGCCGCTGCTTAATTAAGCTAACATAAGTTTTTTTATCATGAGCTGGACATTGAGTTTATAATGTTGAATGACACTGAAATATGGGGAAGCACTTTCAAGTACCTAATTGATCAAATTTTCAAGATTCAAAAGATGACATTAAGGGCATTGTTCAATAAGCCCATGCGCCATTCCAGTGATACGTTATTTCATTATTTGAATTTTTCAACTGTCCACCAGTTGCACACATTGAATATGCTCATACTGATTCGTAGACTCAAAAGTATACATTTTGCTGATGTGAGACAGCGGCAATCAAAATCATACAGACTCAAGTTGCCGAGAGTAAAAAAATACATTTGCTCAAACGACGACATAATACAAAGGCATGTAAATAGTCAATAAAGATTTTGACATATGTAATATAACATTGTATATGTAATGAAGATAAATAGTGAACAGCTACTCAAAACAGAAACTTGCAAATTAATAAGAGGTAACCCATATGAGTACTTTATGGACTAAAATTAATGATTATATAAAATTAGCAGCTATATAAATGGCGTATCTACTAGGTACATCATTCCATGGAAGTGGAATCAAAATTTTAATAATTAATGTAGTGTAAATATGGTGTTATAGATTAAAATATCCAGCTCGGTCATCAGTTATTGTTCAATTGAAGAATATAACATGTAAAATGATGTAAATAAACTATCTATCTATCTATCTGCTCCACAGGGACGTCCTAAAAACTGCCCAAATACATCGAAAAACTGTTAACTGTGCAATATCGCTCATCTCTGTGAGGCTGCCATTTCATTCCACCTATTTTGAGGTGGCGGAAAACGGGTTTCTCATTCAGAATGGACAACATTGTCAAAAATAAATCTCAAACCTTTCGCTGGAATAACTACCAAATTCGGACTTGGGATCCAGGACTCTGAGGGAAGAGAAGTAAAGGGGTGAAAGGATGGTTGTGAGATCAGAGGAGAGGGCAATACAAAGGGGTAACAGGTAATAAAGAGGTGGATAGGGTGGCTAAATGTGGAGTCAAGGTTAACAGAATCAGGTGGAACCAACAGAAAAGTTACCTACAAGACGCGAGCTGGATTAGTATCAGCCTTCTGAGCGAAGTTCAGACGGGATCGAGAGAGCGGAAGAAGTAGCTGTTGCCGACTGATCAGATCGTTATTTTTCACCCTCCACACGTACGTTCCCTAATAAAGTTAGGTTGGTGCCCACTTACTCCAACACCCTTCAGAGTAATTCAACGAACACGCACGCTCCGCGCATTTCTAACAGCTAATTAAAATGTTGATGTAATTTCTAAAAGCGCTAGACGGAATTCATCTGCAGAGGCTACCTATTTTTTTCGGAGATTCAATTAATTATTGCTTTCCGTGCAATCCAAGATGAGAAATATCACACTCATTTCAGTTGGGATACTGAAACCAAGTGAAGTAATAATGTTCACTTGAATCGCACTCTCACAATCAGTTTCCTTGTCAAACCAGTGTTGTCATGAAATTGCGTTTGGGTATTTTCTCATTGGTCCGAATGCTGCAGCCAATTGGTACCGTTTAGGGGCGAATCAGCGAAATCCCTGGTTTTATTCGGACCAACAGACAGACATGAAATTGTTCGAACAACTAAAGAGCAAAATATCGAGCGAAATAATAAAATTTGGGTATCGGAAGACCAACAGAATTTAATGGTTCCGTACAATCCCTTTATAAAATCTAGTTTATAAAACAGGTTGGGAATTTTATAAGATATTTAACACTGAACGAAGAAAATCCTATAAACTTGGATCTGCAAATGGAATCTTATTTGACAGACATTAAAAAACCAACAAAATTGGAATTTCCAGTCATGCAGCATGACCGTATAAGCGAATTTTCCTAAATTATCGTGTTATATTTATGTTACACCAAGTTTAAATTTGGGCAATTCTGTGTGAAACAAAAAATTTAAACTATCAATGTTATTGCGAAAAAAAACTTGTTCTAAATAATATTCTTCTATTCAAACATAAAGTTAGGATTTTTGGATCTCTTCAGCATTTCTGCACAATTTGAAGAAATTCGCGCAAAATTTTCATCATGAATTTGAGCTTCAATTTTTACATGACCTTCTTCATTGTTGATAAAATTTGTTTGAGTAATATTCTGGTTGAAAAAAAAAGAATTTAAAGAATATGAGGAACATGGTTTGAATAAATATGAATTTTACACTTTTTTTGTCATTGTTTGTGATTTTTTCGTCCAATTTACTGTGCTCAAAAAGTGTTGTCGAACAAAATCATCCTTCCGTTTCGGATGGTTAATTTTTTTGGAGCAAGAACGAAGTTGTCATCTCAATCTTATCGAGAAGTATCGGCTGGAATATTACATAATATGTATATGTATATTATACATACATTAACATATCTACATGTATAAATGAAAGTCGTATTAGTTACACTACTTATATATAAGTAGTTCAATAGTTAAAATCCACGAATCATATCAGAATGCTCCAAAACGGATTTCAGAACCATTGCAATAGCTTCACTTTCTATGTAAACTGACCCAAGATGCGTTTTCTTCCACCAGTTCAAGAATTGCTGTAAAATAGCTCGTTCTATTAGAAAATGTGTCAAAGTCACCCTTTCCGTACATCAAAATTGAAATAATCTGCCACCTACCACTTTTTTCTACCTCAGTTTCGAGATATGATTTTTGGAAATAATAAATTTTTGTAATATTCATATTTTCTCACTAAAACCAGTTTTTGCTGAAAGATCATCCGTTCTCTCATCATTTGATAAGCCGATTAGGTGAGAAACGTGACAGACCAAATAGCACGGTAACTGCTGCTGTAACGTCTATAATGCCATCTCCCAAGCTTCAATTCAGTTGAGAAGAACAAGCATGATTTTTGTCTGTGATTGTATTTTATCTCGCTGAATTTCTCCGTGTATTTCCGAGTGTACCTAGGGAGCATTGTCTCTGAATGTACAGCTCAATTCTGGTAGTCCAGTGATCAGCGTAGAAGGACTATCTAATACAGAAAAGATTCAACTTTGTGAAATAACTAGCAGCGGTTTTATATCCACTCTCTCGACTGACGAGTTGTATAATATCAAAAACTATGAAACTACGATGCAACAAAAGTTTTGTGACTCTTCGCCCCACGTGTTAACCCATAATGACGTACGGTATCTTCCTGGATACCTTCCCGTCAACCTCATTTCCCAAGAATGAGAATGAAGGATATAAATGAAAATCGGTTCTTAGTTCACTCCAAAACCGAATCGACACGATAAATTATCTCTCGAAGGTTCTAATTGTGTTTTTCTGGTTAGTAAGTGAGATGCTAGAGAACATCAACGGGGATGCCTTTCTTCCGGGAACTGTAACGTGTGAACATGACAAAATTGTATTCTGAACTTTTGGTGTTAAGTTGATTATATCTTGACAGAAACATAATTGGAGTTTCTCTCATTTCTTCCAAAAAAGCGAGGAAGTCACAGAATATTATGGTGAACTACACGATAACATGACTTTTGGATTTATCAGAAAGGTATACTACAAGATCATACATCCTAATTAAAGAAATTATGAATTAAAAGACAATAAAAATGAAAGGTATTAAAAGAAAATGTGGAAAAAATGGAGTTCAATCAAGATTTTTAGATCTTGGGATACTAAGGTTAAATAAATTTACCTCACAGCTCTTCGGCAATGAAGAATCCAACTAGTAAAACCCAAATTGACCATCTGTTTAATGCTCTCAGATTTGCTGTTACAGCTCCGAGCTTACAGCGGCCACATTCCTAAGTCAGTCATTCCCATCACAATCCCTCCCAAATCAGTATCACAATAGGTGATCCTGCCCAAACATCAAAGACAACATTCGCTCCTTTGATTAATAGCAAACACGAGCATACTTGGTTCACCGCAACCTTCCTGCGAACACAACTTCAATCAACTCCGCCCTGTTCCGAATGGAATTTCCGACGTGGATTTCCCGGCGATACACCAACGGTAGGAACATTTTCTATCGCACAAGTCCAGTTAATATTTGCAAATAACTTTACTGAGGTTTTCGAAGTAATTAACGTCTAATCGGGATTAGACATATACCGTATACCGGGAATATTACTGGCACCCGTAAGTCGGTCATTTTGATTTACCACTGGAAACCTTTGACGAGCTTCATCTGAGAGCAACAATGGTTTGTTTTTAAGTCAAAACATATTGAGAGTAATGCGTGCATTACAGGGACGACCCTACGTCCGTCTTTTATACGAAAATACATAAATATAAGCACTTAAATATTTGTATAAACTAGACCGAATCCCGTATCGAACAAAAAAAGCACGAGTATCGACTTAAAATTCTAGTAGGTATACCCAGCCTTAAAATGGAACGGCCATTACCCTCTCCAACTGATTCCCAACATCAAATTCAAAATTACTATGGTTTTATCAGCCCCCCCCCCCCCCCCTAAACTTAGAACTAGCCCCCCCATAGTACCCCCTTTCCAAAACAAAAATGTAAAAAATACTCGTAAGCACCCCTGATTTTATCTAAAACTAAAACTAAAAGAAGATTTATGTAGGTATTGAAAACCATGCCGCGTGCCGGCGCCAGAATCACGGACAATATTCGAGCACTGTCATTGTCATTTATACATTTTCAGATAGAAAAACAAACCATATATAAATTAATTAATTCTTCTAGGTTCATTATTATTTACGTTTTAGTGATGTAATATATTTTTGAATGTCGTCACGTTAAACACTGTTTCACCAACAATTTTTGAGGGCGTTTTAAACATTTTGTTTGTTCTGGTCAGTAACAAAGGTTTGGCATTTAAAATAAAAACTAAAATCTTGGACGTCTGTGCCCAAAACTTCACTGGAGCGGAGTATTTTTGCCACAATCAGTAAGAGGTACATTTCTTTGTTTGCATAATTTTGTTCTATTGTAGCAATTCCTCTATTTTTGGTTTATTATTCAATAATAAACCATTGTAATCGTTCTTGAAAAAAAAAAATTTAACCCCCCTTGAAAATTTCACGGTTTACGTTTCAAAGGGTATAGAATCCAAATCTGCAATAAAAATTTGTCCGTCCGTCCGCCGTACGCACGATTTTTCCCAAACGGCTGGAGCAAAAAATTTTCAGGAAAAATCAATATTGGTCCGACAACGCCCCGATTCTTCAGCCAGCTCTCTCACTTAATTTAAGGAGCCCTTTAAGGGTTGTCAAAGTGAACTTGAATTTCAGGAGGTATGCATAGAGCACGTAAATCGGTTCTCAACCAAAATACCTATTTGGATTGATCAGTTGATCATATTTGTGTGCCTCCTGAAATGCTATAATCGCTCTATCACTTGTGACACACGCACACTCCAAAGGTTCATAGTTTGATTTTGTTTTGCACGCAAAAGTGCCAAAATTCCACCGCAATTTAACATAAATGAAATACGATAATCTCGGAAAATTCGCCCATTCATTTTTAAAATTATTTTTGACCGAAATCGCCTTGTTTCCAGAATGTTTACTTGAACCCTTCGTGTTTCATGCCCAGAATCAAGTAAAATTTTAGCCCAAATGTACTGAGTCTCTACCAAAAATGAGAAAACTTGATGCTCCGAAGCGGTTTTTCTGACGTGGTTGCTTCATGATTATTAAGCTATTAAGCTGATTATTAAGCTCCAACTTCGTGTTCAACGATAATAATTCTTGAAAATATCGTGTCACTTGTCAAAAACTAAGATTTAAAAAAAATTAATTATTTCACGAGGAAGGTGCTAACATTTTTTAATGATTTTCAATTAATATTTTCTACGAGAGAATTCAAATGAATTTTCTCCAAATGAGAACTTTCTTTGAAAAAATGAATTGTTCGCAAAAATCTCAAGAAGATTTTGGGAGCTTGAGAATAAGCAGTACTAGGGCAGTATGTAAGGGAAGTACAAAAAAAGGGTACTTATGACTGAAAACCATTTTTGTAAAACTTATGATTTCTAGAAAACCACAAAAACATACGACTTTCCTGTAATTCACTACAATATAATCGTGAATCCCTATAAAATGATATTGAATTTGTGAATATGATTGTAATCATGACCCTATTCATAAACACAAAATGGCATATAATGATTGAGATTACGATTTTGTACATATTCATGATCATGAATACGACCATCTGTGCGAACTTCCCTCGTCTATTCGTATGTACTACGTGTCTACTGTATAAATTTCCTGTTTTCCACTAAATTTCTTCTAAATTCCAAAATTGAATTTTTTTCTAAATCCTCTATTTATTTGTATTTGTCATGAATCAAACGTCGCCTTCTTCATTACATTTCCTAACTTTTCTAACGAAATTGTTCATATATGGAAATTGACTAGTTGTATATTTCATCACTATTAACTTTTAGCGTATGTTTTGCGTTTTGCTTTTCTTGATCTTATTCAATGAGTTGTATTTATTATATTCAATTTGAAATTGGGGTTTTGTTGTCATTTATACCACAATAAACAATCAAGAAATCAGTGTTTGGATGATTGTACTCACATGATTGTGCTGCGGGGAGGGTTGAACTCCAACAAAGATGTGACTCGGAAGGAAATTGGAGAAAACGGCGGACACAACCGGGCTTATATACGCAGCCAAAGGGACGTCCGAAAAGAATGGAGTCCCTTCAAAGTCTACTACACCCCCTTAGGAGGAAATTGACCGAGGGGAAACCAATTAACCTAAAATCAATTAACTCGAAAACCTCATTCGGTTCCCTCTCCCGGTGAGTTGGAAGCAATCATACCCCACGTTACTACGGCTGCTTCACGTTTTTCAAAGCCCATCCCGTTTCGCCCGGGTGACGTCCGAAATTAGTCCATCAGATACCGCATCTCGTCAAACATCGTCATTTTCATTTGTTAAGCCACTTGAACCGGTTTCATATTTCGACCATCAAGCACCTACTAACCGAAGACAATTACAAATTCTATTAACGGATGTCTGCGGGAAAAAAAAACAATAGGTACTATCCCATTTTATTGAGACATACGACCAGAAAGACATATACCTACACAGTGAGGCACTCTATTAGCACAGGATCGCATCAATTCAATTTATACAAAACAGGGTGGATTCGACTGACGAAAAAAAAGTGTGGAAGTGCATGTGAGATGTAGCAGAATGCCAGCAAACTCAGCTTTTTGTCTCAATCCATTCTCGAGAAATGGGTTCATAAACGTTTATTCCAAAAACGCTGCAAATTCTTTCACTGGGGTTTATTATTCAATTGGCTTGCGTTCATGATTTGAATTTATACTAAGCTTTGGAGTGTGCGTGTTTCACAGGTGATAGAGCGATTATTGAATTTCAGGAGATATGCATAGAGCACGTAAATCTGTTCTCGACCAAAATACCTATTTGGATTGATCAGTTGATCATATTTGTGTGCCTCCTGAAATTCAATAATCGCTCTATCATCTGTGAAACACGCATACTCCAAAGCATAGTATAAATTCAAATCATGAACGCAAGCCAATTGAATAATAAACCCCAGTGAAAGAATTTGCAGCCTTTTTTTATTGAACTTCAATACCCCCCACAATAAAAACATTTATAATTTATCAAGTCCTTTAGCACTCGTATTGCGTTAGAACTTCCCCAAATCCAAATTTAAACGATCTAGCCAAAGGTAGGCTGATGTAAAGGAGGCACACAAATATCATCAACTGATCAATCCAAATAGGTGTTTTGGTTGAGAACCGATTTACGTGGTCTATGCATATCTCCTGAAATTCAATAATCACTCTATCACCTGTGAAACACGCACACTCCAAAGCTTAGTAGAAATTCAAATCATGAACGCAAGCCAATTGAATAATAAACCCCAGTGAAAGAATTTGCAGCGTTTTTTCGTTAACTATTGCAATTATATCGGCTGGTGTGTTCCTCGCAAGATACTAGGTCATTTCTACTATATACAACTTTAAAACAGCACTTTTTAACTTTTAACCACATTTTGAAATTCAGAGTTAATTGTATAAATCTCGAGTACTCATCCAGAAGAATGCAATTGCATTTCAAACATTGAACATTCAAAAAAGTTTCTGAAAATACTTGTACGTTAACTGCGCACTGAAATTTGACAAAATAACTTCAGACTTACGGCGATAATTTCAAGCAAGGTGGATGTGATTTAGTAAAATGAACTATAATGCCACAAACCGCAACTTAGGTTCCCAATCCATTGTCGAGATTAAAGCTTATGAAGGTTTATTCCAAAATACGTTGTTATTCACATAAAAACCAAAGTTTTTACCAAAACAAAAAATGTTTTTCCACTTTAAAACGACTTTCTTCAACATTTAATCACATTTTTTAATTCAGCGTGGATTTTCCTATACTTCGGGTGCACATTCATAATAAAAATGAGCTTCAATGGACGCAATTGCAGTTCAAACATTGAATATTTATAAAATATCAAGTTTCTGCAAATACTCGTACGTTAACTTTGTACTGAAATTCAACAATCTGACCTCAGACATACAGTGAGGATTTCATGCAGTGTGGATTCGAGTGAGTGTGAAAAAAACATTGGGTGAAAGTACATTTCAGATGAAGGGCAATGTCACCAACCGCACCTTTTTATCTCAATCCGTTTTCGAGATTTGTGTTTTTAAAGGTTTTTTTCGAGCAAAGGGTTTTTTTCCATAAATATATCAAAATTTGATATAGATGCGATGATGGTGATAATTTAATTATACTTATATAATTATAATTTAATTACAATTCCCACCATCATCGCATCTATGGGCACAACGAGACTCTAGCAACCAGGGACGTACGAAAAACATTCGTTTCTTCTTCTGTATCTGCGACAGTGATTTTTTTCGAAATATTCTTTCTCTCTTATTAGTGAATTTTTTTTCTAAATTCATAATTCAGGCATACAAAACTGCTCAATTCTCAAATCAATTGAACATAAATGAAACCTATACGATAATTTTGTAAAATTAGCTAGAACGATCATGCTGCATGATTGGAAGTTATAAATGATCGAATCCTAAGTTAATAAACTTGAAGCAAGTCTATGATATTATGCGAAAAAAATGAAAATGTAACAATATTTAGTGGTTTTAGCGAATTGTCTTTTAAAACGACGCAAATGCAATGCCTCTGAAAATTTCAAAATCATTTAAGCGAAATCTGATTTTAGGAAACGTGTTTAAATTTCCACTCAGTTCAACGTCAATGTAACAAGATAATTTTGGGAAATTCAATCGTACAATCTTAATGCATGACTGGAACTTTATTGGTCGATCACAAAGGTTCATAATGGAAAATAATAAGCCCAAACAAATTAAACGCTTCAAACAATTCCAGATTGTAATTTACAAGAGAATAATTACGTAAGCATTTCAATAAAACACTCGACATCTTCAGTTGACGTCCCTTCTATACTTAGAAGGCTTTCATTCTCCCCTCGACCTCCGGAATAATTTATTTTACGTCTCTTGATTGTTTTCGGGGAAAACTCCCTCCCGGAAAAACGATTTAGAAGGGGACGGTATTACGGCTTTCGCGGCCTCTCAGACAAATCCCGTAAATTAGAATACATGGCCTCCAGCAACCGCCCACTTTATTAGCGGTGTTCTGTTCATTTCTTTTGTTATTTCGAAGGGAAATTACGTCGGCTTATTGGTTTTCTTTTTCTTCGAGGATTTCACTCGTCTCCGTCAGAGCCGTCTCATTTTCGCGATTAGTGGAGAATATTTCGGCGAATTCATTATTTGCGGATACAATAAGATCAGGTGATTTATTCAATGATTCGCCGTTGATGTATACAGTACGTGTTATACATATTATTCAAGCGGGAAACTGATGCCTCGCTTGAAATATTACGTATACAGTTATTGAGAAATCCGACATGGCAGAAATTCGCTTTTAGAGCCACTCAGTTGATCTCGGTTATAAGAATTTGACGTTTAAGTCCTAAAGAGGTTACATATAAATTTCAGCTTCGTGCGATAATTGAAGCAGAAACTTGATTTTAGGGTCACTCAACTGATCCCAAATAAAGCAAAATAGACTTTAAAAAGTTGTATCATTTGAACTTGGCTGGTTTGAAGGACCTTTCAGATGAAAACGGAGCTCTGGGAATTACTCTAAATGGAAAACTAAAGTAAGTCTGTGCATCAGGAAAACGCTGCAAATTCTTTCACTGGGGTTTATTATTCAATTGGCTTGCGTTCATGATTTGAATTTCTACTGAGCTTTGGAGTGTGCGTGTTTCGCAGGTGATTATTGAATTTCAGGAGATATGGATAGAGCACGTAAATCGGTTCTCAACCAAAATACCTATTTGGATTGATCAGTTGATCATATTTGTGTGCCTTCTGAAATGCAATAATCGCTCTATCACTTGTGACACACGCACACTCCAAAGGTTAGTAGAAATTAAAATCATGAACGCAAGCCAATTGAATAATAAACCCCAGTGAAAGAATTTGCAGCGTTTTTTTAATGGCTATCAGAATACTTCAACCCGTGTATCGGCTATCAGCCCTTTTAGAAGTTCACTCCAGTATCCACATTACTACATCACTACGTCACTAGGTTACTGATATCAACACAAAAACAATAATAAACCAAAATAACGCGAATGTTGGCACCATAAATCGTGCCATAGATCGAGAATGGTTTGACCTACGGACCTGGGGAAGGGCTCATTCGATTCCTCGTGGAGTGTTCTTCAAAAAAAGTACAAATTTAGGCCGCCTTGACTTTTTTAAGGTTTTTAGGGATTTTACAAAACTTTGACAACCCTTAAAGGGCACTTTAAATTAAGTGAGAGAGCTGGCTCAAGAATTGGGGCGTCGTCGGACCAATATGAATTTTTCCTGAAAATTTCAGATTCTTTGCTGCAGCCGTTTGGGAGAAATCGTGCGTACGGCGGACGGACGGAAAAATTGTTATTGCAGATTCGGATTCTACACCCTTTGAAACGTAAACCATGACATTTTCTTTTTTTTTTCAAGAGCGATTACAATGGTTTATTATTTAATAATAAACCAAAAACGACAGCATCCGTATCTTTCCAATTTATTTTGAAGTACTCCTTAATATCTGCAATAGTTGAGAAAGCTCACCTAGTACTCCCATGGGTACTTTTACCAGCTGCCCACCCTAGGGGAATGTGTAGCACTTTGTATAGCGCCTTCGTTTCAAGGATAGGCAGCCCGCGTTACTGACGAGTGTTGCCATTGTCACTTGCAGGGGCACAATACTGACAAGCTTTACATTAGACCAAGTAGAACTACCAGGAGAGGCAAGCCGGAGCACACTCCGCGAGACCATAGAAAATAGAAAACAGAATACTTTACTCTATGTTCTGTGTTCAAGACTATACCAGCGACTGCGGGTGGCGCTCCTCTTCAAACGCTCCCTCAGCTTTTCATCTAGGAATTTTCTTTCCCTTTGAATGAATTTTGTGTTTTTCATTATTATTTTAAAAATACATTATTCAAAATTTTCAACCAAAAATATATACTTACCCACGTCAATTTTAGGTATGCGTTGTTTTTCTCCTAACCGTTCCCTAATATTCTCTTACCAAACAAGCTGTAATAGGTATTTTTTGGAGCAAAATTCAGTTTTCATCCGAGGCATTTGATCCAAAATAAGATGTGGTTTTGAAAATATAAAGTACCTACCTAATTCAGTAGGAACCGAAATTTTTTAAATAATTTAAAGAATACCTAATTCTTAGGTAGGTATATCTGAATAATAAGCCTTTTCTATTGTACCACAAAAACCTTCTTTTTTTTTTGCCCCTAATAAAGTTTTCTTTCTCAAATTTGGTCAGTTCAGCAGCATTCACAGAGTGCCAAGGAATTGTGGGACATCCTTGACAATGGCACTATTGTACAATAGCAGTATAGTGTAAGGTACAGGTAAAGGCATACTTTACAAGGTATACTGATTTGTTAAAATAAAAACCGTTGCTGTTGTAACTTGATTATTAGGCACCTATATCCTTAATTATTCCAGGAAAATCCATTCCAGTTACGAGCACTTTGAACTGAGTAGGTACCAATTTGCACAAGACAAAACGTTAAAATTTAAAATTCTGTTCTCTGATGCATACAACAGATTTCTGGGGGATCCCGGCCATTTTTGTGCACCTCTTAATTTTTGAAGCCCTCTAAATCTCATTTTTTCAAAAATTCGCTAAAATGACAGAAAGTCATTTCACCTATTGAGAATATTGTTGAACACAAATCAGTAGAGTCGCTTCGGTTACAATAAAGTATTTTCAGATACGTACCGGGCAATGAAAAGCCTTAAAATTGTGCAAGTTCGGCCGAATTAAACGAAACAAGGTTGACCAGCGTCACTGAGGGCTATAGGGGAATTTTGAATCGCCCGGCTATGATAGTTCCAAGGCTGGGCGTTTGAAGAAGAGCGCCACCTGCAGTCGCGGGTATGGTTATATCTGTTACTCTGTGGTCTTGAACGTCTCGTCTCCGCGAGGCATAGCTAGCGCTGTAACTTTTTGTGAACTAGCCTTCCGCTTATTTTCAAATTAACAAACACCTGGTCAAGAGCCGTATTATATTCTATAATAGAAGTTTCAATTTATTAAACTAATTATCCCCATCATAAGTCCGCAGGTAGGTAGGTGTAAAATATTGGTGGGATATGGGGAGAGTGCAGATGGTCTTCATTATTTATTCCAGTTTCACCCAGTCGGGTTGAAATATAAATTCATCGTGCTGAGTTTCAACTCAGAACATAATGAAAACTGTGGTGTGGTTCCGTTTGGGCTCCCATTTTCAAAATCGGTTGGTTCCTGCATTTTTTCGTCAAAACACGAATTTTGCTATGGTTTTGGAAATCTCTGAAATCTTCCCTTTACCTTGCTTGAACGACAACTTCCCTCCTCCAATGAACATGATGGGAAAAAAAGCGGGGGCCCGTACGGAACTAATACACAGGGAGAAAGTTCTATATAGGCCCCCCTACGCTTTTGTGAGTGGCTAAGAGGAATGATGAGCTCTGCGTTGTTGAGGTTCAGGTGTATTCTACGTCAGTAGAACTCACTCTTGTGAGAAGGATGGAAAATAACGCTCTTGTGCCTCAGAAATCGAATGTAACCTAAAATGTGAAACTCCGAGTAGAAGGAACTCACTTTTGTGAAAAGGAAAGAAAACAACCTGAACATGTGAATTTGAGGAAAATCAGTGAAACTAACTACGCCATGTCATTTTACGTCCTTTTCTCACACGTAGTTCTACTCGAAGTTTTGAGTTTTACATTCAGCATCCACAGAACTACAGAGGGTTCTTTCCCTCCACCCAATTACCCTAAATCAACCCCAGAGGATTTCATGAGTTAAAAATGGTGTTTTTAAGAACACAAACAACTCGAATCATAGAAAGTTCTATTACAAATAGCTACAAAGTTGAAAAATATAAACAATTCAAGGACAAAGTTGAGTCTTGTACGCAAGTCTTGTATTTAAGGGATCTGAAAAACATTTCTAAACAGGTACCCTTCTGCAATATGCTCATTGCACAACTAAATTTATCAGGTGGTAGGTAAGGCACCTGTTAGACTAATAGGTACCTACATGCAATTTTAAATGAAACTTCAAGGTAAAAAAATTGTCTGAAAAATGCATAAATATTAGGTATCTACATTTAGTTGATCACACATAGGTACACAGTCTTAGGCTCAACCAATTAAAATTAAAATGGGTAGGTAGGACCTACTAACTTGAACTTGTGTAAGCCCCCGTTCAAGAAATCGAATAAAAGATTTAACAAGCAAATGAGTTCTTACTAGTTCTTTTAGTTCTCGAACCCTACACCCTTGAATCCTAGCAAATAAAGTTTTTGGTTGCTGGCCTCGTCGATTCCCTGAAGGAGACCACAGAGTTCACTGCAGGGATATCGGGATCTAGAAAGGAAACAGATTGACCATCTAGTGTGCTTGCTTCCTAACGTGAAAAAAAAGAAATATTAAAAATTCTTTCAACTGCTGTAGTATTACCGAATTTTCGAAGAAAAAAACTATTGTTCTCGGTCGAAAATATTTTCAAAAAATGTTTGCCCCAAAATCCGTCTCAAAGCATTCTAAATCCACTGTCAAAAGGCACCAAAACTCATTCCAGACGATAACTCTCGATAGAATTAAGAGAGAAAGATCAAATTTGCACAAAACATCTATCTAAGCTTTCGAATGGCTAAGTTTGAAGATGGGCACAATCGCCTCACTCGAAGGGGAGATTTGGGGCATTTCAAATGGGGGAAAATTACCCGAAAACCCCCAAGTAGGTGACTCTCTTTTATAAAGGTTTTGTCACGCTAAACACGATGGTGAAATCGGATCGGAGATATCTCAATCCGTTCCAACTAGAGCAGTTTGAAGACTTTCCTATATCCTTACAAGATTCTTCAGCTTTCAAAAATTTCCAAATTAAAATGAGGTGTCACAAGTCAGAAAATAAAATTGTTTTTTGAGTAATTTTTCCTCATGCAAAACTAGTTTGAAAATTGGCTCATTTCGTTATGCTACATGACTGAAACTTTTTACCATCTTCTTCTGCGTTGAAATACCGTTAAAATGAGATATAATTTGTAACAAAATAAACTGTTGGTTTTGCATCAATATTCCTCATAAAAACCGTGTGATAAGGATGCTGTTAACTGATAAGGACACCGGTATCGAAAATATCGATGTTTTCACCCGATATTTTACCCGATTGTTGTTATGTCAACTTCTCGTTTTGTTTTCTTCATCCGTGTATATTTTTTCTTTTCTTTATCATTATATATTCGAAACGCAACGGTGCTGCCAATTTCATAAGATCTTGATACGCTCCCCGGCTGGTCCATCAGTTGCGGGTTAAAATTAGGATCCAGAGGTTTCAGGAGATCCAACTTGGTCCTCAAATTCCGACCTAAAACAAGTTGCGCCGGCGATTCACCAGTTATTCTGTGGGGAGCCCGTCTATATGAAAAAAGGAAACTCATTAAAGCTTCAATGGTTTCCTCCTAGAATGGCTGCTTTGAGAGAATTTTTGAAGGTTTGCACTCCGCGTTGAGCTAAACCGTTGGTCGATGGATGATAGGGGGCGATTAATTGATATCAAAATCCTAGCCCCTTACAAAAATCGTTGAATTCCGAGCTCGAAAACTGGCGTCCATTATTTGACACCAAAAGTAGAGGAAAGTCCAAAAGTTGTGAAAAAAGGTTTCAAGAATTGTATTGTTCTCACAGATGTTATCGACTTGGTCGGGTAAAGTTCAATCCAACGGCTATAGGCGTTTACTACTATTAAAAAGTACGTTCCTTTAAACGGACCAATATAATCAACATGCAACCTTTCCATTGGAGCTGAAGCATATTGCCACTTGTGGAAGGGCATTTTTGACACATTATTCTTGGTCGACTGGCAACTACTGCATTTTCTGGTCAATGTTCTGGTCAATATTTGGCCACCAAACGTAACTCCGCGCTAAAGCTTTGCCCTTTGCAGTCGCAATATGGCCTTCGTGCAATTCCTCCAGAACTTCAGCTCTCAGAGAAGGTAACCCCCTGTGGTCCCAGAATAAACATCCATGAGCTATAGAAAATTCCTCCAAGTTGTGACCCCATACCCTACTAGGTGAGCTTGGTGAGCCATTTCGGAGGGATTCTTTGAGCTGGAAGGCACTTTATCTCGCTCAAGTTCCCGTTTGATCTCCTTTGGTCTGATTGGAAGTGTTTGTATTTGATTTATTAGGAAAACTTCTATGTCACAAGTGTCGTCATCCTTAGGCTTTCTTTTTAAAGGGAAGCGTGAAAGGACATCGGCATTTCCATGGTCTCCACCTTTTCGATATTCTACTTGGTATTGATAAGCTTGCAAGCATATTGCGTATCTTCGTAGTCTCATCGCGGACACGGCAGGCAGGCTCTTAAAGGGGTTGAATATTGATATTAGAGGTCGGTGCTACGTTACTCAAATGAAGGTGTGACCATACGAATAATGGAAGAATTTCTTGATCCCAGAAATAATGGAACCCGCTTCGTTGTCGATTTGGCTCCAATTTTGTTCTGCGTTACTTAGTGTTCGACTTGCAAACGCTATAGGCCGCTCTGAGCCGTCCTCTAAGCGATGTGATAAGACTGCCCCATAACCATATGGACTTGCATCAGTCGCTAGAACTAACTGCTTAGTTGGATCAAAGTGTATTAGCACTTCCTCTGATGAGATGAAATTTTTGATTTTGTTGAAAGCCTCCAAGCATGATTTATCAAAATTGAATTCAACCCCTTTTTTTAATAATTTATATAATGGGTAGGCCATCAAACTTAGCTTTGGAAGAAATTTCCCATAAAAATTCACAGAGCCCAAAAATGATTTTACTTCTCCCACATTTTTGGGTGGTTCAATTTTGGTAATGGCCTCAATTTTGTCTGGGAATTTTTTCAGGCCTTCCCTGGTTATAGCAAAACCGCAATATTTAATTGAGGGTTGCATGAACTCACATTTTTCTTTGTTAATGCGGATGTTGAATTTTAACAACTGTCCTAGAAGGACAGTCAAGGTATTTAAGTGCTCATTTTCATTGTTCGATGCTACTAGGATGTCATCATAAAAAATGCTAATGCCCTTCACGGGCTCTGTAATCTTTCAAGGGTCTTTTGCCTTAGTCTTGGAGAAATTGATATGCCAAAAGGAAGCCGATTATATTCATACAGCCCTTTGGTAGAAAATTCACAGAGCCCAAAAATGATTTTACTTCTCCCACATTTTTGGGTGGTTCAATCTTTGTAATGGCCTCAATTTTGTCTGGGCATTTTTTCAGGCCTTCCCTAGTTATCACAAAACCGCAATATTTAATTGAGGGTTGCATGAACTCATATTTTTCTTTGTTAATGCGGATGTTGAATTTTGACAACTGTCCTAGAAGAGCATTTATGGTATTAAAGTGCTCATTTTCATTATTCGATGCTACCAGGATGTCATCATAAAAAATGCTAATTCCCTTTCACGGGCTCCAGTAATTTTTCGAGGGTCTTTTGCCATATTCTTGGAGAAATTGATATGCAATGGAAACTGTCGGGGACAGAGGGCTGTCGAAGTGAAGTGAGTATTGGCTAACGAACAACACTAATAGCAGCGCCACTAACAGGATTGGTCTCGGAGGCATTTTTAGCATGGGGTCCCATCCCTCTTCTTCGAAATATAATTTAATTTATTGTTGATTAGTTCACCTTGGAATCTACCAAGAAAATAAATTTGATATTTTGGAAGATCAAATTTTGATGTAATTTATATATTTCGGGGCGCCAGAAATGTGTCTCGTGAAAAAACCATACAAATCAATTTACAGTAGGCAGATGGGGGTACACGAAAAATAAAAAAATCAACATAATGATAATTTTATTTAAAATTCATGCTAATGACAGTTTTGTTCATTAAAAGATATATTAATTACAAAAGCGTTAGATATTTAAAATTATCTTAACAGTAATAACTTGAGGATACGAGTTCCCACCTACTCTTTTTTTCAGTTCTTAAAGATTGTTGGTTCAAAGATAGCAAATAGAATATATAAAAGATAATCTGAATAAAATAAGGTCCCTTAAACCATTAAATTAATCTATATGGATTAGGCAGTTACATGTTAATAATTATACCTATTTAATTAGAGTATACCTTTAAACAGCGTTTTTAATATTATTAGGTACCTACGTGGATATCCACAGTTTTTGATACTGAGCCATTTAGATCAAATTTTAATAATGAATCATTATTAACCAGAAACATTTTGTTCATTTGTGGTTCAATCACAATATTGCTGAAAGACATAGGGGGAAAAGGTCAAAATTCAGCCTGGGGTAGCCTTCCATAAAATTACATAATTATTTGAAAATAATTTTTGAAAATGAGTAATAATGTGCTCCATAGATCAAAAAATTATATAAATAAATACATATTTTATATATATAGTGTCAATTATTATGAGAAAGAACTTTAGACAAGTGTCTAGAATGAGAAAATTTTTTTCTAGTATTTCGAAAAAATCTTGATCACAGAAAAAATTAGAGAAGAAGAAGAATCAGAGAAGAATTTTGGGAGTCCTGGTCGCGGTGCTTCAATTTGGTATCCAAGGCCGGAACGAATAACTTATGATGACAAAATTTTTTAATAGAGGCTCGAGATCTATTAGCCCCCAAAACCCACCTATGAGCCCTTTCTGACTGTTGCAGCTGACGATCGTTTGAAGTCTCTGGCATCTTGCACAGCACTTTCACCCCAAACCATTCATCAAATGATGAATTATGGGAACGTGCGTGGTCACCACGGCGTTAGGCCCTATGATTGTCGGTCCTCAGGTTAAGGGTTGTAGCCTTCCCCACATAAAGAGCCGAACTGTCCTAACATTTGCGGCAGATCAGTTGGTATACACAGTTCTTTGACTGACATTCCGCGCATTTTTACGAATGTGGAGTGTTTGGAGAGGTGAAGTTGGGCTCTTCAATGACCAATTTGCACAACTTGCACCTCGGTCGCCCACTTGGATGCAAACCCCGGTGGCATGGCTGAGATTGGGGATGACGATGGGATAGCAAGCTCCCAATCGTTTTTCCTTGGCGGTAGCTCACTCTCGGGCTTTCACGGAAAATATCTCGCGTCTGTGGATTTGAAGCCAGTACTGTTTGAAGGTCACGAAGGATAGTGTGGATTTTTTGGGCACCGAAAAAGAATTTGGTAATCAGTGAAGGTGTGTCCGTTGGTGTTCGTGGAATTTGTTGCTATTTAACATGTGATGGAACAATATTTTTAACGAACTTTTGTGGGTATCTCCGTTCCATCAACTTGTCCTCTAACCCAAACAGATACCCCTCCAGGTTTTCCCTTCCATTGCAAATCCGGTGGCCTCTAATAGATAGTGACCTAAGAATTGATCGCTTATCATGGGGGGAATGGCAGCTGTCACAATGAAGATAGAGCTGTTTGTTCGTACTCTTCACATGTACTCCGGTAATGAAGTCCACGTTGCTTAACGAGATTCAACATCTAGAAATGTTGCGGCTGTCCTACAGGATGACCATGTAAACTTCACAGAAAACGCACACACGTTTCCAAAATTCATCATTTGATGAACGCTTTGGGGTGAAAGTGCTGTGCAAGATGCCAGAGGCTTCAAACGATCGCCAGCTGCAACAGTCAGAAAGGGCTCATAGGTGGGTTTTGGAGGCTAATAGACCCCCTGGCCTCGATCAAAAAATTTTGTCATCATAAATTATTTGTTCCGGCTTTGGATACCAAATTGAATCACCGCGACCAGGGCTCCCAAAATCATTTCTTCTCTAACTTTTCTGTGATCAAGATTTTTTCGAAATATTAGAAAACTTTTTTCTCATTCTATATACTTGTCTAAAGTTCTTTCTCATAAATAATTGATACTATACCGTTCAGTAGAAACATTTAGTAATGAATTTGTATATATATTTATATTTGCATATATACATAAATTGTGTTCAAGTTCTTGACTGCTTTTTTGTATCTTTTGAAAATGTTTTCCTGGTAATCTTGAGTCAGTCAAAATTAAAGAACTTATTTACATTTCCAAAACACCAAACTGTTGCTGTAAGAAAACTGATATTGACAGCTTAAGTAAAATTGATCCCAACATTATTAAAAAATAACAAAAATGAACATACATTCTCAACTCATAATTCCTTGTACAGAGCAACTCTATTATGTTAAGTTCCATTCACTTGCAAAGCATCCATGCTCCTATCTAAGCAAATCAGTCATTCTGTCGTCCTGTCACCGTTATTACGTTTTTAGCCACTAAAATCCACCTTCAAGGTATGTTGTACAACCATTTTACTTCATGTTTTCACTCTTCTCTCTTCCAGTTACATTAGTAGTAAATCTGTTGGTTTTTCTTTTCTCCCAAGTCACACTAACGCAACTATTCTTGTTAGTGATTCTTTTAGTATCAGTTATTTCCAACATTTTCTGTATGGTTCTCCTAGCCTGAGGAAGTTCTACAAGTAGAACGAAACGTTGACAATGAAATTGTAGTTTTCTATCAACCTCTGACTGACTCTCAAGATCTCCACGAAATTTTCGCTATATATATATCGAAATTCAATTAATTTTGAAGAGCATATATAGGGTGGCCAAAATTTAATGGACCAGGCATTTATCTCCGTAATTTCCGAGCCTAAAAAAAATATTAATAGTAACTTCACTTACTTTTGACAAGGAATTCAAATATCACAATTTGCACGCATCAACTTTGTTATTTCAAATAGAAACCCTAATTTTTTATTGCAGATCCGGATTCTGCTTAGAATTTTATTGAAATTTGACCCCTCAACAGGGGTTTTCGATTGCGCACAACCGGTTCAGCGAGCACTCAAAGGTGCGCAATCCCACAATTGTCAAATAGTGGATGAGGTGAATTCTAAAATGCCTAAAATGAAAAAAACGGTCGCAAAATTTCGGTCATTACTCCGGTCAGGCGGTTGCGAGCAGATGGGTGGTGGAATTGTTGGTTGCCGTACATAACATTTGATTTAGAATTCAAACACCATTTTCGCATTTTCTTTTTGAGGTTAATTTGCACACTCTTCAGGTCCACTGGAGTGTTGAATCATACATTTCACTCGGAATTCGCGTACGTTCGGTCTTGACAACACATCACACAAATATGTGTGATGACAACACCTCATACACACAATATATGTAACGAAGATTCCAGGCAACTTAACTAGTTATGACCGAAATCTTCGTTTGATGATAGGCAGCTTCCATATAACAAGAATTTAATGGGATTCATTAACTAGTTGTCCCTTTAGCGGACTGAAGTGAAATGCTGGCACATCCAGAAGATATTTCTGAAGCTAAGAAGCTCCTGGTTTATGCTCAGGCTTAGCAGTTTCAAGAATTAGGATGGGGGGGCTATCCATATCCGTCGAATGGTTAAGGGCCAGTTGTTGTTTTATCTTTGATTACACTAGGACGATGATAGCCTTTGACTTGATACCTTTTTCCATACTTGTCTTCTCATTACTATTACCTTGTAGTTTAGTCAGTGCTGTTTTTGTGAACTCCTGTTTAAACAGCGATTTTATTTTATTGGCTGATTAACCAAGCATGCAGGTGCGCACGGGTACTCATAACATTTACGAACGGGTGTGATGCACATTGTTAGATCGTTTTGTTCGCACCTAAAAAAATATTCTGATTAGATTTTTCTTTGATGGCGAGAAGTGTTTTTTTTTTGTAATTAGAACGACTAAACATCGATTAATAATTTTCACTAATTAACCGAGTTTAAATCTAATTAAAAAGTTTTAAATAATCGAACCCAATGACTCGAATACGTTTAATCGCTTACTGACTAATCGAACCAGAATAACATCGATTAAATATAATAGGTTTTAGGACGAAAAACCGATTATTCCGACCACTTTTACACGCATCCTTAGTTTCTATCTAGTTTCCTTTTTTTGTTGAAATTTTAATGATTTGAAAAGAAATTTATGGAAGTCGTGAGGGTAAAATGGAATGTAAAAGAGCGCATAATTTTCAAAAAAACGAAGATTTTCTACGATTGTGTCCAGTAACCTTTCCGTAACTAAAAATAAAAGGATAGATACTGAATATAATAAAATGAAGAGAATTTGTGAAGAACTCAATTTATCTTTGGGACACCCTTAGAACACGAGAACCTCAAAAGAGGCAAGTGCATGACAGTTATGTGTGAGCAAGTTAAATTGGAAAATATTTAGAGAATTAACTGCTTAAAACGTAAAGGCTGGCATTGATTCAACATTGTCAGGTTTTAGTTGTGAAGCAGAAGTTGAGGGATGAAAAGAATTCGCCGTCTCGTCAGCACAAGAGTGGTTTCGCTGTTCACAAAACATGCATGGTCAAGGGATGAATACTTGAATAATGATGATACTTGAAATACTTGATACTTGAAATACTTGAATAACGATGATTTCTACAAAATCCACATCCTCCGAAATATCATCTGGGAAGTATTTAATTTTGAATGAACAAAATAAAAATCTGTAGGTACCTAACAATAATATTCCCACAAAAGAAGAAACAAGATAAGAACATTGCATCCTGCGAATTCAACGAAAAAAAAAAAAAAACATATCAATATGGCTTTACAAAAATATATCAAATGCTCAAACGGTCAAGAGTCCAACCTTTTAAATGAGAAAAAATTACGAAAAGAAAACTGTTCGTCGACATCACATCAACTTAGCAATGAGCCCGAGCTTTTTATTTTGTTTGACATTCCAAAACCTTTATGGTACAGATAAAAAGTAAAAATAGTTTCTAAAGGTCGAAATTAACATAAGTACATTTCAAAGATGAACTGTATTTTTTAATTGAACTAAATTTGTTTCTTTATCCTACAATATAAGAAAAAAGTTGAGCAAACGGTACTCGAGAGAAAAACGAGGCTTTTACAATAAAATAAAATAAAATTGATGGATTTGAACTGTATGAAAATAGAAACACGCAGTATCAAAACTGTCAATGTCAACCTTCTTGACGGTATATAGTGTGTCTAGTAAAATTATGGGGCAAACTCAATGAATCAACTCTACGTTTAATTTGTAATCGAAAGTGTCTCATGGCATTTTTCCTTTAGAGGCTTCGTTTTCCCGCAATTTAATTTCTAAGATTTTTTTTCTTTTCAGACCTTGTCTCACTAAAACAGCCGTAGCTCCCTTAATTTTGGTCTAAACGAGAACATAAGGTAACCATTGGAAAGAGCATGAAATTTCCTATTACCCTGATATAAAATTTAAGTTTTTTAGCCAGGTGAAAAACATGGCGTTTTTAGCTTATTGGTGAAAAACATGGCCAAAGTTCAAACTTTGACAATTTCTTAAAAACCATCGTTTTTCTTTCTTTTTTTTCCGCTTTCTGTAGGGAGGTTTTTCGTCAGGAACTCCTCGGTAAAAACTTGCCCAGATACTCAGCTTTCGAACGGTATTCTCATTTTTATGTTTGAGCGTATTTTTCTTGGAGAAAAATGAGTTTGAATGAAGAAAACGTGGTTTTTTAAAGCAAAATCGAGTTTTTCATGATTTTATATCAGGGTAATAGGAAATTTCATGCTCTTTCCAATGGTTACCTTATGTTCTCGTTTAGACCAAAATTAAGGGAGCTACGGCTGTTTTAGTGAGACAAGGTCTGAAAAGTGAAAAAAAATCTTAGAAATTAAATTGCGGGAAAACAAAGCCTCTAAACGAAAAATGCTAGGAGACACTTTCGATTGCGAATTAAACGTAGAATTGATTCCCTGAGTTTGTCCCATAATTTTACTAGACACCCTGTATAAAGGTAGGTTGGTCATAATGCCTCATGCAAAATTTGTTCATAGGCTCAGTTTGTTACGCAGAACAATGTTTATGATGTTTTTAATGTCTTGGAACTATTAAAAAGTTGATAAAGGCTAATCAATATTTGCCGAGCTCCGGTAAAGAACTTGAAAACGTACGGTGAGGCAAATACTTTACATAGGTAATATGAGAGCGAACTCAAAAGAGGTTCGCTATTTTTTAGGTTTGAGCTCTGAATAGGAATGAAGTTCGTTAGGGGAAGTGACTTGTAGTTTGGGGACGGTGAGGGGGCGAATGAGAGACTTGACGACCGGGGGCACTTTGGCCTGAGCTGGGAAGGCGGGGGAGTAAGCGCAGAAAGCCGCGGTGGTGATGTGCGTCACGAGGTTGTAGCTCTGCGTCTTGGGTCGCAGGACTCGCTTGAGCTTGGAGGCGAGGCCACCTCCCCCAGAAGAGGTCGGTGGGGCCGAAGGAGGAGGTATCAACATACCCCCAATCACCTGTAACAGCACAAATATATGAGTCATTTCAAAATTATGGGTTATTCCAAGCATTTTTTTTTATGCTAATTCATTTATGCAGGTTCCTTGACGACCACCCTAACCAGTCATACAGTTCCATACGTAGTTTGTCAAATATTGAATTTATGAAAATTTTCAGTTTCCAGGGAGAGAGCATTGTTCTAGAGAGAGAGAAAAACCAATTATAGACTTTATTGACCACAGAAAAACATATATATAGCTGGTTGCAGTGGTATTCGCAAACTCCTTTGAATTTCACATTCAGTCTGCTCGAAATTCCTAGGAAGTTGAGCTGGGTGGTCTTTAGCTTCAATTCGTGGTTCAACATTCAAACCGTAAAGGGAGTGACGAATAAGGGGGAAGAAGATACATTTTCAAGTTCTGTACCTATGTCATACCTCTAATGCAGTCTTAATACGTATAAAAACTTGAATTTTCTTTCCCCCTAGATATTCATTTTTTTAAATGAACTCTAGGGAGAGAGGTTTATGAGGTTATTTCACATTTTGTTCTGAACAGATGATGAATTCTTGAAAATTGGAAGTGTAATGCTATAACTTCTCCAAGGCGCACCTAAAACTACATTAGAGTAATTACTTATAAACATCTCTTTTTATTTTGATGGTGTCTAGGGAAGCAGGATCAATAAAATACTGTTGGAACACACTTCACTTTCAGAGCCATTCGACTTAGTGGATGACTCTGCAGAAATCATCACGTGGCTTTCTCTGACCGGTATATTGATGCAGTGTTGCTCACAAATTTGACAACTCTAAATATCCGTTTTCTACTGGTAAAGTGAGATTAAAAAAAAAAAAAAAAAAGAGAGAGAGAGAGATTGATTGATTGATTGAATCAGTTTATTTATCCACCAGGGGAGGTTAGGGCCGTAAGGCCCTCTCTTCCACCACCCCTGGACATCATGTTTACATACTATCATCTCACAATCGTTATTTTTCTATACATCATAATTTTGCTGCAGTTGAAAATAAATGTTCTCTTCTAATTCTTGAAAAAAAAAATCATTTTCTCAACAAATAAAAATAAAATGAAAATAAATAAATACAATCATAAATAACCATAAATAAATTATTTAGTCTTCTTTGTACATCTCTAGCAACTTATTTTTAAAATCTTCTTTAAATTTTTCTGTTTTTAAATCAAAATTAAATAACTCCACATTTTTATTGTAAATTTTACAAGCTTGAATCACAAACGATCGCGCCGTCAATTCTGTTCCATGTGCAGGAAGCCTCAATAATTTGTTGTCGTTGCGAGTATTCCTTTCGCTCGACAGGAAATCAAACTTCTCGCGGAGATATTGTGGTTGACCAAACTTCAATACTTTGAACGTCATTGTTGCAACTTGTAATTTTTTCTTTTCTAAGCACCGACCCTTGTGGTGTACCAACCTCCACTTCTCTCCAACACGATCTTGCATCCCGATCTCCTCTGACTGAAAGATATCGGTCAGTCATATATGATTTAAACCATCTAAGAAGGCTTCCAGACACTCCGATCGACTGTAGAACAGCTATTAACAAATCTCTTTTTATCATATCGAAGGCATCTGAAAAGTCGATCGTGACCACTATGGTCACAATTTTTTTGTCCATAGCTGCGCTCGCACATCATCTAACAACTTAATTAGAGCCGTTTCAGTGCTGAATCCCGTTCGATAGGCGGATTGCATTGGATCGAGGATATTGTTGGTCTCAATGTACACGCAGAGTTCCTTGTAGACTACTTTGTCCAAGATCTTGCCCAAAGCAGACAGTAACGAGACTGCTCGATAATCTTTGGCGCAGATGGGAGATTTTACTTTAGGTATTGGTTTGATTATTGCGCGCTTCCAGAGATCTGGGCAAATACCAGTTTTTAATGAAAAATTAAATCTATGTGCCAGAACAGGAAGGATATGATCAGCAATGATGTGTAATGGGTCTATGGAAACTCCATCGGCCCCAACTGACTTCGATTTGATTGCAAGCATTACATCCTACACAGTTTTTTCAGAGATGTGCTGAATATGAAACGGTTCGTATTCTGGGGCTGTTGCATGGCTATCAATAACGTCTTGCATGGTGGGACTACTTGGTACTCCTCAAAAGTGTTCGCACAAATCTTCAGTGAGAGAGGTCTCGGATCCCCTGCTGGCGATTCCCAATCCTCGAACTATTTTCCAGAATTCGCTAGATTGTTTTTTCATTTTAAACAGTTCGTGGTAGTATCTAATTTTAGCGTTTCGTATCGTTTGCTTTACTTTATTTCTCATTCTTTTATATTTATTGTGTGTTTCCTTATCTTTTGTTTTTTTAAACCTCTTGAACAAATTATCTCGGTCTTTCATCATTTCTCGTATATTTTGATCAATCCAAGGTGCTGGGTTATGTTTAGGTTTTATTTTCACCCAAGGACAGTGCTTGTCGTATAGACTTATAATTTCGTTTACAAATGTTGCAACTTTTTTGTTTATATCTCCTTCATTATAAAGTTCTTCCCAATTCAATGCTACAATATCTCGGAGAAGAGCTTCTTTGTTCAAGTTCTTCTTGTCCCGAACGAGCACATATTTTTTGGTAATTTTGATGATTTTAGGTTCATACTGCAATATATTAATTCATGTCTCGAAATACCACTTGCCACAATCTGTGCATGTTTGACAACTACGTTTTCGTCATTCGTAATTATCTAGTCGAGTAGGGGGCTCGAGTGGGCTGTGTGGTGAGTTGGCTTGGAGGGGAGGTAGGTTAAACTAAGGGAATTTAAAATTTCTGACAGTTCTTTGCTATAAGCAGAAAACTCAAGCATATTGGTATTTAAATCACCCAGTATTGCGATATTTTGGTAAAGAGCTAGCAGTTTAGCTACTTCATTAAATGTCTCCTTTATTTTCCCTCTTTTCGGTGGGCGATATATTACTCCTACAGCCATTTTACGCATCTTGTGCTCAAGCTCAATGAAAATGTTCTCTGGACTGTTGGAGTATTCAGAAGGTGATTTGCTCAATATTCGATATTTTAGCCCCGAATGAAGTAAAAGAGAGAGAGAGAGAGATTGATTGATTCTAAGATTTTTATTTTGCCATCAGGGTAGGTTAGGGCCTTAGGGCCCTCTCTTCCACCTACCCTGAAATAATGTACATGTTTTTCCTCTTCAATTATCACAATAAGTAGAGTTTATAGAATTTACAAATTACAATATAAAAAATAAAAATAGTAATGTTCCTTCATTAGAAAAAACTCAATACAACATAATACAATATCAATTTAAAAAACAATACAAGTATACATTTTTCGTTCTTCAGCAATACTTTCTTAACAACATATTTTTGAAATTGTTCTTGAATACATCAACCTTCAAAGCTAGGTCAAAAATTCGAGGTTTTCATTGTACAGTTTAGACGCCTGGGTCGAGAAACTTCTTCCAAACACATTAGTCCGATGTGACGGAATGCCAAGTAATTTATTTCTGCTTCGTGTATCACGGTGTCGAAGAAATTGAAACTTTGAAGGAGGTAGGGTGGACGGGGGTGCTTCAAAATTTTGAAAATCAAGCCATCTGGAGATGTTTCCTCTCTCTAATCTTCAAAAAGCCAAGACGGGAATAATGGGGCGTGGTATGCTCATCCAGGCGAATTCTCAGAGCAAAACTAAGCGCAGCATTTTCGGCCCTCTGCAGCCTATCCATCTCAGCACCACTGAAGTCGCAAGTTGCAGCACCAGCATAATCAAAAAATGGCAAAGCGAGGCTCTTGTCAAGCTGGAGTCGCACGTGGATTGGGAAGTCGATAACAAATCGGCGCAACTGGTGAAAGGCTCGATTACACGTTGCAGTGACCTGCTCATCCCATGAAAGTGTGTTCTGGATAGTGATACTCAGGACTTTAGCATCTTTGACGAAATCCAAGGGAATACCACCAAGAGACACACAATTCACCGCAGTCATGTCTATTTTATTAAAGAGTTTTGGGTAGCCCATTACCATAGCTTTGGTTTTTCCCACGTTTATTGTCATACCGTGATCCTCTCACCACAACGCAACTCTTGATAAGTCGGAGCTCAAAATATTCATAGTCTCGTTGATGCTGCCGATGTTACAAGACCTGTAGAATTGAAGATCGTCAGCGTATGCCATTTGCCTTGTTCCTTCTGAAAACTCGGAAGACAATGAAGTGTAGAGGATGAATCAGAGAGCCGACAGTACCGATACCGAATGAATAAAACTGTGGCAAGAACTCATATTTTTATTGGTATAATAAATTTCAATTTTATTCCGTTAAATCGGCGAGAAAAATACATTTGAATACAAAAAAAGCATGGTTTCGCTTATGAAAATTGAGGTTTTTGGTTGTTTTGGTACTCCAGCACATTCAAGTAATTAGGGGTGGAATTCTACGTAATTTGTAAGATTCGAACAGTTCGATAACCGTTAATACTTTACAGCCCTCAATGCAGTTTTGATCGCGCTGAACTTTTCACAGTGCTCTCCTTCACACGTACTCAACAAGGTTAAATTTTTGCTTCTAGAAAGCTTTAAGGAAAGATTTACGTCTGCGTTATTTTTCAAAAGCTGTACTGTTTGATGTTTTATCTTTATCTTTAGACCCTTAGCGAATAAACTATGAGGTACAATCTTTAAGGTGCAAGGAGGCACAAAAGCTGCATAATGTTTAGAAATCGCGCAACTGATGGAATAAGGGATTTTTAGAGGCTCGCCATTCTATTCGATAGCGAAAATTTCGTTGCGAAAAAATCGTTTATTATTCAATAATAAACCATTGTAATCGCTCTTGAAAAAAAAAATGCTAACCCCCCTGAAAATTTCATAGTTTACGTTTCAAAGGGTGTAGAATCCGAATCTGCAATACAAATTTTTCCGTCCGTCCACCGTACGCCGTACGCACGATTTCTCCCTAACACATGAAGCAAAAAAGAAAGAAAAGAAAGGAAAAATCTATGTTGGTCCGACGACTCCCCAATTCTTGAGCCAGCTCTCCCACTTAATTTAAAGTGCCCTTTAAGGGTTGTCAAAGTTTTGTAAAATCCCTAAAAACCTCAAAAAAAGTCAAGGCGGCCTAAATTTGGACTCTTTTGAAGAACTTTCCACGAGGAATCGAATGAGCCCCTCCCCAGGTCCGTAGGTCAAACCATTCCCAATGTATGGCCCGATTTATGTTGCTAAAATTTGCGTTATCTTGGTTTATTATTGTTTTTGTGTTTATATCAGTAACCTAGTGATGTTGTAATGTGGGTACTGGAGTGAACTCCCAAAAGGCTTTGTAGCCGATACACGGGTTGAAGCATTCTGATATGCACGAAACGCTGCAAATTCTTTCACTGGGGTTTTGGTTTATAATTGTTTTTGTTTTGATAGCAGTAACCTAGTGACGTAGTGATGTAGTAATGTGGATACTGGAGTGAACTCCTGAAAGGCTTTGTAGCCGATCATCTAGCTAATCATTCTGAGTAAATTCAAGTTTAAATATACCCTTGGAAAGCTGAGCTTTCTGTCCTACTTTTGGAGTACACATTTTTCAAGTTAGATTGTTAGATTTTACAGGCAATTAGAAAAACGCTGCAAATTCTTTCAGTGGGGTTTATCATTTAATTGGCTTGCGTTCATGGTTTGGATTTATACTAAGCTTTGGAGTGTGCGTGTTTCACAGGTGATAGAGCGATCATTGAATTTCAGGAGGCACACGAATCTGATCAACTGATCAATCCAAATAGGTATTTTGGTTGAGAACAGATTTACGTGCTCTATGCATATCTCCTGAAATTCAATAATCTCACCCGTGAAACACCCACACTCCACAATCCACATACTTGCAGCCTCTCAGAGTCTAGTAAGTATCGAGAATATTTCCAGAATGCCTCAAAGCAAATTTCTATGTAGAAAATTTGTATTTTAACGTTTTTGGAGCCATTGCAATAGCTTCATTTTCTAAGAAAATTCGACACAAATGAGCATAGAACCTGAGGCCCTAACGAAGGGTCGCTCCCCCATCTGCCGCTACTGGCTCCTTTCTCCATCAGCTTGCTCCTGCTGTGTCGTTCAATCATCTCCGAGCAGCCGTAGCGACCGCAAAATCTCGCCCACTCTTCCGCTCGAAGACCTCGGCCATAATCTCGTACGGTCGGGGAGGCACCTGAACATATGAAATTGTTTACCCTGATAGAAAACAATGATTGAACTATTGGTTTAGTAGAATTTTACATGAATCAGTTAGATATGATTTGGTTCATTATTTTCAAGAATTAACCTTATAATCTACCAAGATAGAAAAATATGTTTAATTCTCCCTCTAAATTTGCTGTTTTACGATTCAAAACTTGTAGGATCCGAGAATCGAATTCTATTAAAATAATTATAATAAAAAAAAATAAAATTAAAATAGAACAAAAATCCGTCCATCAAGTTTAGGGCTTTTTTGAAAACTATTGAAAGAAAGTTAATGAATCGCTGACCAAAAACCACATTTGAGGTCCAGTTGGGGCTGAGTTCTCGTCGATCTCAGTCAATCCTTTCGAGTAAAATCGACCAAGCTGCATTGTTTGCCCTATTCAACCTAGGAAACTGAAATTTGAATGCTAGTTCAAATGATGGTGCATGGTGGTTTGAGGTAAACCGGCTTGAGGCATTCGAAAGTTTCCTGTTGAAGGATTTGAAATTGTCAATGGTCTCGCCTTCACAGCTTTGTGAGCTATAACTACAGTATGCTGACGGCATCTTCATTTACAGCACAAATAAAGGCCTGGAGGGCTGTGTTGACGCACTGAGTAAGGGGGTTATTGTGGTTAGCCGATTTTTTCGACTTCTTGGGCTGTCCGTCTCAGCGGAGAAATCGAATGTGTGTCCATTTACTCGGAAGAGAAATATCCCGTTTGGCAATGACATAAACCTTGGTGGCATAATATTCCCTTGTGTAAGAACAGTCAAATTTCTCGGGATTACCCTGAAAAGTAAAATGAACTGGAACAGCCACATTAAAGACCTGGCACTCAGAGCGGAAAAACATTTAAACATATTGAGATGTTTCACCCATAAAGCATGGTGAGCTGACCCTAAAATTTCAATCCTATACTACAGGGCCACAATTAGGAGTATCTTCGACTACCGATGCTTCCTTTATGGATCTGCAGCTACAACGAAGTTGAAGATTTTAACCAAGATGGCAAGCAGAACATAAAAACTACCATGCGGGTCAAAGATACATAAGACTGTTCCCACCTCCTAGTCTTCGTGCTTGGTTCAATGACACACCGGTAAGACCAAAAGCGTTCTTCAAAACAATGCCAAGATTGAGAACCGGCCACTCCTGTACTAAGAAGTACCTGTACACGATCGGAAGAGCCAATAGTGAATCATGCCAGTTGTGTGCAGTCACTGAAAACGAAGAACATATAAATATGGACTGCCCGCGATACAGTGCTGCTCGTCTCCACTCTTCTCTGAAGTAGCCAAGGTGCTACCCCAACCCTTCAACTTAGACCTTCTCATTCTCCACAGTCAAGATATATCTATACTTAGTGATGTAGTGATGTAGTAATGTGGATACTGGGGTGAACTCCTAAAAGGCTTTGTAGCCGATATACGGGTTGAAGCATTCTGATAATCATTAAAAAAACGCTGCAAATTCTTTCACTGGGGTTTATTATTCAATTGGCTTCTGTTCATGATTTGAATTTATAATAACCTTACGAGTGTGCGTGTTTCAAAGGTGATAGAGCGATTATTGAATTTCAGGAGGCAGACAAACATGATCAACTGATCAATCCAAATAGTTATTTTGCTTGAGAACAGATTTACGTGCTCTATGCATATCTCCTGAAATTCAATAATCGCTCTATCACCTGTGAAACACGCACACTCCACAGCGTACTAGAAATTCAAATCATGACGCAAGCCAATTGAATAATAAACCCCAGTGAAAGAATTTTCAGGGTTTTTTAGTTTGCTAATATTATAAATCTTGAAAGATTTCACCAATTAGGATTGCCTGAGGTCCTTGCCTAGAATTCAGTCCCAATTAGACCCCACATCTTGAAACGTAAAACAACAAAGTTTGAAGTGAGTTTTTTTCTTGGGCGATTGAAAAGGTTCATTTTTGAAAATAATCAACCACAAAAACTTACAAAATAGCAATGGAAGCTTTTTTAAAAATAGATTTTATTGGTATGGTTTTTAAAAGCTTTTATTTAACTTGCAATGTATGTATGTAAGGATGTTCGGTTGGAATCTTGCCACCCGATTTTGAAGCCGATACTCTCAACCGATTAAGCTGAAATTTTGTATGCACGTTTAGATAGGATGACAATACACGATTAGTTGTGTGACGTCATTCTAAATTTAATATGGCGGACGATCCAAGATTTCGGAACAGTTATTTTTAATGCATTTCTTGTAGATGAAATTTTCTACAATATGGGTATAAAATGAAATGAAGGGCTTGTTGAGAGTGATTCGAAAAGTAGTGTGACGTCATCCTAACTAACTACTTACTCGATTAAAATTTTGTTTGGTCAATACCTATAGGCAGACCGTGAGAATGGATTTGATCATTCTCCCACCCAGTAGCTCGGTGGGTGGTCCATTGAAGGTACTCTACTAGTTACCTAACTTTTTAGAGGTGAACCAGTAAGTTTATAAGTTATTTGTAACCACATGTTCCTGGGTTCCGAAGAAGTTATTTGCTCCACCAAGTTCGTGATAAGAAGTCATAAACATTGAAGGGCTCAGAAGTTGACGGGGATAAAGTCATTGCACCACAAGGAGGTAATAACAACAGGTGAGGGTAAGGAGGTAATCTGACAGGTGGCATTTCCTCTAGATTCCAGAAATTTCTTCCCAAAGTTGAGCCTCCATCTGCTTTCCACGAAAGTAGTTTGTCTGTCAACTAAGTTGCACCTTATGAATACGATTTTAATTCTTGATAAAAGTGACTAAAAAACGAGTTCGTGTTTTCACTCGTTTTAAATAATATATTGGCACGATGTTATTATCAATATATCAATGTTTATTCCTTTTGAGGTATATACAATAAAAAGTTTTGATTGATTGATATCAATGTTTATTAACAGGCCTTCTTTTAATCGTCGGATAGTCATAAAACTATTCATCTAACAATTCCTGATTACTTTAAAATGCAAGCTGACGATTTTTGTTGGGGTAGAAAGCTTATCTCTTAGGCATGGAAAACCATCGCATAATAGTAAACCCTGCCGCTTAAAAAAAGAAAGGAAAAAAGTTCATCTTAATCAAGTTATTTATTCATTTTATGCATATATTTACCGTCAAAAACACTTTTTGTAACATAGAAGTTGTAGAGTAAAAATGTTCTTTAAGCTTTTATGTATTGTGTAATCTCATTAACAATATAAATTTGACTTATATTACTCCAGTACATTATTCAGAACCTAAGATTCATAACTTTGTCGCATGTCTCTTGAACTTATCACATTCACTTCCTACACAAGGTCAATCGGTTTTAGACTCTTACGTTAAAACTTGCACATCCGGAGACTTACAGCTTCCTCAACGCCAGATATTTTAGTCTGCCAGTGCTCGCTCTTTGATCACCTCAGCCACGCTGCCTACTTGAAATTCAAGGTAGAGTGTTCATTTCTGAAATACAATATTGAATCAGTGACAGGTCTAGTACAGCGTTCTGGAAACCTTGAAAAATATGTCTATTGGTTGTACCTGTGCAGCTTCACTCCGCACATCCAAACTGATTTCAGTAATGATTGTAAAGAAGCTTGTTACCAATGGTCATGGTGGGTCTTCGGCCTACCAGTTCATTCTTATAAGTTTCAAAGCGAGCTCATCAGTCTTCTGCTTGACGTGTTACTTCCATCTGAGCTTATCAGCTACTGACATGCCAAGGTATTCAGCTTCATTCGCATAGGGAATTGCCACGTTCTTGAGGAAAGTAGGGATATCCGATTGATAAAATCAACGTCCATCTACTTAGCCTCATTCAATTTGATCCTTCATTTTGATGTCTGAAGACTGATTTTGGAGATGGACTTATTGAGTTTTGATATTGTCTATTTATTGCTTTCACCAACTACCTGGACAGCAGTATGGTCTGCAAATGTTGCTGTAAAGAAAGAAGCGAACGTAGCTGGACGATCTCCACTGGATGAGGTTTCATTGGGTGTTTCCACGATTGAGGTGCTTTGGCTGTTGGATGTTTTGGACGGTTCAAAGGACAGGGGTCTTGATGGTGTCCCATCGTTGCTATTGAGGTTCTGCTCATCTGGTTTAGTGGCCCCTCTAACCGTGGGTACTGTACTTGATGCCGTTGAGTTTCCAATTTATTGAGTCACCTACTGAGTTGCTTTTCACTTGGAGTGCAGATCATGTTCTTCTCCTCAACTTACCCATGTGTCTGACTATGGCTTTTACTGTAATCGCCACCTTCCACTAATTTGTCAATCATTTGCTGAACTTGAATTGTTCTCTGTGGAGGGAGGAAAGCTTCAGTGGTGGATCATATAAAAGCTGGACTCGTCCCTGTTAATCATGCATTACCTGCCAAATGTGTTTCTAGCCTACTTTCCAGTTTACCCATTTCCCGTTTTAATTCTAAAAGATAAATTATTTTACATTGTATTCTTAGCCAATCGAACTCGAACTGTTGAACATAATATGTTATATTATAAAAGACCGAAAAATTCTAATACCTAAATTTATTTTTAGATCTTAATTTTATATCATTGAACCAAATCAGAATGCCCCTGTGTTCATCCGTCCAACACTGTCGAAATAATTATCAATATTTTAATTTGATTTATTCGGCTCTACGGTCCTTGTAGAACCAGGGCCTTCTCAACAATTGTCGCCCATTCCTGTCTATTCTGCGCTAGATTTCTCCATCTGCGTATATTGAGCTGAACCAGGTCTTTTTCAACATCCTCTAGCCAGCGTAGGCGAGGTCTTCCTCTCTTTCTTCTTCCTCCTGGTACTCCGTAAAGGGCTCTTCGAGGGTACGTTTCACCTGGCTTTCTTTCCCCGTGGCCTAGCCATCTTGAACGAGAACGACTGATGAACGCCATAAAATCTGGCTGACCATACAGACGTCTCAGTTCTCCATTGGATCCGTTAATATTTTGATACCGTCCTCAATAAACGCGATAGTGAATCTGTAATAGGAACAATGAAAAACGCTTCATGACACTCAACTGAATTAATTCAATGCAAGGCAGGTACCTACATTCAATTCGATACATTTAACAAACATCGAACGACGTTTTCGATTTCAGTCCTTTTCGCTCAGTCGAACATAATGCAAGACAACTTTTATTTTTATCCAAGACGCCCAATTTGATAGGAGGTAGATACGTCCAAATTGAAAAATATCACCAACCTCTTTTCTTTTGCCTAGTAAAGACAGAGAATGAGGCAAGTAGTGCGGAAGGCGGTACCTATTGTTGGTCTCGTCCCAATAACAGGAGTTCGATCCGCAAACCGCTCAGACTCTTTATTGTTCCTTTTATGAGGTGAGGGCATTTCAACACGATATTTTATTCTGTTTCAGAAGTTATAATAATTAAGTAATATAATGTGGATGTTCATTTAATTTTCGGATGACTATCTCTTCCGAACTCTACTAAAGTAGCAGAAGGAAAACAAAACCAACAAAATCAAAATTTTCACTTGGATTTTAAATTCTGGAGTTATTGAACTACCCGCGAAATTTCGGGTTATCTTTGTCTGCTAAACCTCTAACAGATGAAGTTACTGTCGGATTTAGATGGAATGTTCAGAGATCGTGTGGTTTTTCCGTCTTGAATTTTGTCCGTAGGTATCCCATAAATGGCACTCTCTGCTAGCCCCGTAGAGAGGGGGTAGGTCCCCGGGCCCGGCCTTCGTAACTACCGGATATGTTACTACTCTTAGGGTAGTAACATATCGGCGCACCATCGCAGCTCGCATCCCCACAGTAACAGCGATGTAAAACAAATACATGCAATGTTGCGGGAGCGTTCATAGTGAGCCACCCCCACAGCGATGTCACGGGATGCCATCAGGGGGGAACCATCTATGTGGACTCGTTCGTGATTGGTTGGGAGGCTTCCCTCTCCCAGGTCCCAGCCCTTTTAGGTAGGGTCCCATTTTTTCAACTCTGTCCAATATGTACTGGAAGTCTCTTGACATCCTCACGTACCTATTAAATCTCTCGCCATCTTCCTTCAGCTGAGAGAATAGATGGTGGAATTCCCCAAATGTTAACTGGGTGTGTCTTGAACCTTCTGTTCGAAAGTGAGCCACTCACTATCCACCATTTTGCTGCTCCCGATAAGTACACATCGTCGTCACTCTCACTGGAAATCATATTTTTTTAAGTTTCTTTATTTCAATAGTCAATCGTCGAGAGCTCGAACACAACTGAACGTATTTTCGTACACTGCAAACCGCCAAGATGAGAGGAAGAATATTCATGGTGAACTGATCCGATATGAACACTCATCGATGTTTCATCAACGATGCTAGGCATTTGATAAATTAATTAGGATCAATGAGAGAGGGTAGTGATGTGCAGGATCATCTAAGACAGGTGTTTGTCATCGTTGATAAACTTCTCACAATGGATGCATACATCATGATCTGCTGGCCATGATTCTCCTTTACAGCCTACCCGATATTCATGAAAATTTCATATGAGCGATTGAATCAAGAAATGAACTTCCAAGCCCTGAAATACTAAGAATCAAAATTTAGATCTTAGATCTTATCGTAGCTTATCAACACTAATGGAACTCCTTACAATCTTATTATTACAATAAGAAAATAGAACACTCAAAACATGTCGATGAAAGAAACAATTTTCTCACATCAGGAAATGCCCTCAGCAAATTTAAGGTAAAGGCTTAACTTTTAGGCAAGGCGTTAAATGTAATCGATCTCAGGGCAAAGCTAATGACTGTAGAGAAAATTACAGATTTTGGAAATACTGTAATTTTTAATAAAGAACAAACAATAGTGAAAAATCAATGAGGAAAAACTGCGTTAACAACAAAACGATCAAATAACTTGAACTAAGTAAATTAAGGTAAGGAAAATTGTAACAACATACATCCAAACGAAAAATTCAACAAAACAGATATCTGACATAAGATTTGGTCATTTGAATGTGGCTGATTTGAAAGATAAAAACAGAGCTCTAGGAAATACTCTGAATGGAGTTGCATAAAAGCATGTCAATTGATACTGTTCAACATACAATGGTGGTATGAAATAAGATTCAACTAATGAAAAACCCAAGTTTTAGTGGAATTCGATAAGTTCAAATTCACGATTGAAAATCAAACGGGAAGAGAAATAAAATTTCCAAAGTCCGACAACGGAACATAACTTCGTAACAATTATTTTGATGAATATTTGAAGGCTTCAGGAATAAAACGTCGACTAACGGTTCCCTATACTCCTCAACAAAAGGGCGTAGCAGAAAGGAAGAACAGAACGTTAATTAAAATGACTGGGTGCATGTTAATACAAGCAAAACATTCTTCATCTTTCTGGTCGGATGTAATACACACAGGAATGGAACCCCTTCAAAAAGTATACATGGTTTAAACCATATGAAATGAGGTACAGTAGACCACCAAAATTTATTGTTAATTATTTCAGAATTTTCGGATCAAAAGCAATTGTTTGAGATTAATCCCCGGAAAAAGGAAGATTTCAGGCTAGATCTTAATTTTGCATATTTTTGGCATATTCCACAACCTCAAAAGCGTATAGAATTTGGGTAGAAGAAGAAATAGAAGTGAGAGTGTCCGAGAACGGTAGATTTTTCGGAAAATGTACTGAGGCAAATGAATGTAAGAATTAAATCTGGAACTCAAAATGAAACCCGTAAGAAACAAGAAGAAAGACATGAAGAGGATAGTGTTGCAATTGTTATGAATAATCGAAATAATACAACTGATAACCAAATGTTTCGAACAACAATTAATGAAGAGCAAGAAGAAGAGGTTTTAGATGCTATTGGTGATCCTGATACTACTGCTTCAAATCAATCTCGTATAACCGAAATGATCGCCTGTTGTGGACGTGGAAGGCCACAACAAAGTTGAAAGAAACGTACTTCCAGGAATACCAAGAAAACTCTACAACATGGTACAAAAACAAATTATGGAGAATGTTCTTTCATAGAAAATTGTTTCATTACTGTGGCAGATCTTGGAAGGATTGAAACATATGAAGTTGATTTCACAAATGGGATTTTTTTTCCAAATCGATATTTATTTACAAAAATATCAATAATATAACAACTGAGCATAGGCCCATCAAGTTAATTTACACTCGTACAATAATTTACAGTACAAATGGGAATGAGCGGAAGAAGAAACAAGTTTGAGGGGACGTGTCAGAATTGAAAACTTAGTTTCTCCAAGTTCCCAACATAGTTACTCAATAATAGAAAACATAGAGAGTTCTTGTTTTACTTGATTTATTTTTACACGTTTTCCATTAACATAATTTTCATTCACTCATCAAATTCCACTCTATGAAAATTCAAGTTTTCAGAGATTGTGCGTGCAGAGGGGAGAAAATACCTATAAATACATTTACAGTGTCTTCTATAAATTTCATCACAGACGAGTAGAGGTATTAACAGGTAGGTACTCCCAGTATGCGCAAACGTATAATAACACCAAGAGTTTTATTTTCTCGGGGTCTAGTGATCTGATCTTGCTCAAATTTGGAGCGTAGTTGGCGAAAGACGGTTGATCATCCTATATTAGTTTAAACTCTATCGAATCATTTGCATTGTATCCAATACTACACTGAACAGGTTAAGGTCAACCTGCGCATGCACCGTGATGAAGGAGTAAGAAAAATGTGTTTCCGCCGTCCCCCAGTTCAAGTAGGGCGTAAGATAATGGATATTTCCAACTTCCTACGAAACTTATAATAAACATCATATTGTAACATAAATTTATGTATTTATGCGTTTCAAGACTTTATTTCGTATGAAACACGGTTTTTCCTATCCAAGCCCTTAAAGCGAGCGAATGGTTGGTCGCAGAATATTCCGGTTGGTCTCATTCGATTCATCGGTTTGAAATCTATCTAACTACGATAACACTTTAAATTAAATTGAATTCAACTCAAGGTTTTACCAGGACGGCTATTCTGATTTCTACGCTCAAGGTCGAAAAATGAGACATACGGGTGTTGACAGCTTCTCCAAGATTCATAATCCGAGAAAAAACAAAACGCTCACATAAATTAGTCAGTGCTATCTTAGTGGGCGGGAGACGGTAGTAGCTACATACATACGCATTTTTGTGTAAATATCCTGATACGGACAAAGCCACTCGCGACGAAGTTGTGGAAACCCATTTCACGACGTGTGCCATGACTTTCCAGCGGACCAGCGTTGGCAGACTCGGTTCGTTTGACTCCTCGTACTGAGCACTTTCAATAGTCAAAAAAATTTAAATGTCCACAAATTTCATTTTCACGGTAAAAATAGATACTTAATTTTAAAATTTTGAAAAATTTACTCTTTAGACTCTTTTTTTGTGCCATTATTCCGCTTTGAAAAAATGTTTACGCATTAAAAAGACAGTAAATAGAACGCTCTTTCTAACGGCATCCTCAAATTTGAATTTGTCGAGCAAATTAAAGAAGTTACGGCCAATTCAGTGAAGTAAGGACGAAAACACGAAAAAAAATCTCAAGAATGAAATAACTGGGAAGCGAAGCCTCTAAAGAAAAAACGCTTTGAGGCACTTTTGGTCGGAAATAGGTCGAAGACGAATAGGTGGAAGAGAGGTCGGACACGACTCGCGCTACACCTTGTATAATGACAAGTATGAAACCAGAAAAAACCCACAAACTCCACTTTTGTAGATAGCGGTTGCTATCTAAAAAAGTCGGTTCGGTCCTGAGGGCAAAGTAAGTGGAAAGTAAGAAATTACCTGCGAAGAGCAATATTTTGGCACATTTGGTTCGCCCTTGAATAGCGGCTTTCATGAGAGGAGTGAATCCAAGATTATTCCTGTAGTCCACTTCTAATTCGTGGGCCTTCGTCACAAGTAAACTGACCACTTCTACCTGACCTGTAAAATGAGATAGGTAATAAATTAAACACAATCAGAACGCAACAGACAGTTAGTCTGAACTTATCATAATAATAATAATAATAATAATAATAATAATAATAATAATAATAATATTCTTTATTGTCCATTTGTACATTTTCACAAAGTAGAAAACAATATCATCTTCATTTTTTCCTGATTATAATAAACATTTTTTCGGATCATAATTTAAAATATCATGGACCGTGCTAGAAAGCATACAAATGCTGAGCTCTAGCACGGAGTTGTGTAGTTGATCTTATATTATATAAAAATTTCTGCTTTTGTCCTTTCGCTCCACGTCACAGTGGTAGATTATTTCTATAAAATCCCCAAATATTTCAAAACATCTCGATGAGGAAAGGTTTTAAAATTTTTATTTTAAAACAGAACGATAATTATTATACTTTGACAATTAAAACAAAATCCTATGAACGTTGGTCAGCAAATGAAATCATACTATTAAAAATGTCAAAAAAGAGAAGTTTTTTCTTACGCTCATTTGAGAATTGCTATGAATTGGCTTATTATATAAAAAACGCTGCAAATTCTTTCACTGGGGTTTATTATTCAAGTGGCTTGCGTTCATAATTTGAATACAAGCTTTGGAGTGTCACAGGATAGAGCGATTATTGAATATCAGGAGATATGCATCGAGCACGTAAATCTGTTCTCAACCAAAATACCTATTTGGATTGATCAGTTGATCATATTTGTGTGCCTCCTGAAATTCAATAATCGCTCTATCCTGTGAAACGCGCACACTCCAAAGCTTAGTAGAAATTCAAATCATGAACGCAAGCCGATTGAATAATAAACTCCAGAGAAAGAATTTGCAGCGTTTTTTTATTTAACCTCAATACCCCCCCCCCCCCCCCACAATAAAAACATCTATAATTTATCAAGTCCTTTGGCACTCGTATTGCGTTAAAACTGCCCCAAATCCAAATTTAAACGATGTAGCAAAAGGTAGACAGATGTAGAGGGGGCACACTAATATCATCAACAGATCAATCCAAATAGGTGTTTTGGATGATAACCGATATACGTGGTCTATGCATATCTCCTGAAATTCAATTATCGCTCAATCACCTGTAAAACACGCACACTCCGAAGCTTAGAACGCAAGCCAATTGAATAATAAACCCCAGTGAAAGAATACTTATTTACCCCAGTAATAATATTGAATAATAAACCCCAGTAATAATATTGAATAATATTTACCTATATATTATCAGTTTGAGTAAGATTCAAATCATGAACGCAAGCCAATTGAATAATAAACCCCAGTGAAAGAATACTTATTTACCCCAGTAATAATATTGAATAATAAACCCCAGTAATAATATTGAATAATATTTACCTATATATTATCAGAATGCTTCAACCCGTGTATCGGCTACTAACTACACTACAAGTATTCACATCGGCTATCACTCCAGTATCCACATTCACTACAACTCGACGCTATCGGCCGGACATCACTAGGTTACAAACAAACAATAATAAACGAAAAAACGCAAATGTTGGCACCATAAATCGGGCCATACATCGGGAATGGTTTGACCTACGGACGTGGGGAAGGGCTCATTCGATTCCTAATGGTATGTTCTTCAAATAGTAAAATATTTAGGCCGATTCGACTATTTTTGAGGTTTTCAGGGATTTTACAAAACTTTTACAGCCCTTAAAGGGCACTTTAAATTGAGTGAGGGAGCTGGCTCAAGAATTGGGGCGTCGTCGGACCAAGATGGATTTTTCCTGAAAATTTCAGATTTTTTGCTCCAGCCGTTTCGGAGATATCGTGCGTACGGCGTACGGCGGACGGACGGAAAATTTTTTATTGCAGATTCGGATTCTACACCCTTTGAAACGTAAACCATGAAATTTTCAGGGGGGTTAGAATTTTTTTTTCCAGAGCGATTACAATGGTTTATTATTGAGTAATAAACCAAAAGAGTGTGAAATTCAACCTTTTAGTCCCTAAGTACGTTAAATGTGGAACAGAATGCCGCCAACTGCTTGTTTCTATGTCAGTTCAATGTCGAGGTAGGGTTTTTTGAAATTTCAAATTTCTTTTATCCTAAATCTCCTGTAAATGTATGGGAAGAACGGTCTATAATCAATTTCAATACGTTCGTATCATCATTCTGTCCGTTATAAAATCAGCGCGAGAGATGTTCAATACATGTCGAATAATCTTTTGAAGGCATTGACGTGTGCCGGAACTTGTTCCAAGGCGTTTCTGCCCCGTGAGTCGTTGTACCAAACTTATATTTTACGTCTTTTGAGATTATCAATCACATTTCGAAAGCTCTATACGTTCATATTTCCTAGTCGAGGAAGCTGTGTGCCACACGCAACTTTTTATTAATCCTTCGGGTGCTGGGGAAGCAAAGTCTTACCGGCTTGTGCGGCGAAGTGAAGGGGAGTGTTACCCTCGTTATCGGGCAGGTTGATGTCCAGGTCGGGAACTTCCAACAAAGCTTCGAGGAGCTCGAGGCACCCATTTCCCGCGAAGTAGCTGGCAGCTGTCTGGAACAAAAGCGAACAAGATATCACAACTATGTTCATAGATACGATATTAGCTTTTGAGACACCATAAGCTACCCCGCAGCTTGGCAGTGCTGCCAACCGTCCAGATCTATTTATCTGTTACTGACCGGGACAATGTGTTACATTGAGCATTACGCTCCATCAAAAAACGTACTGTAAAATATTTAACAAACGTTTATGATTTCAGTACTAAACAATTCCCTCATTATTCATTTATACCAGAATTTTTAAACTACAATCATTATAATTATTGTAGTTTACAAATTCTGGTGTAGATGAATAATGAGGGTATTGCTTAGTACTGAAATAATTATTATTCTTCAAATTACTATGTTACAACTATTATGCAGAGTGATGCGCTCAAGTTTCCGTAAATTCTGAAAAAGCCAATAACCCTGAAATGTGTTTATTTATATAGTCAAAGTGTCGTACAGGTGTTGAAGGATCTACTCTAAGGCTGAAAAATAGTTCTAAGCACAGTACCATTTTGGTTTATTATTTTCAATAATGAACCTTTGTAATCGACCCTGAGCCTCGCTTCTAGCCAGCCGAAAGCCTCACATGTACAAATACTAAGCGGTAAAAATAGGTTAAAAACGTGGTTTTCGAGGTTTTTACTGAAATAGGCAAGTGGAATGTCAAATTCCTAGTAATTTTGGAGTGGAAAGGGGGATTGAGACCAGCAGACCAGTTGGAGCTCATCTGATTCGGGAAATGTCATTTTTATCGTGAAAATGTTGAAAAAGGTGTAAATTTCAATTTTGAAAATCCAAATTCTGCCTTTATTGAAGCCAGCTCCAACACTACATCTATTGTTTTCTTGATAACATGTAAAAGTGCTAAAGCTTTTCCAGCACATATAGTCAACAATATAAAATGTACCTACCCTCTTATGAGATCAAAACACGCATACCATAGAGAAATAGAAAATATGTGTAATCGTTTTAAAACCAATTTATTATCAGCCGAAATAACCGACAAATGAAAAAATTTGGAAAACTGATACAACATAATGATAACATAAGACCCACAGACAACGCATGGCTCAAAAACCTAACAGACACTGTCATTCCACCCGAAATATCAGATCTATTAAGCTTAGGACCAAAATTCAGTTTACAGTTTGATAAAACAGATTTCCCTGTCATACAAATAATATCAGATATAGATTGCCAAATAGATGAATGTGCTAAGCCAGAGGATCAAAATATGATCCGAGGACAAGTAACTAACATTATGACAAATTTTACACATAAACTAAAACAACATGGCAAACCAGATCACTACAACAATATTCTTAAAAAAAAACAAATTATTCCTAAAACGCCATCCAGACATAATAATCCTAAAATCTGACAAAACCAATAGTACAGTGATAATGAACAAACAAGATTATCATGAAAAAATGAAAGTATTACTAGCAGACACAGAAACCTATGAACTAATAACAGATAGGAGACGAAATCCTACTTCAGCTTTGCAAACAAAAAATAATAAACTTATTCAGAAATTATACAAGGAGAAAAAATAGACCTTACAATAAATTTAAGCTAGTCAAATACAATAGTACATCACCTAGAATATATGGGGTAGTAAAAACCCATAAAGAAAACAACCCTCTTCGCCCAGTAGTTAGCTTTGTAAACAGTCCTGCCCATGAAAGTGCCAAATTTCTCTATAGCATCCTAAATAATATTACCTCTGACAAATATAACATAAAAGATTCTTTCCATTTTCATGATGTCATCAAAACTAAAAAAGTACCTTCAGGATATATGTTAGCCTCCCTGGATGTGAAATCACTGTTTACCAATGTTCCACTGCAATATGTCAAATCCATCATCAATGAAAAATGGGATACCCTCAGTACAGTACCCACACTAAACTATCAAAACAAAACTTGTTGGACCTTATGAAATTATGCGTAGAAGAGGGATATCTGAAATTTGAAGAGGAGTTATACATAATCAAAGATGGTGTTGCTATGGGATCACCAATGGCCCCAATTTTAGCTGATCTAGTTATGACAAAGTTACTAGATGAAGTAATACCCCTTCTCCCATTTGAAATACCTTTCATATACAAATTTGTAGGTGATTTATGTTTAGCCATCCCAAAAGACACTGAAACCCTGGTACTACAGACATTTAACAATTTCCATACAAAATTAAAATTCTCGTTAGAAATCGAAGATCACAAAGGTTAACTTCCATAATTGGACATGATAACGGAAAAAACCCCAGATGGAACCATAGGGATAAACTGGTGGAGAAAACCACAAGCCAAAAAATAAATGCAGCACTCAATTTAAAACACAGGGCAATTAAGCTTAGTGACCCAAAATTCCATAAAGAAAACCTAAATATAATTCAAAATATTTTACTAAAAAACAATTTCCCAAAATCCTTAACAAAAACTATTGTGACTATTAAATATTTTGTGGTAGGTAGTTTAATAGTGGATCCTACAATACTAACAATCAGGTGTTTTGTAACAATATGTATTGTACCGAATGTAAAAGTTGTACGAATAAAAGAAAAAAGTGTTCCGTGTTTTTCCGTGTGAAAATCTCTATTTTCTTTCTCAAAGTCTAATTATCATTTCCAACAATTCTTTTCAATAGCCCAAAACCTATAACTTCAAATCCTCTAGCAACAAATCTGGATCATACCCAAAATGGATCTCAAGTAAACCAAAAGACCACAGAACCTCCAACTATCCCTTGCAACTTTAGAAGTATGACATATGTGAAAGGGTACGCTGATTCACGTGGTGCTATCCGTTTCTTGATTCGGCTCAAAAAAAAAATTTGGTTATTTCTAAAAAAAAATCAATTGCAAAATAGCTTTTGCACAAAATTTCATAAAAACTCCGTAAATAGTCTTATTTACTCTAAAACAAAATCAAAAATACCTATAATGAATAAAAATAACATAATATACTCTGTAGAATGCAAGGACTGTCAAACCAAGTACATAGGACAAACAGAACAATATTTATCCAACCGTCTCTCACAACATAGAGATTTAAACGATAAAGCTGACGAGAAATAAATCGAATATATTATGGTCATTATTCCGCAAAATATATGAGCCGAAGCAAGAAACGGATAGCACCACGTGAATCAGCGTTAAAAAACAATGAAAATTCATGTGCCACACTTTAGAGTTCACCATCATCCACTATTTGACAATTTTGGGGTTGCGCAACTTTGCCCCCGGATCAATAGCTCGCTTGAAACGGTTGCGCGCAATCAAAAAAATTTCCAGGGTTTGTTCGGTTTGATGTGTATTGATTGAGGCGTCAAATTTTCATGAAATTTTGAGTAGGATCCGAATCTGTAATAAAAAATTAGGGTTCTCATTTAAAATAAGAAAGTTAGTGTCAGTTGCGCAAGATTGCGCAGTTTCGCGGGGTGCGCAAATATGGTTTTTGAGATTCTTGGAAAAACTTATGAAGATTCGAAAAAAATTTTTTTTTTTTTCAATACTCCCATTTGGACGATTATATATATATATATATATATATATATACATTTTTTTTTTTTTAAATTGGCGTTGTTTTTATTTACATACAGCCATAGTATTATTTACAAAATAATACTCCACTTCTTAATATTACATAGTTTCATGGATGTTCTCAATAACTTATATAATCAATCAATTTTACAATTTATATGTTTACATAATTATACATATATTTATATGCCCACATGTTAACTATATGTTTATATAATTATGTTATTTCTGTTTATAAATGAATAAATTTCTTCCCATATTTCCAATCTCTTGGTCTGTAAGAGTGTAATGTAATTGAATGGATTATTTATAAGATACCTTGTATTATTAAACAAGACATTGTCTTCCCTATTTTGACGGTATGTACTGCAGTTCATTATAACATGTTCCTCATCACCATTTGGTTCCCGACATTCACTCGCAGGATCCTCTTGTTTATGGATTTTATATAGATAGGCTGGACATATTGAATGGTTCGCCCTGAGTCTGCATAATATTCTTATAAATCTCTTGTCTTTATTAATCATCCTAAACCAACATGTTTCATTTGATTCCATGTTTCCATTAAATTACTTCCATGAGTTGGATGGGACAACTCGGATTGCTGTGAGATTATCCCCATTAGTAAAAATCGGGAAGGTTGTCTATGAAGCAGGGTCTAAGAATGAACGGTTCAAGGGCGACTGCCTCTTCAGCACGCTGGATAATAATCCGTTATAATATACTACTATTATAATATACTACTGAAATTACCTGCAGTTACGGATCTGCGTGGGAGAGCTATCTAATACGAAAATATTAAACCTTTGTGGAATAATTTTTTTAAAATAATGTGTGGTGGTTTGCGTCATTTTGAGGTTTGTGGGGGTCACTTTTAGGTCCTGAAAGTGCGATTTTTGTTGTAGTTAAATTTCTATATATCTGAAACCTACACCAGTAAAAATTTCTAGAAAATCACACTCTATTTGGGTGTAGATAATTTATTGAGGACCTTGTTTAACAAACATAGATGAGTGACGGGGAGGAGTAATCTAGTACCGAAATAATAAACCTCGATGTAAATAAATTTTATAATTTTTCAGCAGGATGTGAAGGTCGGTTTACGAATATTTGTAAATCATTAAAAGCTTGGAAGAGGGATCCGTTTTCAGTTATCGTCTATTGGTGGAGTTGGTTTTAGAGGAAAGTCAAGTCATTCTGCGTTTGGAAGCGTGACGGAAACTGATAAAGCTCATTATGGCCGGCGGAAAACGAGCTCACGGAATCTCACTCGGAGGAAAAGCTTCTGAAATCACGTCAAGGCAGCCAGCACAGATGGGGCCGGTTCACGGCCCGTCAGAGAATGAATAAGCGCGAGAAAAACAATGAGAGAGAGCAAGAGAGAGGAAGAGGGAGCCATTCTGAACCACTTTGTTTTAAGTGTGGGTTAACGATTTTTTGAAAAATGATCAACTATTTCCAGAAACCATTTTTTCCCAATTTTTAATGTTTGTTCTGCAATTGTCGTCCTAAGGAGTTCGTTTTTGAATATGAATGTACAATTAGTGATGAAAAAAAAATGAGAAGTGATTGAAAAAAGTTGTTTTAAACTAGGGTAAGCCGAGTTTTTAATTGCTTATTTCTTTAATCCTTTAAAAAGTCACATTTTGAAAACGGATTGAGATAGAAAGGTGTGGTTGGTGGCATTCTGCTCACGTTACATTTACTTCCAGAAAACACTTTTTTGTAATAATATTACTTTATGTTTGAACGTGGAAAAGGTACGACTCTAAATAAAAAAGTGATCAACTTTCGCAGTCAAACACCTTAAAAAGTGATCTATTCAATTTATTAGCGAAAACAACGAAAGTGGCGTACACGTAATAATATTAACGTAACATATTACGTACACGTAACATATTATGTTATACTAAGAATTCGTAAAAAAAGATAGAAATCACTTTCTCTCGAAGTAAAAATAATGAAAAAAAAAGCAATGTGCTTACAGGGGGTCCTAATGGAGCGCCTCCTAACTGTTGAAGAAATATAATATACCATTCCCTTCTTAATATTATAGTTATAATTTTGTTCAACAAAGCAAATATAGGAAGTTGCTGTTAACTGTTTGGTAGGATGGAAATTCTAGTGTAGCTCGGAAGCTTTTAAGACTGAAAATAATATTCCGACCGTGACGGGGGGCGAGTCTCTCACAGCGATCGGGAAATGGCCAATCTTCGGTCCTCGTCGGGTATGGGGCGATCCGAATTAGAGAGACAGCAAACAAGGCAGCAAAAAGGGCGAGTGAGGACGCACGATGCAGTGGAAGCTGAAAACAATATATTCTTCCATAATGAAACTGACACAAGCCGAGAGCACGTGGCGCACTGAGGCTTCTAAAGAAAATTGAGATGTGAGGAGTAGTTGCTGGTAATTACAAAAACGTCAGCCAAAGTGTGGAACGTTGAACAAGGCGGTAAGGACGAGTGTTCTTCAGGGATGCAGGGACCCAGAGATGAAGACGTCGCAGAATAAAAAACGGAAATCAATATAGAGAGGCGCAGGGTTTTATAAGAGGTTGCTTTCGAAGTGGACGCGGAGAGGCGATGATTGATGCTCTGCAGCTTTCCTTGGAGAAGGGAGGACAAAATGGAAGAACGGCGCAGGCGCCAGTGATGATTGTTATTGTTTGTGATCTTGTATTGAAGAAGTGGAGGAGAGGACTGAACACTGTTCTTTTCACGGGTTCTCTCCTCAGATAAGAGTTGGCTTCAAGGCTCTCCTGGCCAAGTCGTCAACAAGATCGCCTGAACACTTTATTTGACAATAATGTCGCTGGAAGTAGGACAGAGCTGATGTGAGCTTGTGTGCCAAATTTCTTCGTTTTCTTTTCATTTCTATAGAGGCATCAGGGCCCCGTCCTCTAGGCCAAGGCACCTCACTTTCCGTCGGCAGCCGCGGAGACACATGGATACCGCCCTCACTACGGCTATCTGGGTTTTCACACGGACCCAGCAGGTTACTTGGGACTAAGGCTTCGACCACTTTTCAGCTAAGACTTCGGCCATCCGTTTCAGGGAACCGGAATATTCCATGTCCAAGGACCCATCACACCCCACCATTAGAGGTGTGAAAGAACCTAGCAAGTCTTCTGCCGCAGCGTCATATTTCCGATGCTTTTCATCGGCTGCATTTTGAGAGATCGTTGGCCTATCATGTGAACCATAGGAGTAGGCGTCTGGGTTTATGACCCTGGTATCAAAGTACGCCGTCCTCTCATGGTCCCAGACTCCATGTATCTTAATATCCCCAACCAGCCGAGGGTTGCCGCCTTCTTCTTCTACCAGTACCGGCTCAAGACCTAGTGAGTTTCACGCGAGACTCGCCATCCTTGTGCACTGATCCCGAATTTGATCATGACCTCGTTTGACCAGACCACCCTTTTTACAATTCAATCCGTGATTGAGATCCATTCGAGCGCCACAGCCATCGCATAGATGAGGCAACCCGACAGGTTCTCGGCCATACCTCACACACAACCCATCCCGTAACTCTGTAGCTGAGAGGTCTAAGTCATCTCATTGCAGGGGGACCCAAATTCCACCCAAAAATTGTTTTCACACTCAGTCGAATCCGACCTGGATATATACAAACACGCACTTTAGCGTTGCTTAAAAAAAAAACTCAGATGAAAATACAACAAAGGGAAAACAATAATTGTTATTAAAATTGCATAATAATTATCATCATTCCATTGGCATCCCCCATCTCGCAATTATCTGTGTACTTAAAATCATAGTATTTCTACATCTCCTTTTTAAAAACAGTTAGAGATGAAATTGGCCGTGACCCGTGCCGGCAAACCAATTGAAAGATTTTCGATTTTCTCCTCGGTAGTCATAAGCAAGTTAACCACAGTGCGTCCTACGAAAACAAGTACGACAAATGTCAATTCCGTCTACTTCTACAGTTAGTGGGGAAATATTGTGAAGTTCTATTATCGTAATTTAGTCTCCATGTTATTATTACAGGAAATGTAGCGCGGTTCCCCAAGCTACATTTACAAATTCATTATTAATCGAAATATAATTTCATAGTTCGTTTCAAAGTTGATTCAAACCTCGTTCTTTCAAGTATAGTATAGTCAGTTAGACAGAGAAGCTCTAGCTATAATTTATGCCGCAACCCATTTCTATAATAATGTGTGGTAAAAGTTTTGTGCTCATGACTGATAACGAGCCTTTATCTCGAATTTTTCACCCAGGCAGACATCTGCTCGTGTGTTGAGGTACGCCTCTTTCTCAGTGGCCTCGACTACACCATTAAATGGAAGGGGCCAACTACACCATCCATCACCTCACAGGTGTGTTCCACGCTTTACAAGTGTCCTCCAGCTCCGAAAAAAGGCAAAACGTGTATTTATAAAGGAAAGTAACGCCCCCTATACATAGCTGGATAAAGTCAATGAAGAGCTCGATTTTCTCGAACTCAGATCATCACTAAGATCGAGACTAGTGACTGGGGTTCTCCACTCGTCATTATCCAGAAGCCTGACTCCAGCCTGAGATTGTGTGTTGACTTTTTTTTTTTTTTTTTATGCATTTATTTATTCAACATTTCACAATGCCACAATATACATTACAAAATGCTACGGTTCCCTTTAAGATAACTCTTGTGCTGGGAACCGGAGTACATCATTGACAGAAACGAATGAGGCCCTACTTACATAACCACAACTTAACTAACGCTAAGTAGGTAGGTACTATTCATCAACAAATCACTTCTAGAATTGTACAACCCAAAAACGAACGGTATTCCATTATATAATTAAAAATAACTAGACTTCTAGTAAATCCAAGGAATACTTTTTAGTACGACCCTTGAATACTTTAAGTGTCATAGTTTCCTTCCTCAAAAGTTCCGTTGGAAGCATATTATAAAGGATGACTCCTCTGTGCAAATATAATTTTTGCGCGGCTGAGGTATTCATTCTAGTGGCTTTGAGAGTAACTGAAACTGCACTCCTCGTACCAACTTCCACCTTCTCAATTTTTTTTCTCCAAATATTGTTTATATGTATATATTATTGTCGTTTTATCAATTAACTTATAAATATCTAGCGCTTTAAATTCCCTAAACGATTCTACCGTTGAAAACCTCATTGGTTTTTTGAGTAATAATTTTATTAGTGCCTTCTGCGTAACATAGATTGAATTTAGTTTTGTTTTGTCAGCCGACCCCCAAACCGGCAAAGCATAAACAAGTAAAGATTGAACAATTGTTTTTTAATTTTTACCTGAGCAAAATTCACTCCTCGACAAATTGGCATTAGTTTTCGAAGTTTAGAAGACAGCTCTTTGATTTGCTGTTCCCAATTGAGACACTGGTCCATCCTTACTCCCAGATACTTAGTTGTGTTTACTTGACTTATAGCTGGGCATTCACATTTCCCTTGACAACCTGTTTTTACATGGCAAATAATTTTTTTCAAATTAGGAACAGTAGATTGTCTCCACGAGTACGCCATAAAATGAGTTTTATTTTAATTTAGTTTAAGGTTTTTTGCTTTTAGAAAACTGTTTAGAGCTGTAATATTCTTTGAAGCTTTCTCCTTCACCGCTTCCCACGAACTACCTCTAACTATCATAGCAGAGTCGTCTGCATAACCTATAACTTCCCCTTCAATGTTTCTCGAGAATATACCGTTGCAGTAGATTATATAAAATATAGGCGCCAGTACCGTGCCTTGCGGAACGGAGTACTGAAAAGTACACGGATCTCTAACGTATTCTCGTATTCTAACCCTCTGTTCTCGATTTGTAAGGTAGCTTTTTGCCCATCTAACAAAACCAGTATGAAAATTAGAGGTTATTAATGTTTCCAGGAGGTTAGTATGCGGGACCGTGTCGAAAGCTTTCGTCATGTCCTTGTAAACTACAAGCACTTTATCACCCTCGTCCAAAGCAAGGGTTATTTTTTCAACGAGACACATAACTGCATCAAGCGTACTTTTGCCTGGTTGAAAACCAAACTGATTTCCATGAATTATTCTATGTTTTGTCCCTCAGCCGACGATGCGTAACAAACAACCCGGAGAAAATTCCGCTTCGGCCAGCGGATAGGTTCCGGTGTCAGTGTTCCGTCTTTTTCCCGCTGGAAAGAGCTGATGATTTTCTTGGAGTTTGGAGCGTCTATCGGCTCTCACACCCCCCCTGAAAATTTAATGGTTTACGTTTCAAAGGGTGTAGAATCCGAATCTGCAATAAAAAATTTTCCGTCCGTCCGCCGTACGTCGTACGCAAGATTTCTCCCAAACGGCTGGAGCAAAAGGTCTGAAATTTTCAGGAAAAATCCATGTTGGTCCGACAACGCCCCAATTCTTGAGCCAGCTCTTTCACTAAATTTAAGGTGCCCTTTAAGGGTTGTCGAAGTTTTGTAAAATCCCTAAAAACCTCAAAAAAAGTCAAGGCGGCCTAAATTTGTACTCTTTTTGAAGAACACTCCACGAGGAATCGAATGAGCCCCTCCCCAGGTCCGTAGGTCAAACCATTCCCGACCTATGGCCCGATTTATGGTGCCAACATTCGCGTTATTTTGGTTTATTATTGTTTTTGCTTTGATATCAGTAACCTAGTGACGTAGTAATGTGGATACTGGAGTGAACTCCTAAAAGGTTTTGTAGCCGATACACGGGTTGAAGCATTCTGATATGCTCTTGAAAAAAACGCTGCAAATTCTTTCACTAGGGTTTATTATTCAATGATTCATGATTTGAATTCCTACTAAGCTTTGGAGTGTGCGTTTTTCACAGGTGATAGAGCGATTATTGAATTTCAGGAGGCACACAAATATGATCAACTGATCAATCCAAATAGGTATTTTGGTTGAGAACCGTTTTAAGTGCTCTATGCATCTCTCCCGAAATTCAATAATCGCTCTATCACCTGTGAAAGAATTTGCAGCGTTTCTTATCCGTAGGAGTAGGAATTTCTTCAATAGCCCTAACCCTTTCGGGGTCAATTTCTAATCCTTGATCTGTAATGATGTGACCCAATATTTTTAAACGTTGCTGGCGAAAATTAAACTTAGATGGATTAAATGTCATACCATAACTGATAGCAGTTTGAAAAACTTAAGTTAATATTGAAATGATGAACTCAAAACTGAGCATTATTCAATTAAGCCTTCAACACGCGAATACATAATGAAATTATTGGAATTGGTAACTTTGATAGGAACACTATTCCTCGAGAGTTATCCTCTCCACTCATTGCTTTATAAGCATAATTTTTATGTATCACATTTGTTGTGAAATTTATGTCGTTAGCTCTAAGTTTCTGTAAAAATCTAGATTTGATCATGTTATATTCGCGCCAGGGTCGTATAATCCGCGTCCTTCTACATTTTCGACATTTACATAAATTTCAATTAGTGGAGGCAATTTTAGTTTTTTGAACTACCTCGATGAAAAGCTGTTCCAACTCGGTATTGTGAGCAATTTTTATATTTTTTTCTTTGAATTTGTTATCTGAAATTTTATTCCGGCAATGAAATCTATTTTCGTACCCAAGTTTTTCAAAAACTCAACAGGCCTAAATTTTGCATTGTGTCTTGAAGTATAACTTTTTGGTCTCCGTGTCTTCTTCAAAACGTTTGATGGCCTTTTCGTTGAAAATTAGCACATTTTTATATTGTCACTTTCCTTTTTATTTAATTTCGAACAATTTTCCCTGATAATGTCAAACGTTTAAATCCTTGTTACGCGCATAATTCTGGGAAGGCTTTCTATTCAAAATTTCATGATTTGAATTCCACTAATTGCCATAATGCATTAGTTTCCAAGGCATATTTTGCGATGCGAAACGAAATTCTTTGGCGGCACATAAATTAGTAAACTTTGTTATTATTGAAAATCAGCCTTTTTTCCCAGTTTATTCCGTGCAATGATCCTAGGACCAGGACTTCAATGCACTTAACGTTGCAATTCTATCCTTGATCGAAATCTTGACCCAATCAATTTTAACAGAAAACTTACGTACTTTGAAAACTAGTCACTACTGAACAGGGCGCGCACGTTTTAATAGGAACACTTTCTGAGTGAAATTTTCATGGCTTTATAAGATGGTCATGAATACAGTGTCGCATGAAGCAAACAAAAATTCTACCGATTTCGATGATTTTCGCGCCAACGCATTAATCCGGTCCTTTACATTTGTTCAATAGTTGAACATGCCTACATAAATTTTTAAGGCAAAATAATTTTTTTAAACATTCTCCGTTGAAAAGCTATTAGATAGAAAATCCCTAATTTGATCCTCGGGATGAAATCTATTTTCGTGTTTTTCACAGACTGAACATTTATTGCATTGTGTCTTGAAGCTACTATAACTTTTACGGGAGTCGTATCTTTATTAGGAAAACGTTGTTGATGACCGTTTTCGGGCCGAGCGAAATTAGCAGAACTATTTTTATATTTATTTCCTTTTCCATATTTAATTTCGAGAACAATTTTCCCTGAGTGGTAATCTCATTCCTATCCAATTTTTCGTTTATTGACGGTGGCAAGCCAATAATCATTAAGGCAATACGATCTAGTTCAGAAATATCTGGGAAGGCTCCTATTAGTAAACTATATTTTTTTATCACAAACTCAGAGTATTTACTGTTTTTCATCCATTTATACTGAACAGCAAACCAAATATTAGACCAACTCTTACCTCCAAATGATTCCAAAAACATCGCAGTCCAATGGTACCAGGTGCTGATTCCAATAAGCGTCCAATTTGATTCGAACCAAGCTGCAGGTGTACCTTCCAAGAATAATCGTAGCGCTTCTACTCGCTGGTTTTGCTGGATGCTCAGACGGTCACACTCTTTCTCGAAGGTCCTTAGCCAAACACTCGCGTGCTGATCGTTCCCAGCAAATTTCCTACATATCATGTCCTTCGTTATTGATTGCATAGACTTGGTCTTTGCTTCACTGACCGTAAGTTCTCCGTCCGCTGGGGGGCTGCCTTCTTCTAGTAATTCATCTTCAAACATAACATTTTCATCTTCGTCTATATAGGTATCTCGAAGACTTCCCCGCAATGTGACATTTACTCTTCGAAATTGTCCACGTAACTTGATACTCGTCATAGCTTTCTTCACTGCAGGCAGCGCACACAGCTCTTTATGGAGCGATAACGGAGCGTTTGTGGTAGAAAATAGGTAAATCTCTTCGCGACCCAGTAACTGGATGGATGTGACAAGGTAAATCGAAGTCTTGGGATCGTCAGGGGAAGCACCTACCGTGATTCGGAACGTTGCTTTTGTTTCGGTCATCTCGCGAAAGCACAGGAAGTTTTTGATTTATAAGTTTCCTCAAGGTAATTGAAATAATTTACGCTTGTGAACTCGAAAGATGTATCGTTTATTAACGAAAAATCAAAAACGAAGTTCGATACTTCACGCGAGACAATATTACGAAATAATCATTCAATTAAACATATAAGCCGGGAGCGGAATTACGAACGATGAAGAGCAGGAAAGGATGACAATCGCTATCATATGGTGATAGCTCGAACAAATGATCAGATGTTCGCGTAATAACTTCTCTTCTTATGGATGGAGGATGGGTGGTTGGTAACTGAGGAAACTTACATACATATATAAACATTATGCATTATACGGTTGATATAATTTTCCTCGTCGTAATGTTTTCAATCTATTCACTCATTCGTGTTAATTATAAATTTAGTGGTTATTGATGAGCTCATCCAATTTATCAGGTGACTATCTTGAGATGGAGTTCGCGAGGACATCAATCACTCGACCAGGACAGGATCGAGAGGGTGATGAAATTCGAAAACCGCGACCTCTTCTAGTAATAGAACTGCAGGAAACCCGAGCAGAATGCGGTGTCCTGTGTGTGTCTGGAGATCCGTAAGTGAGCTTGCTAGTGTAGGGGTCGGCGACGGTAATTGAGTGGAAGGTGCGTGGCAGAGGGAAAATGTGATTGGAAGGCATCAACATTTTGTTCCTAGGGAAAACTGGGGCGGGGCGGGAAGCCTTTCCATTGTCAAGGGCCGGTAGAGCTAGAGGCGGCCAGGCTCGATAATGCCTTATTGTTGCTACATGATGCTTTCTGTGTCTTTCTAAGGCCACGTCTGCGCGAGGGTAAAAGGCTTTATCTGTCCAGAATGCACAATAATTGCTTTTTTTCTCATTTAGAGTCCAGACAACCAACCGAATAGTGATATTCAGAGCTAAACCTGATTAATTCAAACATTTTGCTGCCAAGATATGTAAGCTTTGTTAAATAGCAAGAGGTCAAAAAAACGTTGTACTCATGATTTTCGCTATCCTTTTGCGTTTCACAGATCAATTTTTGTTCAGGCCTTCTCACACCCTTAACTATTCCAAGTTTTTGCTCGATTTGAATGAAACTAACTTATTGGCATCAAACATTTTACAGAAAAAATTAAGTTGCAAAGGAAAATTAGTTGTATTCAAAATTACGATAGAAATGTTCGGGAGTAAGACTCACTTCAATAATACAAAAATAAATTTTTCCGTCCGTCCGCCGTACGCCTTCCCGGGCTTTTCTCCGAAACTAGTGGTTCAGTCTTTAAATTAATCTGTATCAAAAGTTACAAGTGGGAGAAGGATGGTTATAAATCACCGGCATCAATCTTGATCAATCCTAAAGGGTAAAATGAAAGGGCTAAAATATTTAAGAACCAGTTTACTTTCATCCGTTGGGCGGAATTTGGACAGAAAAAAGAACGTCAACACGAATATGAATGAAGGGAAGTAGGTTGTAAGGATTATTGCGTTGTATATTTGTGTGAGCTGGGCTAAGGTTTTGCGGGGGATTTTCATGAGAAGTTGCTGGGTGATTTGGTCAGGTCCTGGGGCTTTTTTTTGTTGGTGTTCTAGCAATTGCATTCTTGACTTGAGCAGGCGTGAAATATTCGTTGAACGGGGTTAGGAGTAGTGGTTGTGTGATTATGTTCTCCACTTCGTTGTGGAATTCTGGCATCTGGCTTGGATTTGGTTTGAACTGATTAACAAGTTTTACGAACAGATCTGATTTTTCTTCCATCTGTGTTGGTGTTGGTGTTGAAATCCATCTGTTTCAATTTTTTAACGGTGGGATGTTTTCATGTTGTTTAGTCTAAGCTTTTGCTTTGCGCCACAACGATCCGTCTTGTTGATCCAATGATAGGAGGGAATTTTTTTTGTGGAGCGAATGTAATTCTGCTAATGGCACTTTAAGGTCGTTTGTGGCACTATTATAAGCAGTTTTATGGGGGGGATATTTCGTTCTTTCCCATAATTCACGAGCGTCTAATTCTAACAAGATCGCGAATATGGGGTGGAGTATAAGAGTTTATGGAAGCATGCTGAAATTATAATGATTCGTAAAACACAAAAACCAAGCAACGACCCAACAAGCTACCGTCCCATAAGCCTTCTATCTATTTTTTCGAAAATTTTCGAGAGGCTTATGCTCCCGTAATTGCTGCCTGATCTCACACCAGCCATGCCAGACTTCCAATTCGGTTTTAGAGCTCTTCACTCCTGCCACAACAACTGCACAGAGTTGTAGAAGAAGTCCTACGAGCATTTGAAAACGAACAGTTATGTCAAGGGGTGTGCCTTGACACGGAGAAGGCTTTCTATCGGGTTTGGCATCCCGGTTTACTGTACAAGCTGAAACCGCTGTTACCGGACACCTATTATAGAATTATACAGCCGTTCATATCAAATCGAACCTTCCATGTGAAATGCGAAACTGCCCATTCTCCGAGTAAGGGAATGAACGCCTCGGTGCCCCAAGGTAGCGTTTGGGGCCCCATATCGTACTTAATATACGTGAGCGACATCCCTGTTTCACGAAACACCACTTCTGCCATGTTCGCGGATGATCACGCTACTATCTCGCGAAACCCATCTGGCACTGTCGCATCAAATAATGTCCAACAACACCTTGACGAAATCCAAAACTGGACAAAAGAATGGCGAATTTCAATAAATGAAAATAAATCGACCGCCACCAAATTTACGCTAAAATGAAATTTCAACACCAACCCATTAATCATAAACAACAGCGAGATCCCTCATGTTAACGCAGTCCGATATCTTGGTGTATTCCTACAGCCACGTCTCACTGCTCACTGCTCAAGCTATGATTGGAAAGGAAATTGGGTGGGTACGTGTATGGACTCGATGCGGGGAAGCCAGGTGGGAGATGCCTGCAGCCCTTTTGATCCAGCTTGTTTTGGGAGTTTGGCAGAGGCAGCCGTGGTAGACCGGAGACGTCGCTTAATGGTTTCAATTAAAGAAAGAGCACGTAACGCCCAATATCACTTACTTTACCAACACCTGGATCCGGCAAATGGAGTCATGAAAATAGAGTCCACAATTTTTGTAAAAAATTCCAAAATTACGTAATTTTTAAAAGCATTGAGATCCTTGAAGTTTTTACAGGAATACTGTGTAAATCTCCTAAAATCTGCGCCAAAGGGTTAACGGACTAATCAATTGTCATGTTGCATATAAATGTTTTGGAGAAAATGATTTTTAAATGCGGTAAAACGGTTTTTTTTTTCGTAGAATGAAAGCCAAAATCAACTTCCTTAAACAAAATTAGTCTACCATAGGATTTTATGTATCTTTTTCGGCTGAATCCAACGGTGACTCTCTAGGGCCTCCACGCTCAACAAATGACATTTTTTTAGACCTCCCTCGGATCGGTAGGGTTGAATCATAGACCGCTTGAGTTCTCGGGAATATACTGTTTACATAGATATTGTTTACAATATCGTTAAAATGTAGAAACGTGGATGGGGCCATCATAAAGCGAATAGCAGATAACTACTGTACTCTCAAAGGTTGCATGGAGTTTCGTGAAATGATTAAAAATCAAAATTAAATTGAGGCTATAAAAACCTCTTGTCACCACTCATTTGCATAATTAACCCCAAAATGAACATCCGCTGTGTAACCTTTTGAATGAAAAAAGCGAGGGAACCCTGTTCGACGTGGCTTCCACCTCTCATATTAGCTGTTTGACTGTGGAACCAATTTGGAGATGCAGGGCGGCACCACGTGCGATGACCAATTACACCTTCCAAAAAGATGGTAGAAATTGCTAAATGAAAAATGCTAAGCAGGCTACTGTAGTGCAAAATGATTTTGTAAATTTTTCCTCTCGAAGGACCACAGCCCTAAGGCTGAACGTAATTGTAAAATGCACAAAGGAAATATAAATGAGAAGGCAAGCAAAATTGATTGTAAAGATACGTATATCATACGTGTTTTAAAAATGTAAGCCTACCTACCTAACTCTATGGCCATAGAAAAATATATTGATGGTACCGGGATGTTGTGTGCAGCGGAAAATTCCAGCTCTTGGAGAAGTAGAGAAAGCAGCCTGAAGATCCAAGTGCCCAGTCCAGAAAGGCCCGAAAAGTGGAGGGCGGAGGGGTGCAAATGGGAATCACCGCTTCAATTCCTCGAATTAGACGCGATTTACGCGGTAATTTCTTGCGCCGAGATTCCTGATTTCGCGTACACTGCCTCGCGCGAGACGTTAGGTAGAATTAGGGTTAATTCACGGCTGGAAGACTGCAGCATTCATGAATTGAAATCGGGAGAGAGGAAAGACTTGCTAGCTAGCTGAAATCGCATATAGTTGTGAAATGTAACCTGGGGTACAATTTCTCCCTTTTGAATTCCCACCAAAACTCAGCTGTTCTGGTAATGGTCTGAGGCGTAAGTTTGAATCAAGGGGGAATGGAGCATCGGGGGGAAGGAATGATCGGCGACGTCATGGATGATGGATCCTATACGGGGCTTCATCTTGAAAATTCCAGCTGATCGTAGAAGTTGCATAATACTAATAACCTAATATAAATTAGTTGTATAAATTACAATAGCTGTGCACTCATTGGGCATGAGATGGCTTTAGATTTAAATAATGATATGCAGTTTTGGTGAGCGTGAAAAAGAAGCAGTAATGCGCATGTCCGCAAATCCACATCGGCCAATGCAACCTGACAGGACAACCGTCATCGCAACCTACTGTAAACAAATCGCCGGAAAATGAACGAAAAGTTTCCGAATTTGCAGTGCAGAACAATAATAAATATATAATATTAACTGAATATAATATCTAGTGATGCAATAATATAAATAGATAGTTTTGTGCGTTTGGGTGAGAAGTGCATGCCGATGAAAGAATATATGTGTAGACTCGGAGTTGTAAATCAGCAGGTGCAGGTATGAAATACATTTCTTTCCACAATTAATCCAGATTTGCATGTATTAATTCATTGAGCGTACCAAAGTAACAGCAGACATATTAATTGAAGCTCTGCTTTAACGAGCTGACGGCTCCTTCTTGACAAATAAAAAAAAAACAGTATGGTCGGCTATAAATTTTACATCTTTGACAGAACGGAAAAAAATCCAAAGGAGAACACGAGCGTCAAGACATCAGGGTGTAGATGCTCTCATCAGAACATCCTATAAATATGTCAAAAACCAGATGATATTAAAAGCGTTTTATGGGTTCACAACATGCAACAGTTTTGAAGCGTCTATTTCATTTTCTGAATCGAAACGTGGGCGACTTTTTCATTTCTTTATTATGAACTCCCTGCGATAAATTAACGCAAATTGTTACGCAAAGATTTATAATTTCTGGATTTATTGTCCCTTATAAATAAATCACTAAAGTGCCAGAAATCAAGGGTGGGTGGTTATAAAACAGAGAAACAGTCACTCATAAAATAAAGAAAATCTTTTACCAAATCGGAAGAAGCGCTAATCACTTCCAGCTTCAATTTCATGGGTGTAATTCTCTCTTTATTCATTAGTTGTAGTCTGTGATAGTTATCTAAATTCGCGGTGCCTTGCGCCTCCATAACTTTTAGTTGTGTAAAAGCCATAAACAAAGCTAGATTTGTATTTCATCCAGTTAAATCTACTAGAAAAAAATGAGCCTTAAGAGCCCTTCGGATGATCTGTGTACGGATGATCCATACCTTGTTCTAGATGTTCCAAATACCTTAGGATAACTTCGTCATAAATATAACACCAACCTTTACGAGACAATGGCTATCTGAAAATACATATCGTCCGATACCCTCGGATAGAACAGCTAAAATTGAACGAGATGAAGTAAAACAACTAAATTCTGTTTACCATCCACGAATGCCATATAAGTTATGAAAAACTCAATTTCACAAGCTAAACGAAATTACACACTAATTTTACTATAAACTGTTTCGATCGTGACAGAAAGTTATGGAAAGAATTGGGTGTATAAGTGCAGTAGAAATTCAAGGTTTTCCAGAACCATGAAATACTAGATTTTACCCAGTTTGCCTCCTCTCCAGAAAAAAGGAGAGGGTTGGAGAGTAATCAACGTTTGGATATTTGGTTCTCAAATATCAAATGATAGAACAATGGATAGCCGCCATATATTCCAGTTTTGAATCTGGGGATTTTTGTCGTTTAAGGTTAACTTTGCTGAATTGGATTGAATTACTAATGACCGATTTGATTACTCTTCCTACCTTTATCTTCCGATAACTAGGATCTTATTATTGCTCATTCAATTCTCTTGGCTGTTGTCAGCCATTCCAACAGTCGGGTCAGCGAAACAGTAACTTCAAACGTTTTTATTTATTTATTTAATACGGGCAAGCCCAATACAACTAAAGTCAGAAATTGTACATATATAAAGATAAAGGATGGAGAAACAGAGTCATGAAATGAATTTGTCTATGTTGCTAATTATTGTTTTTTTAATTCGTGTCACTGGTTCAACGAAGATGTCCATTTCGGGGCACTCATGAAGGATCCGGTTCATCATTCGCGGCACTCTGGATAAAGGGCGGTTATATAAATAATTAGTGACGTTCGTGTAATGCTAGACGAGAAGCTCATCTGGAAATCTGATCAGCTGTCTGCATATCAAACCATGATCTCTCAAAAACAGCTCAACAGTGATACGGAAATCTAGAGGGGCTATACTCATTGCTTCGGGGCAAAATAATAGAATGTGCCCTGGCCTTGGGAATGTATCGGCCTCCTAAAGTCCTTCCATCCAGCAGCCCGTCGCGCAAGTCATGGTTTGACCATGAATGCCAATCGTCCAAATTTGAAATGAATAAAGCTCTTCGTAAACTGAAACTAAAAGGTTTTAAACAACCCTACTTGGGCTCATACGTCGATAAAAGAAATCAATATAGAAGCCTGAAAAAGAAGAAGCAACAGGCTTACCACACTTCCACAAGAGAAAAGCAAGTTCCAGTAGGAATAGCCAAGACTTTTGGGCAGCAGTGCGACAGTTCTGGAGACCAACGAGGCGCAACAACTCCCTTTCTGTTCAGAAGGTGGAGGACTTCTATGACTCCCTCTATCCACCTAGAACCTATACAGAGGAAAATTTTCTCCAAGGTGTCTATGATCCAGACTTGGACTCTCCAATTACTGTTGCTGAGCTGGCGGAAGCTTTGACATCATGCAAAGATAAAAAGGAGGCATTCGAGGATCTCTTATCTTTCGAGTTTCTGAAAAATCATCCCTCTTCCTGCTTTCTCATTGTTGTGAACCTGCTAAACTCAATCATGGAGAGATTTTCATTTCCAGAAGGCCTTGGAAAAATAAGAACATTCCTTCTCTTCAAGAAAGGTGACCCTAGTAAAGTAGACAATTATAGAGGAATCATCTTAATCAACACTCTGGTGAAGGTTCTCACCCAAATACTGCTAAGCCGTCTCCTGAAATTTGCACTAAGCCATGGCCTCCTACCAGAATCACAGAATGGTTTCAGGAAAGGTCGGGGGCCGATTGATGCTATTTTTACTCGGTCCAGCACAGTCAGCATTGCCATAAAGCAGAAGGGACGCAAGGTGTTCTCAGCGTTCATAGACTTCAGACGATGTTTTGATAGTATCTCGCATACACACTTATGGGGTAAACTGGGAAGTTTGGAAGTGAGTCCACGCTGCATACGAATGAAAACGCAAGTTTTTCTGTCCGCCTGAACTCTAAAAACTCAAAGTCATATGGTATCACATCTGGTATTTTGCAGGGAGGTACCCAATACGCCAATGCTGTTTGCCTTATTTATGGCTGACTTTGACCAATTTGTTGCAGGTTAAAATGTTAGAGGCGTCACAATAGACCACTCTACTGAAATTCGTTCTCTAGCATATGTGGATGATCTGGTTCTTCTATCTGACACTCCCCGATGTTAAAAAACATCAGTTAAAAAACAAAAGAAAAACCTGTCGACAGGAAAAATAAAGATTTTTTGAAGGCAAGTCTGTGACGAACGAGAAAACGATTGTCCGAGAGACGGCACATGTACAAAATAAAGGAACTGGTTTTTTACTGAATATATTTGCAGGGATCCGAGATGTTGACTTCCACTGTTACGTTATCGCCTGCCGATTCCTTATCGCAAGCCAAGTCCAGGTAGAGGGCAATGTTTTGCGTCGACTTCGGATGAGGATGAATCTTATTGCTAATCCTATTAAATTAATGATAAACAATAACACACAACTTCTATCCACTAAGTACCTACTGGAAATGAATAAAATTAACTGCCTCCGATTCCTATTAACTGGCGTTAACATTAATATAACAAACTTCGACGGTTTTGATACATTTCCCTTGGTCAATCACAAAGGTTCATTATTGGAAAGAATAAACCGAAAGTGAAAATCGTGATGCAGGTAAATATTTTGCTACTGGAGCACTTATTGTAGTTTAACTGTATTACGTTTCTTGAATCATATTGAACTGTAAGAGTAAATTTTATGATTTTCCGACGACAAATTCATGGTAAGAGTAGGTATACAAAACATTTCTGTTGTACGCTGTTATATTTCAATACTCAAAAGTAAATATTATTTCTACTTAGCTGTCGAAAGTTGTATTTCGACTGAGCTACCGCAACGAAAATAAAAACTTTGGTGAAACAAAACGTCGCTCAACTCTTCGATACCATTGCAAAACATGTGATTCGTAAAGTGCTTATAAAGACGGTTCCATGAATGTGCTGATGATACTACAAATTCCATGAGTACATTACTCAACTATGAAAAATTGGTACGTGGATCTTATAAACGATTTGTAGTCAGCCGTTCTAATGATGATTTTAAAATCTATCATCTATGTGCCGAAAATACGACACAGAGTCGAGTGTTAAGGTGTTCGGTAATAAATAACCTATCGAGAATAAGGCAGTGGCGGCTCCAGGGGGGGGGGGGGGGGGGGCATGGGGGCAAACAGGACTTTACCAAAGTGCGTTTTTGTTTATTTTAAATTATTTATTCCGAAATATATATATATTGAAAAAACATTTCTTAAAATATTTTCAAAGACGATAATTCTTTATTTCTATAGAGCTTACAAATACAAACTCCTAATTTAAGTCACGTTGACATTTTTGTTCGCTATTCATAATAGGGGACATTTCAAGTTGGTAAGTTGGCAGCAAAGCGGGCTGCCGCTATTACGAGGTTTGGTGGTTTGGTTGGGACTGGGGTTGGATTTTTGAGTTTGTGTCAGTCGTCAAGTGTGGTAGCATCGTAGCATCTCGTGAGTTGACTGAGTTGTGTAGTGTGTGATGGTGGTTGTTTGACTGCAAACAAACTTAAACTATCCTTACAACCTTTCGCATAATCATGAAGAAGGTAAGTAGAACAGTTTTATTATGTATTTGTATAATTAAAAATTAGGAGAAAGAGGCTTAAATGTAGTAAGAAGGTAAAGCAAAATTCAAGGACCAAAAACGGTAGAGGACAGACACGGCCATGGGTTTAGCTTTACTTTTAGCGACACGTCGGAAACACTTTCTAAACCATTTCTACGAAGTTAATAGATGACTAAATACACTTTAAAAGTTTTTCCGAGTTTTGCTTTTATATTTTAAGGTGACGTCAGATAAATATCTAATCGTAACCAAGTTGAAGTTCATTTAGCATATGAGTCAGTATCATTTCAAAGGAATAAACAAATGTTTCAATCGTTAGGTACTTATAATTTTAATCATAATTACATAACATGTGTATCAAAGTACTTCTATCTCGTAGGTAAAGGTATTAATAAACATGTATTGTTGGGGGGGGGGGGTTGCTAAAAATAAAAATAGTTTCACTTGTGATTCCCCCGGGAATCTATCCTGGAGCCGCCCCTGGAATAAGGTCTCATTAAGTATAAAACTTGTGGTGCATGACGAATGTTGGAAGCAACAAAAGATCGAATAAACTACAACATGAATCGTTGATTTCCGCAACAACTCCTAAATGCAGGTTGTTTTACAATGAGTGTAGTAAGAAAACCCAGTTAAATTGTCCGAAATTCCAATTTTAGTATTTTGGGTAATAATCTTATTGTTCTGTTACTGATGATGACCGTCGAAATCGATTTAACGTTGTGTAGTTTTTGTGGAAATAGACTACGTTTTTTTCTATAAAATTCGTGTTTTTTTTTTTTTTTTTTTGTAAACAATTTTACTAAGAAGGCCTTGGGTGAGTAATATAAAAAGTAATATAAATCAACATAGCAAATTAGATTTGTATGGTGTCCACACAGATTCAGGAAAGCCTACATAAAGGAAGAGAAGGTGATGTGATTGGGTGTACCCAATGCTGAGAATTCCAAAAAGTCATCCTCTTTATTGCTTGTGAAGCCCTTTCACGGCCAACTCCAATCTGGACAGTCTTTTCGTTTCCTGTTCCTCCTCACATTTCTTCTTCTTTTAATCGAATGAAGACCTACGAGTGCTGGAAACATGAGGTCTAAAGTAAAGGCGCTCCCTACTGATCTGTCACGGATAAAGTAATAGCAAGCGTGGAAGGCAACATTTATTACGTTACCGAAGGGAACATCACATAGCACAATGTCACAATATTTTATGTCATTAAAGTTAAAACATTTAATTAAGATGAGCTGTGCTGCTCGGAGTTCAGATGCACCATAAAATCCTCTCTCCCCCTAAAATCTGTAAAAATGAATGTAAAAAAATCCAAAGGGAGCCCCTCACTAATTTTTGGTGTACTGTATAACTATTACGTTCGCTCGTAGTGCAAAAATTGGTAAATGTGCGCAACTCACACCAACTTTGTTTTTCCGAATACAAACCCCTATTTTTTTATACGAATTCCAAGCTTGATTCTATAGAAACTTGAACTCTCAACCGTTGTTTTTGTATCGCCCAGAACCACGGAACAGCGCACGCGTTCTTCACTCGTTATTTCTGAGATTAAAATAATATTTGTTTCATCTACACAGTTTAATTTGCAGCCTGCTCATATACAGGGTCAAAATTGAAAAGTAGTTAATTAAAAAAATAAACATTTATTCAACTTATGTAACGTGCTTGTCAGGATGGGCGATTTACGTTAAGAATGAAAAATGAGGTCAGGAAGGTGACGTCCGTCTTCCCTGATACAGTTTATTTATCAGGATAGTTTTTTTAATTTTGATCCATATAGACATTAGTTCCATTCTCCAAAACTACTGTACCAAAACTTGTATCAACGCTGTAATGAAACTTGTGTCAAAAATAAAAAATGGGGCGAGGATGGTCCTCATTCACCGCCATCAACCTAGACTAGCCCTACACTAATTCAATATATAGGGTGGAATGTGGCAGTAATCCTGGCGACATGATCAACCAACACTAAAATATGATATTGAATATTAAGGGTCAAAAAGTTGAGAATCGGAATCTCAAAAACTGTTTATGTATCAGGATAGTTTTTTAATTTAGATCCATGTAGACATTAGTTCCGTTCTCCGAAACTACTGTACCAGAACTTTTATTAATGCAGTAATGAAACTTGAGTCAAAAATAACAAATGGGGCGAGGATGGTCCTCAATCACTGCCATCAACGTAGACTAGCCTTAAAATAATTCACCCTACAGGGTGGAATCAATGGGCTGAAATATTGAAAACCCGCTTTACTTCATCCGATGGTTCCCCCCCAGGGGAGAAACTTTGGAAGAAAAAAGAAGGTCAACACGAATGTGAATTTGACCATGTCTGAACAAAGTAAAAATTGTCTACAAATTGTGACGATCGCTTTAGCTGATATGATAGTAATGTCACTATCTTGTCAGCAGTTCCATTTGGAATCGAATTTATTACAATGGTTATGTATTTGCAGACAAGTGAAGTTGGGTTTGTGTCGCTTACTACGAGCCACACTACCTTTATAATACCATTGTAGATATTTTGAAATAAGCTATTGTTACGTACGAGATTAGTAAACGTTCCAGTTTTGGTCCATTGAACCTATCAAAAACCAAAGTAGAATAAGATGATTGATTCGTTCTGAATTGGCGCAGACATTTCAAAATTGACGGGCCGACTAGATGAACGGGGTTTTGCGTACTCAATGGGGAAGACAGTGACAAGTTTGAAGAGAAATCACATTTCGCTCAGTTGACCTAGGAGAATATTCCAAAACCAATAAATCACTTTGGGAAATCGTCGAACAATTGGCTTCCAAACGCCTTCCATTGTATGCCAGGTCGTGAATGGTTAACAATCGCCGCGAACGAACGACTGTAAGTAATATTTCTCAACCTTGTCCATAAGCCCGTAGTTTGTGATTGAGAGATAGGAACCCAATAACATTTTTAATATGATATGAAATCTGTACTATATTATTCAAAACGTAATTTTCGTTTATTATTTTCATCAACCTTTGTAATCCCTTTTAGGAGTTCACTCCGGCATCCACGTTCACTACGTTACTGCAATCAAAACAATTACAATAATAAACCAAAATAACGCAAATGTTGGCACCATAAATCCCATCCCTAAAAACCTCAAAAAAAGTCAAGCGGCCTAAATTTGAACTCTTTTTGAAGAACTTTCCACGAGGAATCGAATGAGCCCCTCCCCAGGTCCGTAGGTCAAACCATTCTCGATGTATGGCCCGATTGAAGGTGCCAACATTTGCGTTATTTTGGTTTATTATTGTTTTTGTTTTGATATCACTAACCTAGTGATGTAGTTATGTGGATACTGGAGTGAACTCCTAAAAGGCTTTGTAGCCGATACACGGGTTGAAGCATCCTGATATGCATGAAACGCTGCAAATTGTTTCACTGGGGTTTTGGTTTATAATTGTTTTTGTTTCGATAGCAGTAACCTAGTGACGTAGTGATGTAATGATGTAGTAATGTGGATACTGGAGTGAACTCCTAAAAGGCTTCGTAGCCGATACACTGGTTGATGCATTCTGATAACCATAAAAAACACGGCAAATTCTTTCACTGGGGGCTTGCGTTCATGATTTGAATGTCTACTAAACTTTGGAGTGTGCGTGTTCCACAAGTGATAGAGCGATTATTGAATTTCAGGAGGCACACAAATACGGTCAACTGATCAATCCAAATAGGTATTTTGGTTGTGAACAGATTTACGTGCTGTATGCATATCTACAGTTGATCATATTTGAAATTCAAAAATCGCTCTATCACCTGTGAAACAGGGACACTCCAAAGCTTAGCTGAAATTCAAATCACGAACGCAAGCCAATTGAATAAGAAACAACAGTGAAAGAATACTCATTTACCCCAGTAATAATATTGAATAATAAGCCCCAGTAAAAATATTGAATAAAATTTACCTATATATAGCGTTTCATGCATATCAGAATGCTTCAACCCGTGTATCGGCTATAAACTACAAGTAACCACATCGGCTATCACTCCAGTATCCACATTCACTATAACTCGACGCTATCGGCCGGACGTCACTAGTTTACAAACAAACAATAATAAACCAAAAAACGCAAATGTTGGCACCATAAATCGGCCCATAGATCGGGAATGGTTTGACCTACGGACCTGGGGAGGGGCTCATTCGATTCCTCGAGGTATGTTCTTAAAAATAAGTACACATTTAGGCCGCCTTGACTTGTTTTGAGGTTTTTAGGGATTTTACAAAACTTTGACAGCCCTTGAAGGGAACTTTAAATTGAGTGAGAGAGCTGGCTCAAGAATTGGGGCGTCGTCGGACCAAGATGGATTTTTCCTGAAAATTTCAGATCTTTTGCTCCTGCCGTATGGGAGATATCGTGCGTACGGCGTACGGCGGACGGACGGACAAATTTTGGTTTATTATTCAATAATAAACCATTGTAATCGCTCTAGAAAAAAAATTCTAACCCTCCCTGAAAATTTCATGGTTCAAAGGGTGTAGAATCCGAATCTGCAATAAAAATTTGTCCGTCCGTCCGCCGTACGCCGCACGCACGATATCTCCGAAACGGCTGGAGCAAAAGATCTGAAATTTTCAGGAAAAATCCATCTTGGTCCGACGACGCCCCAATTCTTGAGCCAGCTCTCTCACTCAATTTAAAGTGCCCGTTAAGGGCTGTCAAAGTTTTGTAAAATCCCTAAAAACCTCAAACCAAGTCGAGTCTTAAATATTTACCTATTTGAAGAACATACCATGAGGAATCGAATGAGCCCTTCCCCACGTCCGTTGGTCAAACCATTCCCGATGTATGGCCCGATTTATGGTGCCAACATTTGCGTTTTTTGGTTTATTATTGTTTGTTTGTTTGTAACCTTTTTTTTTTTTCTTTTAATAGAGCGTTTATTTGTTAATATATCAACTAGTTACAACTGAGGTAATACACAGGCAACTATCTAGATTCTAAAATCTTAATATAAATCTCCTCTGGTATTCTTTCATTACCTCATGAGCGTAACTTCCCATAAAGAGAGGAAATGATCTTAATGTAGCACTGGGTGACGGCAAACAATGTTTAATTAGATTTCAGACTACTAGACTTTATAAAGGTTGTGTCTCATAGGCAGAATTGGCGTTTAAATTCGGTTTTATTAGCTAACTTGAAAGTCAACCACGGAATTCACCAACCGTTATAGTATTTCCCAGTCGACTTTCGTGTTGATCGGCTTGCAACCCTTTCCGTGTTTCTTACAGCTTTTCTTGCGATATGTCAAGCGGTACGTTCGCGTGAGCCTCCAACCGCCCCCACCTGCTTCTTTACCTCCTGTTGCTTACCCCTGATATTTCCAGAACTATAAATCGTTCGGTGACTCTGAAGTGGTGTTTCGTTATTCAGGACAATTTCTATGTCTGAATGAATGTCTGGATGAATAAAATCTCATTGTCCGTTTAGAGCCTATTGATCCATTAATTGGAATGTTTATTATTTTGTAAAGGCAGCAATCTTTAATTTGATTATTTAAGTTTAGCGACTGAAATTCTATTTCAAGTTTTGTCTTCTAGGTGGATATGGGAAGGTGTTTATGGTGATAATGGTGTACGGTTGTACATTATAACGTTATAATTTTTGTTCGTTACGGTTACGCCTAGACCTTAGATATTCTCAAATTGAAGGTGATAGATACTTTTGGTCTCGATGAAATTATAAGTTGTAAGCCGTATAGTCACCATCTCACATCTGGGAGTGGACCAATCTTCATATAGTTTGCGAATAATTTCTCCAAATCGAAAATCCCCCAAAACATGTACCTACAAGTTCAAAAGATCCCAATGTAATAAATCTGAGTTGGCCTACTGACGATCGCAGGAATTGAGGAAACACGTTCTGCCCAGGATGTTTCAAGCTAGAAAAGATATAAAGCACGGTTCACCGCACAATTTACAAAAACTTCGAAAATATGAACATTTCCGCTAACTTCAATAAACCGTTTTGAAGTTTTTGATATGGCGAGGTGAAATCAGGATAATCCAACCCATCAAAAATACGCACTTTTGGCGGGATCAGAAAATGCCCCCGAAAAACTTTTTAAAAATCGAGTTTTTCCAAAATGTAGTATGGCACACTGATTTCAACGTTTTTTTTTTCACGCTGAATCCAATAGTGAACTTCGTTTTGTATTTTAAAGGCTTTGTGGTATTCTCTTTAAAAATGCTAGTAAACGCTGAGAATTATTACACAAACGTTTATTATTTATGTGCTCCGGTCTAAGTGAATTACTGATCGGTTTATTATACCTAGTCTGTACTACAATATCTAAGATCGCCGAATACAAATACATACCCTTTAGCTGTATTTTAAATGTCTGAACGAGGGCTCTATTTCAACATCACCTCCATACATCGTTTAGGAAACAAAAGCCGCAAGAATCTTCCAGCTGATCAGTGTGTACCTACACCTTTTAATGGGATTCTAGATGTACCAACGATGATAAGATGACTCATTCATGAATATATCGCCGTAAATACTAACACTTGCTACTAAACTACTTATCTAAACACCAACACTTTACTAGTCTTTGTAAGCATCAAAACTTGATATCTAAATAACAAAAAATGGTGGATTCCAAAAATACATTGGATTTTGACATAAACGTAGAAACCCACAAATATAGTAACTGAAATTTAACGAGATAAAATAAAAGACTCACCTACGCTTCAAAATACATAAACAAGTTAATAAAAACTCTATTTCAAAAGGAACTGTTGAAAAGATAAAGACAAGACAATTACGTCTGCTGATTCGATCATTAGGTTTATTGTATTAGGCGATTTTTACTGTTTTCAGAGACGTTTAAATTCACGATATTATTCCTATCTACGTTCTAGCCTTCAGGGTGAGTGAACGGATAAACGTTAGCCGTCGTTATGGTCTCACCTTGAAATATAGATCAACAATATTTGTGGGGGGTGGGGACTTTTCTGGATGGTTAAAAAGGTATGTAATTGAAAATATAATGCGCAACGTGGTACTGATCCCATGATGTAACGAACATTCTCGAAACCCACTAAAACAATCCGGCGCTTCCATCTTGAATGTTTGGTGTTGTCGTATTGACCGACGAGGACTGGAGACGCTCACAAATGGCCAAACAGATGTTACTAATGACCTGTGATTGATGAACTGATTGAAGAACGATTTCGTACTGCGCCATCACGAACTGCGTCGCACACTCGTATGGCGGAGGCGTCTTGATTATTCTGCTTGTATCTGCTAGTTCGAGCACAGGCGCATATTTCTACAGGTATAATTACCAGCGCTGAGATTATTTCACAATCGACTCAATACAGTTTCTGTCTTCATCATTTTGATCCTATGTTTACTTTCAAAAAGACGTGAAACCGCGTCTCCTAAACACATAACGAAAACGAAAGATTTTATAAGATTAAAACTCCATCCCTGTTCTCAGTAATTAGTCAAAGTCAAATTTTCCTTCGTGAATTTGGTAATTTCACAGTTAACTTACTTTGACAATTTTCTAATTTGTACCTATGTATTATTTTCGACAGTGAACCTTAGTAATTTGTCAACAGAAAACCACATTTTAAAACTCCTCCTCGAAAAGCGTTGTATCCACATTAAAGTATTGTACCGAATTGATATGTCGATTTATATTAATAAATCGATCCCTCGTTCTCTCAGCATCCGGGGCCATAAAATTTGCACCAACAATGAGGACCTCCAGGGACTCGAGGGCCCTTGCATCTGCTGCATGACTACATTATGCCAGCAACTGAGTCACCGTCGGACCGGAAGGATCTGGAAGGCCCTTTCTTCATCACAACGTTCTTTCCAGGTATTCAACGGATCAATGCCTTTATGTGGGAGCTCCACCCCATCTTGTTGGAGAAGGGGCTACGCGGGGGGTTTTCCCGAGGCCATTTCTCTTGTCATATCGAGGTTCTCCAACCCTTGAGAATATACTCTCCCACAAAACATATCCTACACAGCCTCGGAATCCAGGGCGGTCAGGACTGCACCCTTGCTCCAAGAGTAGGTGCTTGACTTGTGGGATGGTGGAGTCCAGCCTCGAGTTTTCCTCTGTGAACACCCCATTCGCCTACAGATCCTGCGGGTTTCCGTCAGACTGTTAAACCAAGAACGTGGTCTACATGTTGGAGTGCCAAGTGTGTGATTCCTTCTATGTCTGCAAAACTATCACGCAGCTGAACTTCAGAATGAATAATTATCGGCAGGAATTCCGACGTGGTGCCCTCAAGAAGGTCCCTCAGCATGCAGCATTCCATGGCCAACTTGGATTGGGGAAGTGTTTCAAACTCCGAGTACTTGCCCGCCTACCGGAAGAAGCATCTGATATTGATTGTTCAAATAAAAGAGAAAGAATAATCATTCATTCATCAACATCGTATCATTATATATTCCATACCCTCAAGTCCGAACATACGGCGTTCGGAGCTATTCTCCTAAATTCATTTTTCGTTTTTTTTTTTTTTTTTTTTTCATTTTTCAAAATTGCCGTTTATTAGAACGAGACATAAATATTTTTATGATACAAAATAAGTTAAAGTATTTAATACTTTAAGAAAACCATTAAAAACTAAACTGAGAAAAAACCATAATTTCTGGCAATTACTGATCTCCATAATTTAAAGAAATTGTCCGGAGATCAGGAGTTGAATACAAAATAAAGTAGTAAAGTAAGTAAAGAAAGCAATTCATCAACTTGAATATAATAAAACCAAAATAATCAAATTCTTATAATCAAGATAAACAGTTATCGTAGAGAAAAACTAAATGAATCATAGATTAATTAATACAGGAGGTTTAACAATTGAAAATTAGGACTCAGTCCAATACGAAAGCAGTCCATCAAATAGGAATTGATACTTTTTTCAATTGCTGAACCAAACGTGATAAAACTTGAATCAACAATTGCATAAGGGGCAACTATGGTCCCCTATCCAGATCAATACATCCAAACATTTGGTCAAGCAGTTTCTTGCTTAATTATTTGAACCTTCAGGCGAATCACTTGTATGTATGAAATTGGCACCTATGGTACGTACTTCATTCCCTAGAAAAGTAGATAATAATTGCCGATCATCTCGCGAAGCGGTTATGACTTTTGGATTCGAACTTTGAAGATGGGAAATTTAGCTTAAAATAGAAAACACATAATTAACCTTTAGATGTGCAGTAAATTGAAATACTTTGTCGTGGAATGAAACTGAGGGTTTTTTCCTGCGAATCTTATCAACATCCAGTCTGCGATTGTATTAATTTTCATTGATCATGGTTCTTTCAACTCGGGAATGGCCGTACATTATACAACTCCACTGCATCCCGCTGAGATAATTGAACGCCTAATCGACTGTGTTGAACTGCTCGATAGAGAAAAAAAAGGTCCTTGACAAATGGACCGCTACATACACTAACCTGTAAATCACTCCTAGACTGCCAACTGCCGAGGAAATGCCTAGTAGCCCGGACAGAGAGACAAGTCAGCTTTTTCGGATCTTAACGAACGATTTATTGGTTTCACCTTTTGAGTTAAAGGGGTTTTGACGAAGAATTCAGCGTGCTATACACCGAACTAATCGTTCGTGGGCTATAACGAAATTATAGTAGTTTGCTGTGAGGGGAGATTTACGGCTTTTGCGCTGGCAAGTCAAACGCCGAGATCTAGGTTTATTCGCCCTTTAGGCTCTGCCTCGGTGCGAGGAGACCTTCAAGTAGATGTTCGAAAGTTCAGTTTTTCTGATAATGGGGTTAAGCAGGGGTAACCCCCCCCCCCTCCCCCAAGCTTCATGACCCTACCCCCCTAAGTAGAAGCCCCCCCCCCCATGTAAGTTGGTAACCCCCCCCCCCCCCCAATGTAAAAAGTACTGGTAAGCACCCCTTATTTTATCCAAAATTATAAGAAGATTTATATAGGTATTGAAAAAATTCAAACCCAGTCGGCAATAAACAAAACGCGTATACTTCTTGAGGTTCTTTACATAGTACCTATGTAACATATTTTTTAATGTCGTCACGCTAAACACTGTTTCAATCAACTTTACCCCCCCTCCCATTTTTTGAAACTGTGAATGTCACGCATTTTTCAGGAAAATTGACACTCACTTCCTTCTTGACGTCACTTTCCGAAATTCCAATATCCTCACAATATTATTCACAAATACCAGAGACAAAGATCCGAAAGAATTTCGTCCTAACCTAATTCATTAACCAAAATAAAAATAGTTGTGAAAGTTTATTAAAAAATCCCGAAAAATCAGACTCATCATCCCTTATGATACATTTTGGAAATACAAAAAAAAAAAAAAAAACGAAATTTAATCTACTCAACCGACCCCCATAAACTCAATATAAAAGAAATGATTCACATCAAGAGAAACAAACACGATGCATTAAATAAAGAACAGACACAAAGAACCTAAGCAAATGTTACTCTAATATAATTACGAATCACCATCAACCTTCTCTCTCTTCATAATAATTGTACTTAATTACTAACCATAGAAATTTGAAAAAAAAAAAAACGTTATACCAACAAACCTAGTCCTTGAAGGGGTTACGACTTGCCTTCACAGTTACACCTATACTTTAAGTAAGGGAATACTGCTTGAAGGAGGTAGAACTCTCTGCATATCCCCAAAACTCAATACTGTAAGTGCATAAACATTATGTTCTGCTTTTTATTAAATTTTTAATGGCAAATTTAACTCTAAAATGTAGCTACCACAAATCACGTATAATGTGTGTGTGTAACATTCTGGTTTTAGGGCTTGAAAATAGATATATAATTTTTGAGAAATGCCAATAATCGATATGTGTACTTTTTGCACTACGTTTCAGCGTGAAGGTACTTGTTCGGCTACCACAGAGCGCCAGCCATGTGAAGGTCCGATTTGTACAGCGAGCATACGAGTCGCTCTGACATGCACATTGCCAGCCTGGTCTGAATATCTACCACTAGACGGCGGGGCACCTTATCTTTTTTAAATTATGTCAATTAATTGCTTAATCATGTTCATTAATTTACTTACCATTTTCTCACTAATTCTACGTCAAAACCCTTACCAATTTTTCCCAACTAAAAACAGTTATTAGTTAATATCAGTTAACAAGATCGTTTTGCTAACCTTTCATGAGCTCCTTGAAAATAAACAAATCCCCTTCAGTACCAAAAAACGAGTTGGGCGGGTTCAGTGGTTTTCAGCTATGCGTTGTGAGTTAATTTAATATGTTTTTAAAAATTTAATTTGGTATATACAGGGAATAAGCATGACGTTGCCTGTAAGCATAGTCCCTCAAAAGGAAAAGATAACATTTTTCAAAAAAACTGTTAAAAATTGCTTAAAATATTCCTGTAATATTCCTGTAATCTTCCAAACCAATGATACAATTCAGTTGCTCACATTCGATTCTACGGGCCAAATTACATGAAGAAAGGTAAAGAGGACGACCGTTATGACGGTACCGTGGGGACGCTTGAGTTTTGACCGGTAAAGCTACGATAGGAGAGAGTCCAATTTCTCCTGTACGTCGCATTCAAGCTGTACATTACACAAGTTACTGTAAATTACTCTGATTTAAATGGGTACTGTCGAAGACTCAGCCTTAGAGATTGGAAATTTCTTGATTGGGACACTTCCCAATATCGACGTATTCAACAAATCACTGCCTGTTCTCCTTCTTGTCAATGTTGTGTTAACAAAAATAATGATGAGCCATAACCCATCTTATTTTCCCGAAAGTTTGTAATGTTTTTCTCCTTTTTTTTTTGTATATATAGTATTCTTCTTTTTGCTTTGGTAAAATTTCATGAACATTTCAAATCTTTGTTACTCAATTTCTAAATCAGTAAGTATATGGTTTGTTGGGCTTGCCCATATTGTAAAATAAATAAATAAAATCGAGGTTTACAACCGCTGTGCGTCGTCAGCCAAAGGCTGTAGCAATTGTGAGTACTCACCCTGCCGGTGTTGTCTTGGACGTTGACTCCGGGGAGGGGTCCCGAGTGGAGGCCGTACTGGAGGATGTGCCGAGCCTCGAGGTCGAGCCCCCGGGACGCCGCCCAAACAAGGCTTCCCTCTGCCAGGCTGTCACCACTGTAACAACAAACGAGACATATCACAACATCGCAACATCACATTTCTTGATATACACTACAATTGTAGTTGGTAGGTATTTTATACTATTAGTTGAGTACTTTATTTTGCTTCCGATTCTATCTACTGGTTGCGAAGCTTTGTATTCTCTTTCCACAGAGGAAAAAATTGATTTCTTCAAAGTCCGAAGTTCCACTCCCATTCAGCGTTTTAAACTATCAACCAAGCCATGGTTACAATATTCCCAAATGCAAGACATTTATTTCTCTCCAAATCTGTGATCAAGAATACATTCGAAATATCAAGCTTAGGGCCACTTTCACCAACCAGTTTGACGTGCCGTTTAGGCCGTTAGACCGATTTGTCATTCTCCACGGAGCCCCGACGCCCGTTAGTATTAACGAACTCGTCAAACTTTAATCAGCCGAATTCGTTCAATTAACTTGTTAACGGACTGATAAGTCTCGCCATCTTTTGGTTTATTATTCAATAATAAACCATTGTAATCGCTCTGGAAAAAAAAATTTAACCCCCCTGAAAATTTCATGGTTTACGTTTCAAAGGGTGTAGAATCCGAATCTGCAATAAAAAATTTTCCGTCCGTCCGCCGTACGCCGTACGCACGATATCTCCGAAACGGCTGGAGCAAAAAATCTGAAATTTTCAGGAAAAATCCATTTTGGTCCGACGACTCCCCAATTCTTGAACCAGCTCCCCCACTCAATTTAAAATGCCCTTTAAGGGCTGTAAAAGTTTTGTAAAATCCCTGAAAACCTCAAAACTAGTCGAATCGGCCTAAATATTTTCCTATTTGAAGAACATACCATTAGGAATCGAATGAGCCCTTCCCCACGTCCGTAGGTCAAACCATTCCCGATGTATGGCCCGATTTATGGTGCCAACATTTGCGTTTTTTCGTTTATTATTGTTTGTAACCTAGTGATGTCCGGCCGATAGCGTCGAGTTGTAGTGAATGTGGATACTGGAGTGATAGCCGATGTGAATACTTGTAGTGTAGTTAGTAGCCGATACACGGGTTGAAGCATTCTGATAATATATAGGTAAATATTATTCAATATTATTACTGGGGTTTATTATTCAATATTATTACTGGGGTAAATAAGTATTCTTTCACTGGGGTTTATTATTCAATTGGCTTGCGTTCATGATTTGAATCTTACTAAGCTTCGGAGTGTGCGTATTTTACAGGTGATAGAGCGATTATTGAATTTCAGGAGATATGCGTAGACGACGTAAATCGGTTCTCATCCAAAACACCTATTTGGATTGATCAGTTGATGATATTTGTGTGCCCCCTCTACATCTGTCTACCTTTGGCTACATCGTTTAAATTTGGATTTGGGGAAGTTTTAACGCAATACGAGTGCCAAAGGACTTGATAAATTATAGATGTTTTCATTGTGGGGGGGTATTGAGGTTCAATAAAAAAACGCTGCAAATTCTTTCACTGGGGTTTATTATTCAATCGGCTTGCGTTCATGATTTGAATTTCTACTAAGCTTTGGAGTGTGCGTGTTTCACAGGATAGGGTGATTATTGAATTTCAGGAAGCACACAAATATGATCAACTGATGATCCAAAATAGGTATTTAGGTCAATCAGTCAGGTTGTTTTTAGGTCAATATGATCCAAATAGGTATTTTGGTCGAGAACAGATTCACGTGCTCCATGTATATCTCCTGAAATTCAATAATCGCCCTATCCTGTGAAACACTCACACTCCAAAGCTTAGTAGAAATTCAAATCATGAACGCAAGCCGATTGAATAATAAACCCCAGTGAAAGAATTCGCAGCGTTCTTTCTGTTCCTTATCGTTCGGATCAATATCGTGATGGATATTTTAAAGTCCATCGCAAATAATTTGATTTTTGTCGATTCCTCGTTATCGTCGGACGAGGAGCGGCGGCCGCGTTTCGTTCCGACGCGGGAAGATCATTTCCACAACCTGGACTGCGCCGATTTCCAAAAACGATTCCGCCTTTCCAAGGCAAGTGCTTTTGAAGTGCTTCAGCTCGTTGAGCACCGATTGGAGTTCTGTGAACAGGTGCTCCTCGTCTAGAGAGAAATTAGAAGCCCTGGCTCATTTTTGGGAATCTCCCATTTTTTCTGGAACCGAAACGCTCTAATCAACAAACAAGAATATCTTCATAAAAACTCACAAAAAACTATGTTAAAAGTCAGATAGGATTTCAGTCATGGAGCTGACTGAAACCTTGTATGATAATAATTCCTGGTTCAAAACATTTCTCTGTTTATATACTAGAAATCGCTTTACATGAATCATAATGTAATTACCCTACTTGGTTTGGTCTTGTGTAGGTTATAAACTTATCCCACGAATTTTCTGGAATTTTCGGGCCTATCGATTAATTCTAAATTTATAAAGGTTATTCTTTATATTCAAATTTGAATCGAATTGTGATGGAAATGAGGCAAGATGCATTTACTTGGTGTTGCGATTAAGGTTGACCGTCGAATTGGGGATCTTGCGCCTTCGCGGTTTCTCGAGGTGAGAACTCGTGGACGTTTCTACGGCAAGTCACCATCGTTACGTCCGCCTTCGAGCGGGAGTGTGTCGTTGTACCGCAATATTTCGTGTCCTGGTTCATCAATGACGGACATATTATCACAAAAACTTCGATTTTTGGCTACACTGTTCCGTTACGCTGCCGTCAGCTAACGAACCGCTCACTTAATGAAGGAAACGCATGGTGAAAGACACCTTCATCGTTAACTCTTAACGCCTGGGCGTTAGTTTATCGAGCCGATTAACTAATGCCACGTTAGGCCCAGTTTGGTGAAAGTGGCCCTTACTCTCTTTCTTCTATTTGTGAAATTTCTCTTCAAAATTAATTGACTATTTTATGTTCGTTATGTTCACACAATTAAGTTATGTTCGTTCCTCCTGCTGAGGTTACAGTAAGACGAAGCCTTCTGCCGAGTCAGCACCATAGGCTATATAAGGAGCCTGCGAGCTCAGGATTAAACAGTCTTGACTTTACCATCATCAGTATCACAGCACAGCAGACGTGCTCCTTGTCGGAAAATATACCTAACCTTTTTTAAAAAGTCTTTCTCGGATCGACCGAACCTATCTGGCGCAGAACTGTAGAACAGTCAGTGGAGGACCCGGCCGAACGAACATCGACACGCGTCCTGACTCGACTAAGAACCACGACTCCGCAGGGCACAATCTCGCCCCGTCAGACTCCTCCAGGATCGAGCCAACTCTCTCACGTACGAAGAGATGTCCAGCAGACTCCTGTGAGTAATTTTAATTACCTAAATTCGTCGAATCCGCTACAAGTTACGGAGAAACGAACATTAACATTCTCTAGCTACGAGAAATTTAAACTCGAATCTATCCGCTACAAGTTACGGAAGATCACCTTCAAATTTTAATTCAAATCTATCTGCTACAAGTTACGGAAGATTACCTTCAAATTTAAATTCGAATCTATCCGCTACAAGCTACGGAAGATCGCGCATTTTACTCTCTCAAAATACGAGACCAACCTCCGCTGCAAGTCACGGAAGCGTTACCTTTAATAATCTCTCACTCGAAACACGAGACGAATCAGACGAGATAACAAACGTCCCGTCACCTTGTTGTCTTATCGCATTCCTGAAGCCGACGAGCCTTCTCTTCGCCGCGTACTTCATCGTTTTCTTCATCAACTACGAAACCTAGTGATTAAGAATTAATCTTAACAATTAGTTAAGCCTTTGATTTTATTTGTATATAATTTGTTGTGCTAATTTTCTCTGACTTTTCAGATTCGAAATTTGGTCACTCTAAAATTCATTAATTTTATGATCCATTTAGCTACTTACTAACTTTTACATTTTTCCATTGTCGTACCAAAACACGTCATCATTCCCAGATCATTTAAAAAATGCCTTCACGACCGAATCTGTCCATTTGGCCGATTAGAAAGCATCCCCGAAAACCAAATTATGCTCCCGACACCTCATGTCTCAGGAGAACAACCTCCTGCCCCCGTCGAAAACTCTGACCAGCCAACTTTGGCTGATCAGGTACTGAGCCAACAAACAGCCCAAATTCAACAATAATTATTGGTAAACCTTGTCCAGACCCTTTGCATCGGGCAGGTAATTCCTGAAGGCCAGCCACCTAGGCTGAACCCCCGCCTACGAAAGGAACATATTGATCTGATCCCTACATTTTCGGGTCAATTAGACGAAGTAAAGCCTTTCTTGAGGGTAATCGACGAACTCTACAATGGGTTCTACGATCACGAGAACCCTCAAAATTTCCAAAACTTCACCCTACTTTCGGCTATTAAATCAAAAATTTTGCCACCAGCCTCTGGTCAACTCGCGGCCTCTGACGCTGAAACCTACGACGAAATCAGAGCGGCAATCCTTGAACCCTATCAAGACAGGCGTGACGAGAGCACCATTTTAATAGAATTGTGTAGCATGAAAAACTTAGATGGGGAAGACCCTTTTAAATTCCACGAAAGAGTTCGAAAGACATTACGGGCACTCCTCTCATATACCAACACGCATAATACCCCTGAAATCGCCCGCGCACTAGTTAGGCGCAATACAAGAAAACCGCCTTGCGCGTCTTTACGACGCAAGTGCGAGAACCTTTAGGGCAAACATTAAGGTCCCGAAATTCTGCTAGTTTAAACGAGTGTGCGTCCCTGTTGGTTAACGAATACCAGATCCTAGCCAGCAAAAGCAGAAACACCCCTTCTACGCCCAAAATTCAACCAACAGTAAGCCAAAACCAGACGCCTAGATTCCCACAACTGAATCAACAGAGAAATCATTTTAATCCTAGACCCCCTTCTAATTTCCAAACCCAAAGGGAAACAGGACCTCAAAATTACCCTTTCCCAAGGTCAAATAATCCACAAAACTATAAGCCCCCGCAAGTCCAATTCACCCCTAAACCACAAACATTTCCCCCTAGGCCCAAAATCAAGTCTCCCAACAAAATCCCTCTTTCCCGAACCAAGGGCAGCCCAAGTTCAATGATCCGCCTCGTCCAAATACCTTCGCGCAATCAAAAATGATGTCTGGAGCGTCTCCAATGAGTTGGAGAACCTGGAACCCCAATTATAATAACCTCAACGAAACTAACCCTCCTTCTGAAATCGAAACTGACGAAACTCAGTACGCCAACTCTGATCAAAGTGGCCACGAAAATAACGAATACCCATACTATGAGTACTCCCAGGAAACGTCTGAAGGAAATCTTGATAACGATAATTTTTTAGGGTACACGAGCCTCCAAGGCACGAGTACGATTTGATGAGCATAGAACGAAAAACCCTTAGCGAACTACCCTACATCATAGATACCCACAACAACGTTAAAATTTTAATTGACACAGGGTCCACAAAAAGCTATGTAAGGACCAGCATCGCTGAACATTTATTTTACAAAAAATTCAAATCAGAACCTTTCGTCGTCAAAACTGCACATGGTTCGTCGTACGGAGAATTCACCACTCTGATACCATGTGACAAATTTTTCAATGAAAAAAGATTAAAATTAAAATTCAATGTTTTCGATTTTCACCCAAAGTTAGACCTCCTGTTGGGAGCTGACTCTAGACATCCTGAAGAGTGACGTTAGCTTCCGCAGAAAATTGTTAGTGACCCCTGAAGTCGAAATCCCACTGCATTTCCTGGGTAAGGAATGTGCCGATTTTAATGTAGTTGAACAACGGTACAACAGTTCAGAATCCGCGTTAAAAACATTGCGAACGGTGAAGGAATCTTCCCTTACACGCGGATCGGGGAAACAACTTTCAAAGGAACTGCCTACGCTTTTAAACAACTTAATTGGGAACAAATTACACAATATTCAATTATTGAGAAAATTGAGTGGAAGTTTATCCCTCCTGTGTCACCTTGGTGGGGTGGTTTTTGGGAGCGTCTAGTTGGTGTATTAAAACAACCGTTGCGAAAGGTCGTAGGTAAAGCATGTTTGATCGAAGATGAATTGCACACTGTGCTCTGTGACTGCAAAGCAGTCATAATTCGAGACCGATCACTCACGTGTCAAGCAGTAATCAAGATTCTGTTGCACTATCCCCATCCATGTTTCTTCACGAGATAAGAGAACTAGGAGTTCTAGACCTTGACAAGATAAACTTTATAAATTTGGACAAACGGTTAAAGTACAGACAAAAAATTATGGAAAGCCTTAGAAAACGGTTCCGCAGTGAATACCTTGGTCAACTGAAACTGGAATCAAAGAAGAGAACAAAGGCTGGAAGTTTGAAGATTGGGGATCTGGTCCTCTTGGAGAACGACAAGAAAAGAATTGAGTGGCCTTTAGCAATAGTCGAAGAACTTGTTCCTAGCAGGGAGGGTGAAATAAGATTGGTCAAAGTGAAAACTGCTGCAGGAAGTCTCTCCAGAACCATCGAAAAGATAATCCCACTTGAAATCTCCAGTCAAGACTATCAGCCAACTGCTGCTCAACACGCCAACTCTCCTGACCAGAACATGACTAATGCCGCTGTCAACTGTACCTTGTGAAGAAAGAAGACGACCGTACATGTACAACCAAGTAGGGGGGGGGGGGGGGTGTGTTGTAACCTGCTTCACTTCGTGAAGTAGGTAGTTGAACTGAACGAGCCTCCATGCATACTTTGTGCGAAACATATGATTTAGAGCCACGTAGTTTGCTGAGTGGAATTTCATTTTTTTTAATTCACTTAGAGGTGTGTAAACCCAGGTCACCTGAGGGAGTAGACGACCTGCAGGTCACTCAGTCCAAAGACAAGGTCAGTGGGAGAAGTTCACCAGTTCACTCTGTGGATGAATGCGACACCTAAAGTTCACTGTGTGAATGAATGAGACCTGCAGTTCGTCGTCACCATTCTAGGACAGTCATCACCACTGCTGCTATCTCGTGGCTTGACCGTCAATCTCTATTATCTTTGTCATCCGTTAGAATTCGGTAAATGACAGTCATCTACTGTTCTCTTTTCCTACTCCCTAATCATTTTTCGAGTTCTCATGTAAATTTTCATATAAACACCTACTTATTAAATATAGTCGACTCTGTGATGAGTTAGTATCGACCAGTATAGTTTAGTATATAGTAAATTTGAATGGTATTGACTCTACGGTGACGGGATTCCTTCGTTGACTAGAAGGAAACCCCAGGTAATGGAGGATGGGTGATCTGCAGTTCACTCTGTGAAGAACGGTTTGGCAGGTCTCCGAGTAGTTCGAACATCGGAAGCAGGAGTCATGCTGTAAAGAACGTTTGGGACCTGCAGGTCTCGAAATTGCCTTGCCGAGAGAAGTTTGCGACCATCCGAGTAGTTCGAACGTCGGGCGCGGGGAGTCATGCTGTCGCAAACGTCTTGTGATGAACTGCAGGTCTTCCCTCCGCAGGTCATTTGGGACAAGTTCACTTGAAAGAGAAGTTCTTTGAGACAAGGTCACTCACTCACTACCCACCTCTAAATTCACTGTACTTATTACTTTCTCTGTATCAGTCAGAATTTTTCCTTATTATTGTTTTCATCAAGAAACTTACTCAGACTTTTTCTTCATACATATAAAAGATAGTTAACACGCCAGTTCGGCTTTGGTTCAATAACACACGGGTTGAAGCATTCCCGTAAATGTGGGTATAACGCTATAATTTTTCGTCCGCGTTAAGTTGTCGAGTTTATGTAGCAAACGCTGCAAATTCTTTCACAGGGGTTTACTATTCAATTGGCTTGCGTTCATGATTTGAATTTCTACTAAGCTTTTGAGTGTGAGTGTTTCACTGGTGATAGACCGATTATTGAATTTCAGGAGATATGCATAGAGCACGTAAATCTGTTCTCAACCAAAATACTTATTTGGATTGATCAGTCGATAATATTTGTGTGCCTCCTGAAATTTATTAATCGCTCTTTCACCTGTGAAACACGCACACTCCAAAGCTTAGTATAAATTAAAATCATGAACGCAAGCCAATTGAATAACAAACCCCAGTGAAAGAATTTGCAGCGTTTTTTGTGTGTGTATGAAAAGGTCAGTCCGGTTTACTGAGCCATATAGTCAACGTGTATATCGGTATACGCATACTCTTTCCGCATTTCTTAATAACCATCCTAACACATATAATGCGAACGAATAGGATGAAATTTATCAGCCACCGAATTTCCCCGCACAATCGAACCTTTTACGTGTTGTCATATCAACTCTGTAGCAGGCAATTCCAACCTCCTCCGTAATTTAGGACCAATTTTATCTGACCAGCTGGTTTTAGGTCAATCTGTCATTTTGGACCATGGCAAAACTTTTTCTGTCCCAGCAGTTTCTGCCTACTTCTCATGAAAACGTAAACAGATTTCGAGATGCATCTATGGTAAAGCCACTGAAATGCAAAGAGGTGTTATATCCAACACGAGCTTATTTGAGCTCCATGTAGGACGGAGAGAAGCCAAGGCCCTGAGTGCTCGTTCGTCATATTTCACAGAACGCCCACTTTGATGTTCAACCTCGTAGCAGGGATTTAATAAACTGTTGTCACGCTTTTCTTACTTCTTCTACTGCTTTCGAAAAGGCTAGACGTTCAGAGACAACTTCTCAAACTTGCATGAAAGCGGGCCAAACCAGGAAGACAGATTCTGTACCACTAGAATTCTTCACATCACATACAAGTCTAAGAAGGCACTGGTCAAGTATTTTATACTATTTATGGGATTTTGAGGGAATGTCATTCACACTTTTTAATCAAAGTTTTTGTTGTTCCATGAGCTATTCCATAAGATTTAATTTGTTACTTACAAAGTTATTCTATCGTTATCTTCCAAGACACGATATATCGTAAAGGAAGATGTCAGTACAGGTAGGTTTACATCTCCACTCACTTGATGATTTCAATGTCCCAAGACACCAGAAATCATTAGCTAGGAAAGTCAGCTGGTTGACGTAGTATACAAGTTTATCATCGGCCCGGCGACTACATCAATATTCTTCCTAGCTATTTGACCGAGTTCAAGAAACTTGGCTTAAAGATGCGCTAATACCAAACTTAAGGTTTGGTAAATTGAAAATCCATTAGTTTAAATATTCGAAACAAAATAGAAAGTAAAAAGAAGTAGCAGTAAGGAGGCACTTACAAGTTAGAAATAAGGAGTAGTATTTGGAATTTGAAAAAGAAAGATTTTGTAGTTGTTGTTGTGTTCATTTAAATTATATTTTGGATAATAATTTCTCAACCATAAACATTGTAATCGTCTAAGAAACAAATGGCCCAAAGTTCAAGTTAGTTATAATCCAAAATTTGAAATGATGAATCATGATAATTATTTGCGAAAGCAGCAAAATATTTCAAAACCGTTTGTTATTTCCGTATTGGAAAAGTAACTTCTAAGTAAATTGACAATCTATGGTAATTGATTGTCTCTGGTACATTATTTAACCACGAGACTACTAAACCTGGCGCCTCCGTACCTTTTCATTTGACTCGAGATAACTTTATTTATATACTAGTTTAATGGCCCTGCTACGCAGTTTAAAAAGAAATAGGTGAATAACACAATGAGGGAGTATAATAACAATATGCAAAGTCAAAAAATCGTATATCCCATATCCCCGAGGAGAGGACCACGTCGCTTGCCGGGGTCGGGGGAGGGGGAGCAGGTCTTTTCATTTGGGGGCGAGAATTCCACCCAGCGTTACCACCCCCTGAAACGTCGATATACTCTGATAAGCTATATAGTGTGATCAGCACGGGGGACTGATTCGGAAAGAAATTAGCCACAATTCTCCTCCAGCTGATCGTAGTCTTCCAAGGATGGTGGGATGATTTCGTAATTTAAGACTATTACATTTATATAATGAGTTACATTTACTTCATACGAAAATATTTCCCCCTTGAAAGGCAACCTTTACCAGTTCTGTGCACTAAAGAAACGCTGATCAAAATATCCTGACATATTATAATACGTGTTTTGAATAGCACGGGGGTGGGGTATTCTTAATTGAAATTCCAAATACCTATTGCTACAAGACTTTATTGTTTGGTTTTGTACTTTTACATACCTTTGGATAATATAATAAAAAGGATAAAATAAATGGAACAGTTCAAAAGAGAAAGGAGCTCCTTCCTAGACCCTACTAACATAATTTTGGGGTGAAATTCTAGGTGTTTAAAATAATATTCTTTTCACTGGGTGATTAAATTGTTCGAAATTGAAAATGAATAGTCTGACCGTCTCGACGGAGTGAAAGCGTTACGCGGCAGTCCGCTGTTGATCTACTCGTACTTGCGTCCTCGGTGAATTTTGGGTAGATTGCGATGTGATTTTCGTAGAGTAACAGCTTCTTTAGATTGCGGTGTTGCTTAATCACCCAGAACCTGTAATAGAGGGAACGAATGGGTTCCATGAGTAAGGGCATTAAGCTTGACCATGTGGTGTTGGTGGTCTCTCATTCCAAGTAGGTACTTACGTCGAAATGGAGATCTGTGTTACACAGGAATCCTGACTAGATGAGTTCTTCGGGATGCTGAAGACCCTCAGAACAAGCGTAGCTGGTTCAACTGTTGGGCTGCTGCTGATCCAAACCAGTAAAAGCTACGTAATTGACGAGCGAATCGGTAGGACGAGAGAGAAGTGATGATATCAAGTGATGATGTCAGGCACATTCATGATGCGAATCGTGGAAATCAACAGCGGCTGGTAGAAAATAAACATAGGTACCGAACGAAAATTATCTCCTACCTACTTAGGCCCAAACAATATGCGCAGCATAATAATTATAATGGTACGTTGTTCCTGCGTGTTCCTTTTGAATTCGAGTTTTTCATAACTCATGTTATATATTTGTGGAGAACTGAAGCGTAGATAAGTGTTTTCTTTCATCGCGTCAAGTTTCAATAATAATTACCTATTCAACAATTATTGTTGAAGACAATTATTGTCTTCTCCGTGAATTTCTGCGTCGCCACTTAGGTTTTCCTCTCCGCTTCCCTTCGGCGTTGAGGAAGCCCATTCAAATACGACTCTTTCTTCAAGACAAACTATTTGGGCGAATTATGGGTTTAACCTGTAGTTTAATCAATTTGTTTTAGGATATTCGCCCAAAAATTACAATTAATTTCAATCCATTCCGCTCGACCACAGAACATAGAGTGTATTCTAGAGTGTACTCGTCTTTGTGATTAATTTTCAAGCAATTAAAACCCGGTTGGTTCCTTTCAGGGTGATTGAGATTCGCGTCCACTCTTTTGGCCGAACAATGCAGACGTTGCGTAAAGACGTGAACATTGAAATTCTGTCCTCTTCCTTCCCGCCGGCGTTGTGAGAATTATAAATAATTGAACGGACAGACTTGAGGTTGAGGTCGTCCTCGGGCTCCTTCAGAAAGGTCGTCTTCATTAGTAAACATCGCGAACTGACTTTTTAACCAGTTCTATCTGGATCAAGTCACTCAAGGAGATGATTTCGATCAAACATTACGATATCGGAACATAACGCTAACAGGTGGAACACAATCCACAAAATAACTCAATGTTCTTTATGTTCACTTCTTGTTGGGTACTCTAAACTAGGGTCAGATTGTATTTTCAATTACTCTAAGAAGCTAAATTCGTGTCTACAATAGCCCAACTTGATACTGCTATTCAAAATCAACTTCACGAAAAAAAATGCGAGTTTTGAGTACTATTATCCACATTCTCATCACTATTTTCAATCTTCCTTTGTAATTGACAAGAAGAAAAAGTGAAATCTTCTCCTAAAATTCGTTGGTGCAAATAATCCAAAAAGCGTGTTTAACATTTAAAGGAAAAAGAAGATCTGACCCCGGTAACTGGCCTGGAACTTTTCCAATCTATCCTAAATCTTTCCAGAGACCCCCGAAACGATTTGGAGAATCCGAGTGGCATAACGACCCAAGTGCCTGAGCAACAAATTTTCAGGGGAGAATAAAATGTGCAGACAATGTGTACCTTAGCAACGATCGGTTGTAACTGAAAATTTAGGTAACTAAGCCAGAACTTCACTCCAATAAGAAGTTTTGTCAACAAAACGGACTCGTAACCGATGGTTCTCCGGGATGTAAGGAGGGGGAAATTGGCAGCGTGGGATGTAGTCTGGTGACCAATAAATTCACAGCTTTCCAAAAAGTGGTGAACAATTTTTGTGCGATGAAAATGGCGAAAATAAATTTCCTTAGCAATGATCGGTTGTTAAGTGATTTCGGTATTTTTGTCACACTTTTTCCTGTTGCTTTTCGGCGGGGGGTCCCATCGCAAAAACCTTTTCAAGTTTAAAAAAACCGTCTGGCTCACACTGATCCCAATAACCATTCCAGGTGAACATAACTAGTTTATATGCTTGGTATTCTTCTAACTGATGTTTAGTTAAAGAAGTAAGCTGTAGAAAATTGAATTGGTCACATGAAAAAGCAAAATAAAATAGTTAAGGAAATTCAAATTTTTCCCGCAACGGAAAGTGCTCGTTCCCTGAAAATTTCATCAAAATTGGATGGAAATGGTTAAAATAATTATAGTTACCAGGATCTGCGGATACATGAAAAGACAGTAACACACAGAGACACTGTTGAAAGTTGTTTAGAATGGTAAAAACAAAAAACCTCTGCCAAGTGGGTGTGGCACATAGCTTCCTCGTATCTATAACATGACTGTATAAGTTCAATTAGGCGAAGTAAATGTTGAATTAGGGTAAATTTATTGTTATGCAGGAGCGTAACTTGAGAAAATAAAGGTAGGCATGTTCAACTATTGAACAAACTATAAAGTATACCTAATAAGTCCGAACAATCCAAAATTTCATCGAAATCGGTCAAGAACATGCTTGTGGCAATTATTTCACGTTTGCGCATCCGTGGATCCGGGGGTCATTCATAGAATCTATACCCTAACCCTCCCTGCATCGAGATTGGTCAAGAACTCAAGAATGGTAACAGTGAAATAGTGTTGGAATTATCTATGATAATTAACAAATTACTTATTTTCAACCCATCCCTCGACTTAAGCAACCAATCCCCTCAATTTAAATATCAGCTTTCCACCAAGTGTTATAATTTTTCATTTTAATAATTTAAAATTTGTAAAATAGAAATTCATGGTGAATTGGGTATGTTTTTCTATAATAACAAATCGGATTGGAGTTTATATAGATTTATTGAAATTGGTCGATCTGATTTCATAGGTTCCGATATGCACAATCCCTGAAAATTTCATTGAAATTGGTCAAGAACTGAACAAGATTTCACGTTTGCGATGCGCAGAGGCTACTATGGATTAAGGAAAATTTCCGCAAATATAGGAAAAGGAGACTTATTAGTCATAAAACTCATAGGGGACCATCTACACATCAAACCAAACAATCCCTGAAAATAAATTGGTCACGGCGCATGGGATCAACTGATCTCACACAATCGCAAAATCTTCGTGGGATATGACAGCGACAGACAGGAGGCGGAGACAGACCACACAGATGTTCAGAAAGGTCTAAAATCGGTGGAATTTTTGATTTTGGAGACAAAAAAATTTTCCCGCGCTTCGCGTAGCAGTTCCAGACTATATAGATCATTGAAAATTATTATTGACTAAAGAACTTCGTTCAATTAGGCGAAGTAAATGTTGAATTAGGGTAAATTTATTGTTATGCAGGAGCGTAACTTGAGAAAATAAAGGTAGGCATGTTCAACTATTGAACAAACTATAAAATATACCTAATAAGTCCGAACAATCCCTGAAAATTTCATCGAAATCGGTCAAGAACTCCCGGTGTTATGCTTGTGGCAAGGATTTCACGTTTGCGCATGCGCAGAGGCTGATATTGATCCGGGGGTCATGAAACTTATAGGGGACCATCTATACCCTAACCCGCACAATCACCGAACATTTCATCGAAATTGGTCTAGAACTCCCGGAGTTATGCGCGTAACAAAGATTTCACGTTTGCGCATGCGCAGAGGCTACCATTGATCCGGGGGTCATGAAACCTATAGGTGACCCCTAACCCGCACAATCCCTGAAAATGTTATCGAAATTGGTCGAGAACTCCCGCAGTTATGCGCGTAACAAAGATTTCACGTTTGCGCATGCGCAGAGGCTTTTATTGATCCGGGGGTCATGAAACCTATAGGGGACCATCTATACAATCCCTGAAAATTTCATCGAAATTGATCAAGAACTCCCGGAGTTATGCGCGTAACAAAGATTTCATGTTTGCGCATGCGCAGAGGCTACCATTGATCCGGGGGTCATGAAACCTATAGGGGACCCCTAACCCACACAATCCCTGAAAATTTCATTGAAATTGGTCAAGAACTCCCGGAGTTATGCGCGTAACAAGGATTTCACGTTTGCGCATGCGCAGAGACTGCTATTGATCCGGGGGTCATGAAACCTATATCTACAGGGGACCATCTACAATTGGTCAAGAACTCTCGGAGTTATGCGCGTAACAAGGATTTCACGTTTGCGCATGCGCAGAGGCTAATATTAATCCGGAGATCATGAAACTATAGGGTTGTTCTACACCTCCCTGAAAATTTTTTTTTAACTTTTTTACAGAAACACAGACACACACACACACAGACACACAGACACACACACACAGACACACAGACAGACACGGAACCAAAATTGTTCAGTCTGTTTGGAATTTTTGATTTTGAGACTTTTTTTAAATTGTATTTAGTAGACTCGGAAGCAATATGATTGGGATTTGAAATAGTAAGGAAGCGCAGTGGAAGCGTGCTGGGCCCATAACCCAGAGGTCCGTGGATTGAAACCACCCTCTGCTACCATGAAATAGTGTTGGAATTATCTATGATAATTAACACTTATTTCCACCCCAAAAACCTAATTTACTATTTCAATAATTTAAACTTGAAAATAGAAATTAATGGTGAATTGGGTATTTTTATGAATAACAAATCGGATTGGAGTTTATATAGATTTATTGAACCTGATATAGGTCCGATATGAAATCAAGAGAGAATTTGGGTTGTATTAAGGAAACCGCAAATATAGGAAAAGGAGACTTACCAGTTGTAAGACGGCTAGGGATCAACTGATCTCACATCGCACCTCTTGGGGGAGCGCCGCGGAGGCGGAGCCGATGAAGTATCGGTCCGCGTTCGCGTAGCAGTTCCAGGAACTGCTACAGAATTTATTCAGGCGAGAAGAAAATTGTTCATCTCCCGGAAGTGAAATCAAAGCTTCCGTTACCACCATAGATTCGGAAGCAACAACATTATATGTACGCCTGATAAAAGATAAGACTTGCAAGCCAAAAAATAGTACTTTTTTTCATCTTATATATAAAATTTCCATGTCACAATGTTAGTTATCGTACTCCTCTGAAAACCTCTGAGAATCGGCTAACATCTATGTTTATACCTGTAAGTGATAAGGGTTGTTCCCCTCTAACATTTTTTTTTTTATTTTTGTAAGAAATTTGTTGTTTTTCTTTTTTTTAAATTGTATCTTTAAAAATACATACAACCCTAAATTTTTACTTTTTTATCACCAATCTCTATTTTTTAAAGCCATTTTTGTAATTGAATCATCATCATCCCGCTCAATAACTGATCAATTATAGTGTTTTTAACTGGACTTCGATTAAAATTTAGGTGAGCTTATGACGAATGTAAAATTTTTTTTAATGAAAATAAGCATTTATTTTTATTATTAAAAGTTTAATCCTGATTTATGCTTAGTGTTACCTATCTTAGATTCTTGCCGCGCCTTCACTGGTGAGTTAAATGCCTCACTATACCGGTGTCACTTCTAATAAAGAACCTATTTCACTCACACAATAAGACTTCTCTCACTCGCTACACAGTTTTCGGCCATCATTATTGTTTATGTATCAAGTGTAGTAGTAACGTTTACAATTATCATATTGCTATTTCAGTGTAGCTCTCATATTAACCATCAATACTTAATAATCTATAATATAAAAATGAATCGCAAAATGTGTTGGTAAGCGCATAACTCAACAACGCCTGGACCAATTTGGCCAAATATTTTTTTAAAATGTTCGTTGAAGTTCAAGGATGGTTTTTACGGCGAGAAAAATTAGAATTATTGCTGGAAAAACCCTAAAAATAGCCCTTTTCTTTTTCCCATACAAATGATTTGTAACTAAAACGTAGTCAATTTGAGCTTTATTGCTATGGTATAAAGTTCATATTAAATTACAAGCACTCACTGTTGTCTAAGCAATGTAGGTGTGTTCCTAACGTCAAAGATCATATCTATCAAAACAATGTGCTTGTGTGCGTTTCATCAAATACGAACATTGTTTTCTATAATCATATCTACATGCTTCCCATCAAACCCAATTGATTTGTGGATCAAGTACAAAGATTATATGTGTGATGATATTTTGTATCAAATACGGAATAGAATGGGAAATCCAAATATACAAATCACTGAAGAAATTTACAATGAAGCATTGATTTCAATTGAGGACATGTGCTTGATAATGTCAAACAAACTATTAATTCAATTAGGCCTGACCTCGCCCAATCGTCCAATGCCTGACGCTTTTAACCAAGAGTTGCATCGAGAAAAACTGTATGATCTCAACGCTTTGAAAGAATTAATTCAAACAAATCTTCCACTGTTAAATGAACAACAGAAGTATGTATTTGAAACTCTTATGAAAGTTACAAATGATGAAACTGGAGGGATTTACTTCTTAGATGCACCTGGTGGTACAGGAAAAACTTTTTTGATTTCATTAATATTAGCAACAATTCGCTCACAAAATAAAATAGCACTTGCACTCGCTTCGTCGGGAATCGCAGCAACTTTGCTTGAAGGTGGTCGAACAGCCCATTCAGCACTAAAATTGCCATTAAATATGCAAAGCAATGAAACTCCAACCTGCAACGTTTCGAAGAACTCTGCAATGGCAAAGGTTTTGCAGCAATGTAAATTGATTGTTTGGGATGAATGCACGATGGCACATAAAAAATCTTTGGAGGCTTTAGACAGAACCTTAAAAGATCTACGGAGCAATAATAACCGATTTGGTGGTGCAATGATTTTATTAGCAGGAGATTTTCGTCAAACATTGCCAGTGATTCCACGATCAACGCCAGCTGATGAACTCAATGCATGTCTAAAGTCCTCCAATTTGTGGAAACATGTCAAAGTACTTCATTTAAGCAAGAATATGCGTGTCGAGTTGCAAAATGACCAATCTGGAAACATATTCTCTAAACAACTCATTGACATTGGTAATGGCAAATTTCCTATAGACATGTTGACTGGCTGCATTAACTTTCCTCAAAGTTTTTGTCAGTTAACTCGATCAAAAGATGAACTTATTCAGAAGGTGTTTCCAGATGTTTCTCAAAATTACAGAAACCATGATTGGTTGAGCGAACGAGCTATACTGGCTGCAAAAAACATAGATGTAAATGAATTAAATTTCAAAATTCAAGAACAAATTACAGGCGAATTGAGGATATATAAATCAGTTGATTCGGCTACTAATCAAGATGATGTAGTCAACTATCCACCGGAATTTTTAAACTCGCTGGATTTGCCAGGATTGCCACCTCACAATCTTCAATTAAAGGTTGGATCGGTGGTTATAATGTTGCGAAATATCAACCAACCGCGTCTTTGCAACGGTACACGGTTAGCGATAAAAAAATTACTAAACAATGTGATAGAAGCAACTATACTCAAAGGAAAGTATAAAGGAGAAGATGTTCTCATACCGCGTATCCCAATGATTCCGACTGATGTGCCATTTGAGTTTAAACGACTACAGTTTCCAGTGCGGCTTGCTTTTGCTATGACTATAAACAAGTCCCAGGGGCAATCATTAAGTGTTTGTGGTATTAATCTAGAAAACCCATGTTTCTCACATGGTCAATTGGATGTTGCCTGTTCCCGTGTTGGAAAACCATCAGATTTGTTTATCTATGCGCCAGGTAATCAAACAAAAAACATCGTATACCACAAAGCACTACAATGATAATAATAATAATTATGATTCACATGATTTACAATAAAGCGATTACTTACTTTTAAATCCTTATATATGTTTTATTTAATTATTTTTTATTCACAACGCCCTATCACCAGGGTGACGGTTTTGTTCAGGAGAATTTTTTAAAATACGTAGGCACAAAAACTGCCACATTACAAATCTTTTTGACAGGACGAAGTCTATCGGGTCAGCTAGTTATTGATAAAAATATTGATTTTTATTTTAATAATTATTATTACTATGTTATTCATAATAATTTATAAGGCAAAACAACGTTTGCCGGGTCAGCTAGTTTCATAAAAATGTTCAGGTAGCACATTGGTATGAGATCAATTCGGCTCAATATGAACAGGAATTTTTCACTGTGGTCTGTGGTCATCTGTAATACTTTTTGAGCCACACTGGAAGGTTTCATTCGTAAAGTTGGTAAGCCTATTTTGGCGTCATCCCAAAGAAGAAGAACAGAAACTATCAAGCGATTCCTACGTTCGAAGAGTCGAACAGAAGTGCGAACAGTAACTTGATCGGATTGATGAGTTCCCCAATACCTGAGTAGCTCACTTCTTGGAATCATAAATAATTTATGATAATTATTGTCATTCCGGAAGCCTTTCATCTACCCTCAGAGCAAATACCTACCTATACAAATAACTACTCCACCTGCCTGAGCTAGGAATTTTGTACTTCGCAAATAATGGTTTCGAAGAAAAAAAAATTTATACCAACACGAATGTCAACTGTTGTTCCGCTATTGGTTTAATTGCAAACTAACTATTCCGCATCTCCCGTTCGGCCGGTTACAACAGCCCCAATCGCCGCTGGGCATTCCGTAATTCGGAACATCATTTATCAACTCACTTTGTCAGCTGCTGAGCAAACAAATGTTCATTTAGAACTCATTGGAGTCCGCCGTTGAATTGTAGCCATTTAATTTTTTTTTCTCAACTAGGAAGACAATCAGTATAAATGGTTATAAAGTGGCTCGGACATAGGATGGCCCATTGAAGGACCGTTGAGAGTCGGCTCACAACAAGAAAACTTCTACAATGTTATGGCTTCCTCATTTTATTGTGAGATTAGAATGATGCTTCATGCAACATCAATTTGGTCTAGGTGAACTATTACACTTACCGTTTACTATTTCCAATATTAGGTACCGTTTACTATTTCCAATTACAGGTACCGTTTACTATTTCCAATATTAGGCCTTTGTGTTCGTACAGCAAAACATTTGTATAACGACAACTCAAACTTTGTGACATAACCTTTCAAGGACATTCTGCAATGTCCACCGGCCTTCCGAGCCATAAAAGTTCTTAGAATGGATATAAAACTCCGCTCATTCGCCAAAAGATTCCACTTGGGGTCTAGTAGGTCAAAAATTCTCGCCAACCCATCGCCTCGCATGCGGTAACAATAATAAACCTTTGTGAAACAATTGGAACCATTTTAACATTCACTGGATTTCTTCGTAGTTAGTTTTTTACTGATTCATTTTGACCCTGATCTTCACGTGTAACCAATTTGGACTATTATTTTCAATAATAATTCCTTGTAATCGACCAAGAAAAAATTCAACACCTCTCAAAATTTGTTTGTTTTACAGTTCAAGGTGTAAACTCCAAAAATCGAATAAAACAGCCGCCCGCCGTAATAATCCTCGTAACTACTGGACCAAATTATTGAAACTTTTCAGAAAACAGAAAGAATAATGTCCACACGAATGTTAACGTGAACGCCAGTGACGTACTTCTCTTAACATAGTGGAAATCCTATTAAATTGTGAAATTAAATCAGCTGGTATAATTGCAATGGAACGTTCTTTCCAAGAGTTCCTTTTGGAAATGAGTTATGAATAACTCATGCGATATATTTGCCTGTAAATGATGAGCAGGAAGGTGTTATTTTATTGCATTAAATTCCAGTTTAATTCCATTAAAATCTGTGAATTTTTACTCTATGTCGGATACTGCACACTGTACCGTTATAGGACTTTCCTATCAGTTTTTGTTGAGTATGGAGAGGCTAGCAAAGGTTAAAGTTCACGGAGACATTTTTGCCGAAGTCATCCCACGTCTTTGGAACATCAGGACTTCAATTACAAGGTATGAAGGCCTTGTGGTTCATTTTTTCCCTAATCTGTCTCGATGCTGAAATATAAATAAATATAAGTAGTAGTATGTAGAATACAGTCACAAGGTATGGACAATTAGACAATATACCACAGACTACGTATAAAAACATGTGATTTATGTAGAAGGGCCATCTAATACAAAATCATTAGCCCGTTTCATAATAATTTGTAGCATTTTAAAAATTAGTTCTAGTATGATTTATTATTTTGAGTTTTGAACTCCAATGCTGTTAGTCAGCTGATGCGATTTTTACCATGTAGAAGCACGTTCAAATTCACACATGTGTAGACGCTTTTTTTTGCCATAGTTAGGGTTAGCTTCGTTCCCTTGAGGAGAGCGAACGGTTGATAACAGGTGGGCTCATTATCGGGAGTTGGCGTTTTTTTCCTTGGTTGATTGTCAGGTTTATTATTGATAATTATATTGTAATTGGCGATGGAGGTACAAAAAAGAAAAGCCCATAACGTCAAAAAGGAGACGATTAGAGTTTTCTTTTTTTTTCTACTAAACGGATACGGATCCAAACTTGACCTGTATTCTGGAAGATTTCACTTTTCCTGTCATCCATTCTGTTCCGAATTTTTCGAAATCATAATATTCTAATATTAAAATTGAGACTTCGTCTTTCATTTTCTCTCCAACTGTTTAATCGAAAATAATCCAGTTTAATGGGTAATTAGGAGAACGAGGACTCTCAGCACTCCCTCCCTTCGTCTCGCTTTCCTCCGTTTCGCAGATGCAAAAAACATGTAAATCCAGCTTCACACACTAAATATCAGGAGCACCTAAAGGTAGAAAGTGAGCCACAGCATAGGAGCTCAAAAACCTGGGTTACCACTAGTTAACTCCCGTCAGTCCGTCGAAGTGAGTTCGTCATTAGCTAACTGTTGTTCCTACAGTAAAGGGGAACTACAAGAACTAAAAAGTCCCAGTTTATACGGAGTCAGTATTTTGTTTAGTTTGGTGGTCTGGATGATTGCTACGCTCGCACCTCAAAACCAAAACAATATCCTGAATCAGTCCATCTAGTAAACCAGTGCAACATACTGTACACGGATATGACGTAGAAATTCACCAGTGGAACAACTGAAATCCAGCGAGGTAAAGTGAAACACCTATTTATGTTTCACTTGTACCAAAATTATGTTACAAAAGATACGATAAACTCGATTTCAAAAGGAGCTCATGACAAAAAATTCTAGAGCAATTATATCAGCTGAACCTATCATAATGAACGAATCAATAAGAATTGTGATCAACAACTTGTAAAGACGGTGCACTTAGAACACGAACTCATAGGTCCGAAACGTAGGAGTGTACTTGATAAACACAAAAAAATACGATTACTATTTATGTGTACGACTAAATTCATCAATTCTGTGCCACGTTTGGCATTAGCCATAAAATAATTCGAAACGAAATTGGTGAAAAACATACTTACACTTCACTAAAATGAGATTAAAATGTGTAGCTTAAAAAAACCGTAAAATCCACAAGTTGATTTTTTTCCTCCGTATTATTAGATTAGAGAAAAAGAGAGATTTGATATAAGTTTTATAATAAACACTAACTTTGTCCCCAAGTCCTCAAACGGCAACACAAGTTAACCTAATGCACCTAATATGATAATCTAAGGAAATTCGTTACAACTATCGTGCCGTTTAACTGGAACTTTTTTTCATAATTCTCTTTCAAGAAACAGATTTAAATGAAGTTTGTTACCAACACTGCAGTTTAACTTTTCTGATAATTTACTTGAAGTGGTCCCGCTCTTCCAAATTTCCAGTTAGGAATTGCAAAGCCTTTCAGTTTGTTCATCGACTATTGATTCAATTAAAAATTATCTGGTTGTTCACAAATAGTAACAAACTCAACAAATTTCTTCATAGGTCGAGCAACTGCGATTATTTACGGTGATTTAATTTTCTCGGATCTGAAACCTATCCCAATCGGTTCTGCACCAAAAATTAGGTGGGCATATGACAGCCCAGTTGCCAATATCAACAAAAACTTAGAAAAACTACATTTTAGTGAATTATTGTAGAAAATGAAACTATTCCAATGGCTGGAAAAAATTTATAGTGAAAATATTCAAAAATCTTCCAATTTTCCAATGATGTCCTCAAAATTGATTGTAGAGAGTAGGTTAAGGGAGTTATTACCATTTTAGCGACTTAAGGCCGGGAACACGAGGAAAATCTTGAAAGTTATTGTTAAGTAAAAGTAAATCCGAAAGTAAAAAATACTTTAGGATTAATTTTTTTTTTTTTTTTTTTTTTTTTTTTAGAAATGAGTAGTAGAATTGACGTTTCTAGTTTGATGAACTCGGGACGCTTTATATAACATATAAAGTGAGTATTATGTATGTGTCATTTTAGACGATGGATGGAGGTACAAACTTAGTTTTTGCACCGAAAATTGGAATCATTTCCAAAAGGAACGATGAGCTCGTTGGGCACAAATTTTAGAGCGCGTTAAATTGGAAACATTTAAAATATTGTACCTACAAAAAAAATTATAAAAAAAAGGCTTTTTTTTAGCAGAATATGACTCAAAAAAGCTAATTAACCATGAATTGGTAATCTAAAAATTAAAACTGAAACTAGTGCTAATTATTGTAGGTGCCTATTCGAACTACATAAAAATAAGTTTAAAATCTATAGAAATGCGAAAATTATGAAAATCCAAAATTTTTGTTTGTAAAAGGATAATATTATATTTAACAAGTCTTTTAACCATTTCTTGCTCAAATATCGACTCAATTTATCATGAATTTAACACACTAATTTCGAAAAATTCGCTCGTAGGATCCTGCGTTATGACTTTAACTTTGGGAATTTTTTTGGCCCTCAGCATCTGTGTGTGTATCCCATTGGCTTCTAATTTTTTACATCAAATCCAAGATCTTTCATGGTTCAAGTATGGCGGACATACCGGACAACGTTAAATGATAATAAAACACAGTATCACACTATTTGATAGAATATATTCGATATTTAACATAAACATATCATACAAGTAGTTCCTACATTGTCTCCAGTTCAAATGAAGAGACCTTCGACGCTTTGGTATGTTAATCGTTGGCAATAATCGTTACAGCTGTTCGAAGGAAGAAAACAACTTTGAGAACCGTTGTTCGATTCTAATCATAGAGGCTCTAGAGGCCCTCTTGGAAAACAGAGTAAACATTGGCTAACCCCAAACTGGCCCAGCTGATTTGATTCCGTCTTGGAATAGAAGCTTAAATAAACTTGGCCAAAATAAAATAACTTGCCCTACGCCGCAGACAAACGCTGAGGATCGCCGGTGAAAACCTCTCGATATTTGGCCGGTTAGCTGAGCACCCACCCTCTTGCTTTCCTAATTATTACAACTTTTTGACTCACTAACTTGGGTTAACTCATTAACTAGGTACTCATTAACTCATTAACAAAAGGGCGGGGTCCTTTCAGGTTGTTGACCCTCTCAACTCGTACCTCGGGATGGTAAGTTTAGTTAAGATGGAAAACTGGTCGGTTGAACATCGCGTGTTCGCAGTTACCGAATTTATTCGGAATGGCGAGTCAATCGTGGCTACGCGGCGCGCCTTTCGTCGTCAGTTCGACCTCAACGTGCGTGCTATTCTTCCGTCACGTAACACCATTTTGCGATGGGTTAAAGATTTTCGCGAGCATGGAAATGTGAAGCCATAGAATAAAACTGGTCGTCCTCGAACCGTGGTCACACCAGAAAATGTTGAACGCGTGAGACAGTCCGTTTTGCAGAGTCCGCTCACAAGCTCTTGGAATTTCGCGGGGAAGATTGATTGACATTTTGAAAAAAGAGCTTAAATTCCACCCTTACAAATTAATGGTCGTTCAAAAGCTCCAACCAAATGATTACGCTCAACGTGAACAATTCTGTGTGCGCATGTTGCAAATTTTGGAAGACGAACATGCAGTGGTGATGTTGTCGGATGAAGCCCACTTCCACTTGGACGGTTACGTCAACAAACAGAATTGCCGTTATTGGGCAAATGGCAACCCTCGAGAATTACACCAAAGGCCTCTGCACTCTGCCAAGGTAACAGTGTGGTGTGGAATTTCCAAACTCGGAATAATCGGGCCCTATTTTTTTGAAGATGGCAGAGAGAACAGAGAGAAGATGGCAGTGACTGTAACTTCTGAACGCTATCTCGCGATGCTTCAAGAATTCGTCATTCCTCAGCTTGAGGAAAATGAAGTTGACACTGACAACATGTGGTTTCAACAGGATGGAGCAACACCTCACACGGCCAGGATTTCATTGAACTTTTTGCGAACGATTTTTCCCGGACGCGTGATGTTCCCTGGCCTCCGCGTTCCCCCGGCCTCATTCCCTGCGACTTTTTCCTATGGGGCTATTTGAAGTCGAGAGTGTACGTGGACAAACCGCGAACCATTCAAGAGTTGAAGCAGTCAATAACACAAGAAACTGCGGGAATACCGGACGATATGGTGGAACGCGTGATGCGGAACTTCGGGGAGCGTCTTCAAGAGTGCATTACCGAAAGGGGTCGTCATTTAAATGACATAATTTTTCACACTTGATGTAACCTTTTTAATTTTTCGATTGTGAATAAAACTTACAGATATCCTTTACATGTTCTGCTTATTTTTCAATCCCTACTACCAAATTTGTGAATGTGACAGGATTTTGAAATGTGTCCGTTTATTCTGGACCACCCTGTAGTATCTGATATATAGATCTCTAGGTTTGTCTTTTTGTCCGCTAGTCGGCCAAACCGTTGGAACATTTTCGATGCTGATTGCTCCACTGTGATCAACAAGTTCCAGAAAAGGTTCCTGTCGATATTGGATGTCTCACTACTTTTTCCTTCACCGAGGAATTAGCAGTCCTTATTGACGATAATTGAATAAACAACTTCGTCCATAGGAAAGGTATCGTAGTCGTACAATTTTTCAAATCGAATGGAGATGCGATGCGAAACGTCGAAATAGCTGTTTGCAACGATCCAAAGATACCAGAACGACTTTCGTCACTTGGGCCGTTCTAATGTCTTTCATCGGGGAAACATTTGATTTTGAGAATACAATATTCCCGATGTTTTTTTTTTTAATCAACTTAGAGCACCGGTTTCCCGGTTGATGGGTACGATCACTTTTCGTTTAGTCAACACTCAACACAGTGATAATTGGAAATGGTCGGAGAATTTTATAGTTTGTTCAGAATATTGTTCTTAAGTTTCATTAAAATGTACAAAAAATTGATAAAAATTCAAAAATGTATAAACACCTACAATCTTTGTTAGAATGAAAGAACTTATACCTATAACAAGTTGTTCCTTAATGAAATTGACGGTTAAATATTTCTTTACCCAGGAATTTGCTCCAATTCTAACTCAATTTATGATAAATTTAATACTATAATTTCGGAGAATTCCCTCATGCGACCATAGTGCAACTTGCCATTCTTGGTGCTTTGGTTACATTAACGTTCATTGCCTAGTGGTCATCACAGTGACTACTGCTATCAAAACCTACCATAATTTGAGCAAATAAAATGAAGTTATTAGAAAGGCTCCAAAAGTTTGTAAATAAAATTAGTAAATTCTCCTTGTAGGACTTCGTTTTGATAAGATATCAAAGGATTCCTCGAGGATTCCTTCGCTTGGGTTGAGAATGCGTAATGCCAAATATTATGAGTGAGCTCCTGTTGTTCTCTTGGTTTTTGCTCTTAATTGTTAAACATAGTAAACCAAAAACTAAGTTTCTTAATAACTCACTCAAAGATTTCTGGCAGCAGATTTTCTTTAATTTCTTTGACGAAACTCGTCCATATGTCCATAGGTTCAAACAGACCGGGACCGCAATGCCCCCACATCACTCAACCGAAACCCGTACACTTGGACAAAAACTGAATTGGAAAGTGCCTAATATTAGTTGAATGCCAACCGAAATCGAAGAGGAAGTAACTGCTGGTTGGCTCGATTAATGCAGAAAGTAGGACCTAATTAAAACCACTCCACACGCTTTCAGGGAACTCCTGACGTGAGCGAAACAAACGAACGACTGACTCGTAATCCCGTTTGACAATATTTTCTAATGCGGTAAGCCGGGTTTTTTTTAATAGTCACAAGACAATAAGTGACGCTGGGATTCTGACGCAAAACCCAATATTGAGGTAACAAATTGACTAAGGTGAGTTTTTTTTTTTTTTTTTTTTTTTTACCACCGAACGAAAACAACAGCACAGCAACGTTAGGTACCTGCCTAATTTCTCTCCAGTTCATCCTTCGGTAAACAAGAATAATCCGTAATCACCCTCTCAAAGAAGAACAACTCCAAGTGTTTATAATTTAGAACAAATATCCTAGACAGGAAACAAACAAAACCGGTGCAAATTACGAAAAGGTTCAATAAAAAAAGTCCAAGCGCTAATAAAACATCTAAACTCGGCGCTTCGTTCTTTTACACCGTGTAATGTTACTACTACTGTATTGTATTATTACTACTTACTACTACAACTGCATTAATGAGGCCTTGAAATAAGCTTTAGTTATATCTATACGACTTTGTAAATCGATTGCTAAAAACACTGAAATTATTACGCAAAGGTTTATTATTTCTATAATAGGTAACATGGAGACGTAAATCACTGATTTACGTAATTTCTACGTAGTCCGTGCTAGATATTCTAACCTTAGATCCTCATGCCTCCATACCTTGCAATTGCCTTCAAGATACCATAATAAATGCAACACACCTATCGTATACGATATAGTCGGTATACATACCGACTTAGGCATTGAAACCCATGAATGGAACAACTGAAATTCAACCCCTACTTAAGCCTCAATTGTCCGCATTCTAGCATATACCTGATGGGTGACTTCAACTGCAGAATAGGAGACATTAACTTAGGGATCCCGCACATCTTTGAGGACCTGGGGCTTGATTTACAAAGAAATTGTCGAGATTCAAAAATAGACTCACGCGGTCGCATTCTTGAGGGTTTTTTAATGGAGGAGACGGGAATTTTTTGCTGAATGGTAAGACGTCGGGGGACGGTAAGGGTGACTACACGTTTATTAGCCCTTTAGGCTGTACCACGGTAGATCTAACACTTTCAAATTTGGAGGCTTGGAAAAAATTAGTAATTTCTTCATAATTGACCCACCTACGGAGTATATGAAGAAAAAAGTAAGAACTCACTATGAAGTTCAGAAAAATGTGTTGGCTAATGGGTCGATATTCGCAACTCAACACCCGCAACAAAGTGCTGATGCCTGTATGGAATTCAACTGTGGGAGAAAGCTAGCAAAACCAACATTAAATTGATCAAAATATTCCAAAATACAGTAATTTGGATTGTTGTAAAGTACTTTGGGCAATCGTTTATGTTTCAATAAAAACCGTCCAACGCGCTAATAAAACATCTAAACTCGGCGCTTCGTTCAACACTTTTAATGTTACTACTACTGTATTGTATTATGAACGTACTACTTACTACTACAACTGCATTAATGAGGCCTTGAAATAAGCTTTAGTTACATCTATACGACTTTGTAAATCGATTGCTAAAAACGCTGAAATTATTACGCAAAGGTTTATTATTTCTATAATAGGTAACATGGGACGTAAATCACTGATTTACATAATTTCTACGTAAAGATATTCTAACCTTAGATCCTCATGCCTCCATACCTTGCAATTGACCTTCAAATACCATAATAAATGCAACACACCTATCGTATAAGATATAGTCGGTATACATACCGACTTAGGCATTGAAACCCATGAATGGAACAACTGAAATTCAACCCCTACTTAAACCTCCATTGTCCGCATTCTAGCATATACCTGATGGGTGACTTCAACTGCAGAATAGGAGACATTAACTTAGGGATCCCGCACATCTTTGAGGACCTGGGGCTTGATTTACAAAGAAATTGTCGAGATTCAAAAATAGACTCACGCGGTCGCATTCTTGAGGGTTTTTTTGGAGGAGACGGGAATTTTTGTGCTGAATGGTAAGACGTCGGGGGACGGTAAGGGTGACTACACGTTTATTAGCCCTTTAGGCTGTGCCACGGTAGATCTAACACTTTCAAATTTGGAGGCTTGGAAAAAATTAGTAATTTCTTCATAATTGACCCACCTACGGAGTATATGAAGAAAAAAGTAAGAACTCACTATGAAGTTCAGAAAAATGTGTTGGCTAATGGGTCGATATTCGCAACTCAACACCCGCAACAAAGTGCTGATGCCTAGCAAAACCAACATTAAATTGATCAAAATATTCCAAAATACAGTAATTTGGATTGTTGTAAAGTACTTTGGGCAATCGTTTATGTTTCCCAGTAAGTACGTGAGAATTGACGAATATCATAGAGATATTCAGACGGAGACTGCCAATCAGATAATTAAAATATAATCCTACAGCTACGGGCGAAAAGCTGCTAAAGTGTACGAACCCAGAGTCCCTTCAGCTGCTGGATAACTCACAGCAAGTTCGGCGTTTGAAGAGGAGCAAGCGATTCGGTCTTGGTTGCTGATTTCCAGCTTCAGACTTCAACTGCAAGATGTTGTATACCTAGAACTCGTCACTGGACTGATACCATAGTGAAAAAGTGTAATTGTGAGAACTGAATGGCAAGATAGCTACCTCCACAATAATTTTTAAAAATTTGTGACTAGTTTTATGTAAATTTTAAATAAAAGAGAGTGAGAGGCACTGGACTCGGATTCTCCCTCCATGGCCCTGTTTGACCAGGTTGGAATAGAATGAATCCAAACCGGAACACTTCCCTAATTTCAAGGCATTTATGCATACATTTATTGAATCCGACACTAGAAAAGTAATTTATTAAATTGATTTGCAATAACTGAGGGGTTCTGGGGATCACCAACCCAATGGTGATCTAAGGTTTCAATTTATTGACCTTTTTAATATTAGAATAATTAGACAAAGTCTCGCTGGAGGTATTGACAGCTACTGTAAGGACCTATATCGATTCATTGAAGGCTAAATTAGTATTAGTTAGTAAGTTCGAGTTTATCATTAAACATTTTATAAACATAAATGAAGGATAATCAGTCATCGAGGGATTTTTTGCTCGCGGATAATATTTGAAAACAACAAACAGAACGGTGGCCACTCAGATTTCTTCAAGGTTTGATTACCTATTTTCCATCACGCGGGTGCCTCATCCGTCAAACATATTGGTACATGAATCCAGCAGAAACGAGCTGAAACATATGAATCTTTTTTTTTTTGGTTTTTTATTTTCATAATAAGACTTTGCAATTGTACTTATCAAAATACGTGGATTCCAAATCTTCTATGGTTATCCGCAGTACGTGCCATAAAAGGCCTTAGAATTGATGTGAAAAATCCGTTCTTCCGCTCCTGCACCAATATAGGCAAATGGCGCGCAATTTTCTAGTAATTTTGGACGCTGAATCGATTGATATGGGTCCTACAGCACTCCGAGCTCTTCTGATCTTGAAAATCTTATTTTGAAGAGTGCAAATGTTGAAGACGGTTGTAAGACAGTTAAGAGAGGTTTTGATGAAAAGGGGGGGGGGCGTTGCAAAATAATAAACCTTAGTGAAATAATTTGTTGAGTTTTTAATTTCAGCCATCTTTTGAAGTTATTGGCCCTTTTTTTTGGTCGTCCAAATTTCTAAAAAGAATTTTTTTTAATGAACTATATTTATGCTGAAGTCATCTAATCGTTTTTGGGAAGAAGGATCTAGAAGTCAACTACCAAGTGTGGAGACACACTGACCAGCTGAAGGCCCCTATGGCCCATTTCTTTCCTCATTGATCTATGATGCTGAAATATAAATGGAGATCTTATGAAGGCATACTACGATAAGGTGCGGAGGCGCCAAGTTTAGATTGTGTACCACAGTTTACGTCTAATGAACAGTTCAGTAGATAATTTACGTAGAAGGGTTACCTAATGTAGAAATAAACCTTTGTGCGCTTTCGCAGCGTTTTGTGTGATGTTTGCTTTTTTGTTGCCTTACTTACGTATTGTGTGGTGATAATTACCTTCAAATGGATAAAAACTTGATAATGGAAAATACAAGGGAATGAATGGGTAGTGCAATAATTTTGAGAAGGATCACGTACCAGTTGATTGAAACCAATTTGGGACATACCTCCAATATTGACATCGTACAAGGAATTCGACGGCACAAAATTTAATAATATTATAATAAAAGCATAAACCCAAAAAACTTCTAGCCTGAAACATGTTTCCTTGATGACGATTAATCAACTACCAGTCATGTAAAAATATAACTCGACATTGTAAAGAATTTTTTTTTTTAAATGTACATTATAATTAAATCTTTTCGTTTGTTAAAGGTTTTTTTTCGTATTCTGAACGATAAAATATTATTTTTTGTTTCATCAAACCCGTGGATATCGTACCTTTTTAAAACAAACTTGTATGGGAAACTATATTTAGCTTAATTCAGTTGTTCAAATTGCTAACGTTATAATTCGAGGAATGTATAGATACATCTTCAGAATAATATTTTTCTAAAAACGAAAAAGCAAACCTAGGGTTAAACACACTAATTCGAACGATGCGTACTTCTATCAGTATATATGTACGTCTCATTCAAACGATAATTGTCCTTAGGATTGAGCACGAAAATAAATGTAGAAAATCTTTGAAAGAATATGTCAGTGAATATACTCTACTGTAAAGCATCGCGAGTTTAAGATTTGTCAACAATACCTTTCAACCTTGTTCGTGCCTTCGATTAAAATAGATTTTAGTTTAAACTTGAAATAAAGAACCTTTTCAGTAGTTACGCACTACACTTATGGCACAAAAATGAGCTAGTTAACCCTGATATGGGGGAAGTGTGTGGAAATATTAGGAAGTATTAAGAAATAATAGACTTACATAAATAGCAGATATATTGGGGTACGAAGTACTAATAGTGAAAAGATCTTATATAATGATATCTATTAGAAAAACAAAATAAACGGAGCAAGCTTCACTGAAAATAACAGGGGGTGTACAAAATTTCCAGAAAATTATTTGAGACGCATCATAATTGAAGAGTTAAGGATACCAGCATCTTTAAGGGTGAGAGTGTTGTCAGTGAGCTCTTTGCTGGGGAAAGTGGTCAGAAGCAGGAAATTGGATCGGGTGAGTTCAGGTCTCTCATTGACAAGATATGATCGCAGGTCTTGGATAGTGTGGGTATGGTTGAGAATAGCTTGCACACGAGATCCATCTGCCAAACGAACAGATATGGTAGTTGTAGGAGCTTTGTCATCGACTAAGGGTTTGGGAGGAAGTTCCGAAGGTATTTCTGGAGCTACTGGAGCAGCAGATTCTGACGTGATCACTGCTGGAGCAACAGAGCCTAACATGAAGCCCGAACCTGCAAACGCCTTTCGAGCTGGCCTAGCAGGGGCTGGGTAATTCTCATGTCGGTGGTCTTCCATGTTCAAATGGAGAGTTTCATCAGCAGAATCTTCAACTAGTTCAGGGGGCACTTGACCAGATCGTATTTTCTTCAGAAACTCTCTGTCACCAGGATCAGTGTAAGACCTAAGAGGTTCGTCATTTATGGTGAACCCATCACGCCACAATCTCAATGTCAATTCTCTCCTCTGACGAGCATTTGTCGATTCACCTACAGCTTGGGTGTCATCGGATGTCATTCCCAACCGATACCCAACCCCTCCAAACTTATTTTGTTTTGGAGTGGGTGCTGACTCCACTCCTCCAAGCTCTCTAACACTTCTGAATAACTCACTGATTAGATCAGCACTTGCTCTCCCAGGTCCCAATACTTCTTGGCCACTGTGAGTGCTCCCCCCTGCGTAAAACCTCTGCCCTTCCTCCTCGTCAGAATCAGATTCATTTTTCTTCATTGACGATAGAGTGGCAATTCTAGGTCTGTCAGTTGGTGCCACTTTCTTCTTGCTAGATGTCTCAGCAGGCTTGGGAGGTGGGACATCCATGAGCTCTGGACTTTGTGATCTATCCCTCGGTCTTTCAGGTGGGCTGCCACTGCTGATAGACTCAAAGTAACTGGCTAAGGCATCCTCCAGATTCCAAACAGCACTCTCCAAAAAGAAGCGACCATCTTCTGCTGTGGCCCCAGTGATGCCACAGAATTCTGTAAGGATCTGGTCGTTATCGCTCATCTTACCTAAAACACAAACACAACAATCACAATTATCGGCCCCAGAAAAAGGCCTAATATGAAAATCGTCAGTATTTATAACACATCAAACATAAATAATGTCATTACACACCATATGTTTCATTGATATCCTCAATATGTTAATGTTTGAGCCTTATGTAATCTGTACATAGTTTTTATTGTACATGATAATGATTTTAAGGAACTTAATAATTACTGTGATGAAATTTTTTACTGGTGAAAATTGTGTCATTATCTGAACGCAAGTAGTGCCACAAATCATAGTAATCGAAAATGGTCGTTTTTAGGTACTTGATGACTGATTCTGAAGTAGCTGTTCGGAGATGGAATAGAAAAACGAATGGTCTGACAACCTCCCGTCTGATAACCGGTGTGGTTATTTACACACCGTTTAGCTGCATGACAGTGTTTCTGATCTGTGAGGTTGTGTTTGTGCGATTCCACTTGGAATAGTTTCGGCCCTGAAAGGTTGTTTTTTCCCCTACATTCGGGCGAAATATTTTCTGATTTTATTGCAACGGTTCACTGCAAAAGTTTTGCCTTTAAGAATGTGGTTGTGCACCTAAATATTGGTGCTAAATGATTTAGGTTGTGTTGTTGTCTATCGGCTGTTGTTATTGACCGATGACGTGCGCCGTAACCTGAGGAATACTTTCTTGAAACAAATCATAGTCACATCTTTACCAAGTATGTTTGTTTATTTGCCACTCCTTGTTTGTTTCCTATGTCTATTATTTTGTTCTCATTTTCACTTCATTTATGGTAGTAACCATGGACTCTTGTGTGTTATTTACTATGTTTTCCTAGTCGGTACGAACTTTTTTAATGGCTAATATCAGCGGATTTTATATTGTTTGGATCCTTTGAGTTTTGAAGGACATAAGTTACAGGTGTTACCTTTTTTATGACTGCGTAAGTTTCTGAGTATTTAAATGATAGTTTTGAGGCTATGTTTTTAATTTTGCTGGACAGTACCCACGTATGTTTTTATAAGAACATGATCACCCAAACTGTATTTGATATGCCTTCGTTTCGAATTATACGTTTTTTCCATTTTGTTGTGAGCTGCTAATAGATTGGAGTAAGCCTACTTCCATACTTCGCTAGGAGGTGTTAGGTCCCCTGAGCTCGTTTCTTCAGATTCATCCCAGCGTAAATGAATGGGAGTAAGAAGTTCCCCTAGAAAGATTTTAGCTGGAGTATAGTTTTTTTTAGAATCTTCCTCGTTTAATTTTAATTTGGTTTGGAAGTATCAATACAGAATTAATAAATATACACATACAAAGCTGGAGAGCTCAATCATTCTCAATTTTTCCCAATGGTTGCTATAGTTCGTAGGTAGGTTTTTTTTTTTTTTTTTTTTTTAAGGGGGCCCGGATTCTCTCCCCACGGCCCTGATCACCCCTTCCAGCCACCTTCTTTAATAATGAATCTTGAAACGGAAAGGAGTTCTACTTGGTTGAAATTTTTAGATTAGACTGCGATAGAGTGCATTTGCTAATACGCTCTCCCAACAGCCCGAGATCAAGTCGGTCGCCAAAAAAAGTACCGTCTACAAAAAACATCGTCTCACTCGTACCCATGCATACACACACCACGTTCACACACTGACAGACGCCTACTTTTTTTCACGGATTCAATCTTAGAATGGCCTGGAACGGATTTGTATTTTTCCCTCATTTTTGGATGGTTTGGATTCTAATAGGCGTTCCTCTAATAATGAAAAATTGCTTCACAGGACAACCGAAAATTACGACAGTTCTCTCATATGATCAAGCTGCATGACTGGAACTTTTTTGTGGGTGTCATTATTTTCTTAGAGCTTCAAATCTTCGTGTTTTGAAATGTTAACCAAAAAATTTCGTGGGGCGGATACGGTTCATGTGATTTATTCATTTTTTAGGGAGTGTATAAAAAGGCAATTCAGGAATAACCGCAAAATTCTGTATGAGAATATCTCATGCAATAATGCCATTTATGAAAATTGTATTTTTGGGCACAGTGGATCGGGCGTTTCGACGTTGGCATCCGATACCGCCATCCTTTTAGTAGGATAGGGGTGAGCGGGGAGGGCACTGCGATGTTGGTTTACGTAGATGTAGACTTTATTTCTCGGCAAGATTCAATTACCGATCGGTGGCGTACGTCACAATCTAGTTACCAGTCTCAAGGGGAAGAATAATCAATTCTGACCCTTTCCCTATAGGAACCTACTCCCACAGGATGCAAAAGTAGGTCTCTCTTCCGCGTTTCGCGAAAGTAACTCGGTGATCGTTAATTCAATAGGAAATATTAACTTTGTTTTAAGAAGAGTTTGGCCACATAGACGGGCTGGAAAAGACCACAAAAGGAGAGAAAATCGAGATGGAAATAACAAAGGATTTTTGGCGGGTGCATATTAATATTTTTTTAATGTATACTCTACAAAATTTTCCCAAGCCCGACGCAGGGTGTCACTAAATGCTTCGTATGAAATTCCCAACTTTTTCCTCCCAAATTGTAGATTCTCTCCCAAAAATGCTGCAAATCCTTTCACTGGGGTTTATTATTCGATTGGTTCATGATTTGAATTTATACTAAGCTTTGGAGTGTGCGTGTTTCACATTTAATAGAGCGATTATTGAATTTCAGGAGTTAAGCATGGAGCACGTAAATCCGTTCTCAACCGAAATACCTATTTGGATTGATCAGTTGATCATATTTGTGTGCCTCCTGAAATTCAATAATCGCTCTATCCTGTGAAACACGCTTAGTAGAAATTCAAATCATTAATGCAACTCAAATGAATAAAATGGAATAATAAACCCCACCGAAGGAATTTGCAGTGTGCGTGTTTCACAGGTGATAGAGCTATCATCTAGGTTACAAACAAACAATAATAAACCAAAAAACGCAAATGTTGGCACCATAAATCGTGCCATACATCGGGAATGGTTTGACCTACGGACGTGGGGAGAGTCTCATTCGATTTCTCGTGGTATGTTCTTCAAAAAGAGTACAAATTTAGGCCGCTTCCACTTGTTTTGAGGTTTTTAGGGATTTTACAAAACTTTGACAGCCCCTTAAAGGACTTTAAATTGAGTGAGGGAGCTGGCTCAAGAATTGGCGCGTCGCCGGACCAACATCGATTTTGGTTTATTATTCAATAATAAACCATTGTAATCGCTCTGGAAAAAAAAATTCTAACCCCCTCTGAAAATTTCATGGTTTACTTTTCAAAGGGTGTAGAATCCGAATCTGCAATAAAAATTTTTCCGTCCGTCCGCCGTACGCACGATATCTCCGAAACGGCTGGAGCAAAAGATCTGAAATTTTCAGGAAAAATCCATCTTGGTCCGACGACGCCCCAATTCTTGAGCCAGCTCTCTCACTCAATTTAAAGTGCCCTTTAAGGGCTGTAAAAGTTTTGTAAAATCCCTAAAAACCTCAAAACAAGTCGAATCGGCCTAAATATTTACCTATTTGAAGAACATGCCATGAGGAATCGAATGAGCCCTTCCCCACGTCCGTAGGTCAAACCATTCTCGATGTATGGCCCCATTTATGGTGACAACATTTGCGTTTTTTGGTTTATTATTGTTTGTTTGTAACCTAGCGATGCCGATAGCGTCGAGTTGTAGTGAATGTGGTTACTGGAGTGATACCCGATGTGGATACTTGTAGTTTATAGCCGATACACGGGTTGAAGCATCATGATATGTATGAAACGCTGATAATATGTAGGTAAATATTATTACTGGGGATTATTATTCAATATTATTACTGGGGTAAATAAGTAGTCTTTCACTCGGGTTTATTATTCAATTGGCTTGCGTTCATGATTTGAATCTGTACTAAGCTTCGGAGTGTGCGTGTTTCAATAAAAAAACGCTGCAAATTCTTTCACTGGTGTTTATTATTCAATTGGCTTGGGTTCATGATTTGAATTTCTTCTAAGCTTTGGAGTGTGCGTGTTTCACAGGTGATAGAGTGATTGTTGAATTTCAGGAGGCACACAAATATGATCAACTGAACAATCCAAATAGGTATTTCAGTTGAAAATAGATTTACGTGCTCTATGCATATCTCCTGAAATTCAATAATCGCTCTATCACCTGTGAAACACGCACACTCCAAAGCTTAGTAGAAATTAAAATCATGAACGCAAGCCAATTGAATGATAAACCCCAGTGAAAGAATTTGCAGTGTTTTTCCTGAAAATTTCAGCTTTGTTGCTCCAGCCGTTTGGGAGAAATCGTGCGTACGGCGTACGGACGGACAAATTTTTATTGCAGATTCGGATTCTACACCCTTTGAAACGTAAACCATGAAATTTTCAGGGGGGGTTAGAATTATTTTCTTTCCAGAGCGATTACAATGGTTTATTATTGAATAATACACCAAAATTTAAGAAAAAGAACACGATTTTAGCATTCTTATAAGTTGTGTAACGTTAACCCTAGAACGACTCTATAGTGCCAGGCCTAACCCCAACATTTTGACTTCGATGAGGACATTTTCTTTTTGAGAATCAAACCTGCTCCCCTCCCTCTCCTAAATGGTTCACAGCTACCTCCTGGTCGATTTATCCCTAATGTCTTATGTGTCCTAATTTATCGTATGTATTCTATTTTTTTGAGGAAGTGAAAGAGAAGTGGCTATGGGGTCAAGTTGACATTCCAGCCATTGTCTAGTCCACTTTTTACGACATCCCTTCTGAAACAAGGCTCCATGAATAAAGGGACGGCAATTAGAATTGAGGGATTGATTGGGGGACAAAGTTTGTCGACGTGTGCCACCCAGTAATTCTTGACCGGTTTTTGTGGTTCTTTTTAGCTCGATACCGATTTTTGTCTAGCTGAGTAACGCACATAGGAAACTTCTATTTTGATGTCTTAAGAGAGAAAATGGAGAGGGTATAGTAACAACAATTATTTTTTCGCCGAATTCTGTCGACGCTTTTCAGGCCATAGTTCTTAATCAATTTACGTAATTCTTATTTTGTTCAATTTCAACTTTAGTGTAGTTCTGAAACAAACAGCGAGAATTTCATTACTACTAGACTAGATTAGAATTTAGGGCGAGCAAAAAAAGTTTCCAAATCAACAAAATTATATGAAAATAGTGATGAATTTACGTTTCATCACTATTACCCCCCCCCCCCCCATTCCCCTCCTGTCACCAAAGGCAAAATTTCTGAGGTTTGGTGTACAACTAGACTAAAATTTGGATCAAACGAAATCATGCAAATCGATCGACCATTTTCAGTTTTTTGCTAATAACTCCCAAACGATGAAGTTTTAGAAAAAGTTACTCCTCCCAAAATTATAGTCCATAAAATTCTGCTTCAAATGAGTACCTTATATTTGAAACTACGAGTATTAGTACGCGAGATTTTAGAGGTCAAAAAGTGATCCTTTTCCCAATTTCCAGAAAAATTATCGGTTTTTGAAACGTTCAAATCTTGTTCTTATAATATTGAACGTAAGCTGCGTGATAAATGATGTATTTAGACGACCTAGAGCATCAAACCTTGTAATTTATCGCACGTACGAGTTTTGGTTCTGTCTATCACAAAAGTAAAACTCTGATGAAAAACCGCAGATCCATTTCTCAAATCAAACTCAGGCAATATTGACGCCTCTTACCCTCGCACTTTCTGAACTTTACCAGCCATTTAGTCCGGGACCAACAGTACGGCTTCAGGGAATCACTGTCGTGTCCGCTGCAACTTCCTACATAAAATCAGCCTATCAAAACAACCATATATGCAGGGATAAATACCTCAACGCCGAACAGGCCTTTGACAGGCTATGGTACGACGGGCTCCTCAATAAATTAATACCACATTTACCTAACAACTTATTAGATTGATGACACACTACTTGGCTGGTCGAACATTTCCAGTGCCTGTTCAAGGTCAATCCTCTCCCTGATTCGCCTGATTTCTCCGCACTCTATGCTGACGATTTATTATGTGCTGTTAGCTGCCTTGACTATGAATCGGCGACAGTTTACCGAGCCAGTGGTGCACCAAGAGACGGCTCCAAATAAACCCGAAATCAAAAACCGTACACACATCTATGAAACGTTTTTTACAAATTACACGTTGATTTATCTGTAGAGTTGAACAGCAAAACGCATCCTTTCAGCATCGGATTATCCACACTCCACCCTACGTCTAAAACAGAACGATGATGACTTCAACATCTCCTCACCCATCGAACTTCTCACCAAACATAAAACCAATGTCATCCGAAACAACTGTGATCATAGCATCCCATGAGCTGCAGAATAATAGGTAATAGGTGCTCTTCCTCCGACAAATGCCTCGTTTAAAACGTCCAATATATTTTTGTAATTTTCTTGCTCAAGAATAGTAGAAATAATATGTAACCTTTCATCAACTTGAAATAACAAAACCGCCATGAAATAATAATTATTTCAGAATTACAATTATTGTAATTATTGCAATAATTCAATTATTGTAATCTTCCCCCGATAAACTACCTAAAATAACTTCTTCAAGATGTAAATTATGTGTTTATTACTAAGTCAATATGGTTTATAGCTTTTCCAAGTCAGATTCGGAAATTCCCAAACCAATTTCAGAAATTACCAAACCATTTTCAGAAATTTCAGAATTTTCCATTTCAATTTCAGAATGTGGTCAATATCCGGGTGGGATCGTAAAAAAGTGGGATAAAGAGAAGGAAATGAGTAGGTAGCACACAAAATGTATCAATAGAAGTAGAAAATTATCACGAGAGGTGAGAAGGAACTGGTTCTTCAAAATTGATAAAATATGCGCATGTTCTGCTTCCGACTCTGCGTAGCAGCGGAAGCCTTGTAGTCACTTTCGGAAGCCAAACAATTTTTGTTGTCCGAATTCAAAATTTCCACTCGCATTTTGCACATCATAGCCTACTGAACAATTTTCAATGAATTTAGCTCATATTTTGAGAGACTATGAGGATAACGCCTCTTGAGGTCCCATACGAATTTCATCTCAATATACATATAACTTTTCCAAGTCAGATTCGGAAATTTCCAAACCAATTTCAGAATTTTCCATATCAATTTTGGAATTTTCCATTTCCATTTCAATTTCAGAATGTGATCAATATCCGGGTGGGAGCCTAAAAAAGTGGGATAAAGAGAAGGAAATAAGTAGGTAGCACACAAAATGTATTATTAAAATTGAAAAATTATCACGAGAGGTGGGAAGGAACTGGTTCATCGAAATTGATACCGTGAAACGCGCTAACGTGAAATTCTTGAAACAGCCGAAAAGTTATACCTGTTTCTAAAATTTATCGTTGCGTGCATGCGCAGAGCGTACCGCTGATAATAAACCATTGTAATCGCTCTGGAAAAAAAAATTCTAACCCCCCCTGAAAATTTCATGGTTTACGTTTCAAAGGGTGTAGAATCCAAATGTGCAATAACAATTTTTCCGTCCGTCCGCCGTACGCAAGATTTCCCCCAAACGGCTGGAGCAAAAAATCAGAAATTTTCAGGAAAAATCCATGTTGGTCCGACAACGCCCCAATTCTTGAGCCAGCTCTCTCTTTTTGAAGAACTTTCTTTTTTTGTTTATTATTGTTTTTGTTTTGATCGCAGTAACCTAGTGATGTAGTGAATGTGGATACTGGAATGAACTCCTAAAAGGATTCGTAGCCGATACACGGGTTGAAGCATTCTGATATGCATGAAACGCTGCAAATTCTTTCACTGGGGTTTTGGTTAATAATTGTTTTTGTTTTGATAGCAGTAACCTAGTGACGTAGTGTTGTAGTAATTTGGATACTGGAGTGAGCTCCTGAGCGATTATTGAATTTCAGGAGGGACACAAATATGATCAATTGATCAATCCAAACACGTATTTTGGTTGAGAACAGATTTACGTGCTCTATGCATATCTCCTGAAATTCTATAATCGCTCTATCACCTGTGAAACACGCACACTCCAAAGCTTAGTAGAAATCCAAATTATGAACGCAAGCCAATTGAATAATAAACCCCAGTGAAAGAATTTGCAGCGTTTTTGAGATGTGAGCATCCAAACCACCAAATTAAACAAATATAATTCTACCTGTTTCTCGATACTTGATAGCAGTTGATAGAAGGGGGGTGCAGTGTTCTAAGATATTTTACAAGGCAAAACCGTTAGAACTGGCCAACAATTTTGTTTTAAATGTATAAAAACTAGTTAGTTCATGTTTTTTTCTATTTTTAATTGTTTAAACGTTAAATAGAAGAGTCTTGATGAAAGGTTCCAAATCATATTTTAAACGTGATGGTTTGAAATGCAGAAATTTAGTTTGGAAATGGGCTCGCACTACACAACACTAGACAAAAGGGGGCGAAAGGATTGAACCTAGATAGTAAGTAAAGTTAGATATTATTCAATATTTATAGATTATTAGATATTCCATTAATTACAATCATGATATACCCCATTCACTCATGGTATGGAAATATAAATGGATTCATTTTTTTCCGCACTCACTCTGTGAAGGAAAGCATAGGTAATCAAATTTAGTCATGTTTAACCTCACAATTGGAATTGATTAACCAAACTCCAGCAATTGCGCCAAAAATTGTGAATAATATAAAATCAATAGTTTTGTTTACGCTTAGGAAGCTCAATATAACAAATCATTGCTGTTACAGCAATATCTGTGATGAGAAGATAGGGAAAATAATAGCTAGGTCTACTCGGTAACCACCTCTCGTGTAGCGAACTCAGTAAATCACGAAGCCTAAAAATCACACCATACTTAATGTGTTATCACAATAGGCTTATTACAACTACGTTCCTCATCTGAAGTGAAGTGCAGTATATACTTAAGTAGCAGGTTTTTTGGAAATCTCGTTTGATGTCTTCGAGCCATTTATGATCAAACTACGAAGGAGTTAGTTCTGGACGAACATACCTACCTCAGCTATAAACCTAGATGACCATTGATTTAGCAATCAAAAAATGTTAAAGATAATCGAAAAGATGTTCATTTTGAATTATCGCAAACCGGCAAGTGTATTGACCTGAGGTCAAGATACAGCAGACAACGCCATGGACATTATTCTATTTCGCGGTCTTGGCAAACCACAACCTCGCCCAACATTTCGATGAGTTGCGTAATTCATCTTGCAGACAACTAAATGTTCAGTAGAACGAAATGATTTATGTAAGTAATGAGAAGTTGAGAATGGAGCGGAACAGAGTAACGTGATTGCAACACGTAGAATGACCTTCACATGCCACTTACTTTTCTGATAAACAACTGCTAACGAATCCTCGAACTTGAAAGAAAAACGATGTGTAGATTATACTGTTAGAACGGAAGGCAATCAATCACTTATTACAAGAAAATAGAATTAGATTGGAACAAACTAGGATGATTATAAACAAAATTTGGAAGATAACCATTGGAAGAGGTTGTGAGGCAGGGTAGCCTGGTTGCAAACTGCGCAGGGGTGCCAACTGGGTCTATCGATTTCAGTCTGCGTGGATACGTCTCAGTTTTACTCCATGCTGGTATCATTTCCCAGCCAGCTGGCATCCGGCCAAATGTCAAGAAGGCCAAGTGTGTGCTACCCTACAGGATTCTTGGATTTCGTTTAGGCATGGCAACAGGGATTGTAGGGTCATTACTTCTCAGTAGGCGGGGAATACTTAGAATCTCTTCGTTTTCATTGAAAAGAGTATTTAGAATTTCATTGCAGTATTACCACTAGTACCTATTCGATGCTCATGGGCAACAAAAAATTCTTGTAACAAGCCTCATTTCTACGGTTTTCATTGTATTTTCATGAAGGATGAGTTGAAAGGGGTTTGAAATATAAAGGTGAGAGGTAGGCAATCAATTTTTCCAGCGAACCATTTGACTTGTAGTTAGGTAGTCATTCAAATGCGATGTTTACAATGTGTGGGCGACGAACGAGCATCCCTTCGAGGATTCGTCGGAAAACCGACACCGGGTGGCGTCGGGCACGAGCAAGCCTTTTTACACGGCCTCAGCCCCGAATGAATGCTTGTTCGAAGCCCCTGCTCGCGGCAAATACTTAAGCAGTATAAGCAAGGTTTAAGAAAACATGGAACAATTATCAAGTTCCGAAGAACCTGTCTGCTGTAGATTTGAAAAAATCGCCTCTTCTTATTTTGCACAAATTCAAGGGTAGTTTGGAAAACATTTAGAATTACGGCTCGAGAATCCAAGAATTTGCCATAGAATTGCGGGCCCACAATACGAAATTTCAAAGACGTTAATGTCTGGCGGAACATGTTTTTCGGCATTCCCATGCCGTGAATCGTTTTACCATGTTGATATTCTACATATTTTGATATTATCTCCAATATTTCAAATTAGCTATACGTTCTTGTTAAATAAACGAGAAAACATGTGACACACCCAACATGGCAAACTTTTTTTTAAATTTAGGGGTGACTGAAAATTTGCCATTATCATCTATTACAAAATATTATGGTCCGACTGAACGACAATAAAAATATCGTGTTGTTCCTCAACACGTTTTTTAAAATTATCGTTGTTATTTATATATTATTAATTATTCAAAAATTATCGTTTTCTCAGCGGCAGTAACCTGACAGTCGTGTGACATAATCATGATGAGTGATTTGACCGGTTTTGAACAAGTTTTTGTCTAATTCTGCGGAGTTCGAAAACTATCTTTTCTAGGGTTTAACGGGTGTACTGGAAAAAAAAAAAAACACCGGATTGCCGCTTTGCTGACTAAGCCTTGCTTCAGAGGGATGTTTAAAAAAACGGCAAAATATCGTGTCTTTTTTTTGCAGAATAACAGTTTAAAAAAGTTCACCTACCATGAACTCTACTCATTTAAAAATTAAAACTGAAACTTATGCTAAATATTGTATCCGAATTTCGTTTATAAACATGCAGAAAAATCCAAAATCTTAGTTTGAATAGAGGAATATTATTTATTATACTTCTGGCCGCAATAAACTTGACAGTTAACAATTTCTTTGAACTCTAATTTTAACTCAACTCGACATAAATTCAATGTTATATTTTCAGTAAATTCGCTCATAAGATCATGCTGCACGACTGGAATTTTTTCTGTGCAAGTCCCCCGAGAGAGAGAGAGAGAGAGAGAGAGAGAGAGAGAGAGAGAGAGAGAGAGAGAGAGAGAGCAAAAACAGGGAAAGAATAGGACCATGTTGGTCCTCTCTTCCTTCCTCCATGTACAAATTAAATACATTTTCTCGTACAATCGTATACAAAAATTAATAAATCAACTGTTAATCATGGTTCTTCTAGCCAATAGAAGAAAAAAAAAATGATATAAAATAAAATAACAACTAACTTCTTGTGGAGGTATCGAAATTAACTCTTCTTGAATAGAGAAGACAATTAATCATTACTTTTCGTATCGTTTCAATAGCATTCTTTTAAAGCTGTTCTTAAAATTATTAACAGATAGTTTTAAATCGAATAAACTAACATTTTCATTATATATATTAATAGATTGGAGAAGAAAAGATTTACTATAAAGATATGTGTTGTGGATAGGGATTTGCGAAGTAGACTTTGCATTTCGTGTATTTACATTGTGAATATCATGCTGAAATATATATCTATTGTACAAATATTCAGGTTTACGGTTTTTTAGAATTTTAAACAACATAGTTGCTACGGCAAGAGATATTCTTTCATCGACTTTCAGCCAGCCAAGTTTGAGAAAAAAAGGGGTGACATGAACATTAAGGCGTAACCGGAAAACAAATCTGACAATGGAGTTCATTGTTTTCTGCAAAATGTTAATTTGCTCTCCATTGAGGTCACAAAAAGAAAGCAAAGCATAATCGAAATAAGGAATAAGCAATGGTTGGGCCAATTGTGCTCTGACATTCTGAGGGAAATCAATGGCAAGCCGACGAAGTTGGTACAGACTCCGGTAAACCTTTCTACATACTTCTTTTACATGTGCTTGCCAGTTTAGCGTATCAGTCATCAGCACTCCTAAATTCTTGAACTGATCAACGACCTCGAGTGCTATGTTACCTATCGGGTTGATGGTAGACTTATCAATTTTAGTCAATATTTTTCGATTGCCGATGAACATAGTTTTACTTTTATTCGCAATTAGAGCCATTCCATGATCAACACACCATTCATTAAGACGTTGTAAATCTTCATTAATCATCATTATCGTTTCATTTAAATTGTTTACATTGCATGACATATATAGTTGGAGGTCATCCGCGTACATACCAAACTTACAATGTTGGAAAACATCCAAAATTGAGTTAATAAAAATCGAAAAAATTAAACCTGATAAAACAGAACCCTGAGGTGTTCCAATCACGAAGTCGCTCCATGAGGATAGTGTTCCGTCTGGGGATTTAGTACATTGTGATCTACCACTTAAATAAGAAGTGAACCAAAGTAAAATCTCATCAGATAAACCAATCGATCTCATAATGGCAATGAGCAAATCATGCTGTAGTAATTCAAATGCACGACTGAAATCGATGCCTACAAATATGGTGATTTGTCGTCGATCCATCGCTCGCCTTATATCATCCAGAACTCCAATAAGTGCCGTTTCTGTGCAGTAGCCAGGTTTATAAGCTGACTGATGGTCATTAATTATTTTGTTATCTGTAATATATATATAAATATGCAAATTCTTTCACTGGAGTTTATTATTCAATTTTATTCATTTGAGTTGCATTCATGACTTGAATTTCTACTAAGCTTTGGAGTGTGCGTGTTTTAAAGGTGATAGAGCGATTATTGAATTTCAGGAGATATGCGTAGACCACGTAAATCGGTTCTCAACCAAAACACCTATTTGGATTGATCAGTTGATGATACTTGTGTGCCTCCTCTATATCAGTCTACCTTTGGCTACATCGTTTAAATTTGGATTTGGGGAAGTTTTAACGCAATACGAGTGCTAAAGGACTTGATAAATTCTGGATGTTTTTATTGTGAGGGGGGTATTGAGGTTCAATAAAAAAACGCTGCAAATTCTTTTACTGGTTTTTATTATTCAATTGGCTTGCGTTCATGATTTCAATTTCTACTAAGCTTTGGAGTGTTGCATATTTCACAGGATAGAGCGATTATTGAATTTCAGGAGGCTCACAAATATGATCAACTGATCAATCCAAATTGGTATTTTGGTTGAGAACAGATTTACGTGCTCCATTCATATCTCCTGAAATTCAATAATCGCTCCATCCTGTGAAACACGCAGACTCCAAAGCTTAGTAGAAATTCAAATCATGAACGCAAGCCGATTGAATAATAAACCCCAGTGATTTTGAAATTAAGTGACTTATAACAATCAACCTCATTTCCATTCTTTTTTGGTTTATTATTCAATAATAAACCATTGTAATCGCTGTGGAAAAAAAAATTCTAACCCCCCCTGAAAATTTCATGGTTTACGTTTCAAAGGGTGTAGGATCCGAATCCGCAATAAAAATTTTTCCGTCCGTACGCCGTACGAACGATTTCTCCCAAACGGCTGGAGCAAAAAATCTGAAATTTTCAGGAAAAATCCATCTTGGTCCGACGACGCCCCAATTCTTGGGCCAGCTCTCTCACTCAATTTAAAGTGCCCTTTAAGGGCTGTCAAAGTTTTGTAAAATCCCTGGAAACCTCAAAACAAGTCCAAGCGTCATGAATGTAAACTTATTTTAAGAACATACCGTCAGGAATCGAATGAGCCCCTCCCCAGGTCCGTAGGTCAAACCATTCCCGATGTATGGCCCGATTTATGGTGCCAACATTTGCGTTTTTTGGTTTATTATTGTTTGTTTGTAACCTAGTGATGTCCAGCCGATAGCGTCGAGTTGTAGTGAATGTGGATACTGGAGTGATAGCCGATGTGAATACTTGTAGTGTAGTTAGTAGCCGATACACGGGTTGAAGCATTCGGATATGCATGAAAAGCTGATAATATATAGGTAAATATTATTCAATATTATTACTGGGGTTTATTATTCAATATTATTACTTGGGTAAATAAGTATGCTTTCACTGGGGTTTATTATTTAATTGGCTTGCGTTCATGATTTGAATCTTACTAAGCTTCGGAGTGTGCGTGTTTTACAGGTGATAGAGCGATTATTGAATTGCAGGAGATATGCAATGCATATTATGCATAGACCACGTAAATCGGTTCTCATCCAAAACACCTATTTGGATTGATCAGTTGATGATATTTGTGTGCCTCCTCTACATCTGTCTACCATTGAGGAGGATCTGATTTCAGGAGGCACACAAATATGATCAACTGATCAATCCAAATGGGTATTTTGGTCGAGAACATATTCACGTGCTCCATGTATATCTCCTGAAATTAAATAATCCCCCTATCCTGTGAAACACGCACACTCCAAAGCTTAGTAGAAATTCAAATCATGAACGCAAGCCAATTGAATAATAAACCCCAGTGAAAGAATTTGCAGCGTTTTTTATTCGATTTATTTATTTTACCCATCTCAAAAGGAAAAACCAACAGTGTTCGAGGGATGTTACAGTTTCTCTTTTCTTGGTTGATTACAAAGGTTCCTAATTGAAATAATGAACTCAAATGCACGTCATGTGCGGGACTTCACGTTGGTTCCCACCTCCTTCGAATCTCATCTATGAAAGTGGAAACATAATTCCCATTTAGAAGATGGAAGTACAATCCAACACAAAAAGTAGTCAGACTGTTACTCACACATAATCACGATTTCATGTTAAACATGTGTTCGCATTTGGTATCCCCTTGCATGAGGTTTTACGAAACCTTTCGTAACCTTCTTGGGACGCTCCTTGTTGTTGGATAAGCTTGTCAGTCTGAATTTTCGGGTGGCTCCCGTGGAATTCTCCCTCAAAAAAATGTAGCACGACGGCAAAACCGTGAAGGAACATGGAAGGCGATTACTCTGTGAAATGGGATCTGGGGTTTGGTGTAATCACGTTCCTTTGTTTACAACGATTTAATTAATTCCGTATCACGCTACCGCAGGAGCCTCAAAGCGTATGCCAATAACTCTCATCGTGAGCTCCCTCGGCCTCCCTGTCTATAATAACATCGACTGTTCGTTTAATATACTACGGTATATGGTTGATCCGCAAACCACCTCCATCTCTGCATAACGTCTGATAACAAATATCCTCTGGCCCATTTACAATCCACAGATAAGTAAGGTTCTTTCCTTTTATCAAGTAACATGCTTTACCCTTGGACTAACTACCCAAAACCGGTACGAGGGATAGTACCGTCTGGAGAAAAATGCAGACTGCGCATGCGTGACGTCCCGTCCGGTTCTCCTATACGTCTTTCCTTGACAAGTTGGCAGTAACATAACCTTCTACATTTATAACCCATTTTACCTATTTCTCATATTCTGTTTTTGGCATTGTACAAGTTTTTTTGCACGCGATAGCAATGACGAACGTCCGTGTTGTTGATCAACAATCCACAAAGTACAACTTCAACTCAGTAACACAAACTTCAACCCACAATAACGACAGTATACAACTTCCAATGAATGTTGACGTCACGTTAAACGTGACTTCAGCAGCCAATATCCTTGATGCTATTTGTCATGGAAATGTTAGCATCCAACTGCTCGCCTCAACTCGGCGACCACAGTTTCCTAGTCGTCGTCCACCAAAAAGTCTTTGATGTATATTTAATTTGTTACATTTATAACTCCAGTTTTTCATGATGTTTGTTTTTTTTCGTCAATTGCCTTTTAATGTTCTTTAGTAGTCTACAATACTACATCTATGTGATTTTCATCACCAAAGAAATATTTTAGTCATGGTTGTTGGTTGTGGTGTGACCACTTTCATTCAAGACATCAAATTGGAGCGAATAATATGTTTATTTTTCGGAAACGTTTCGTCCCGCCATGGGGGCTTCTTCAGTCCTGCATACAGCACAAAACATACGTCAATATTCACTAGGGCCTATTTTTATCACATGTATCTCTATCATGATTGTCATTTTTAATAAAATTATGTAGGTTAACACCGGATTCTCCCATGTATACTTTATCTATGCATTCATTGCATTTTAATTGGTATACATTGTATCTCGTGGTAAGAGGATCCATTTTGTCTTTAATTTTAGTTAAGCTGTTATTAATTTTATTATTATATTTCCAAGTAATTTGATAATTATATTCTTTGTTACTAAATATTCTCTCCAAGGGTTTTTGTAGTTGTGGGTGATAGTTAAAAGTGATATATTTCTTAGATTTTTGATCTTGAGATTTAGGTTCTTTGTTAATATTATTTGTATCAATTTTTTGTAGCATTAAGTGTTGGTTCTTATTATATAATTTTGTTGTGTTTACATTAAAATAATCAGTTATCTTATTTTTCATTTTAATAGTCTCATTTTGTTGGTACTTATATGTTTTATTTACCTAATTGTTCATTAAACTTCACTTATTTCTGGATCCTATTGTGTATCTTCATTATTTTCCAAGTTCTTGGAATGATATATCCTCTTCCAAGCTCTATTATATTGTTGATTAATTAAATGTGTAGGGTAATTATTAACCATATGCTTATTAGTTAATTTAGTTTTATGTTCCGGTTCATATTCATTGGATGTCCTAAGCAAGGCGTTATATGACATATTATATAGCATGTTCTTTTTGAACTTCAAGGGATGGTTTGAGTGATAATGATAAAAGACGTTGATAGGAATAAATATGTAGCAGATAACCCAAGAACCTCAAACTTACATAACAAGCTAATAGATAACAAGAAACTGGCAAACAATTTCTTTAAAGAGAATCCTAACATATCATGCGTAAGAACAGATAAAACAAAACAAATAGCATTTATTAAAAAAGAAGACTATGATAGTAAAATGTATGATGTATTAAAGGATAAGAATAGTTTTAAAGAAATAACAGAAGATCCAACGGCAGAAATAAATAAAAAAGTTGAAAAATATGTAGAGAAATTGATTAAAAATAAATATATCAACAAATGTTCAAAAATTAGATACTATAATGCACATAGCACATGTCCCTTAATCTATGGACTGTTAAAAAAAAAAACCATAAAAACATACCATACCCAATTAGACCAGTGGTGAGTGATGATGCACATGTACAATGAACATACAATGCAATGAAAAATAGAACGCAACCTCCAATGCCTGAATCACAACCAAATCGGCAGGCAAGGAGTGAATGAGTCGAACGCACTGACTCGAATATTGAGCTTTTTTCCAGATCTAAGAATGCGAGGGAATGCTGGAAAAAATACTCAGCTATTCCATATTCCACTACCATTCCCGGGTTTTGGCACCAAAATGTTTAGCAATGTAGAAAAAAAATGTAATCTCCCAAAACAGAGCTTTTGCTACCTACAGGCAACCTGAGAAACAAATTACGCTATTTGAGGCTTAGATCAACTATTGTCTGGATGCATTATTTCTGCTGTAAAACATAAATGAATGAATAATAATGTGAAATAATAAATAAGTGAATAATAAATACGTGCTTAAAAAATGAAAATTCAATAAAATGTAAAATTTTTCTTGCTAAAAATTAATTTGTTGAGAAAGAAAAGCTTTGATCACAATTAATACGTTATGAACTCGATTACGTTTACGCACGATATTGAAAAGACCTGAACAATTCCTTTCATTCAAAAGGAACGAAAGAGGACGTGAACAGTGCGCAAAATTAACCACAAAATCCCGTTATTGCGAGGGGCTCTGGATGGATATCTGATATCAAGAAAACGGGAGCAGGCTACAAGGACGCTGCCCATATCGGAAAAGATCGCTAAGCACCTAAGCTATAAATCCGAAGAGGTAGCATTCACTAACAACTACTAACAAAACCTAAAGGGAACGCTGGCTTTCTGGATGGGGTTGAGATAAAGTGAAGGAGGTACCTACATGTACGCCGCAGAGTGAACAAGTCCGGAAGGCGGCGACGCGTTCTACTGTAGGACCAGGTGCAGGTGACACTGGGTCTGCATTAGGAGCCAATAGCTTTTATCGTGTCGCAGACTGGAAACTTACAAAGGTACTTGGAAGAATTATTTAAAAATAGTTTGGGTTTGGAAACACCTTATGTGAACTTCGAGAGAAACATTTGATTTATTGTCATAAATATGGAGAAAATCACCTAAATTATTCGCCTCGCACCTCCATATCGACTCTTTCCCACTCTAGATGCCATACGAAGAGCCTCTTATATTTCAGCACGTTAGATCGATTAGAAACAAAATTAGCCACACGGGCCTTCAGCTGATCAACAATTTCTGTAATTGATTGCTACATGTCCAAACACAGTTGGACTACTACATCTTAATACAATCTGTGATCACCTTAATTCCTCAATATCAAACATGGGGCCGATATAAAAAATAATAGCTTACGAAGCTATGAATGCGGCCCCTTGGGTTATTCCACATCCTTTAACATGTTTCTTAAGGAAGCCCTCGACTTGATTCAAATCATCATGCTACCATTCAAAGTTTAGCTTCTGGGTTGAATATTATGGAAAATAGCGTTTGGGCTCACCCAGATGATCAGAAGCGCCCTCGTCAAGTTCCAGATGCCCCATGGAATCTATCATTCAAATTTCAGCTCTCTAAGTTGATTAGTACTGAAAAAAACCCTTGTAAAATAGGCAGGTGAAAGTAAGGAATGTCCTTACGCAATAGAGTACAGTAAGGACACCTACAATGTTCATCCATATGGACACGTTCAGAACAACTGAAATTTGAAGAGATAAAGTAAAACACCTTCCTACAGTTGACTTGTCCAATTATATTACAATAGACTTGGGAAATTCGATTTGAAAGGGAACTCTTGAAACCTAATCCGCGGCAAATATATCAGCTGATGCGATCCCTTCATGATACTAGACGATTTTTACCGCCGATTCGATTCGGTGATTTTACGAGCCGATTCTCTAAAGACCCATTAATCAATAAGCAACATAAAAACAATAGTTATATTTTGAAAGTTACAATATTCATATTTTTGAAGTTTCAAACCTTCGGTTTCAACCTTTAGGGTTGATGAAATCGAAGCTGAGCATTCAATTCCAACTAGACCACAAATATGATTTTTGACCCAAGTTTCATTAACTATTGATCAGAAATTTCGGAGGTGCGGATTTCTTTAAATTCGATTTCCTCCATATCGTACACATCTGGGAACGACCAAATATTGAGGGAGGCTTCAACATTTTTTATTTTATGAAGGTTCATTATTGAAAATAATAAAGCAAAATGAACCGTAGTTTCCCCATTTCAAAAACAAAGGTGTAACTTACTTTCTTAGATTTAGATTTACTATCATAGAACCTCTCAAGCTCATTTGATGGACATTTTCTTACAAAATACAATTTTGATTTCGAGACTACAATGACTGCTTCACTTTTAGGAAATGTAACAATTTTACGTTTTAAACAATTTTTGAAAAAATTAATGATTAGTCGCACTTTTTAGCCAATTGAATCTCTCGAATTAGGAACATTGGAAAGTACCCAATGCATGCGACACAGTCCCCATATTTGGTTTGTAGTAGTAGGTATGAATTATCCTCGATTCTTTGGCCTAAATTCAAAGCGGGGTCGGGAATAAAACAAAAACACATAGATGAAAATAGTGATTTAGCATTACCCAATATTATCTTCACTGTTCCCCTCTTTCTTAATGAGAATTAAAAGTTCTGAAATATGTCAGAATACTAAACCAAAATTTTAATTAAATGAAAACAATTACTTGGATCGGTTGATAGTTCTACTTGAGCAGCGATTGAACGTATTGGCTACAACCCCCTTCATTCCCTCTCCTATCAATAAAAAAATAAAAATAAAATATAAAAAAATTTGGGGTTCGCTGCATAACAAGACTTTGGGAGCGAAATAAATTAGAATCACAAAAATTGTTTTAGAGTCTGAGTAGAGTAAATTAAATTCGTGAGCAATACAACTCATAGGGGACTGTTGACAGCCTGACCACGACACGTTTTGCAAAATTTCATCAAAAAAATTAAAACTGTAGAAATAAAGCTTGTTATTACGGTCTGCGGCGACACGACAGTTGTGCATAGGCAGACAGATAGACACTAAACAAAAGTTGTTCAGAATAGTCTAAAGCGCACAATGCGAATGGAAATTTTCGTGTTGACGAAAGAAATTGTCGTCACCAGGAAGCAAAAATTATGCTTTTGCTACAGGTAGAATCCGAATCAATAGGCGTTAACTGATCCGAGGAGAGCGAGTTCACTCAAATATCTTAAAGGTTGGATTATCTAACATGAATAACATGGTGTTCGATGGAACATAGGTCTTCCATTAGTTTAATAGATATCAGTTCATAAGGGAGTCACCAGAGTAAAAGCGGCTTAAAACTGACAGATCCCGACTTCGCGTGAGGTCTGAAGAGGCTGATAGGGGAGTAGAGTCAACATGACTCAGTCTCCATCTCGACTCTAATGACTCTCAAGTCCCTCGTAGGAAGATGGCCACCACAAGGCAACTGAGACGAGACGGACCACCCTGAAACCTCCTTATGCTATTAGCATCAGAACTGAGAGGGCAGGGGCTTTCCATCGGCGAACCTACGACATTCTGCATTACAATAACACGGTTACCCCACCATGTCCCGCACCACTCGCTCCGTACTAACAGCTCTTGTCCCCATTTCTAAGCTAGTTCATGCAACAACTATGAGTATTGTGAGTGAGGAGGACCGAAACCTAAAAAAAACTGATAGAAGCTTAGCTGTTCGAATCGTGCATACATATACCATTTTGGAAAATCCGAAATTCAAACATAATGCAGCTGTACAGAAATTATTGGACACTTTCAGCCCACCTGGAGCAAAACTAATGGTATTTACCCTCAGTAAATCGACTCTGTTGGGTTCAGAAAAAAACACGCTGTGTGTATTGGGGCACAGAGTGGCAAACAGGGTAAAAACCTCCAAAATCACAGTCGCTCAAATCATAACTTCTTGCCATTTTCGAACCTCATGAACACCCAGAGTGAAGAGCCATTCGATTTTTGAATCTTACACAACTTGAAATGTCACAACAAAGTTTCGGGCGGTAATTGAAGAAAAAAAATCTTAGTCGATTTTTAAGATTTATTATTGAAAATAATAAACCAAATCCGTTCCGAGAGAGAGAGAGAGAGAGAGAGAGAGAGAGAGAGAGAGAGAGAGAGAGAGAGAGAGAGAGAGAGAGAGAGAGAGAGAGAGAGAGAGAGAGAGAGAGAGAGAGAGAGAGAGAGAGAGAGAGAGAGAGAGAGAGAGAGAGAGAGAGAGAGAGAGAGAGAGAGAGAGAGAGAGAGAGAGAGAGAGAGAGAGAGAGATTTTATTTAATTGACCAGGGAAGGTTAGGGCCTCGAGGCCCTCTCTTCCACCTTCCCTGGATGAAAACATTACAAAATTCTTGTTACAATCATTGAAAAAATAAATAAATAAATTACACTTCTAATATACACATTACACATTCTATGGTAGTTCTACAATACAACAATAATAAACAATCGATAGATTAAAAGTTAAATAATTAAAAATAAACGATCATATAAATGTCACAACTACTTGATATTTAAAAAATAACACAACCCTTGGAATTTGTAGGAAAGTAAATAAATGAATAGAACTGATAGGTTTCCAATAATTGCTCTTTCAGTTTTTCTCTAAATTTTTCAGTTTTTTCATTTATATTGTAATTACTAACTAGTTCATTTTATATTTCTGTTCCTTGAACGATAAAGGATCTATTGAAAAGATTAGTTTTGTGCTTCGGGATTTGCAGCATTTTTTCTCTATTTCTGGTGTCTTTAGAATGCACTTGGGCCATAAAGGAAAATTCTTGTCGAGATACTGGGGTCTTTTAAATTTAAGGATTTTGAAGACTAATACTGCAATATGCAGACGTTTTCTCTCCTTAATTTTAAGCCAGCCTAGAGATTTATAGTGTTGTGATACGTGATCATCAAATTTAAGTTTCAAAACAAATCTTACTATCGCGTTTTGTGCTTTCTGCAGTCTAGCAATATCCTCACTGTTGAAATCGCATGTCAAAAACAGGTAGGATGAGAGACTGTGCTAGCTGCTTTCGAATGTGTGTTGGGAAGTCACTTGCTAATCGCCGAAGTTGGTATAAGCTTTTAAAAACAGATTGACACATTGCTGTAACCTGACCACGAGGAGTTACTCTGAATTATGATTCCAAGGTTCTTCGCCGTGTCTATGTGATCTAAGGGGGTCTCGCCACAAATGACTTTAGGTACTGTAGAAAAATCTATTTTACCCATGATTTTCGAGTACCCCAGTACCATCGCTTTTGTTTTGTTTTCATTGATGATCATACCGTGTTTCGAGCACCACTTCAGAAGACTGTTAAGGTCTTCGCTCAGTGGAGTAATATTGTCAAGGTCTTCGATTTAGAGGTTCAATATTGAGCATAAAGTTTGTGTCGATGACATTCAGTCGTTTTAGTTATAATCAACCAACCCCGCAACGCCGAAACATGGGTGGGTTTCAGCACTTGATTTTTAGCCATTCTTTTATTTGGTCTATAGGTTTTAATTCAACTTGACTTGAGAAGTAATGGAGAACAATTTATTCGATATATGTAGAAGGAATGACCCAACTTAAATGCCTTCAATACAACGTAAATATATTCAGTTTTAGGGGTTTATATAAATTGAAAGTACTTTTGTAAATGGAGGCATCATCTTGATGCGCCACGAAATCTTCAATCCACTCATTTGGAAATTAATCAACTCATTGTGTAAGATGAATATACTCACCAATTCAAGCGAATAGGGATATTTGAACAATGATCACTTACCTGAAAAAATGAAACGAAACAGAATAATAATTCGTCATTAACGATGGAGAGTAGGCCCATATTGCATGCAGGAAGAAGTTGCGAAAAAACAAGTAGATTAATAATATAAACAGTCAAGACTCCGTTCAAATCGTACCATTTTCTAATCAATGCAAAGGTTTTCAAAAAAACTTTGATTTCAAACGTAGTACACAATCTGTGAATTTGAAATGCAAAATCTTGATTTTGGGTTGAAAACCATTCACTTGAAAATTTAAGCCTTGAACTGATCTAGAATACCCTCAGCTTGCATGAGAAAAATATTAATTCCAGATTCGTTCGATTATATGAGTAGGATTTTGCATTCTCAACACGAAAGCCCAACGCTCGTGGTCATAGATACCTGAATGGGCTGCTGAGACTTCAACTACAGCTGTCCCTCGATAATCCCACACTTTTTAATCCGACGTACTCGGTAGTCCGATGCGCTGCCGGCAGCAATATGCATCTCCCGTTTCTTTCAGTATTTATTTTAAAAACTTACATGTACTGTCATTTTGTATCCTGGTATTAATAAATTACATGTACCTTTACTGTTTCCCCCTTTATTTAACCTCATTGTGTTCAAACGCATTAAGAATAAAACATCTTTGATAATATGACATTTTTGGTAATCCGACATTTTCGGTAATCCGACGCTCTCTCGGTCCCTTAACTGTCGGATTATCGAGGGACAGCTGTATTGAATATCTGGCTCGAAGTTGGATTGTAATGCGTTAGTAAATTCACAGTATGCTTCACTGTGGAATATATTATTTAAGCGCAAATCAAAACGCTACCAATTATTACACAGAGGTTTAATAATTTTGCATTAGAATGACCGTTCTGCGCAAATAACTGAACCATGTATTTTAGACGTTCCTCGATGTTTTGTAATTCCGTTCAAGGTTCCAAAACGAGAACCATTTATAATTCAGCTCAGTAGATCGGTTAGAGGTGAAATAAGTCACAAGAGCATACAAAAGGTGGTTGAAAACATTTAAAATCAAGCTTATTTTCTGTGAGTTTTCTAACTCAATCGCTAACGTTTCTGCACCTTTAAAACGATACTCTCGAAGAAGTCTCTCAAAGCAGAAAAAAATTATAGTCGCTACTACCAAAGCACCTCTTCACTGGTTTCAGGACCATGTAAGTCACCTAACTTCAGTATGCCTCATACAAAACATATTAGTGGGTAGTGCGTGCACAATAAGGACGTCCCTAAGTATGTTGGGTTTTTATGAGACCACATTTATAAACATATAATGAGTGTTTCTAAAAACTAGACCAAATTCTTATTCGAACAATTAAAGCATGAAAGCTAGCTGGGGGTTTTAGTAGGTATGAGGTAAGGGACGGTATCACGGATTTGGTCTTGAAGCTGTCAGAAACGAATTGGAATCCAGTAACTTTTTTGCTCATGTTGGACTCCCCTGTAGGTAGCTATGTTCGAGGAACCATCTGGTGACATATTTCTATTCCTACAAGAAACCATAAACCTCAGAATGAGTGGTACTACCGTATCTGCGTCAACCTCACTCTCCCATAATGACCCACTTTTCATAATAACTTTGTCTGGAGTCTCGACCTCCTTGATTCATTCGTATCTCTTCCTTCGGGAATATTTAAAAAGCCCCTCTGCTGAAAGGCAGTCGATTTAATACTCCACATGCCGCGACCTTGCTTTTTACCCCTAGGGCTCGTCGAAGCTTCGTCGTGAAAAAAGGGTGGTGAAGGAAAAGGTCGGTCATCCATCATCCCCCGAAGCTTTTCACGTGCCACAAAGAAAAAAGTCGGAAAAAACACCTGTTAGGTCGGTGCACCGCATTCCCCATCAAACCTCCGACCCATCTATTTGTATTCTCATAGTAGGGCGGGTTACGAACACCGCGTGCTCCAATTCGCTTTTTCTAAATCATTTGCGCGCAAATCTATTGGCAATGAGTTTATTGAGAGCTCATTTGATTCCTCGATCAATTTGATTAATTATAATAATCAATGTGATATTTAGGATCTACAAGCTGTAGTTTTAATAGCAATGCAACAAAATATTAATTTTCCATCCCCTCAAGCATTAAGTGTACGCCTAGGTAAATGAAGAACTGAGGACTGGGGATAACTTTCGTTAAGAAATTTAGCCAGATTGGGTTACACAAGTTGCCGCTAGGAGCGCTTGGTATGTGAAAAGGGGCGCGCGGCGATGAGGCTATTCTTAGATCTACAGGTACCTATGCGGATCTACAAAACAGCAGAATCCGGGAGACGAAGGAAGAGGGTGTTGTGATTCCTCGATCCGGAGGGTTCTTGAGACGTAAAACAACAACTTTTTAACAGGGTTTTAACAATTTTATTTTGGTTGCCTCGTCTTTGGTACATTACCTAAACTTCACACCTCGCGCCTCCATCTCTTTTAATTAGATTCAAGATGAAAATACCTACCTACTTATGGTTTTTAGGCAGTTTTTTTTTTAAAGGTGATGTGTCCCCGATTATTAATTTTCTTATTCATGTAGTTTTTACACTATGGTCGAAGAAAAAATTTAAGCATTCGCGGAAGCTTCTGGGCTACCTTAAACTCGACGCTTCAATAGCAAAAAAATTGTTTCACCGCGTGTTGTTGGCGATCATAAGGAAAAACTGGGATAAGGAAGCAGTTTGAAAATATTTTTTCATTTATTGAAACTGATATACCCAGATTCTTTAGTCGCATATATTCAGAATGAGTAAACTGTATTTCTTTTCGGTTAATGTCCCTAACCCACTCAACGCGGGACCAAAAACCAAGGCATTAGCCCCAGATGGGAAACATTTTTACAGAGGGATTTTTACCTAGCAGGGCACCGCCCCGGTGCCCTCCGCGAGTGCTGAAAACCGGCTTGGCACCAATGCAGTGCCTTCCGCGTTGGGTCGGCTAAGAAAGGACGTTCCGTCCCATTGTTTGGCATTGGCGCTGTTGAGTTTGAGTTACGTGGATACGCACTTTACTTCAGTGCTGTACTTTTCTAAAAAGTTTTTTTTTTCTAGTGATAGTGGTCTGTTTTGACTGCACTTGATTGTGCAATGTGAGGGCATAACTTTTTATAGAAACTTAAAAACTAGAATAACGGCAAGGGATTCTGTGAGTAGCATCATGGCCAAATTTCTGCCGCAGTCTGCCGCTGCATCATCTATTTCGTCTTTGTTGCTCCTGTAAAGTAGCTTACGGTAAGTTGAATGTTTTCCATATCTAATAGCGTGATGAGGTAGTTCATCGTTTGAGACCTTACCAGGTGGATTAGAATTCCAAATCGCGAATTCTTCAAACATCAAAGTTACCGCTGAAAGCGAAAAAAGGGAGAAAAAATAAATGCAGTGAAATGTATTCCAACGTCTGTGAAGGTAAAAGAGTGCTCAACTCGATGGTGCTGTGCCGAATAAAAAAAGCTCGACCTCCGTTTTAAGTAATGATAAACGCCCGGTATTAACGTTTCACGAATTCCAATGGGAGAAAAATGCAGATGAAATCAGATATACCCGCTGTGGATGGCACCTAGTCCACTGCCGGAATGAAGGTGAGCGGGGCTGGACTTTTAGGGCATCCGGTAAATGACTGAAGAGTGCACTTTTGAAGAATTTCTGTAGAAAATAAAGTTATCGCGTTGGATACAGCAGAATATCAATTATCCATAAAATGTTGATTTTGAATTAATTCAAGTACCTATTACAAATTGTTTTTTGACAATTGGGTCATGCAATTTTCGGGAAGAACTCTTGAAAATTCACCTAAAATGGAGCGAAGGCAGATATTCTTGATAGAAAAAATGTAAAACCTGTCTTCTAACTGTGAGGGTGTTACTCTAAGCACGCAATGCCTGAGGAGTCACGTTAGATGCCCTGCCGAGATAGTGATGAAGTAATAACAGGGGCACCGTTGGAGTTTGCAGCTGGATCAAGCACGTCCATTCTAACGAAGGAAATCCCCCGCATCATAAAATACGAAGATGTTTTGAGAGACATTACGAAAAAGAGGCTGACAAAAGCTGAATTGCAGATCTGAACCCCTCAATATTGTCCTCGTAAATTATAACATAATTTGAAGCTTGTAACAGTTTCGGTTAACGTAGTACAATAAACATAACTGCGTCGGACATTGAATAAGAACAGTTTCAAGGCCTAATAAATCATCACATTAGTGGGTTTAATATTGCCACTGGCCACAAAAATTTGACTGTTGTTGAAAATAGCCTTCAGCTATTTTTCATTTCCAATTCGTTCCATACTTAAAACAGCTGATAATTAGTTGCTACGTTATCAAATACAACAATAAAAAGTTGAGTTGCGAATTAGCTACCGAGTTGAAAACGTGTGTGTTTTATTTATAAATTTAAGCAGTGTGAAATATCAATTAATACGAATTCAGTGGGATTTCTGAGGTCGCTCCTAGGTCAGGTAGACCACATAGATACCAAGTGAGTAGAGAGTTGTAATCATTGTTTGGATTCCTTCTCAACATTTTTTGGCTCCCCGCACGAGGCAATCGAACAATGGAGCAGCTAAGAAGGTCCCGCAAAAATCAAAGGAGCAAGGTTTGTAAACCAATTGAAGGAACAACTAGCTGCCGAACAAATCGACCGTTCTGAATGGGCTAAAATAGAAGCTAACGTGATGCGAGTACAAGCGCATTTCGAGGCCCTTCGCGACATTGACAAATCCATTTTTCAGGCTAAGTTCGAAGACGTGAACGTAATTGATGAACAGTTGGAAGAAGAAGCTTTAGACGCTAGTGAGTACGAATTTGGGACCAACGAAGTTCAAGCCCTGTACGAGTACATTGCGAAATCACAATTTATCAAAGAGGAATCTACTTTCTGCCTGCGAGAGCCATTCGGCGGGGACGTAAAAGACGATTCGCTTCTGGAGCCAGTTCGAGTCAGTTCATGAAGATGAAGCCCAGAGCCCCACACAGAAGTACCATTATCGGTAGACCCAAAGAACAGGTAACGCACCTCTTATCAGTGATAAATTATCACACCCGCCATATCGATATAGGTCCACGGTATCGATATATCGAAGAAACGTGTTATTAAACATCTGATTAATACCTCAGCTGTGCAACAATATGGGGGTTTTGTCCGAAACAAAAAAACATCTCAGCTGGGCTAGAATATCGGTGTTTGGTCCGGGATTAAAAGAAACATAAATACGAATGAAAACAACAATTTCTGGTTTGAGAGCAAAAATCTCCTATCGTCTAGTTTGGTGGTCTCGATGCTCGCTACGCTCGCATCTCGAAAACAAAAAAATATCCTACATCAATCCTTCTAGTGAAGTATAGATCAGAAGAAACAGAAATAGGAATGAAAGCAACAATTTCGGGTTTGAAAGCAACAATCTCCTATCGTTTAGTTTGGTGGTCTGGATGCTCGCTACGCTCGCATCTCAAAAAGAAAAAAATATCCTAAGGTAACGGTACCGGTAGTGGCCACAGTTAAGAATTTTTTTCTTTAGTTTTGACAATTGTGGGCCAACAGTAGTACTGACTTTCTTCAGGACTCATTTAGAATATAGCCCGACTCTTCCCTAACATATCCATTGCCTAAAACTATCAAAAGAACAATTTTTTCTATTTTTTATTAATTTTTTCTCACACCTTTATTTTGATCTAGTAGTGGCCACATCAAATTACGAAATTTCCAGTAGTGGCCACGTGCATGTCTCAGTAGTGGCCACTTGACATTTTGCCCTCCTTACGTGTTTAATATCATTAAATTCAGTACCAGATGAACAAAATTGATTCTATCCAGTAGAAGCTCTAGGATACAGCCCAACAAACGAGGAAACTAGGGACGGTCATATTGAGAAGTTTACCACAATTTCCAATGATGCTCTGCGCACTCCTAGTTCAACCTCTGACTACAAGATGACATGAGCTGTACCTCCTGCAAGTTTGAAGCCACTAGGAGACCGGGAATCCTTATTTCTCAAATATAAACTTTAAAATGGCCACTACTGGAGCAGTGGCCACTACCGGTGAAGTTACCTTACATCAATCCTTCAAGTAAAGTATAGATGAGAAGAAATATAAATACGAATGAAAGCAACAATCTCCTATTGTCTAGTTTGGTGGTCTGGATGCTCGCTACGCTCGCATCTCAAAAACAAAACAATATCCTACATCAATCCTTCTAGTAAAGTATAGATCAGTCGGAAAAGTGGAGGTAATAATATTACTTATAACACGTGAAATGAAATTACTTACATTTATCGTAAGAACTTACTTTTAATGTGAAGAAAGTGATGGGGAAATGGTGTCGGGTGAAGGTAAAATGGTCGTTATAGTCGTTTGAAGATGACATTATATCAATGTAATAATCGATAATTATATCGATTTAAGTACACATCGATCTTATCTGATAAGATCGTGATAAGAGGTGTACGTTATCTGTTCTTTGGTTTAGCCCCATTATCTTCTCCAGACTACAATCCCTGGGTCCAGAGCAGGGGAAATAGTCGACAGTTTTCCCCCAAACAAAGAGAGCTACCCTAAAGTAATCGCAAGCTTCAAGTCAAGATCCGGGAGAGAAGACTTACTAGTCGAGTACTGTCAGAGGGAATTGTTAAAGTTAGTGGTCCAAAACATCGTACAAAAGGGGAAAGTTCCACTCTGTGAAGTGTATGATAAAATTGAGACCCAAATCAACAATTTGGAGACATTGGGGGTAACCAAAGACAAGGGCGCGGGACTACTATGCCCTCTTGTAGAATCGTGTCTAAACGAAGATTTGCTTAGGGTATGGCAGAGAACTCCTGAATATTGCAGCGAACCTGCATCGGACAAACGCCTCGATCGACTCATGGAGTTTCTTCGACTTGAAGTTGAAGGAAATGTGAAGATAGGTGAGTAGAGAGTTGTACTCATTGTTTGGATTCCTTCTCAACAACTGTCGCATGAATAAGAGCAATGCTGAAACATGATTCCTTTCATTATAATGAATTACTATAAATTATACTATACGCCTGAGTATCGTGGTCAAATGTTGTCGCGAAAACCCTATTCATCTCATCCGTCGTGAAATTAGAAATTTCCGGAGTTTTTTGTTGAACAAGGGTAAAAATGGAATCGAACAAAAAAGAAACATGAAAATCAGTAAATTTTATGGGCTGGGCAGCGTCGACAAAATTTGTCACATACACACATAAAATATACTTAAGAACTCAAGAAATTGGTTATAATTTCTGATGAATAGTTATAGTGTGATGAAAACACAATTCAAAGACTTGTTGGTTATTTTATAGGCGTTCAATTACGCATTTAATATGTTGAAATTCATCATCAAACTTTCAAAAGGCTCCAAAAGTACGTTTACGTTTAGAGAAAAAAATGAGAAGAATTGACACCTTCAAATTTCACCAGGATCTCTACAAAAATTAGCGCAAAATTGACGTTTTTGCAATAAAATGGGAAAATGTCACTAGTATGGTCATAAAGAAAAAGTTATGACGAAAACGTTATGGATCTTCACTGTGGGCATTCAAGAGTGTTCGAAAATCCGCCGTCCGAGCTTTTCTTCGAAACTACTGAACCAATGTTAATGAATCGGGTCAAAAATCACATTAGGGGTCTAGGTGGGACTTAATTCTCTGCATCGATCTCAGTCAATCTTGAGAGTTACAACAAAAGGGCTGAAATTTCGAAAATGGATATCGAAAACTTTCAAAATTACCTTATTGTTTTCATGTTCGTTCTTCAAAGAATCGAATGAGCCCACCCGGACGGGTTCATGTTTCATGTGATAGCATCACCATAATTGTTGTGGGATTTTATTTCCAGAGTTTCTTTTGAAATTTAGTTTTCCTTATGCAATACAATTGCGATAAAGTGAAGCCTAGGTGTTTTTTTTACCTTGTTAACTTTCAGTGTTCTACTCATGAATATCTACGTCGTGTCCATATGCAGTATATTGCACCTTTTTCCCCACATTTCATATGCTTACTTTTAGCTGCAATTTGAATGTTAGCTTCTATAGGACACCTGAAATGTGAAATGGCGCTCCTGATCAGCTGAGTGGCCCCAAAGGCTATTTTCTGTACTAATCAACCTAGAAAGGTAGCGAGATTATTTGAGGTAAATCAAAGGCTTCCCAGTGAAACATGTTGAAGGAAATGGAATGGCCTATAGTATTGCGTGCAGAGCTTCATGAGCTATAAATTGTAATACCTATCAGCTTTTGTTCACAGACTTATATTGAATACGAAGTCATCCTTGGACATCTAAAAGTCAATCACAAGGATGGAGATCATTCATCAGCTGAAGGCCCTTGAGGCTAATTTCGTTCCTGATTTATCTAACGACGCAGTTTGTCCATTGGCTAGTACCGATCCTCCCAAGTTGGTAGATTTTAATGAGTTGAATTTAGCTTCTTCAAAACACATGTGAGAAGTAGTTCCGCTGTCTAAGCACCAATTTTTGGGTTCCGATGACTGCATTTTTGAGCCATATTCTTCTATTTTGAATGTTGGATATTTCTGTTTGTTCCTACAGTTTTCAGTTTTATGATTAGTTTTTCCACAATATTCACATTTTATATCAGGTTTTCTAATGAGCTGGAGGTCTCTCCAGGGACATATTCCCAAAAACCTGCACGAATCATCGTCGCTTGGGCATGTATCTTACAGGTGTCGTAGTTGTTGCTCATAAGCGTTTCAATTTTATAGTTTTGATTCATTGTCATTTTGTTCTTCTCTGAGCGTGATTAGGTGAGATAACCTATTGAATTTAGAGTTATCACTGTGGTGAAATTGAAAAGATTGTTATAAGTTTAACTTTGAACAAAATTATATTTCTCTAGGAAATTTAGGAAGCAGGTGAGTAATTAATTTCATGTTCGTTACGAGGAAAACTTCAGTTGGTAACGAACATATTGAATTGAGGTGTTTCAAAAATTGTGGAGGCGAGTGAAATCAAATATTTATATTTTTGTTTTTTTAATGGTAAGTGAATGTGGATGGAATGGATATTATTCTGAACTAAATGCCATCTGAACCAAACCAGAAACCCTCCCCCATACAAGCAGTTTTTGAGCTTTCGATTTTTTAATAGTTCAATCATGAAACATCCTGGGTTGATTGAATAAGACACCGAGATTACGCACGGGACATCGCGAATCGATGTATGATTTGCAACCCAAACACCGTAAACTTTGTTCCAGTAGTTTTGGAGAAAAGCTTGAGACGGTTTTGTTATGTTTTAATTTTGTAAATCGACCTATCTTGATAAGAAAGGCAACAATTTGTGAACTACCTCCCAACGACTCGTTGTTAAAATGCTGTAAAACTTTCGAATCTGCTTGATCGTAGTTAAGACAATCCAAAATAAATTGTCGACCGTTCCCCTCAGCACGGAGCTCCAACTCAGAGTAATATTCATGAATTGCCATTGGTCAAATGCTACCAAGCCCCGAAAGCGTTAAACCAGATCTTGTTAGATCATTCATTTGAATATAATTGGTTGCTAAGGCAAGATGATCGATAGAGTCATAAAACACGTCAACGGTCTTAATTGTTGCTTGTATCACCGACTCCTACAGCGGTCTATACATTTTCATTAATTCCAGGTTTCCACGGTTAATTAAAGGATTCCGTTGGGCTCATATCAGCTCCCGATGCAATAAAATATCGTCGTCGATGGGATATTGATAGAAGATGAGAGGTTGAGCAATTGCCGAGGAGAAAGGAGAATAAGGCAGAAAATGTGTGTCAAGGAGGAGATCAAATTATCATTTGAAAGTTAATAGATTTTTTCATCAATTTCGGTGGGTCCTGACAACCATTATAACCATTTGTGACAGGTCGTCACAAAGGATTTATAGCGCACTTAAAACATAAAATCCCAGATGTTCTTGCTGTACATTGCGTCATTTACAGACAACATTTAGTTACGAGAAATTTGAGTGAGCGTCTCTATCAATCACTGCAATATATTTTCAAATCAGTCAATAGAATCCGAAACAGCTCTTTAAATGACAGGCTAGTTAAACAGCTTTGTGTTGATAATGATGAAGATTCCGAAAGATTGCTATTCCACACAGAAGTGCGTTGGCTGTCTAGAGAGGACTGTTAGACTTTACTTAACAATCTGTTTGACTGTGTAACAGAGTTCTTGGAAAACAAAGACGAAGAATCGCACGCCCCACCACATCAACCACATCACTTCAAAGAATGATATTGGGTACTTGACAGACCTATATAAATTATTTGATGTTGTCAATCTCCAACTTCAAGGTGACGATTTAAATTTGATTAAAACAAAACATTTCATTGCTGCTTTTGTAGCCAAACTGCTCTTATACAAGAATAACATCGGCAGACGTGAGTTTCACAATTTCCCCAATTTGTTAGCAGTATCCGACTTGCATGTTTAGTGCCAACATTTGGGGAACCTCCACAGTGATTTCACAGAACGATTCCAGGACATTTTAAAATTTGAAATACCGAACTGGGTGTTGGACAATTTTTCAAATGTCAAAACAGCAGGATCACCCCAGCTGGAAGAAGAACTCAGAACTGATAACGAACGAGGAAATAAAAATAAAATTCAAAAATGGATAACAAGATTTTTGGCTGCGAAAGTCTATCCCGCAATTGTACCCTGGATCGATGTGGTCCATCGTTCAACGATTTTTGATAGCGTTCCCATCATCGTATTTGTGTGAACGTGGATTTAGTGCTGTGGCAACGTTGACAACTAAAAAGAGGAATCGGTTGCAGATTACAGAACGCGGTGACTTACGACTTTTTTGAGTAAATTCGAGCCTGATATTAAAAACCTGTTAAAAATCATCAGATACATCCTTCACATTAGATTAGTTTTAAAATTCAAATTGAAATGTTTGTTTTATTAACATAAATAAAAGTTTTTCTAATACGTTTTCGTTTTTACAAAAAAATTTGGGATCTCAGCCTTAAGATATGATATAGTAAAGAAGAAAAGTAAAAAAAAAAAAAAAATTGATGGGCGCTAAAAAAATAATTAATTCTCGAAGTGGGCGGTAGAAGAAATAAGTTTGAGAACCACTGCTCTAAGCGAAAAGGGTGCGTATTATCAAAAATAATAATCCGAAAGATGGCAGACTCCCAGAATGTTGCCTTCCGACCCTGCACTCAACAGGATACCGAGAGAAGTTCAGGGCCCGACAGCCAAAACTAGAAGGTGTTGTAGGGAATTATTCTCTATTAAGTTGGCAGATATGACAAAAAATAAACATTTGAAACACAAAATAGTTGTATAATCATGTTTATCAATTTACCTGGGGCAGTTCTCTTTACAGTTCATGTATCAAACCTCGGGCTCGGCATTAAGTGATTGTGTCCGGGAAAGCGACGTTTACCTGAAACAAACGAAACGAAATTAATTGGTTGAATTGTAGATGAGTGTAAATCAAGTGTCTTTATTGCCACCTTCGGTTACATGAAGGCTTTCATTGTTAACTTCTCGACAGGGCTAAGAAGCGTTATTATTTATAATCATTATGAATGGTTGACGTTTTTAAAGGAAAACACCTTGTAGCAGCCAAAGGTTTATTTGGGTTGGTGACGTTTCTGTCCAGCTATGTGGACCCTATTCATGCCTATGACAATAATTCATATAGTAAGTATATATGATGTAGGAGAGTTTTCCTCCATTAGACAACTTACAGTACACATGCTGACTGAGCGCTATTGGGTAAAAAAAGAGGCCCCACTCCTGTGCAACAGTTTTCTTCGCCTCCAAATGGAGCTTCCATGGATCGCCACATCGAAGCAGCCAGAAATATATAGAATACCATTTTCCACTCGCGTGCACCCGCCACATTCTTTTCAACTGCCCAGAATATGGCACAGCAAGAACCATCCTATTCTCCAAGATTTCATCCGAAGACACAGTTCTACAACCGTTTGACATGTGCTATGTAATTAGTTTGGAAAATGTGAACATTTACAACGCAATTTACGAATTCATTACATCGATCAATATTAATTTATAAGATTAACTAAAATTGTAAAATTTATCAAATGTATGGTTGAATGGCTCTACGCCTATACCAAATAAATTTAAAATATATATACGCTCTCAGCGAGGGGATCAAAGTGATCGCCTGCATCGGTGAGAAGCTCGAAGAAAGAGAAGCGAACAAAACGGAGGAAGTGGTCTTGTGTC